>CM024639.1:18572653-19300153 GCA_014182715.1 Eucalyptus cloeziana | reverse complement strand
CAACTTACCTGGAGCTGCATATCCAAAGGTGCCTACAAAGGAAGTCCAATTGGATGAATAAGGTTTTAGAACCTTAGCTGAGCCAAAATCAGAGACGTGAGCTTCATATTCTTCATCTAGTAAAATGTTCTTGCTCGAGACATCTCGATGAATTATAGGAGGAGAGCATTCATGGTGCATGTAGGACAATGCATACGCCACCCCTTTGACAACTTTCACTCTCCTATTCCAGTCAAATGTTGCAATCCTTTTTTCATCATTCAGTACATCCTTCAAGCTGCCCGATTCCAAGAACTCATATACCAAAAATGAATGTTGAGAACTCGAGCAAAAGCCATAGAGCTTGATGATATTCCGATGCCTAGCTTCGATCAAAGCATGAATCTCCCTTTCAAATGCTTTTCGATTGGCCATATCTACGTCCACTGCTTCATTAAGTTTCTTTACAGCAACAGTTTTACCTGTTTGCAACTGGGCCTTGTAAACACTCCCCTGTCCTCCCACGCCTATGCAATATTTGGCATCAAACTCTTCAGTGGCTTCAATGATGCTCTCATAAACCATTCTTCCATCAAAGCTCCATATTGCCCATGGGTTTTCATTGCTTCCATCAGCCAAAGTAACCTCTGTTTTTCTTTTTCTTCGGCATCCAATACTTGAAGCTCCCACAACAACAAGGAAAGAAAATAGGCAAGCCAAAGTAGGAATCAAAACTAGCAGCAGCTTTTTATTTTTATTTCTTCCTTTCAAAATTGGTGTTGTACAGGGGCTAAGACCAGCAATATCTCCGCACAAACCTTTGTTCTCTCTCACAACTTCAATTGTAGCGTTATGGAAGGCTGGGATGTTTGGTAAAGGACCCTCTAACTCATTAAACGATATGTCGATGGATGTCAAGCTTGTCATATCATGAAATGTGGACATAATTGAACCTGATAATTGATTGTGTGAGAGATTGAGTATTTCTAATCTGTGCAATAGCCCAAGTTGTCTAGATATTTCTCCCGTGAGCAAATTTTGACTTAGATCAAGAAGTTGAAGATATTGAAGATTCCCGATCTCGATGGGAATACTCTTTTCTAGATTATTCTTGCTTAAATTTAAGAATAGAAGGTTGGAGCCCTCCCCAAGTTGGGTAGGAATTGAGCCACTCAAGTTGTTTCCTGCAATGTTGAGGTTTTGCAGAAGTGACAATGCTCCAAGTTCTTCAGGGATGTGGCCTGCCAGAAGGTTGCAATCCAACAAAAGGTTTTCTAGCAACTTCAATTTTCCTAGGTCTTTAGGAATTTCTCCAACAATATAATTTGAAGAGAGGTAAAGTCTGTGCAATTGAGTCATGTTTCCAAGCTGAGGTGGTATGGCACCGGAGATTTTATTGTTGGAGATTATCAAGCTTCCCAATTTTCTACATTCACCCAATGTCGAGGGTAGCTCACCATAAAGTTCATTATTGCTCAACTCAAGGTAATCTAAGGAGGGGTACACACCAAGTGCATCAGCTATGTTTCCCTTGAGCAAGTTGTTTTGGAGCCTAAATCTAATCAAACTCGAACAATTTTTTAGGCTTCTTGTGATTCCGGTGAGGTGATTGTCTGCTGCAGTAAAATTCACAAGAGTTTGGCTACTGCATATTTCTTGTGGCAATTGGCCAACAAAGTCATTTTCATTTATATTTAGTCTTGTGAGGGATGTGAGATTATTCATCTCAGTGGGAAGAAAGCCGGACAATAAGTTGCCAGTAATATGAAGGTCAGATAAATTGGTCAATTTGCCTATGGACGGCGGGATAGGACCTGTTAAATAATTGTATCCCAATTGCATCATCGCCAAGGATCTCATTCCTCCAACTTCCAGAGGTATAGGGCCAGAAAGTTGGTTGCCAAAGAGGAAAAGATATATCAAAGAACTCAGATTTCCTAAAGTTGTAGGGATAGATCCATTGAGGTGATTATTTGCCAAATTAAGGAGATAAAGAGACCCCAACATTCCTATTTCCTTTGGAATGGGACCAACGAGTGGATTTTCACTAATTACCATCTTTGACAAGCTGCTCATGTTTCCAATGGAAGAAGGAATCGAACCGTTTAAATTATTCTTCCAAAGGCTGAGCAATTCTAAAGATCCCAATGACCCGAGTTGAGTTGGAATGTTTGCCGAAAGGTTATTAAAAGAAAGGTCAAGATAAGTGAGCTTGGATAGATTGCCAATGCTCGGAGGGATGCTCCCATGGAGCAAGTTGTTGGTAAGCCTTAGGGTGACCAAGTTGGGTAAATAGGAGAAATTGAGATGGTGAAGCATACCGTATATGGCAAAATTCGAAAGGTCTAAGATGGTGACACTCCGGAAACGATCACAAACGATTCCGCGCCATGAACAAGGGCTGCTTCCGTTCCACGAAGACAAAGTAGAGCGGCTATTGTTGTCTAGCTTAGACTTCCAATTTAGGAGTGCCTCCACTTCCATTTTAGAGGAGCTTCGTGTTGAAGCAGTGCAAGACATTTCTTGCACGAACATGAGAAGAACATAAGCGAGGAACAATATTGAGAGTTGCTCTTTCCCGGAGGCCATGACAGATTTGGCTTTTTTTTGGCTTTTTTTTTTTTGGGTGTGGGTTTGGGGTTTTGCGCCGCCGGCCCCGGGGGGTGTGGTGGGAGTGGTTGTGTGCTTTCTTATTTTCTGGGCGCATTTGTGTTGAAATGGACCAAGTACAACTAAGGTATTTATAGAAGAAATTGGGACCATCAAGTGAACAACCAAGTCAATAATCTTCCGAAGTTTTATTTTGTTATGCTCATTATTCTTCCGTTTTATTTTTCGAGGCAATTATTTGGTGAAGAGTATGTATGTGAGCTAATAAAGTTACCAACGCACTTGTGTTGCAGATAAACATCCCTTGTCAATGACATTAGATGATTGGCTTGCATTTTTCTTAATTACGTAGAGTACGAAGCTGACTCACTTTTTCTTATTTTATTATACACTAACTCAAAATGACTTTTGTGCTTGAGAGTCTCGAGCACAAAAATGACATGTCCAATAATTATTTGGTATATTTTCGTTTTACTCTTCAGAAAAAAAGCTTGGTGAAATTATCAGCTATAAAATCCGTATATCCCCTAGTATGAATAATATGATCTTGAAGACAAAGGTCATAGTCAACATGATATTTCAATTATTTATATTTTGATATCTAATTTAGTTTTATTTCTTCATATTTAAAAAAAAAAAATTGATTCGTTGGGCCATTTTATGATTTTGTCTCTCAATTTGAGCTTGTAATAAGGAAAAACAGAAGTAAAAAAAGAAAAGAAAAAAGAAAGGAAACATAATCAAAAATTGAATCCAATTTCGGAACTCTACCAATTTCCTCTTAAAATTTTTGTGGCTGGCCTTTGACCGTCACAATTTCATTCCATAAAGATGGTCATGCTAGCCGCTTCCAACATATAACGTGTTAGATCTCACTGCCGTTAACCATTTTTGGCCCTTTTTCAATGTTTATATTTTTTTGGGCGTAATTATTTGTCCCTTTTAATGAAATATCAATCTAGTCCAAAGCTAAAAATATACATGATCCCAGAAAATCAGGTGAAATACGGCATCGATGCTGCATACATGTTCTTGTTGATGAGTGCACAAAGCTAAAAATGGACATAATTTTGGAAGAGGAATTTTCCACTCAGGTGAAACACGGCATCGAAGAAGATTGGACAACTTCCCCATGTGCATGTTCTGTGAGTGTCTTGTTTCCCATTCACATAAGCTAAAAATGGACACGATCCTGGAAAACCAGGCGAAACACGGAGTCGGCATGGAGGAATCTCCGATGCCCCAAGCCGTCTAAGGCTTCGTCTACTAAAAGATGGGTATGGCCTCCATAGTTGTTCTTAGTAGGAGAAGCTGAGATTCAAGTGCAAAATCCGTCGTATTTAGACATGTGATCGTTAACCACTAACACAATTGTAAAGGACATCATCAGTGATAATAATATGCGTGTTAGTAAATGAAAAAAAAAATTTCAAGAGCCATATACATGTTGATAGCATGAATAACTTGATTCTTGTTATATCTTTTAAGTTGTATTTCTCTTATGTATTCATATTCGTGTTTCAGCGAGTCATCTGATCATCTTTACATCTACGGAATCTGCGAAAGAGCAAGTGCCTCCATCTGATTACGCTTGATTAACAAGTGGACCCGTTCCACCATTTCTTTTGTACTGAAATTGACTTCAGTCCCCACCAGCTAAAAATTAGGAGAGCTATGCTTGGCTCCAGCAATCAGCAGCAGCCGGAGTCCAGATTTTGATTGGGATAATGCACTCCAATCCCAGTCACTTCATGAGTTCTTTACGTATCAGCTTCACGAAAGTTGGACAATAATGGAGTCCCACTTAGTGCAATAATGTTTTCTCCAGTTGTACTATATGGTCACCACCTATTTTGGCCAAAATGTTTTCTCATCAAGAGTTTGTATCATTTTCCTTGTAAAAGCACCTCGCAAGTGACAACTCTTTGATGGGCCTAGCAATATAAGGCTAACTTTGGAAAAATGTAATCGCAAGTACCTTTTTTATTTTTTAATCTTATTTAATAAATGGAATATGCATAGGTTTTGAGTTACGTGCACAACTCCATCAAGAGAAATTGAAGGTTCATGGAAAATGCCTTTTTCACATTTTTGTATAGAAGTTACTAATTATAATCATCATTTATTTCTCATAACCACACTTCAATAGTTTTTAAAAACCCAATTTCTTTTGATTGATTACGTCTCGCTAACATTAACAGATTCAATGAATATGAAGTGTATTTGTATGTAATTATGTGTTTATGTTTAAGAGATCATTAACTCCATATTAGTATTGCATGCACTCGATAATGTCAGCCTATTTCATGGATTATATGGATCTCTCTCTATCCAATCTCTCTTTGCTAATACTCTCTCTATCCAATCTCTCTTTGCTAATACCCTGCACGTAATGACACTTTCAAATTCTCTGCAAGAAAATAAGCAACGTAACAATTCACAAAGCCGATGCTTCTCATTGCCAAACTCCAAGTCCTTACGTGTCTTCCCCTCCCAGACACGCCATCATCGTTGCTTTGATGCTGCCCTCTCTCTCTATCTCTCTCAAACGCGGAGGAGGAGGAAGAAGACAGAACAAAATGAGGATACGAGTTAACCAGGGTGTAGTTAAGCTTGCTTTTTGACCATCGTCGGTCACTTGACAATTATTATAGCTTCATGTTATGTCAATCTCATTCATGCTGCGGATGGGCAGTACGACTTCGATGCATCGTGGGTCACGTTGCAAAGATATTTTCCTCCAAAAAAGTGGGAGGAAATGGAGGGAAATGCAAAATGAGTTCTTTCTTTTCAATTGAAATGCTAAATACGAGTTCTGTCCAGCTACTCCCCCACAAGTGCCATGGGAGTTGTAGAATTTAAATAATTAATTAAATGTTATGATATTTAAGTGAATTTTTTTTAGAAATTAAATCACTCAAATGAACATTTTTCTTAAAAAGTCATGATACTTAATTAATCAAAAAAGATCTTGACACTCAAATAATTGCCATACAAAAGTTACATCACTTGTCATATTCTTGTCTCGGCTAATTTCTATCAAAGTTGCATAAGAATGGGAAAATGTTTGAAGCAAGATATGCACTATTCAATGGCCAAGTACACTCTTTAAGTTGCATAAGAGTTGAAGCTAGCAGATAATTGTCTAAAAATAGCACCACCAAAATCATTTTGCCATTGCCACCAATGCTGCATATTACAACAAAGCGTACCCTTTTAGATTTGGCATCTAATAGTTTTCACTATGCCTTCTTCTTGATCATTCAATACGACCAGATGATCAATAACGAACTTATGTTGGACCTTCAGCTTAATCTGAAGCTCGCGAACGATCAATTGATCCGCGCCTGTCAATCGAGAAGAATTGCCAAAATAAGTCAAATGAAGAACTAAAAAATAACATCTTAACACAACTTCCAAGAAAATATAGTATTTGAACTTAAGCCGTGCAAAGTCAATGTACAATAATATCTCCTGTACACGCAGTGCAATGCAATTCTACACAATGCTTCGAGTATTGTGGTCTGGTATATTAAGCTCTACCCGTCCTTAGGAGAATCTGATTATTTAGTTTATAAGCTTTCTCCGTTATTGAACATATATTTCTCGTAACTTCTACAAAAATTGTCATACCATACGAACGACCATTATTGAAAATTTGTAATTGTTTGTGTGGTATGATGATTGTGCAGAAATTATGACACTGAATTTGGGCTCGATAAGATACAACTGGGGATCGACTTAGAAGGCTGGATAAAATGTGCAATAAGTTGTTCGGCTGTTGACTTATTATCATAACTAAAGTTGTCTGTAATATGTCATGGTTGTTTAGCAAAACAAGGTGACATCCACTCAACTAAATATTTGTAAATTTCTGGAAACTAGGGAACTCAGGTAACGATATATGGTAACTAAGATGCCATATTGCAGTAAGCGTAAACCTTGTGGCTCAATAGTCAATAGCAATTAACACTATACGCGCCACCTTGATTGGGCCCACTTTCCAGTGCTTCGGTTCATCAGAACCAAATTGTATCTCATCCTCAGTCAAGTCATTTCTATAGAGTTCAGTTTGAGGTTTAAAATCATTAGGCTCAACATCCTAGATAACAGGAGAATATCTTTCTTCCCACCTAATTTTGACATTGGTTCCACGCATAGAAAAATTAAAAGATTAATAAATTATTAGAAAATTAACCACGTTGGACAGTGGACATTCACGTCATCGATTTCCAATCAAAATTGATTGAGATGACTACATTGAGAAATCAGTAGAAGATTTTAGACTAAACCGACATAAATGAAAAATTTATGACTGAATTGACCATTGTACAATAGGTTTAGGACTTTTTGAGCAATTATCCCCATTATTAACAATGACGACAACAACGGCAACAACAACAACTACCACCAAAGAACCATTACCTAATTTTCTTACCATCAATCACTAATTTAAATTCAAGGACAAGCATGTTGTCAAATATTAATCCCAAGAATAGATAGATATGTCAATAGATGAATCTCTTCCACTAAGTTGCATACACATTAACCATATTGTATTTGTGCTTCTGATACTTACAGTTCATACCTTGAATACAATTCAAACTTGCTTGATTAGAAATGTCCAAATTAAGATCAACCATCAAACTGATGAGTTACCTCATGAGGAATCAGTTTTCATAAGGAGATCTAATATGTCTCTCTTTTGGTCGATCTCGACACCTTGGGTGGCACATTTCGAGAGATCTACAACCTTTGGTCTGCAAGTACTATAAATACTCTAGGCTATTGCTACTTTCCATGGGGCTCTTAGCTTAGCACAACCCCTCGGTTCAACACACCTAAGCTTCTTCAGCTGGCATAGCTTAGGTAATGTTTCAATTGAATCATAGTAGGAAACTGTTAGGTGCAACAAAGATCTCAATGCTCGCGAACCTTGAATCTCAAAAAGTCTTTCTAATTGAGAGGGCTCCAAGGATTGTAGCACGATAGCACCTAATAATTTACAATTTCCTCAACTTCACCAGGCACTTCAAAACAGGAAAGTGCCAAGCATTCATCAATAATAAGAGTGACAAGTTTTCAAGTTTGTTTGAGATATGTGGCAGTATTGTGACAACATGAAATTTCGATGTCGACAAACTAAAATGGTGCTGCCGGGGTGAGAAATGTTCCTCCAACTTGCACCTCTCCGGGAAAGATAAGATCCACGACAATTGCACTCAATTTCCATATAAATCTTAATATATAAGCTAATTATGCCGTGACCATCAACTTCAAGTTCTTCGAAGCTTGTGACCCTCAACTTTTGCAATTAGATTTTAATTGGTCATGCATCATCATTTGAATTTTAATTTTAATGAAATATTTCTAGTGTAGAAGAAATATTCTCCAAACCTTCCCATGAGTTAAAAGAAAATATAAGAAGTGGGGCTCAGCTCCCAAGTTTAAAAAATTAAGCTGCCAAAATCGACTTCAAATATAAATTGAGATTAAAAGATCAAGGGCGGCAACTAAAATATTTTCAAAAGAATATGATATAAAACCGTGATCACAATGATGGATATCATTTACAAAATCAAGAATTTTTTATAAGGAAAAATTAAGAGTTTTCACTTCACATTAGGTCAGCTTTCTTCCAAGAAAAGTAAGGAACGCCTATCTTTTAAATCTAAGAGGTTGCTCGAATGGTAATTGTGACTGAATCACCATATTTGTGCATTTACTTAGGGCCACCTTTGGGAGCATAGGCATATGTCTCTGGTGATTACTGATGTGTGCGGGACAAAAAAGACCGATGTACTTGATGAGGATTACTCCAATGTTCAAAGAATTTCAGACACTCGATTAATATCTAAGAGACACCTATCTATTAATCTTGTGAATATGCATTGAGCTATACACAACTCCATTGGAATACTGAAGGATCATGGAAGATGTCTTTTCATTTAATTTTATAAAAATTAATAAGCATAATTATCATTTATTTCTACGGTTCTAAAAAAACCCACTCCACCATTTCTTTTTGGACTAAAATTGCCTTCGGACCCCATCGCTTGTGGAATGCGAGAATTATCCAGCTGTCTATCGCAATTGTAGTCTATTAATCAATTCATACGTGCTGAGAAATAGCTATAAGCAGCGGCAAGGCCCCAATCTCTATAAGTCCAGAATCCAGTTCAGATAATGCACTCCAATTTCAGTCACTTCATGAGCCCTTTAAAGTATCAGCTTTAATAAAGTCGGACAATAACAGAGTCCGCTTAGTGCAATAATGCTTTCTACTGTTGTACCATGTGAAGACCACCAGTTTTGACCAAAATGTTTTTCTTGTGTTCTCTTCTTCCGTAAAAGTTTATATCATTTTCATGCAAACGCATCTTGAGGTACTTACGTGATTGTATTGTCATGGCATGTAAAAGTCTGTAATGCCCTAGTCATATAAGACTAACTTTGAAAAAAAATCTCGACAAGAGTATCATAACTTTTTTATTCCGATCACTTTACTATAAAACTTCTAAAAAAAAATTTTTACTTATGGCTCCGTTCGTTTCGCTGGAAAATGTTTTCCGGGAAAATGTTTTCCGGATTTTAGGTGTTCGTTTCACGGAAAATGAATTCTAAGGGAAAATGTTTTCCATGGAAGGGAAAAAGTCTTCTAAATTTGGGGAAAATGTTTTCCACTTTTCAAAAGTGGAAAACATTTTCCTCACGATCTCTCTTATCTCACACATCTACAAATTCTCACTTCCTCCTCCCATTTCTTCTTCTTCTTTTCTTTTTTTATTCGAATTATTTTTAAATTATATTTTTCTTTATTTATTCAAATTATTTTTAATTTTCTATTTCTTCTTCTTTCCTTTTTCTTTTTCTTTTTTTTTTTCTTTTTCTTTTTTCTTTTGTTTCTCATCTTCTTCTTTCTTGACTAGTCGTCGGCCATCACCAAGTGAACCGTCGTGGATCGCTCATCGATCTAGCGAACCTTGAGCTTGACGCTTGCGCTCGCCAATTTAGTGAGTGGAAAATATTTTCCTTACCGAACACCGGAAAATATTTTTCGAAACATTTTCGGGTTTTAGCGAACGAGAAAATATTGTCATTTTCCTGGAAAATGACTTACGGGAAAATATTTTCCTGAAATGGCATATTTTCCGCGAAACGAACGGACCCTAAGTGTTATAACCTTCTTGGAGAGGCTCCCCAAAAGTGCTACGCATCATGACACTTATGGTAGGAGTTGTAGTATTTAAATAATTAATTGAAAATCATGGCACTTAAGTGAAAATTTTTTAGAAATTAAGCCACTCAAGTAAACATTTTTTTTTAAATTCATGACAATCAATTAATCGATAAAAAATTATGACACTCAAGAAAAAGTCGAAAAAAAAAATGGGGGCTTAGCTCTCAAGTTTAGACCATTAGGCTGCCAAAACCAACTTTGAATGGAAATTGAGATGATAAAATCAAGTGTGGCAACTTGCCCAGTTTCAAAAGAACAAATTTTCAAAAGAACGACAAATAAAAGATAAATTTATCATATATATATATATATATATATATATATATATGTATATATATATAGATATTAATAAAAAAAATTAGTAATTATCCTATGTGTATGAAATAAAGGGATCGCCACATTTGATGGAGATTCGTAGAATGGTCAAAGAGACTTGGGCACTCCATTAATATCTAAGAGACACTAATCTATATTAATCTCGGGAACATGGATAGGGTTTGACAACTCCATTAAGAGAAATTGAAGGTCCATGAAAGTCGCCTTTTTTATGGAAATTGCTAATTATAATTATCATTTATTTCTCAAGAACCCACTTTAATAGTTTTAAAGAAAACCTGATTCCATTGATTTATTATACCTCGTTAACAATTTAATGACCCTCTTTCCAATTCTCTGTAAAATCCAAATCCTTGAGGGTCTCTCTCCTTCCCTAACATGTACCAAACCACACACGTCCACAATCATTGCTCTCTGATGCTGCTGCGCTTTCTCTCTCTCTCTCTCTCTAAAACGCAGAGGAAAAGGAGGACAAAACAAAGTGACGTTAAGAGTTTAACCGGGGTGGAGTTAAGCTGCTTTTTGGTAATCTAGGATCACGTTGCAATTATTGAAGGTTCATGTCATGTCAACCTCGTGATGCATACGGACATTACGACTTTATACATTGTGGATTGTGTTGCAATTATTAAAGCTTCTTGCTTTTTCAACCTCACACCGAGGGACCCCACTCCACCGTATTATCCTCTCTCTCTTTCTCTAACTATCTAAACGTTGTCCCAGCTAGCTTCGACTTAATATGTGCAAAGCCATATATGATTATACGTTTGGTCCCAAATTCGTACAAATTGGTGTACGAATAAGAGCGACAAATATTCTACAAAAACCAACCTCTTAATTCGGTCAATCATTCTAACCAAAAAAAAAAAACGTATTCAGTCGATCACCCAAAACAAAACTGCTTTAAATGATGGGAAAACATATTTATGAAATATGACCAAAAATTTTAAATAACCCGATATAATCAAATAGTAATTATGCAAGTATAGTTGTTTTAGTGTCGCAATAGTTGTTATTCTATCAACTAGGACCTAACAAAAATTTCTAGTTGAAAAGGTATGACGTTCAATTTCTAATTGAAAAATAGGTAATATAACATAAACAATTTAAAGATATTGATCAATGAAAGAAATTAAAAGAACCTCTGGCTCTATGTAAAATATCTCCATACACCATTGCTAAGGATCAATACGTCGTCTTGTTCATCCACTTTTGTTCTTTGTGCAAACCATCTACATCTCGTCTTTACTTCTTTGTTTTTAGTATAGCTTGATGGGCCTGAGAAAAACGACAAGCTATAATGTCTAGTGCAAAACATAATTTGAGTTTAGAATCTTATTGATGTTATTAACGTTTCTTTGAGGAATATCTACTAATGCAACTATAGTTAGGTCGATACATATTATTGATGAGGACATTGACATTTGTGGGAGATTTTTCACCATTTGAGTTTCACATCAAGCAAAAGATGCCGTTTACAGACAATGAGCCGCTCCAAATGTTTGCTACCTTGATTTTTCTTCTGAGAGCGAGACCCGTATATATAAAACCGAATGGAGCCATTCCGTAGAATGAAGTGGGTCTCAGGAATTGGGTGAAAAGAGGTGAGGAAAATAAAGATTCAAGGAACACAAAGAGGATGGTACATAAAGATTTTCCTGTGGGGGCCCACAGGATATTTTCCTCCGGAAAGTGGGGGGAAAGAGAGGGGAAATGCAAAATGAGTTCCTTCTTTCCTTAAAAGACAAGTTCAGTGGGCCCATAACATATTGCATTTTCTGGACTCTTAAGGCCTGTTTGTTTATTTCTATTTCTGTTCTTGGAACACAACTTTTTATTCTTTTTATTTTAGAAATAAAAAAGAATAAAACACGTTTATTTACACTTTGTCACTGGGTAACAAAAATCTATTTTTTGTTTAGGGAATAGATTTGAACATAAAGAAGTAGTAAAAACGTATTTCTGTTCCCGGAACAATTTCGAGAAACACTTCTTCTTCTTTTTCTCCTTTTTCTTCTTCCTTTTTCTTTCCTTCTTCTTCCTTTGGCTGGTCACCGGCCTCGGCCATGGCCGGCGATCGGCCATCAAGGGCCGGCGACCTCACTAGAGCGTTGCTAGCCCCGCGAGGCTCGACCTTGCATTTTTAATTTTTTAATATTTGTATTTGTATTTTTAAATGTTTTAAATAAATTTAATTTAATTAATTTTTATATTATTTTTTACCACGTTAGCACCAAAATGATGTCGTTTTTGCATTGTTTGACCATGTCAGCTTACAAAACAACGTCGTTTTGCACTTACTTCGCCGAAAATTGCGCACGTCAGCATTTTGGCCGGATTTTGGCCGAAGTGGCACTTATGTGATCAATTTCTCTCCGATTTTGGCACTTAAGTGTCACTTTCGTAATTTCGCATTTAAGTCATTCCTTCGCGCCAACTTTTGGCACTGAAGATACTTTTGCCTCCAAATATTATAATTGTGAGGCTTGAAGACCTATTTCTATGTTTTTTTTCCCTCTTTGGAAATGCTGATGTTATCTCGAGCTATATTTCGTCTATGTTTTTACGAAGAAATCACGAACATAATTATGTAAACCAACATCAAGTTCTCCGAAGGGTCGTACAAGATCCGTCAAGGACGGGAAATGTGATGGGAGAGAAAAGTTCACATTGCACTTGAAACGATAGTGATTTTGGAGAAGATTCCTCCTATTGGTGAAACACGGCATTGAAGAAGATTGGACAAATTCCCCATGTACATGAAGCATAAAACACGAGTCCCAAGCTATTAGAAGATTGGTCGAACAGTACATATGACTTGGCTTATTATTTTATACGTAGGGCGTTACCTTTTCTTCTTTTTCGTTCGATTTTTGGGTCCTCTGGCATCAAAATTTGTTTTGCATCTCTCGCTCCCTTGTTTTCATTGATCGATTCGTGGTAATGTAACTTTATTACATACGGGGAAAACATTATTTTGAAATTTTAAAATATGAATTTGAAATTGCTCGATAAATTCTATAAATATAAGCACACAATCGATAACCGCTATGAACCTTGCTAATCCTGCTGATTGAGTTGTTGGATGTGATAGTTGAGAATTTCCAAAGACTTTTCCTATGCTGGCGCTCACAAGGAAAGTTTGATCTGCTTTAATTGATCCCAATTTTTGATTGGTTATTCCACAATGACTTAACTTGATTCTCTTCTCAAGTCTTACATAGTACACTAATCTCGTTTGGATTGTTGATCATGCATGCTTATAGACTGGAATGGCTAAAGATAGACAATATATAGGTGATAAGGGGGGAGAAATGACAAGAAGGTATTAGAATATCAATTTAGAAGAGATGATGGAAGCATGAGTTCATTTTGGTCATGGTACTAGAAATGGAATCCTAGGATGGCACCTTAAATTTTTGCCAAGCATAAAGGTATTCAAAGGGAGTTCTTTTGGCTTAAAATCCGAATAATATTCATTACTTGCTTGAATTGGTTCTTTCAAGCATTCATCGAAAAGGGCTTCGAATTTGATCAATTCAATTGAGGTATATGGAAACAAGATTTGTTCTTATTTCTTCATTTGAAATGAGCTCCAAGTTGTTCAAGAATAGTGGCGTTGAATTTCCCGACCCTTTGTCTTAGGATTAGTCAGTTCTATTTCTTGATGGGAGCAAGAAAGGGATATAACTCGGCGGTAGAGTGTCAAGATACGGTTCTTTGAGGGGGAGTACTATTGGTTTACCTATCCCAATAAAGTCTATGATTGGTTTGAATGATATAGCTCATTTGTTCTTCATAAAGAATTCCGGCTATGAAACAAAAGAGTAGAAAAAAGTACAATTTTCTGATATATCCCTACCGCTTTATTTGCTCTATCCTATTTATTTTATTGGTTTGCACAAATTCTTTTTTTTTGCTAAAAATCAAATTTCATAATATAAGTATAAAATGTAAGTAAAAGGAATTCTTTTGTTCATTTAAAGATTGATTATTATCTGATTTGGCAATAATAAAAGGATTAGGATAAAATTTGTATCCCTTAAGAGCCATTCATGTATCTTTTGATGCATACGGTTCAACAAAAATTGCGGGAAAAAAAAAAGAATTAATGTGTAGATTTCAAACCTCTTTCTTTTTCTTTTCATAGTAGGACCCTTTTCTAATCTAATTTTTGAATTTCTTAATGAAGCAGCTTTTTTTTTCTTCCATTTTTCAAGAAAGATGAGTTTTGGTTTTGTCCCCATTCCCTCCACAAAAAATCCATTAAACTTATGAAATAAACTTCTTATTGATGTATTGTTTCATCGAGATCTAATCCAAATCATGATGTTATTTTCTTGTTCTTAAATGGGCCTTTTTTCAATTCTTTTAGGTTTATGCTCTACTCCGAGTTAAAATTGAGAAGCTTAACACAAAGGCATAAAAAAAATAATAATAACTTGGTCTTGAGCATCTACCATCATACCTACAATGATTGGCCATACTATTGCTATCTAAAATGGAATGGGGCATTTACCTATTTATATAACAGATCGTATGGTAGGCCATAAATTGGGAGAATTTTCACCTATTATAAATTTCCGTGGAAATGTGAAAAATGATAATAGAATAATAGAATAGATCTTTTTTTTTTAGTTTTGATATATAGATAGTAAATGACCTTCTTCCTTCCATTTTATACTATTCACTAGTATTGATCATTGATACTAGAAAATTTCTTCGAAAATCATGTATTCTTTGATTAACTACTAGTTTAATTCAAATTTTAAAATAAAAAAAAATGTGTACTCATTCTTTTCTTTTTCTTTTGAGTTAAAGCAACTAATAAAAAACTAAAGTAATTTGAGTAACTTGGAATTTGTTAGGTAAGGATTGGTTTTTTTGAACTTTTCGGTGTATTTTGTTACATGTGTAAATATAGCACGACAAAAATAGACAGAGATATAAAAAAAAAAAATGGAATTGTTTGACCAATTGATGTTTTTCACATTCAACTAGAGAAATGAATAACTTTTTTTCAAATTTCTAATGGCACTTCCAAAGAAAAGTACTTCTATATTAAAAAAAACGTATTCATAAAAATATTTGGAAAAAGAAGGTATATTGGGCAGTGTTGAAAGTTTTTTCCTTAGCGAAGTCTCTTTCTATTGGGAATTCAAAAAGTTTTTTTGTATGACAATTAAATTGTCAAACACTCTTTTTTTTTGTTGATTTATTTCATCTGTTCCATGATTGGAACAAGGGGGATACATGTTACACCACAATTTTGAATCAGAAGAGAGATTTCAAGAAATGGCATATCTATTCACTCTATCAATAAGTGAGCCAAATCTGGTGCATCATAAGGGATTTGCCTTTTCTCATGAGGGGCTCTATTGTAGAATTCAAACCTAACCATTAATTGCGTAGCGATGGAAATGATGGAACCTATGAATACATAAGATTCTATTGAAAAATAAATCCTAATAATTCATTAGGAGGGATGGCGGAACAAACCAGGGACCAATTCATTTATTTTGAGAATTCATGAGCTAACCCTACAACTAAAATAGATATTGAAAGAGTAAATATTCGCCCGTGAAGCTTTTTATTAGATTACTCAATCTTGTCGATCCAATATAATAATATGATGAAAGGCAAAACAAAATAAAGATTCGTTATAAAAAAAACCACATTATCTCATTATCTAGAAATAGAAATAATATAGTATCTTATCTATCTTTCAAAGTTAGAAGAAAGAAGGAATCACTCGATTTGATTTTCCTAAATGACACAATTACAATATATATTTCTGTCAATAAGATATTATCCGAAGCAAAAAAAAAAAAAAATCAAATAGATCCTTACTCTACTCTATTTAGTATCTCATTAAAGTTGAATTTTTTTCTAAGCTCATTAGAATAAGTTCTATTTATCAAAAAATTTCCCTCTATTTTATGTTTGTTCACTACTTTATATATGTATACGTAACAAATATTAAAAAGGGGTTCTGATAAACCTGGAAAAAATATAAACTAAAGATAGTAATCTTTTACTAACGGGATCAAAAACTAGTTTTCTTTGACACAAGAAAGGAATTTTCTGCATTTCTTTCTTGTGTCAAAGAAAAGACTAAGAAGAAGAATGTAAATAATCCTTTGTTTTCTATTCTCCACTTACTTATTTTATATTTAGTATCCAGTCAAAAATATTCTGTCCTCGAGCTCAAGGTTTTAATTTTTTCATAATAGTACCCTCGTTGACTTCGGTTTTACTAATAACTAAACTTGCTTCATTGAAACCCATCCTATTAGAAGAGGCAATATTAAAAACCACTAACTCAAAAGTTTATAGACTAATGAGAGTAGTTTGACCAAATTAATCACTTGTCATGACATGTAGCCACAAGTTCTAACGTGAGACTATAAAATTACTAGAGAAATCAACGAGGAATGATAAGAAAATGCTAGGGTTTTATGTAGTTTGGTTTGAGTGTTGCTACCTATTCTAAGGGAAAAGCCTATATTTAATGAGTCCATTATGAATCCGATGAAGACATAGTTTAAATTGAATGTTTTTCAATCTTAAATTACACCGAAGATAAAATTCACAAGTATTACTCATATTATCGCATTCTCAATGCAGACTACACTAGATAATTCATTCACAACTTTTCTCTCTCGTCAAACTCTTGACATCTAATCATTCTACTTCTCTCCTATTTTTTCCCTTTTTATCCTTTTTAACTTTTACATGGTACATACTTCTCTTAAAGTCCATAAGCAATACTTAGCTCGTCAAAGTTTCTATATGCATAGCATAATCCGTTGCATTTGGACATTGGACTTTTATGATGGAATTGAAAGGTAAAGTGTGAAATTAAGGGAGAAGGAAGTGGACTTTTGTCATGGTCGCCAGAATTCTAGTAGTTTTCTTTAATACTCAAAGTTCTATATAGTTTTTCCATCAAAATGATCTAGTCTACGTTAAAAAATTCAATCTTCCTCCCCTCTCGTTCATTATTATATTACTAGACTTATCAATTGACAGTCATCAGCTATGAAATATATACTTATTGATCCACACAACTTATGCAGTGAAACAATGTGAAAATCGACGAATCTTGCCATTCAAATTTAACACAAGAAGAAGGAATCACTAAAGAAATTAATGAAAAATGATAAAGAATACTAGAGATTTACGTGATTTAGTCTTAGTATCGAAACTGCTCAATAGAAAAAGACAGCCTTTAAGAAATCCAATATAAATCTGAAAAATACAAAGCTTACTATAGCTCGAGTATTTCTCAATCCTAGAAGGAAATCACGAGTGTTATCTCATATTTAGTTCCAACACGTCTGCAATAGGGAATTCCTGCATGATTTTTCCCTTTTAATGTGGACGTAGAAAACTTTTTAACATCTAGTTATTCTGCTTCTCTTCCTCTTTTGGCCTTTTATCTTTTTGTTGAGCGCCCCGGCCGAGGATTCATAATTATCCTTGAGACACGTATCAATCTGCTATAGATGGCGGAAAAGAGAGAGAGATAGAGAAGCTATTGACCACTTTCTCTAAAAGTCTAAAAGCAATGCTTAGCTTTCTCACATTTTCTCTGATCTTTCTCACATCATAGCCTTTTCACCTGCACCATCGTCTTCTTGAAATGACTGCAATTTCTTATTGCTTTCTTTCTCTTAACGTAACAAACATCTCTGCTTTTGTGCCATGGACGCGCAATTCTTTTCTCTGTTCACGCTACTGAACTCTTATATACCTGTATTACGTTTTTCTTTTGGGCAATATACCTCGGTTCAATAAATAAGGACAGGTGCATAAGAAAATTGCTCGTGATCGGGTTTCTTAGTTCGGCTAAAGGAGCAAATATGAATTGCTCCTGCTACATACATCATGCCATGTTCTTACAGGGAAAATAAGACGATAATACTTGTCACAAGTGGAGCAGGTTCCACGAAAACTGGCCTCCCAAAAGAAAGTACAAGATTTTCATACAGAAGTAATCTTGAATGAATCAATGTGGCAGGAGCCCTCCCTGTACCGAATATACTTACGACTATGTAATATCGATACAGATACGCGACACGATACGATATGCCGACACGTCATTTCTAAAAAAATAGAATATTTTAACACGTTATATATTAAATATATATTTTTATATATAAATGTAAAAATAAATAAATAATAATAAAAAGAGCATAGAATTAATACTAAAAAAATTAATCTAATATTTGTTAATATCATTCATTGTTTTAATTTGATAGAGATTGAACGAGAAATTCAAAAATTATAAACACAAAAGAGTAAACTTGAATAAACATGTCTTATTTTCTTATACTTATCAAAGATTAATGAAATTTCTTATAGTCCTAGATAGAGTTCAAAATTTAGGATGTAGACTGGCTTGGACCTCCTTTGCAAACAAGGTTCGAGAAAAATGAAAATCCAGGACAATAACTCAACAAAAAGAAAATGAAATCACTAAATTAGCCATGGAAAATGTGAGAAATAACTCACAAGCCAATGACATAGACTAAAAGAGATAACTCGCAAGTGATGCCTGCAAAAGGAGGATAGAAGCAAAAAAAATCACAACTTTAAGTCTGCGAGGGTGGCGAAGTGACGCAAGCGAAAAGAGGGGCATTCCATCGTCACTCACGAGAAGATCAGAACTCATAAGTGAGAAACTTGAAAATGAGAATTTTTTTCTTTCCCCTTTATTTTTGTTATTTCATTATTTTTCATATATTTACATTTTGACCATTCAAGTATTGAAAATTTTTAAAATTGACCACATGCATGTCAAAATCGCTTGTCGGAATTTTGAACTCACGTGTCAAGAAGAGTTGACCACATGTTAGATTTTTCGATATTTTTGACCGCATGTCGGAATGTGTTAGAGCGTGTCGAAATGCATTAGAGTGTGTCGGATATGTATCAGAGTGTCGGACACGACACAAAAACTTACGAAGAGTGTCGGTGTTTTTAGGTTATAGTTAGTTAGTAATAGATGGTGAGTTAGCCATGATAATTGCACTCAAGTGACTGTAGTTAGTTAATCTACACGAATCCATGTCTAATTATTCAACATAGATAATGTATTTTACGCATGAAATGCACGGTGTTTTGTTCAATAACAATAATGATGAACACCACGTAGAAGCGAGGTCTGACTGTTGCTTAACATGCTCTTGTCTTGACTAGCACACGAGCTGTTGTTCATGCATGCTTCTTCATTAGATGAAGCCTGTTTGTCATTAGTTCGGCCAGACGGTATGCATAGTGGGAAAGACAGGATCATGACGCTTTGAATAACTTGTTATAGCCTTGAAGATGCGGTCATTTGAATTTCTTAGTATTCTCATATGATGACATACTAGATGTTTTTCTATAAATTTGTTGCAAAGTAGGTTCATACAAGCGTGATTATGGAAAACGCAGCTTTAAAGATTGATTCAACATTTTTTTAAAAGAAGTTTATGCCTTACTCCTTTGCTGCTTTTCATAGAAATGCATTATGGAAGAAAAAGTTAATTAAATAACGAAAAATACCAAAAAATACATCACATTTCCCCAACGATAACTTACAAGAATCAAATACATACCTATTTTGCACATTCTCATCGGTTACTTTTTGTGTACCTATTTGCAAAACTGCCCTTTTTCTCCCAAATTTGTCGGGAAAAGTGTTAAAAAAGTCATAAACATTTTGCATTTGTGCCAATTTAGTCCTAAACTTTTTTTTTGGTACCAATTTAGTCCTAAACAGTTTTACATTGTGCCAATTCATTCCTTTCCAGCCAATTTTGGCCGGATTTTGCTAATTGGACGTCGGTCGACTAACATAGCTCGATCGGCGCTAATGTGGACAAATTTTATTAATATTTTTAATTTTTTAATTTTTTTTTTTCTTTTTTTTTTTTTTTCTTTTCCTTCTCCTCCTCCTTCCTCCAGCTAGTCGCCAAGGTCCGGCAATTGGCTGGAGGAAGGAAGAGGAGAAGGAAAAAAAAAATAAAATAAAATAAAAATTTAAAAATATTAAAATATTATTAAAATTTGTCCACGTCAGCCGCTAGCGCCAATCAGCAAAATCCAGCCAAAATTGGGCCAAAAAAGGCCAACCAAAATTGGCGAAAAAATGTTTAGGACTAAATTGGCACAAAAAAAAGATTTAGGACTAAATTGAAAAAAATGTTTAAAAGGTTTGACTTTTTAACACTTTTCCCCAAATTTGCCCCATCTTGAAACCCAAAATTCTCACACCCACCCAAAATAAATCAACAAAAAAAAAAACCACGGAAAGCCTAAGTAAGATAATGAAATTACTTGTTAAGATGGGGCCATTTAGTTTTTTCAAAGTAGGTTTTTGCTTAGAATATGTGAATATTATTTATAAAAGATTAGGTTTACAAGGGGTAATCGGGTGTTTTTGGCATTTTCCTACAAAATAAGTTACCGCAACCAACGATTTTGTTAAAGGATCTTGTCAAATTACAAGAGAAACGGCTTATTGGGACTTGCAGTGGAGGTGTGATGATCCTCTTGAAAGAGATTTGAAAGTGTGTGCTCAAGTCCAAGTCCATTAAACATGAGAACAAAGAACCCTCTTTAATCACGGGATAAACCACCTCAGTTTCCACTTCCGTCGATTGTATTTCTAATTCCCTAAAGTTGTAATTATGTGAATCGAATGCGTGAAACATAATGACAGTGAACGACTTGTAACTCATTGTTTGATTCATCTTGAAATTTTGATTTATCTAAGAAATGAGAGTCCTAACTAGAATTTTCACATGTGGATGAGAACTTTATATTTTGAAACAACATAAACATTCTAAATTGTTGATCTTTTCCGTTAAGGAATCGAGTTTGAGAAAGAAAAATTCTCGAGTCTAACTAGTGAAATCATTTCCTTTCACATGTTCCGATACATCCATACACACACATATAGTGTCAAGATCGGTTCAGATGGGCAAAATGTATAAGCTCCACTTGCTCGGAAGGTGGGCGACCCTCAACTTGTGTGACAACCTTGACCCATAGTGACCCTCAACCTTGGCCTCATCTCGACAACCCTTGACCTTGCAATCTCGACCTTGGCGACCAGTGACCTCAACCTCAAAAACCTCAGCAAAAGTGGAACATAGATGGTCTATTTTAGATAGCAAGAGTGGAATACACAACTATCAGTGAGAACAATACTGGAAGGAAAAAAGAAAGACATTAAACCCGACAATAGCATTTCAAAAGTATTGAAAGTCAAGACAAATCCCCAGCTGTCTTGGGGTTTCATTTTTGCAATGCATTTCCCTAATGTAGTCAAAGAAATTAGCCAAACCCCTAGAAGCATGCTAATGAAAAAGTACTTGATTGGCACAATAATTCAAGTAAGAGGATTTGAGTTCATTAAAAAAAATCAAAGAATTAATTATAAAATTACATTATTAGTAGGACAATCATGGACTTATGAACATACGTGTAATGACTCTACAAGAGTATGGACTTTTTCTCGTATAGAGTAAATGAATTTTTATTTTTATTTTTTGTTTAATCAAGTTAACTGACTTTCAAAGTCAAGCTCAATATTAGATTTATGTTGATTGAGTGCCATGTCAAATGACATGATTGTCCATTTGGGTTGAATTGACGACATGGACTGCCAGATAATTTTACTTTTTCCTTCTCGACGACGTAAAAAAGATCTTTTTCATTTCTTGTTCCATTTTCCTTTTCTTTTCCCCTCCTCCTCCTCCTTCCATGGCTGCTGTACTTCTCCCTCTTCCATGGTTGACCATCGCCATCATGGCTTTAGGCCACTGCCAAACCCGCCACCCGTCCGCCACGCGTCCGCCACTGCTGCTATTATCATCGCCCCTAGATTGACTCCCTTCCTCTCTCTTGTGGAGCTCCAATCGATCTCACATGCTTAGATCTGAGATCTACGCCTCAAATCAACGAGACAAATGGGAGGGAGAACGTTGTTGTTCTGATACATGAGTTATGAAGCTATCGTCCGAATTTGTGACGATAATCCGGCCAAGCTCGGCAGCATTTTATCTCCACACAGCATTGCTTTGTTAGGCTTTTGCCCAGGAAGTTCCGCACCACTGCCTCGTATAGGAGTCTAGGCCATGGTGGTGATGGCAATGATCACATGGAATTAATGTGGTGGAGAGAGAGAGAGGATCCAAAATTGATTGGTCAACGTTAGGGTCCGATGAAAGCGTCCACATCAATGTTAAACCCGTTCATGTGGATTCTTCCAGGCGGGCCACTAGGCCCGTCCACTCCAATTGGGATTGAAGGACATTTTTAAGTGGGTTTGGATAAAGCTGTTTGCTTATTGTGGAAGACTCGGTCAACAAAGTGGGCTCAACTTAAGAATTTTACCCGATCTCGGTCCAATCCTATCCATTGATCACTTCTCATCAATATATTAAACAGTCATCAATGCCAAAACAACGTCTATTATGGTTCATCTACTAGAAAAGTATCCTATGGAGCCCAATTTGAAAATAAAACTCGAAGGAAAAAAAAACAGTTTTGGTATTTTATTGACAAAGGGACGAATTAAATAGTGAAAAGAGAAAAGTTCATGTGACTGGTTATTAATTTAGCAGAAAAATGCACGAAAGCCTCAATCAACAAATGAGATTTGTTGGCAAACTAGCTTTTTAGTGAGCTGAGGCTATAGTTAGAGCTGCTAGTTGGAAATCGAAATAGTCATACTAGGCATGAAGATGAAGGAGCTAAATGAAATGCATCCTTTTTATGCGTGTGTTTATAAAGTACTTACCTAACTTTCAAGATATGAAGGGTAAGTTCAATTAACTACTGTTAATTCATCAATTATTTAGACAAATTAACAAAAACTAGAGTGAGGAAGACAGAAAAAGAGACCAATTGATAATTTGTAGCATCTACCTATCATGTTTATTGAATCAAAGGAATCATAGGACCATTGAAGATGATAGACAACATTGAATATTTTCATATAATCTAGAGACTAAATTGAATATTTGTAAAAAGTTCATCAACCACATTAAACAAATTAAAAGTTCATAGACCACATTTCACATTAGGTTAAAGTTTATGGTCCACATTGATCAAATTCAAAAGCTTATAGATTATTTGTGTCAATTTCCCTTTATATTGGGTTTGAGACCTATAGTAATCTTTGAATAATACCAACAATTGTTGTTGTTGTTGTTGTTGTTTGTTTGTTTATTCCATAAAAAATAAATTACATATTAGGTTAAAGTTTAGGAATCATTTGTATCATTTGTGTCATTTTTTCTTTATATTATAGGCTTGAGACTTATTTCCTAGAACTTTCTCTAGTTGAGTAATCTTTGAATAATGTCAACATTATTGTTGTCGTTGTTTGTTTATTTCATAAAAAAATAGATTATATATTACACAAAGTTCGTGAATGATTTATATCATTTTTTTATATCAGGCTTGATACCTCTTTCCTAAAAGACTTTGTCTGGTTGAGTATTCTTTGAATAATGCCAACCATTGTTGTTTTTGTTTTGTTTATTCCATATAAAATAGACTGCTGAGTCACTACTGACCGACTTTCGTTCAAATTACGCTTGAGGCCTCGTTCCTAGGACTTCCCTCGGTTGCGTAATCTTTTAATAATGCCAACCATAAAATTCACAGCTAATCAAGGTAAGAACGAGGTATCCTCCTCGTCCATTCGGCTTTTCAGTTTCTTCATCCCATATTCCCAATCCCCTCTCTCGACCACGATCGATTGTCCGTCCGTCCGTCCGTCCATCTTCGCCTCTCTCACTCTGCATCCAGGCACTGGACGGTACGTTATCCGCTTACCATGGGAAAATTCCGGCAACGATTCTTATCTCATCAGTTTCATTGTGGTTGTTTCAGTTGTTCTTCTTCCGTTCTTTCAGCTTACTTTGGATGATGACGAGAATTTTCACGTTCTCTGTTTTTTGATTCGCAAACCAAATGTTTGACAAATTGCACTTTTTTTTTGTTCTTTTTTTCCTTCCCCCGTTTGAAGTACTTCTTTTTTACCCCTTTTCTTGTCGCTGCTATTGGGCGTGAACTGTTTCTGTAATGGAAAATCGAAGATAGATGTAAAAAAAATTGTACCCAACATTAAAGGACTTGGGCTCACGTTGCTCTGAGCACCAGCCAAGCCCGATTATAGAATCCTAAGCAACATAGCTAAATTCGAATGTGGACATCCTGTAGCACCTTTGATTTCTTTTCGTTTGATAGTGTTTTTCATATGCGAATCGTTCAATCTCTCTAGCAGTCAAAGGCTTCATTGTCCTGAAATGTGGCTTCTTTGTAGTTGGCTCGAGGAACTAGTCCCGAGAAGCAAACATTGGTCGGGCAGACACATGATTGGGAACCAAAGCATTGCTCTATAATGTCACTAGAAGAGATATGAATCGATCCCTTTATAAATAGTCTCCAGTCGAAGTGGACACCTGGTTCGGCATTATCTTTACTTCTTACGCGTGTGTTCTAGGTGGACAAGATCATCAAATAGCAGAGGTATGAAAGTGTTTGACGCCCATTGCCACTTGCAAGACCCTCGGATCTTGCGTATGGCACCGAAGTTAATTGAGTCGGCCCGTCAGGCTGGTGTAATTAAATTTGCAGTTGATGGGACGCATGAGAAAGACTGGCATCTGGTGAAGCAACTGAGCGAGGACTATCCTTGTACCATTCCAAACTTTGGACTTCATCCGTGGTTTGTCGCCGATAGAAGCCCTAACTGGTTTCAGATATTAAGGGAATATTTCGAGGCCACTCCCTGCGCTGCAGTGGGAGAGATTGGTTTGGACAAAGGGTCTCACGAGAGGGAGATCAATTTCAACGATCAGGTGGAAGTGTTCAAGAAACAGCTCGAACTCGCGAAAGAGTTGAATAGACCAGCATCGGTCCATTGTGTCAGTGCATTTGACGATCTGCTTCAGATATTGAAAGAGGCAGGGCCTTTTCCTGCTGGTATCATCCTCCACTCCTATATGGGTTCCGCTGAAATGGTTCCTCAATTGGTCGAAGTGGGAGCTTATTTTTCATTCTCGGGACATCTCTTTCCCATGAAAGAGCAGACGGCGAAGAAGATGTTGAAGGCAGTTCCTTTCGAAAGGATTTTACTTGAAACAGATGCGCCGGATGCATTGCCAAAGAATCCTGCATTTTTTATCGATGATGATGTTCAGAATAGTACAGGTCCGGCCGATGGAGGATGCATTGAATCTACATCACCGACGGGATCTCTGAATCATCCTGCAAACATTCTCGTGGTGCTTAATTATGTCGCATCCTTGCTAGACATGCCTCCAGAAGATCTTGCGGAGCTCAGCTGTAAGAATGCGGTGCATTTATTCTCCTACGAAGGTTCAAAGCCGCTCCTGGACAATCAATAGTTGGTCTAAATTATCCAACATAACTACTGCATTTGACGTGTGAAATGTACATTGTATTTGTTTGATAACAATAATGATGAACTCCATGTAGGAGCGTGGTCCGACCGTTGCTTTACATGTTCTTGTCTTGACCGGCACGCAAGCTATTGTTCATGCATGCTTCTTCATTAGAGGGAAGCCTGTTTGCCATTACTGCATGGTGGGAAAGACAGGATCATGATGCTTCGAACAACTTGTAATAGCCTCGAAGATGCAATCATGTGAATTTATTAGTGTTCTCATATGATGACGTATGAGATGTTTTTCTATGATTTGTTGCAAAGTGGGTTCATACAATGCGCGTGATTGTGGAAAACACAGATTATAAGATTGATTCAATATTTTTCTTTAAAAGAAGTTTATGCCTCTTTCGCTATTGACAGAAATGCATTATGGAAAAGAAGTAAATGAAATAAGGAAAGTTACCAAAAGCATACATCACATTTGCCAACACTAACTTCTACATCTGTAATTCTGAAAGTATCAAATACAGATCTAAGTTTTACTTCTGAAAACTATTTTGCATATTACTTCAATTACTTTTTATGTCCCTATTTGTAGAAGTGCCATTTTTCTCCCAAATTCGCCCATCTCGAAATAAAAAATTCTCGCATCCACCTAAAATGAACTGATTAAGAATAAAACCACTGACATGCTGATTCCTAAGTAAGGTAATAAAATGAATTTATAAGGATGGGCAATTCGGTTTCTTCAAAGTGGGATTTTGCTTAGAAATATGTGAATAGAATTTACAAAAGAATAGATATATGAGTGGTGATTGAGTGTTTTGGGCATTCTCCTATAAAATAAATTATCGCTATGGACTATTTTGTTAAAAGATCTTGCTACAGCAGAAGAGAAACGGCTTATTGAGAAAGACTTGCAGTGGAGGAAGGTGTGCTGCTCCAAGTCCATGAGATTGACCACCGCAATATCCACCTCAATCCAAGTCCATTAAACAAGGAAACTTGTAATTTTGTGGATCAGAGTGTGTGAAATAATGACATTGAAAAAATTCCGTAACACGTTATTTAATTTATCTTGAAATTTTGATTATCTATGAATTGAGTGTTCAAATTAGAATTTTTACGTTTGGATGAGAACCTTTCTTTTTTTTTTCTTTTGGGAAATAAATATGAAAATTCTAAATTGTTGATCTTCTTCGTTAAGGAATCGAGTTTGAGAATGAAAACTTTCGAATTTCATAAGTGAAAATCATTTATTTGCAATTATGGTGATATATATGTGTGTGTAGATACTAACAAGTAGGCCCAAGGAGTGCCAAAATGGGCTCTGATGGGCAAAGTGTGTAACCTGAAATTTGTGGCCCCACCATCACATGGCAAGATTGCCAAATTCAGAAACACGTAGGTATTGCACGTTTAGATGGTAGACCCTTTTGAGAAGTTATCACGCGTAAGATAAGTATCGAACTGAATTTAGGTAGTTGAAATTGGAGAGTCCCGTGATGGTCCTCCGTGAGTTTTACCAAATGTGACGGTCCATTTTTAATTTAGTACGTTTACTCAAATTTATTAAATAATTTATCATTTTTTTCTCGTTTGCCTCCTATAAAACCTAATTGATTTAAATAGCGGGAGAAATTATAAAATAAAAAAAAAGTCATGAACTTATTGCATTTACATCAATTCAATTTAATCAATTTAGTTTTAAGCATTTTAATAATTTCCCGATATAATATATCCAATCAATTTTTGCTACCAATGCTAATGTGATTTTTTATATTGAATTTTTCTAATTTTTTTTTTTTTTTTTTATTATTAAGGGCCAGTGGAGGGTTGCCAACCATCCACCAAGACCCGACGACCCCAGATGGCCACTAAAAGAGGGCTGTGAGCGCCAAGCCCTCACTAGCCACTAGGAGAGGGCTCGTGGCCTCTCTCACAATTGGGTGAGAGCTACGATTCTCAGCCACGCCTATCATGCTAAGAGTTGTGGCCCTGGCCCATTGGCCAGTAAGGGTCGTCGAGCCTTGGCTAGTAGTCGATAGTCCCCTCTAGGTACTTAACAATAAAAATAAAAATAATTAAAAAAATTAAAATATTATCCATATCAATGTCGGTTGTGCCGCATAAGACGTCCAGCATCCAAGTCATCAAATTCTGGCCAAAATTGATCATATGGACAATATTGATAAATTGTTAAAAGATTTGGTATTAAATGAACAAAATTGAAAAGTTTAGAAATAAATTGGCATGAGTAGCAGTGCAATAGATTTATGATCTTTCTAAATAATTTTCCCTAAATAGTGGGTTGCGATAATCCCCTCGTCTCACCGGAATCTAGTACAAAAAATACTAGCTATATTCTCCTCAAACCATTCTTCTAAATTGTTGGCTATAATTATGCACATCACTTGCATTCACATTTAGTTAGTTTTGTTTGTGGGCAGTGTTTGCACTAACAATTTGCACAGCAACAATCCAATTATTTTGTTCTTTTGTTCTCCAAAATAGAGAAAGAACATAAATCCTTTTAGTGATGTCACTTAATTTTTTATTCCCCATAATAGAAAAGTGGCCAGAAAATAGATTTAAAACAAAAAAAAAAAATAGAAAAAAGTAGTTTTTTGTTTCTCATAACAATTTTTATAACTAAGTCATTTTCTTTCTTTTCTTTTTTTTTTTCTTATTCCTCTCACTTGTCGCCTACCACCACGGTCCGTCACTGCAATTCGCCATCACTCACTGACTCCCACCATCCATTGCCACTCATTGCCCAATGACTGGCTAGAGGAGGAAGAAGAAGAGAGAAAAAGAAGAAGAAAAATATTTTTAAAAAATTAAAAAAAAAAAAAAATCTACATCACGAATAAACTTGTAGGTTGTATCGAATGCATTTATGTTCCTTTTTCTATTTCGAGAATAAAAATTTTGCATAATTATCGACACTATGTTTACTCATAAACTGTTCTAGGGAATAAAAATAAAAAATAAATATTATGAAAATAAATTATTCTTGAGGATAGAAATATTACCAAACGCATCTTACATAATTCACCAATTATAACCGTACGCTTTTTTGTTGTTTAGTTTCAACTAACTTGGCTAACCTTTGGATTGGTTTTCCTAGTCATTTTATTTGGTAATGATGTGATGAATTTATAGGAATGTTATTATGCAAGTTCCTAACAAAAAAGAAAGAAAGAAAATTTCGATGGAGTTTGCGGACGGCATGGCGTGATTGCGTCCGTATCTGAATATTTTTCAGGCTGAAAAGTCGATGCCATGTGTTAAATCTAGATTTATTTAATGAACTCAATACATATAGTAAATTAAATCTAGATTTTTAGATTTAGCAAGTCTCTCGTTAGATCTATCATTTTCAATGGTCAATTTAGTACAATTACTATAAAGATTTTAATAAATTCCCATATTGCAGAGATACTGCAATGTTTTTTCTCTGTATTTGTTATTGATTTAGGCTAAGTTTGGCTATTAGGATAAATATTTAGTGCCTACTCTAGATATGATAAAGTCGGATATAAATGGGATATAAACCAGATAAAACTATCACATGGAAAAGATGTGATAAAGGTGAATAGATTTCTAATATATATAATAAAAATTTTTTTTGTCAAATAACAAATTTCTTAAATTACAAATTAAAATTATATTTCAATATAAATAATATTTTAACTCTAATATAAGAAATTAAAAAAACAAAAAAAAAAAAAAGTATTTGTTAATTTAATCTTATTTTAAGTTCTATATTCTAATTTAATTATATCTTATAATATAAATTCAATATATAAATATATATATATATATATTGCATATTTGAGGTGTTTTTGTATTTAGGTATATTAGTACAATTTTCTATTTAATAAAATTTTATTAGAGAATGATGGAAGGGGAAGAAAGAAATAAAAAGGAAATTAATTGGAAAAGAGAGGAAAATAAAATAAACTAGACAAAAGTGTCAAGAGAGATTTTTACCATCTCCATTTGTAAAATTCATGATTCATATAGGCATTTATACCAAACAATATATATAATATGAAGTATATATATCCGATTCTATTATTACAATCACCAAATAACGGATATGATATAGTAAAATCTCTTGGATTTCATATTATTTCTTATCATATCCGGTTTTATCCTATTTAAAAATCCAGATGACCAAACATAGCAATAATGATATATAAATTTAATATATCATGAAACCAACAAATACAAATTTCCATGTTAATATATAGTAATATATAAATTTAATATATCATGAGAGTCTCAAGTGTTATGACTTTAAAATGTTCAAAATACAATGCATGGATTCATGTCTAGTTATAATTACAACATCTATACCAAAGGAACTTGCAATATGGATAAATCACTTCAAATTAGAGTTATTAAAATAGGTCATAAACCCAAGTCATAGCCCATATAGGATGGGATGAAGTGTTATATGTGTTAACTAGATTAATAAATGGTTTAAACATAATAAATATGTTAAATGGGTCACAAGTTGATTTATAATTTACGTAAACTCAACCCACCTCAAACTCTCTTTCATTCTTTCCCGACCTCATTTGATCTTGCGTTTATTCAGTCCGCATTCTCACATCATCCATTAAGAGAATATTTAACCTTCTAATGATATTCCAATCACAATCCTTGATTTTTCGTTACACCACTTTTATTTTCCGACATCAATTTCCCACGATGAATACTGCTTTTCTAATATGTCCAAATTTTTCTTTTTCTTTAAAAAAATTTTCGACAAGTCACATGCGGATGGAAAAGGAAATTAAGAAAAGAAAGGAAAAAAAAAAGAGAAGGGAGAAAAAGGGGGGGGCGGGCCGCGAGGTACGATGCCACCGAAGCTTAGCACGCCATTGCAACTTTAAAAAATAAAACATCCTCTCGGCCACGCAACTGCCACGTGTCCTGATTAGCAGAATATATACAGCGAGAATAAGGCCTTTCGGTATGCTTTGTTTGCTTCCTTGTTCCTTCCTTTCTTAGGTCAAGGATGGCGGCGGACCCAGAAATCTAACTCAAAGGGCGCGAGATAAAAAAATAATTAGGAAAATGACATAGATGTACCTAAATTTAAATTTAAATTTAATTTGTAATGTAATTCCTAAAATCTTAAATTATTTTACATGATTCCTAAAGTTTGACCAATATACAATATCAATCATGAACTTTTAATTTCTAGATATTATATTGAATTTGGAAATATAATAATTCATGAACTATACTGAACATTTACAATAAATCCATAACCATATTGAATAAATTAAAAGTTTAATGCGACATTGCAAATCGAGTTAAATTTAGGGATTACATTAAACGAATTAAAAATTTAGGAATTAGATTATACATTGTGTTTAAGTTTTAACATCATTTGTGTAATTTAACCAAAATAATTTGCAACACCTACGTCTTTATTTATTTTTGGTTGAATGCAACACCTACTTCAAGATGACAATAAATAGAAATTTTATGTGAAAGTTAATCGGTTTGGTATTTTATTATAAAAACCGCACCGACTACAGATCATTCAAATGGGCAACAAATGCCCCTCTCGGGTTCGTTTGATTGATCATCCATAAGAGGAGCCGTCTAACCATTATTATCAGATGAGTTTGAGTGTCGACATATCTTACTTATAACAATTTACAACTGACCCATTATTATATATTAAATGCAATCTTATCTCACACGTATGGAAAAAGTAGTCGAAACAAAGGGAAAAGAAAAGGAGTTTGCATCAAACAATGAAATTTTTTCATAATCAGGGTGTTTTAAAAATAATTCAGTGAAAATCTTCTTTTAATACATGAGGCGGCGATCACAGAAATCAAGACAGATGGATGAACGCAACCTTTCTACTGCTGCCTTTTTACCTAAATACTATTTAGGGGAAATCCAAAAGAAGCCGGCGAAAGATGGAAGATGAGACGGCACCGCGTCGGCGCCGTTTCGTCAAATAACTTAGCCGCGTCTAGAGATGGGCAGCGATGGGCCCCACCAGTCGTCTTACGCGACTTGGAACCGGGAATCCTTTTCCTTTTTCTTTCTTTTTATCAGCAATGTCCTCTTCTCACTGGAATTTCTCCCGTTCCCTTTCCTTTTTTATTTTTTAGATTCCCGTAATTTTCACCTTCGTCTCCCGAGAGTAAAAAAAAAAAAAAAGAAGAAGAAGAAATAGGAGGACTCGCCCACCCAAAAAAATAAAAAAAGTAAAGAAAGAAGAAGAAAAAGTCCCCAAAAAGACATTAATCGTACATCTGCATTACCTTGCGACTCGCTGGCCGCTCCCCAATCGAGTCTCACTTCTTGTTCTTGTTCTTGTTCTTCTTCCTCTCCTCTCGGCGCTGTACTCGCAGCTCGCGGTCGGAGGTCCGGCGGAGGCGCTTTCTCTTGGCGGCGGCGGAGCGATTGGCGCGGTGGGACGACGCAGGGATAGCGCTCGACGTCTTCGATGGTGAAAGAGACCGAGTACTACGATGTCCTCGGGGTTAGCCCCTCGGCCACCGAGTCCGAGATCAAGAAGGCGTATTACATCAAGGTAAGAGCAACCGGCCGTCGTTTCTCGCTCGAGGCGCTCTGCGCAGCGGGGGGGGAATTAGGGAAGTGTCGCGGCGTGGGGTGTTTCTAGGTCTAGTTTCTCGCGGATTATTCGCGATTCGCGATGTCCTTGGGGTGGATCGGGCAGCTGTCGGTGTGCGATCGCGAGAGCGTCTGGAGTGGTCTCGGATCTGTTGTGGGCGTTGGGGGATTGTTACGCCAGCTCCGCAGTTGTTGACTTTCGGTTTCTAGTGGGAATGGCGGTAGACAGTGATTTTTTCTTTATCGTTCTGATTTTGTTTTTTTCGATTTTCCTTTTATAATGATCAGCTGGTCGCTTCCTCCGTAATTCATGGAACGATGTTCTGGATTATCGGTCTGCCTGGTCGGAAGTTATGTCTGAGTGAGATCGATGATGTTAGGTATAGTGTTCCAATAGCTGTCGGCATTGGCGATGCAGTGAAGCACGGTATGCTAGGCTTTTGGAATTGGTGTCTAGTTCTGGTTCTTGAAGATGATCTTTCTTCTTGTTGGCAAGTTTTGACTTCGGCTCATAGTTTAAGAATTTGACACGGAACATGCTTGACATGTGTCTTTGACAGTGCTATCTAGTTGTTGATTGAGATGGAATAGCATATAAGCAATAAGCTGAAGGACCTGAATTTTATGTTTTGCAGGCCCGGCAAGTTCATCCGGATAAAAATCCCAATGATCCTAATGCGGCCCACAAATTCCAGGCAAGTCTACATTTGAGTTGCAAAGTGGAAAATGTTGTATTTCTCCTTCTCTCGATGAATGAAATTACTCTTTGTTAAAAGCTAAATCAACCCAACTGAATGCGCCGCAGTCCTAAACTTTCCTAATTTGGCATAATGTTTCAATTAATACGAAGCATCTGCAATTGCGGAAGTCATTACCCATGCAAAATTTTTATCTATAAAAAATAAAATCACTTGAGAGATGATGTACTGACTTATTTCAGAGTAGCCTGCTCGAGCCCTCTCCACAGAAGTATGTGTTATGCTGGTTTCATTTCTTGATTATAGCAAGAACCTTTCTAACCGTTGCTTTTCCCATGCTAGCCAATTGTCTTAGAATATGATATTTTGTGGTACATTCTATTCCCTGGATTTCTCCTAAGAGTCATTAGCAGCTCTAGTAACTTCAGGAATTACAGATAAGATTTCATTAAAACACAACTAGGTTTATATGTGATCTCAGCCTGGCAATTATTTTCAAGATTGTTAAATCAATCATGCGTCTCGTAGAGGATCATTTGCATATGCTCAGAAATGTACTTCATAAACTTGTGGAAAGATTATTTGAGCTGGCTATAAAGCAAAAGGAACTGACCTGTTATGACTGGTCATACCAATGTGCGGAGCTTGTTATCAATTTCTATCGTGAATGATCATGTCCACTGTGGCATGTAGGTTTTCATTATGTTGAAAATTATGAACTTTCTTGGCAAAGTTGCCTAACAAGTCACCTTATGCCTAGGGCACTCATTTATGAACTGCATTAATCATTGTTAAGTTGTATCCCTTCATTAATGCATTTTGTAGAAAGGATTTTATTTGAAAAAAACACTAATTAAGAATATTTTCGCTGGAAATATCTTAAGAAGTCAATTTTGCCTTTTTTTTCCCACTATTCTCATTAATGGGTGTTAATAAGAGAAGACACTTAAAAGATCAAAACACCGAGCTGTTTTTTTTCTCGGGTACGATGAATAGAACAATTACGATAAGAAAAACAAAGGATAATTGAACTGAAATATAAGCCAACTATTTTGGTATAAAAATGAATACAGGAGGATATAAAAGGTGCATCAAGTTACTATGAATGAGTACCATAAATCAGTAACTTATTTAAGAAAAATTTTACGCGAACAGGAAGCTTGTGCATGGTTATGCTACAAGTATTGTATATCGGTTCGTAATATACGTCTGAGTTTCCTGATTTTAGTGTTAGCGTATTGTCAACTTCTCAGCTTTTGAACCACGAGTAGATGCTTTAGTGATTTTTTCCTCTATAGCTTGTGTTCCCCTTGTGCACATTTTTCATTTTTTCGTTCCCCTTTCATACCATGTGTTGAGTCATCATGACCTCTTATCTGATTCCCTCTCTTTATATAGGTCTTGGGAGAGGCTTACCAAGTTTTAAGTGATCCAGCACAACGACAGGCATATGATGCTCATGGCAAAGCAGGAGTATCAACGTTTGTTCTTTTTCTTGGCTTAAAATATATTTGAATGGAGATGATTGTTTCTATCAATTCTATTTGCATCTGCTAAGTGTTTGGTTGTGCTTTGGTTGAAGCATGTATATTGCCATTTGAGTAACTACATGTTTTTGTTTTGTTTGCAGTGATTCGATCATTGATCCAGCTGCAATCTTTGCTATGCTTTTTGGAAGTGAGCTTTTTGAGGAATATATAGGTCAACTTGCCATGGCATCAATGGCTTCGCTGGATATCTTTACAGAAGGGGAACAGTTTGATGCTAAGAAAGTGCAAGAGAAAATGAGGGTAATGATTTACTGTATCTTGTATGACTCAGATCTCGATTTTACAAAAGAATTTGTGTTTTCATTTATGCTTCTTGCCTCCATTCATAACTTGTCTTGGAGCTTTAGAAATATGAGTATTGGAGTTGTTGGGAAGAGTGGGAATATACAAATTTTAAGAGACTAACTGATTAGATGGAGCAGTAGTTGTGCATGCATATGGAATGGTACTGACTAAGGGGTTAAGAGAAGTTTGCAAATAATGGATTAATGTGGCATATTCAAATTTCCATGTGATAGTACTGCCATAAAAGCTTGTGACAAGTGCGGCTGTTTCTACTATTTGTCCTGCTTGATATTCCACTGTCGTTGGGCCACTAATTTAAACTTTTTGCATACAGATTGTTCAGAAGGAAAGAGAAGAGAAGCTTGCACAAACATTGAAAGATCGGCTAAACCAGTATGTCCAAGGAAACAGGGAGGACTTTGTCCATCATGCTGAAGCAGAAGTGGCAAGGCTTTCAAGTGCAGGTTGTCTTTCTCTAACTGTATATGATTGCTTTAAGGCGAAAGATGATACTAAAACTTCCTCAGTACTCTTCAGTTCATGAATTGCACCCAGTCATGACAAACTCAGTTTCTGGAAGGCTGGACGAATTGGCAGCTGCATCGAGGGCACTCTGATAGGATTTAACTGAGCTGCAGCTGCAATTAAGAGCATATGGTAGATTAGAACCCAAGTGATATGGGTTAATGATTAGTTTCTAGACAAGATAATCAAAATGTTTAAGCATCTATTATTCCCAAGTTTAAATGAAGTACTCATGACATGTGATAAGCAAGCATTTTCAGACTCAATGAAAGTGAAATTAGGCTTGCTTGATAATCTTATTTTTGAAGAAAACTTCGTGAAGGCTCTGATTCTGGTTGCTTGGCAAATCGTGACTTCTGTATTGAGTGTCTTTTCATATGATAATCCATGTCGCAACCTATTTGTTGTTGATGCTCTCTTTTGATTTGTGTATATTTTCTGGTATGTGCAGCTTATGGCGTGGATATGTTGAGCACGATTGGCTACATATATGTGAGACAGGCAGCTAAGGAGCTTGGAAAGAAGATAATATTATTGGGAATGCCTTTTATTGCAGAGTGGTTTAGAAACAAAGGACATTTCATCAAATCTCAGGTCACAGCAGCTACAGGTTAGTGGATGTTTGTTGTCTTGATAAGAAATTAGCATGTCTTAATAGTAAGTAGTGACTTTTGCACTCACCATCTCTGTCATGCTGCACTCTGCCAATCGATTTTAAAGCATTTTTCTATCCTCCTTATAGTTTATATGTAGTGTCTATGCTTGAACTTCTTCTCTTAGAGCATTTATAAATATTGCTTCAATTAATTGCCATGAGAATAGCATCTTCCTTAGTACTAGAGCACCCATCCTTTTTTTGCTATTTTTGGACATTGTGCCCTGGAAAAAATGCCTAGTCATGCATGCTTCGCAGGTGGATGCTTCGAGAATATCCTTGTGTCTGATCACTTGCTTTTCCTTGCCATGCGGTAGGTGCTATTGCTCTGATCCAGCTCCAAGAAGACATGAAAAAGCAACTCAGTCAAGAAGGAAATTACACCGAGGAAGAACTTGAAGCATACATGCAATCTCACAAGAAGTTGATGATTGATTCTTTGTGGAAGCTTAATGTTGCTGACATTGAAAACACTCTTTGCCGTGTTTGTCAGATGGTTGTATTACTATACTAGTTCACTAATTACATTCTTCATAAGCTCTCTCATTTTGGTTGAAGTTGTAAGCCATTCATGTTTCTTTCAGGTTCTTCAAGACCCCAATGTCAAGAAAGAGGAGCTCCGGGCACGAGCAAAGGGACTGAAAACTCTCGGTAAAATTTTTCAGGTAATTTCCTTGCATATGATTTGCCTTGGCTTTTTGCCTAATGGTCATGTTTTCAAATTGCGCCCAGGCAATTGCTAATTATGCTAATAAAGAATGATGCGCCTTTCAAAGCAGTGATTACTATATTTTGGGATAGTTGCTGCAAAGTTTCTTTAATTAGTTGCTTAATGAGTGCTATAACAGAGTCTTCTTTTATGCATTGGTAAGTGTCTGACATCTTGGTGACATGTTCTGGTTGCAGAGGGTTAAGTCAGTCAATGGGAATGATCCTGACTCTCTGCTCACTGAAAAAATGAATGGAAGCGATTCAAGTAATGAATCTCGCTCTCCCAATACGTCATCGACTCCGAAAGCTTCCTTTGAAGAGCAGTCCTATGCTTCACGTGAACCGCAGGTACACCAGCTTGGAACTAATTTATTTAAATTGAACCATCATGTTATTTAAGGTTTCTTGCTCTAGGTTTTCATAAATTTCACTCAGCCACCAGACCACATGATGCATGCAAAGTATTGAAGGGAAGACTTTGAGAGTTTCGTATTCTATGGTTGCAATAACTAGTGAAAAACTTTGTTGGGGGAAAAAGAAGTAAACTTGAGAGATGCCCAGCATATTTGTTTTTCTGCAGATTTTGTCAGCCCCATGAGTATATGAGCATTCAACACAATATATATGTAAATGGAAAATATTCATCTATGCTCAATTATGCCTTTAGAGATTCACATGCAAACCACCCACAAATCCGTGCTTCTATTGATACACTGATAAGCATGCTCATGGAATACTTAAACTTGCTCTTGCATGAATGGATGGAGAATCCATTGGACCTTCTCTTTTGCTTATGGCAGAGAATTCATAGGCCTCTATGTGATCATACCTGATTAAGTATGCCTTGCGGAAGAGTTGACAGTTTGGCTTTGGATTGAAATGTTCGGTACTCTGTCGAATTTTTTCAATAATGCTCTCTAATCTGAAGGGGAGAGACATTGTTTCAAACTAGATATGAAGGCGACAAACAGAACTCATTCATTTATATGATGCATGGTCATAGGGATGCATCTCAATTTTTTATCCTCATCTTCATCTACACTTCCCCTCTTTACTTAGTGTTCTTTTGTACTTGCTGGGTTGCAATTGGACATGCCAGAGCCCCTATGTGGAGGCCCCTAATATCAGCGGAACAACATTTAATTTCGACTTCCCCAGACCAACCGCACCACCTGGTGCATTAAGACATCCTTCATCAGGCAGGGATTGACATGGACGGTGAGAACACTCAAATCATTTTCTCCATTACCACATGGCAGGTCGTTATATGGGGTGTTGAGGGAAGGAGTTTTTTTGAGTGTTGAACCTGCATGTGTTGTAACGAGACGTCTGGATGTTGTTTTCTTCTCAAAAGCGAGTTCAATCTTTGGCCTCCAGCTGCACAGGCATTCTATGTATGTATTCATGTGGACAAAGCAGAAGCATATATATACAAGGGGATAGGGGGTGGTATTAGGTGTTAGTGTCTTCTTTGATCGCCATTAGAATGGCTGTGATTGGTAGCCTTGTATTTTGTATGTTGTAGTTTTTGAGAATGATGCTTTCGTGGTCGCATTCTTTTCCTTTTTCTGTTTTTTTTTTTTCCCGGGTCATCGCTCCATGGAGATTCATGTATTATTTTTTACATAAGATGGACAGATCGAAACGTGTTTGTAATATTGTTTGTCGAATGAACCGCTTGCCCAACAATTAGCTCACTAAACTATTCACTGCATATGGTACGCACGGTCGGGATTTGTAAAATAGATATAATATAGGATCAGACCATTAAAAAAAAAACTATTCTCTAGTTTTGCTTTCGCAGTGTCTGTATAATGAGAGGAAATATTAAGTGATTTGCTCACCATGTCGTCAGCTGACGTGGCGAGCATTTTTTCCGCTTCCATCCAATTACAGCTTGACATATAATTGCTGATATGGAATAAAATAAAAAATAGAAATTCTCTCATTCCACCACTTTCTCTCTGTTCCTCCTCCGTCCACACCACCTCTTGAGCTTGACCTCCACACCACCGTTGTTGCCGGCATCAATGCTGTGTCCAGGCCAACCGCACATCCAAACCGAGTTACCCTTTCTGTAGTCTTCCTCAATTCGTCTCCGGCTTCATCTTCATCTTCTTCCCAGAGTCTGCTTGTCTTCATCTTCAGGTCACCGGCCAGATCTGGTCACTTCGTCTTCTTGCTTTCACGATGGCTCTAGATCTGGTCGCTTCGGCTTCTTGCTGACACTGTGGCTCCAGATTTGGTCTTCAGCTTTGTATTCCTCTGTTTGTCTTTGGCTTTGCCTTCCTTTGTTTGTCTGTTTGTCTTCAACTTCATCTTCCACTATTCGTCTTCCTCGATGCTTGAATGCGTTCAGCCATGATTGGCTAGATCTGGAGATTTGGAGAACGAGGCCAGTGAAAGTGATGACAGCCATGGACGAAGGATGTGGTCCCAAATCTGGGGGTTGGAGAAAAATAGAACAAGACCGAGTCGGAGGGGCTGCTTGAGCTGATCGCGAGCGACGCTGGAAGGGGTCCTCCATCGTCCATGGCTGCAAGCTTTGCTTGTCCATGGCTCCGAGACGCCTCATTCACAGATCTGGTGACCGTGAATCGTCCATGGCCGCGAACCCTGACGGTGAGGGTATGACAGCCATGATGATGTGGAGGGCTTGAGGATGATGGTTGCAATGGCTTGGGCGGTGGCGACGATCACGTTGGGGCGGTGGCCGCCATGGCAGAGGAAGAGAGAAATGAAGTTTTCAGTTTTTTGTGATTAATTCCACATCATCATACACGTGTCGAGCTGCTATTGGATGAGAGCAAAAAATGCTTGTCATGTCAGCTGATGACATGGTGAGAGTAAACTATTGAATATTTTCTCGTGATTCATAAATTAGCATGTGGTAGCTCCATTGGATGGACTTAGTCATGTTTTTCAATTATAGTTTACCTTTATGTTATTATATATGTCATTTGATAAAGGTGTTAAAGTAATTGAATGTTCAATTTAATTTATGAACTATATTAAAATGTTTAATCTCGTCCTTTCATTAATTCAATGTAACGGAATTTGTTGATTGATTTGACTTTAAATACGGCACATCTAAACGGTAAACTAAATAGAAAAGTCAATATGTTTATTCATGTAAGATATTCAATTCAAATTAGGATGTGATAATCAATGTCGTCAAATAACATGGATAAAAAATTTTAAAAAATTGATCAAATTAATATTGTAAGATCATTATATTTTAATTTGAGTATAATATTTTACTTGGATAATTCACATGCTATTTTTTAATTCAATTAACTGGAATTAATGGATGGATGTCATATGATATTTTAAATGGTTTAGGGATTAAATTAAATATTTATTACAAGTTCATGGAGTATATTAAATAAATTAAAATTTTAGGGATGATATTGTATACTGGACAAAAATTCAGGAATTATATCAAATATATTAAAAATTTAAGTGCAATATAAAATTACCGATATTATATATCAAAAATTAGGAATTATTTGTGTAAATATTTCGGTGTTGCGCCGGGGGACTGAGGCAGCACCATTAAAAGAACGAAGTACAACTGACTTTCCAACGTGGGTCAACCAAGAATTCAGACTGCGAACTACCAAAATGGTTGGGACCATCGAGTTGGTAGTACGAAATTTTCTCTGTTTGGACTAATTTTTTTCTAATTTTTTTCTTTGCCATCGGAAGTATAATATCCACCCATCTCTTTAGTGGCCATGGAATTAAAAGAAGAATAAATTTCATTCGTTAATCGTAAAGTCTTTTACATTTTTTCATAACAACATTTTGTAAAGGAGTGAACAGAAAAAACTATATAAAGTTATGACAAGTTACGAATAGGGATCTATTTCTCCAAAATCCATGGAACTGCCCATGAAAAAATTGGGTCTAAGTCCAAAAAAATACATCAATTTTAGGTTGAATGACAAGTCTGACTCAAACTTTTTTTTATCTCGTAAAAAAAGACACAAACTTTAAGTCGATGGATAAATATGGCTCAAACTTTTTTTTGTCTTGTAAAAAAGTATCAACTTTAGGTTAAGTGACAATTATGGCCTCTATTTTTTTAGCTTTGTAAAAAATCACAAACTTTCACTTTTATCTCAAATCTAGCCCCTACCATTAATTCTCCGTTGAAGTTAACCTTATTTAAGCAAATCTAGCTGTAAGCTTAGTGGATCTCAGACTCCTAATGAACGATGGTTTACAACTTCATAATACGACAAAAAGACGAGTTTTAGTTAGAAAAATTCAATTTGGAGATTTTTTTACTTGCTAATGAAGTGTCGCAAATGATGAGCAATTTCATCATTATTCTCCAAGCTATTAGGGATGTGCAAAGGAACCAGAACTTGCTCGGACTGTCGAGAACTAGATTGAAACCTCTTGGAACCGATGGTTCTTAAGAGAACTAGTCCGAGCCTTGGTTCTCGGTTCCATGGGCGGATTCGCCCGCCTGCCTACTCGAGCTGGACCGGTTATATTATAATAATATATTAATTTTTAATATTAAAAATAATTTCGAAATTGGCAAATCTAAAATTTAGCGCTCCAATCTCCATCTTGTCTTAAGTCATTGGTCTCCTACTCCATCTCATCTCTCTTAGTTCAAACTATCCCCAGCTCGCTCTTCCTCTCCGATTCACCTTCAGATCTACTCATCTCCCTTCGAGTCCTAGTCCGGACTTGATGAAATGGTGAGTCGATTCTCTTTTCCCCCCTCAAACTTGAACTCTCTTTCCACGTCGTCGCCATCCTCGTGGCCACCTTTGCATTCACTGAAATTATTGTCCTTGTCGTTGCTGGGCTCGTCTCGAATTTGCCTTCCCTCTTCCTCCTCCCCCTCCTTAGGCTTATCCCCGTCGTCCTCGTCTTTGGAAATAGAGGCAAACTCCAGGTCAAAGAGTGGCCTGTCGTCCCTGTTGTCCTCCTCATTGTCAGTCTTGGTGGAGGAGCAGGAGACAGCGGAGGTGAAGGGAGTGATGAAGATGGTGGTGGCGGCTGGGACAAAAGCGGCACGAGAGTCGCGGCCACCACGGTGCTAGTACTTGAGTAGGCTAAAAGCTACCATGGTCGGGAGAGCTAGGATAAGCAGATGTGGGAGGGCGAAAAGGGGAAGGTGTGGAGGTTGGGCCAATTCCATTGATCCACCTGATAATCGGATCGTCGGTGCAGTCCAATTCTTAAGATGCAACTAACAAGCGGTTCCCAGTTCAAATTTTGCGAATCGGTCTTTGGCGGGCGGTTCTCTGTTCTAGGTTGAGAATCACCCATTTGGACCATGCACAACCCTACAAGCTATGGCTCAAACAATAAGACAATGAATGGTGCTTTAAATCCATGGATTTATTGCTAAGGATGATCAATGGACCTAATTTAAGGGAGGCCAAATTTAGAATTTAAGTGAAAGTTGATTTTTTTTCAAGAAAATTAAAAGTTAGGGTCAAAATTGTCACTCAACCTAAAAAATCGTGATTTTTACATGACAAAATTGTTGGGGTTAGATTTGTCACTTCGATCTAAAATTGGTGCTTTTTTAGGAGATAAAAAAAAAAAAAAAAAAATAGGCTAGATTTGTCCCTCAACCTAAAGGTGATGTTTTTTTTTTTGGAATCAGCCCAAAAACATTATGGTTCATCGAGTTTCTCAATTATTTGTACCCTAGATAGGTTTCTAATGGGGGAAATTATCCAATCAATCCAAAATTTATTATAGGGATGTCAATTCTATAATGAACTTTCCAATCTTAACAATTTCATTCCAAATCCTTATTTTAAATTTCAATACAATCATTTCGGTCGATTTTTGTCCAAAAATCGCTAACGTAGTGACGTACCATGTAGTTCTACCAACGACAACTAGATTGATGTCTCAGTGATTTCCTACGAAAAATAGTCTAAATGGTTGCAATGGAATTTTTCATAAAAGATTTATGATTAAATTAGTAAAATCAAAGAGTTTAGGGCCGAATTGGAACTTGTAGAATAAATTTAGGATTTGATCGGGTAATATTTTCCATTTACATGTGGCTCGAAATTTCGAGACGGGCTTGTGGCGAGTACATTTTATAGTTAAAAAAAAAAAAGCACCAAAACCTTTCCACTCTAACCAGTATAAAAAAAAAAAAAAAACCAGTATACAAAATTTATTGGCGAGTTTAGAGATAGTATATGTACTTTTCGGGCCTGTATGAGACAACGTCTGGAGAAGGCTCCGTACTAATATATTTTATACGAGGATATTTTACCTTTAAGAGCAAAGCTCTTCGTACGGAAACAGGATCATGGTTCTTAATAACAGGATAAGAGTAGTAAATCGGTGTCGGTGACGACAGACGAGGGAGCCTCTCTTCATTTCTCGAGTAGATTTCACAGTAGAGAGAGAGAGAGAGAGAGGAGAGAGCGAGGAGGAGGAGGAGGCAGGCGAGCGAGCGCGCGCGCGCGCAGGAGAATCGGCGGGCCGCCGGCGGCGGCGGCGGCGGCTCCGGTGGAGGCCGCGGCGACACGTCGCGCGCTGCGTCGCTCGCGGTCCTCCGGAGTCTTCCGCGGGTTGCATTAATGGCGGGCGCGAGGGCCCGCGCGAGTTTGCAGGCGTCGCCAATTTCGTCTTCGTCTTCTTCGGCGTCACTGTGTTGGCATTTCCTGCGCTGCCACCTGGTTCCGACTGGAGTTTGAATTTTCTTTTTTCCCCCTTTTCTTCCGGTTCGGTGCTGCTGCCTTCTTTAAGTTTTTAGCGCTTTCGCGATCGGGAGATCGCGGCGGAGGAAGTCCGGAAAATGGAGAGAGAGAGGAAGGCGTCGGCGGTGTCGGACGCCGGAGCGTGGGCGATGAACGTGATAAGCTCCGTCGGCATCATCATGGCCAACAAGCAGCTCATGTCGGCCGGTGGCTACGCTTTCGGCTTCGGTGAGACCTCTCTCGAGAGTTTCCATTTTGCATGATGTGCCCGCGCTTCTCCACCGAAACGCGTTCGTCGATGGATCTGACTCGGAATTCGAACTACCTCTGCCGCGTTGTGCTGCTCAAATTTAAACGATCTTCTAAGTTTCAGCCGTCCTAGATTTGTAGCATGCTGACGCTTGATGTGTACATGAAGTAGTGACGATCGAATTTTGGCCCGCACAGATTGCTTTCGGTTTCATTTTCTACTAGAAATTGCAACGAAGGGTGCGTTCATGTAGTTTAGCACGGAGGAGATTCCGCCCTGTCTGTTGCCTGACTGTTGCCTGACTAGTTTTTCACTGGTTAGATGGAGATTTTGAGGTCCCAGTGTGAATGGAATCATTGGTGACTGCGTTGCTCAACCGCTTGAAAGGTTTCACTCAGACTTCCAAATCGGAACGGTAGAATGCAGATTCATCACTAGAATATCACGAGGATTTATGCGACTGTATATGATCTCTGTTTCCTATAGATGTTCGGATTCCTTAGATGATTAATTGCTCTAACTTTATGTCTATGGTGTATTCAGTAATATTTCTATGCCATGTTTGCCAGCGACAACATTGACCGGGTTTCACTTTGCCATAACTGCATTGGTTGGTCTGGTTTCAAATGCTGCTGGTTATTCCGCATCAAAGGATGTCCCCTTGTGGGAGCTTCTCTGGTTTTCCGTTGTTGCCAATATGTCGATCACGGGGATGAATTTCAGCCTCATGTTGAACTCCATAGGCTTCTACCAGGCATGGACTTTATCGTTAAGCTCTAGTTAATGCATATGTTTTTCGTGATTCTCACCTTTGTTCACCCCAATGGTACCATTCAATTTCCCGCAGATATCAAAATTAAGCATGATTCCAGTAGTATGCGTCATGGAATGGATCCTTCACAATAAGCACTACTCCAGAGAGGTGAAATGGTCTGTGGTGGTTGTGGTTATCGGTGTAGGTGTTTGCACAGTGACCGATGTGAAAGTCAATGTCAAAGGTTTTATATGTGCATGTTTGGCAGTCCTCTCAACATCTTTGCAGCAAATTGTGAGTATCATTTCACGCTTGATGCCTATATATACCACTAGTCAAGTTGTTTTTTGATTTGTCGGACATTTGTATGCTCACCTATTGTCCATGTAGCAAAATCATGCCTTAATCCATTATTAGCCTTTGATGCTTCACTGAGCCTTTGCTGCTTCATTCGATGCCATTGTCGTTCCAGTCACATAATCAAAAAAGTATCTAAGCTCAATTTTGTTCTCTTTGGTTGGAAGGAATTTGCAAATTATGTGGAGAAGTTGAAGTTTACTTTAGTTGCTATATTACACAACAGATCATTCATCAGTTTGCCCTACTTTTTCTTTGGGCAAGCTTTTAATGGGTTGTTCAAGCCCACCTGTAAGTGGACAGTTCATTTTTGTGTCTTAGTAGACCTTTACTCTTTGTAATTTCAATACATATATGTCCACTGTCAGATTGTTTGGCGGCGTGAACCTGTCACTTTGGTTGTATTTTGGTTTACTTTAGATGGCTACTAAGCATGACGTACATGCCTTTGAGCAGTGTAGTTCCTAATAATGTAGTGAAGTGTAAATTTGGACCTGATATTTTGGCCAGCACCCCCCCAAAAAAAAAAAGGAGAAAAAGAATCTGGTTCCTCTGTAAAATTAATAGTGAGGTGTGATTGAGGTTTATGATCATTTAATGGGAAATGAGGTAGTGGCTTCACAGAGTTTCAAATCCTCGTTTTTTTTCAATGCTGATTGTCGGCATGACTAAAAGCCACTTTATAATGAAGTATGGGTATTACCATAGTGTTTGCAATTGTTTGACATTAGCCAATAAAAGTTGAACATGTTCTACAGAAATTCAGGGGTCAATGGAACACAGATTGTGGCTTCTTGGTGATTGAGATTCCCAAGTTGTTGTTGGAATATGCGTCAATTGATCTTGAATGTTGAATGAGGTCAAGTAAATTTGTGGCTCCATCAGAAAGTACCTGACAATGCTTCCAGAATTTACCCGGTCAAATGAAGGGGAATACACTTTTGTTTTTGTTTTGTTGTAGCCAGGAATTGATGGCGGTAAATGATGTCCAATCATTATTAGCCACTCTCAGATGATACCTAACAATGCCTTGGACTTTCTGAATTTTGGCTAGTAGATGAGATAAAGCTTCATTATAATTGTGCTTCCTGTCTTTCTTCGGGTTCCTAGTTTGCTTTGACAAGAAGATGAAGTCTAGTCAAATTTTTAGATGTACTAGAATTACTGCCATGAGCTCTTTCAGATTTTTATCCTCCGGCTAGTGAGTAGGATTGTCCATCCTATGTAATTCTGTGGTAACTTATCCGTCGGGGAAAAGATTAGCAGCTTTATCTTCAGCACTCCTTTATCAGGTGTTGCTTCTGCTTGTCCATCCATTGACAGTATTTTATGGGTATTGTTGGTTGGGCATGACTCTTGTTGGCTTATTACCATTGTTCCTCTGGAACATACAGAAATCATTGTGGGGTGATAACTGCAACAGCAATGTACATGATGGGAGATTTCATGACTTCTATCCTCCTAGATCAACACAGCTGTAACTTCTCTTTTCTATTTCTTTTTGAGACCTCAATGTAGTGTTGTGGAATCATCTTCATTGGTGTGTAGTAATTGATATCGCCAATTGCCAAAATCCATCTGCATGGTTTATGTAATATTATATTTATTCTGTATTGCGCTTATCACACCTTGTTAAGTTCAATATGAGAAGTTCTCTCATTTCTTCTGATGCACTTCTTGTTGTTCAGTCAATAGGTTCCTTACAGAGGAAGTACTCGATTGGATCTTTTGAGCTGTTGAGTAAGACGGCACCAATACAAGCTTTATCTCTCCTTTTCCTTGGTCCGTTCGTTGATTACTTTCTCAACGGCAAATCCTTAAAAGACTACAAGATGTCATATGGTGCTCTTGTAATCACTCTGTCCTAGCTCATAGCTTTGTTGCTATTATTTTATGCAAACCGATGTAACATATATATAGTTTGTTGCACATATTCTCTTTGTTCTAAAATTAGTTCGGACTTTGGACATATGCAGCTCTTCATCATTCTATCATGCACGTTGGCAGTCTTCTGCAACATGAGCCAGTACCTCTGCATCGGCCGCTTCTCTGCAGTATCCTTCCAGGTCCTGGGTCACATGAAAACAGTATGCGTCCTCACGTTAGGGTGGTTGCTCTTCGACTCTCAGCTTACCCTCAAGAACATTATGGGCATGGTCATAGCAGTCGTCGGCATGGTGATGTACAGTTGGGCTGTGGAGGCCGAAAAGCGGTCAAGCGCAAAGCCTATAGTAGCTCCTGCCCAGTACAGCATCACCACAGAAGAGGAAACCGAACTTTTAAAGGAGAGCGCTAAGACAAACTTAGCAGCGAAGGATGTTGAACTTGGAGAGACCAAAGAAGGATGAGTTGACTTTCTTCTTCGTTCATAGCTTTCGGGGTCTTCCATGTGTGATCCATCTGCTGCTGCCGTTTACTTTACACCGTTGTTTTAGATCTCAATATCTGGTTATAAGATTTCCCATCTGTATACATGTGCAAACGACGGATGCTTGGGGCCAAAGGCATCGATTGGAAGCTGGAATGTGAAAGACCATGGGCTAGGGAGCAACGAACAACTAACAAGCGCCACGTGGCCCAGGCACGCTAGTTAAGAGACGGTTAAAGGTCACTTAGAATCGCGAAAATGCATATCAATGCCGTTTAAAAATCGAACAAGAACATATTCCAAGGGAGCATTATGCCTTTAAATCGAAATTCTTATATTTACCGAGCATATTTATAGGGCAATCTCTGACATTTTCCATAGGAAGATACGGGAAGCCAGCAGATCTACAGAATCAAGTTCATTTGAACGGAAGATTATGGCCATCTAAAACAGTATCCTTACTAGATCTGTGCGTGCCTGCTTAACCAGAGGGCGAAGATGACATACCTAGACCTGTAAGCTCAGGTTGACATTATTGATCCTCCAAATACAAATCGATCGGCTTATCATGCTTCTCGTGACGATTTCCTTCTAAAGTCCTCATGAAAATAGTGTAACAATACCGAACAACAATGGAAACCTGAACGCGTCCAACAATATACGAGCGGTTTGACAAATTCATTTCATTGTATCAGTGTATAAAATCACAACTTACAGTGGATTCTATGCTCACGTCGCGCAAGCATTACATGCCTTGCGACGGCCAAAAAAGAATCTCTCTCTCTCTCTACAACTTAACGGGGGAGACGGGGTCGAGCTGTACAAAATCCACAGGCAAGCTCCCATCTCCTTGAGCACACGAAAAGAATGGTGTTCAGGGACCCGAAAAAAAGAATGAGGCCGAGATTCATCGAGAGCGATGAGGCAAGCGTCTGGCGTTCTTGGCGTCGCCGGCGTTATGACTGGTGTGGAACTTGGAGATGAGGTCGGGGAGCTCCATGTAATGCGCGGTGGGGTTGCTGGTCTTGAGGAGGTGGACGAGGTACTGGAACAGGTCGACCTCGCAGGCGATCCGCAGCGCGCCGTCGTAGGAGTAGCCGAACTCCTCCTCCGACAGCCGGAGCAGGTTCTCGAACAGCGGGTGGTTCAGGTAGTTGGCCTCCATCTCGAACTTGCACGGGGCGTCCTTGCCCACGTAGACGCGGACGTGGCCTTCTGGGACGACCGCCTCCTCGGCATCGACGGAAGCGAAGCTTTTGGCTCCGCAGCACCACATTTTCTTCACTAGGTTGCTCATTATCGTCTTCGAGTGAAGGACCCTTTTGCCTGTTCTTGTTCCCTGTCTCTCTCTCTCTCTCGCTGTCTCTCTCTGTTTCTCTCTTGAACTGGCGATGAAGATGATGGCCGGGGACTATACGAGGGTTATTTATACAGAGGTGTATAAAGAATGGGGAAATATCGAAGGGGGTATTGGTCAAACACATCATTATGGCGAAGGTACGGGTCGTATAATTGCATGAATCATAAATTATTCCCACTTGAGAGTTATTCAAATGCTGCGAATATAGCTGAGAGAGAGGGGAGGTGAAGCCGCGGGAAAAGTGGGCCGGCTCGTTTTGGCTTTCTTTCCAGGAAACCGGGGGAAGCCGCGGGAGACCTGAGAGGAGAGGAACTCCCATTGGAGTCCGCTCTGGAGAACAGCACGTCGGGTAGGTGGAAGAGCATTCAAAGAACCGGACACGGTAGACAAGATTCCAGGGTCGCCCATCCCCTCGTGCTTGATTGATGTCTCAAGCATGACGTCTCTAAAGATCCTCCCTTACTATGCCAGGGGTACGGGTGAATGTTCAGGCCGCGAAAGGCACGAGATTTCGAGATCACTTATTCAAATCTTACCAACTTGTAAAATTTTTAGGTTTGAGTCAAATGAACAAGTTGAAGAACTGAATTTTACCGGGTTCGTGAGATTTATAGGGTATTTTGTGAGTTTGAAGATAATTATCTTGCGTTTATGCAAATAGAATATAAAAAAAAAAAAAATCTTGCTTAGCACAGCCAATTAGAAATTTTGTGAGGAAAGGTCGAGCAACCAAAAAAAAAGGTTTTATAATCTCAAAATGCACTTATCATGTTACCTGTAGGCTGTAACTGATATTTTAAAGTTGAAACACTATTATTTTTTTTTAGCACTAGCCACATATTCCACTCAACTCTTTAAGTAAACTGAAATTATAAATCACATGGGATTTATAATATATTATTTTTGTTTTAGAAATTAGAGTTATTTCCCATGATCTTATGTTACTCTTCTTCCCTACCAGCTCCACTCAAAATGACCTTATGCCATAATTGCAATGCCCTACTTCGAGGATTTCCTCTATACTCCTCGGTATTAGGCCAATGCATTGCTGGTCCTGATATTTTTGGCCGATACGACATGATCTGAAAACGATTGATATCATATGATCAAATAAAACATGCTGTCTTTATTTCGTATGAATACAGTCATCAAATTTCTAGAAATACCTACACATTTTTCTTTTCTTCAAACTGGAGTAAAGACCTTATGTCAAAAGCCTTAAGTGTGCAAACTGAAAGCAATTCTTTTAATCAAAAGAGCGGGGAGTGGCAACAAGTACAGATGTATCCTTTGTGCGTTCCCATAAAGATGTCGTGCTGGCTTCAGTAGGAAGTATAGCTTCGGTGAATTAGCGCTACTCAAGTTTATTCCAAATCCGAAGATTCAAGTTTAACGAGCTCGTCCATTGGAGCCTTGTCAGCCTACCAGAAGCTACCAAATTCCCCAATGTTCACTCTATTTGGGGCGATTCTACTTTTGATTTTTAATATTTTAGTTTGCAAAATTCAATCTTCGAGTTGTTTAACTTGAAACCCCCGAAACATTTTAATATCGATAGACAAGATCAACAGCATGAGATGGGTTCAACCTATGGCCATGGTCAATAATAGACCTAAATTCGAGTGTCTCCAAAGATTCTTAGGAAATGGATCCCCAACCCCTGGATGACCATTGTCCCAAAAAAAAATAAAATCTGACATATTGAACATAAAAATTTCAGATTTTTGTTTTTTTACGGCGTTTTGTACAGTAATTATGAAAAAAAATCAATTCATTATGACTTGGATTGTTCATCTATTGATGGATCACAGAACCGCTAGAGCTAAGCTACCCCCTACATAGAGAAAACTCTTCTAACATTGTCACTCAGCGAAGCTTGAGCTGAGCGGAGCAGAGCCGAGCCAAGTTGAGCCGACCCGATATATTAGCTGTGGAAAAGCTGTAGTTATGCATCGATTGGGAGGAAAGGAATATGAACAATAGTACTAAACACATGAAGCTGAGATACGTTTCCACACAGTTTTCCATAAAGTAATGGAGTTGCAATTAATTAATACCAACTATCTTACATGCATCGACTCATATATAAACTAATCCACACATTATTATATAACATATATATAAATCAAGATGCAGAAAGTCAAAAAGTCAAGTGGGAACCCTGATCGCTCTGTCTGTCCTCTCTCCCTTTCTCTGTATGGAAATAGCAGTACGAAGGAGGAAGCTTGATACGGAAGTCAGGCCAACTACGAAGCGCGTACAGTTCGGACTCCTCGTCATCATCGCCGTCATCATCATCATCTGCAATTATTAGGGCGAGCGTCGTTGCTCCATTGGCAGCGGTGTGACAGAAGTACCGAGAAACTGCCGTTTCCACAAAAGAAAAGAAAAAAAAGCTCGGATTTTTGACTGCTTCATCGTCATGGCTGATGCGGCTTTATCAAAAGCGGGCCATCGCCCCCCCCATGTGAGACTCTTTCCATGTTTCATGTGCGCGAATGACTTGTTCTGCGATCCCTCGTACAAGGGGCAGGTTTTCCTTTTCTCCGCAAATGGTTTTTCCTATTAAGATAGAGCGATCGCGATTGTCATGGCGCCTCGAGGAACCCGCCTAAACTTGAAGTCTGTCAATCATTGAGATGGGAGTTCGGAGAGATAAAGAAATGCAGAAGCCGTACGGATAGCGATGCGAACGGGGGAACGGACTCGGTCGAGATCCATTGCAGATGGAGTGGGAAGAGAAGAAGAGCCATGATTACTGTATTCAATTCAGGAATCCGTGAACTCGTAATGCCCTCCTCAATAATGCACCGTGCAACTCATATCTGAGAAACGAGCCGTGTGTTCTGTGCGTAAACAAGAACACAACGCCCGCAGTGCGCTGACAGAAAGATATTAGGTTATGCTCGACTTCGACAATCGCGCGAAGATAATTTTACGGCGATCCAACGGACTCGACCCCACGGTTCTAATACCGATCAGAGCAGCTCGCGTACGAACCTTTCGGATACATAATGTGCGCTATCTATGCACATCGGATATGGTACCCTCTTTCTTGATACTACGTGTTGGAACGTCAAAAATCGAACTAAACTAAAAAATTCAACTTTTTTTTGTTCGATTTTCATTAAAAACCGAAACTTTTTAATTGATTCAATTTTTATCAGTTCGGCTAACCGAACCAAACCGATAAAATATAAAGTTTTTTTTTTTTTAAATCATTTTTTATTTTTTTTTTTTTTTTTCTTCTTCTTCTTCATTGGCGGCCGGCGACTGGCCAATGAAGAAGAAGAAGTAGAAGAAAAATGAAAAAAAAAAGAAGAAAAGGAATGAAATAAAATAAAAAGAATAAAAAATAATTAAAAAATCGATTTAAAATATAAAAAATTTATAGAAAGGGGTGTATGTAGTGAGAAGTAAAAACACAAAAGTAAAAATCGAAAAACCAAACTGAACCGGATTTCGGTTCGGTTTGATTTCAGTTTAGATCAAATTTCAGTTCAATTCAATAAATTTCTTATCGGTTCGGTTCGGTTCGATTTTCAAAAAACCAAACCGAATCGAACCGTTTACACCCCTACTACGTGCTATTACTAATACGATGCAATGCATCTACGTGGAAGCCTGAAAAATTTGTGAAGCGAAGATTCGATATGTGGGGCAGCTCAAGAATTTGAGTGTGCTCATGATTCGCTGAAACGTTCCAACGATGATAATACCAGGTGCACCCGTTAGTCCATGAGCTGGAGTGAAAGGCCCAGACACTTCTTTTCTTCTATAGAAACTGCAACCCATGAAATACCTTGTTTACCTCATAAATCTGGTAAGGCGTGAGCCGAAACCCGAACAGTCAATCCGTGAAATGGGTGGATCGAGTCAAAAATGTTCTAACCCAAAGAGGCTCATTTAACTTGTTTTGACCCTATTTTCATGTAATGCAAATCTAGTGAATACCCGACCTCGACATGTAATATTGAAACTTTTTGATATTTAATCTTTACAAAAACTCATACCCATACTGAGGTAAGAGGAGCAAGCATAAGATCAAATGAGGATGAGAAAGAATGAAGAGAGAGAGTCCTAGAAGTAGGCTGAGGTTAAGTAAGTCGTAACCCATTTGACTCATTTAACACCCATGATATATGTAAATCAATTAGTGACCAATTTGCTTAATATAACTAATCAATTTATGATTCATTTAATATCTATATTAGAGAATGGGTTAACGATCCATTTTGACGAGTTTGTATCTTTGAGCTAGCCTGTGGTTGAGGATAATGCCATAAGACGTGTCAACTCAGCTATGGGCATTTAACCCACCCTCACTCACCCCAGGCACGGGAGGCTACTATACTTGCTTACCCGACGGTAGCCAGAACCAAAATCCTGACATAGTGTCTACCTTCATCACCGTGAGGCTCTCTAATTCCATGTATATCTTTGTTTTCTCGACAGAGAGGGAATAACAAGACAGCACGGGGTCTCAAACCCTAGGGTGGAGCTCTCACCTGTTTCCCTCATGAGCCTTTTAAGGGCTTGCTCAGGTCTAACCAATTTGCTTAATATAACTAATCAATTTATGATTCATTTAATATCTATATGGATTAGGGAATGGGTTAATGATCCATTTTGACGAGTCTGTGTCTTTGACATGGAATTGTTTGCTTTTGGTTATAAAGGGTATCATGATCTTGTGTCATGCGCCTAATTGACTCATATTAATCGCATCCAAGTCTACCTCGTTGAATTCGGTCTACTTCTCAAAACTAACCAAGTCGAACCACACTTGTCCTGTCTTTTCCCTTTCACTGTCCTTATTAACACCTTTAACATCGACAAGGCATTACTCCTATTATTTTATACATCTTAGCTGTTTTGTAAGCTTCTCTGTGTTGCGTGTAGCTGGCAATCATTAAGCTTGGACCTTAGTTAACAATAATTGCCTAAGAATCTGGAATCCAAGTGTTTCCTTCATCAGAATGCGACAAAAGAGGAAACTCAGATTCAAGTGTGAACGGAATTAGAAGTGTCAAAATGGGTCCCACTTTTTAACCACTATGTAATAGGGTGGATCACATATGGATTCGCTAAAATTTAGTAAAAGGATTGTTAGAGCTGTAAAGCCTAATTAAATTTGGAATTCAATGGTTTTAGACTTTTACTTAAACTCAAACCACCACAAATCTAAGATGGAAGGGTAAGGGGGGAATTGGGGTGAGGACGATTTCATTTCAGGAGTGGGTTTCGACTCCCACGCCATGCAAGGAGGCAGGGCAAAAGTTTGAGAGTGAGTGTTAGAGTAGGATTAGCGTAGGACTGACCAAAAAAAAAAAAAACCACCACAAATCTTTCTTCTAGAGTCTCTTCTCACTCAACCCACGTCGCTCCTCTCTCCCTATTTGTTGCAAATGTGACGACCACCTCCTCCTTCTCCTCTTCTACTTCGTCCCTCTCTTCCACAATTGCCGCCACTTCTCCTACCGATCTTCGTCTCTGTCCTCTTCTCCCTTCGACAGAGAAGCTGCTCAAGCCATTCACTTGACAAAGGTTAAAAAAAAAAAAAAAATCCATTCACGACAGGGAAGTTCGACCGAGAAGCCGGTCGAGCCATTTGCTTTATTAGCGATATTTTCATATTTATTTCAATTCTTCATATCTCTTAAGATTATACATATATCTTTATTAATTGTGTATATTCCCGATTGATCATAATTGATATTATGTTTATTTCATTACCTTAGATAGTCATCTAATAAAGTCAATGGATAAATGCGTACTCTTCACGCACAAAAATATATAGAAATATCATATTTCTATTTGAGAAAAGGCCACTAAAAACCCAAAACTTTACTCAAAATGCCAAATTTATCCAAATTTTTTTTTGTGACGTAAAAAACCCCAAACTTTTCAAACTGTGACATATTTACCCCATCAATGATATTTTTGTCCTTTTTTTTTTCTGTTTTTTCTTCTTCTTCCCTCCGTTGGCCATGGCGGAGGGAAGCCAGCGTTCCTTGCCGGATGCCGGCGAGGGTGGCCCTAGCCAGCCTAAGCGAGGGGACCTTGCCTGACGCCGGCGAGGGCAACCCTCGCCGGACGCCGGCTTCCCTTCGCCGACCATGGCGTGGGCGGAGGGAAGAGAGAAGGAAAAAGAAAAAAAAGAAAAAAAAAATAAAAAGTAAAAAGACCAAAATACCCTATAATTTAGAGTAAATGTACAGAAGTTCAGGGCTTTTTATATTACAAAAGTTTGAGGTAAATGTGTCACGGTTAGCAAAGTTCAGGGTTTTTCACATCACAAAAAAAAAATTGGGATAAATTTATCATTTTGGGCAAAGTTTAGGATTTTCGTGATTTTTTTCCTTTTTATTTTATGCTTTATTTCTAACATTAGTATTAGAGCTAGACCATCTTGAGGTGTATCTGGTAAGTACGTACCTGTGGCACACCTCTTATCTGGTGTCTTTTTCTTTCATAACGACTAATATCTCTCTCTTGACTACAATAACCGAACTTGTCCGTCTCATTTGATGGTGACATCGCAGTCTCATCAACTTGCTGTTGCATCACTTGAGACGCAGCCATGTTAGCCGCTTTTGCCGTCCTTTTGCTGTGGCCATGCCAGCCTCTTATGTTGCCCCTATTCGCAACCACGTCAACCTCAACTTGTTATTGCGTAGCCTGTCAGACTAATTTTTTTTTTTACCATCAATTGATCGGATCACTGATGTATTTGAACTCCAATTGAAGTCTTATGCATGATCTTAAGTTTGAGTGAATGTTACTGATATTAGGATATTTACTTTGATTCTCCATTTCTCTCAGGATTTGCACATCTCTTCTGATTATGACATTCTTGATTGATTATAATTGGTATTATGTTTATCTCTTTACCTTAGGTAGTCATATAATAAAACTTATAAATAGGCTCGTGTAGTCTTTACTATGACACACATGAGATATATAAAAATATCAAATTTCTACTTATTTGATTTATTTCTTATTTTGAAAAGGAATAATTACACAAATGGTCCTTGAAGTTTGGTACAATATGTAACATCTTTTTTGAACTTTTAATATGTTCAATGTGAATTTTAAATTTTAGCTAAATGTGTAATGATGTCTTTAAACTTTTAATTCTTTAAATGGAATTCCTGAACATTTGATAAGTACTCAATCTAGTTCCTAGACAATATGAAAATATTCAATATTATTTTTCTATTAATTCAAGTAAACAAATTTGCTTATTTGGTTTCCAATTCAGTAAGTTTGAATGATGGACCAGGACACAATGTTACACATGGAATTATCCATGTAAGCCATTCAATTCAAATCAAGATATAAAAATACACATCATCAAATAACATGGATAATAATTTCTCCAAATTGAATAAATTAAACAAATTAAAAGGATCATTATATAACAATTTGAGTTGAATATCTTACATGGACAATTCACGTATTACGTCTTTTTTTTTTCTTGATCCACCATTTAGATATATAGAACTAGAAGTTAAATAAGCAAATTCCATTAATTTGAATTAATGGAAAGACAACATTGAATATTTTTATATAGTCTAATGACTAAATGGAACTTGTATTAAAAGTTTAGGGATTAAATTAAATAAATTAAAAATTCTGGAATACATTGTGCATTGAGCTAATAATTAGGGATCACATTGGATAAATTAAAAATTTAGAAATGATGTTGTACATTGATTCAAAGTTCATTAACCATTTTATTTGTTTTCTTGGGTTCACCAACTTTTTCACCCTTTTCAGTGAGAAGCACTAGAGAGAGACCCAGTAAAAAATGTGTGACGGGGACAAAATGGTCGGCGAGTGGTACTTGCAATGGAGTTTATATGATTTGGGGGCTCATGTCGACAGGGTGCTTGGGAAAAACCCCAAGAGAAACTGTAAGGTAGTGATGGTTCAATGCTCGGCCGTGAGCGACGATGGCTCTCGATCTGGAAGTTCGGCCAGCCCAGATGTGGAGGCGCTGACCATGGATGAGCAACGACGATAGAGGGGTGGCTTGGCTTGGATGCACAGCGAAGTTGACCTAGGTGTGATGCCGGCGACGACCTAAGGAGGTGTAGAGGTTGGACCCATAGATGGTTCCAAATGGAAGAGGACAAGGAGAGATAAACTTAGTGGTTTTGGCAAATCTTTTTTTTGTTTTCATCTAATTTTGAGTTAACGCATGTGTGTCGATTTATATATTTGCTTGGAGTGTATGCATATCATGTCATCCATTAATGTGAGTTGATCTAATGCTTGCAAACCACTTAATATTTTCTCAATTATACGAGGATAGCTGGTTAGGATGAGACATTTTTGTTTAGGTGGATTATTTTATTATATAATTACAATATTTATTTTCCTTTTTTTGACTGGTCACTTATATGATCTTTCTTTACTTTTTCACTAAAAGGATTTCCTTTTTCAGATCAGTTTATTAACCGGCATCCTTAAAATATTGTTTAAAATTCGCCAGAATTAGAAATAGCATTTTTCAAGTAATTCTGAAAATGAAATAATCGTGTTTTTTAACAAAAGTTGCCGGTCCTTATCCATAACCTAACCCTCGAGTCCCTCATTGAACCGGCTCAATTCATAGAGCCGCCTACTAGCTAAATGAGTTGGTTCTAGTTCTCCTAAGTAGACTTAAACATGATGTATTTTAATAATATGGGTCGAGTCGAATATACGTTGGATTCGGCTTGGATTGGATATAGGTCGCTAAAATTGTGGAAATAAAGATGGATAAAGTTGGGTTGAATAATTTTCTATCCGTCCCAACTCACCCATCTGGTTGGACCATCTCAAAATATAGTGCATGGACCAAAGTTTCTTTTTTTGGTCGAACTGTCAACTAAAGTGGCTTGTGTCATTTTCTTTTTAAATCTGATTAATCAAAGACTCTGCCTTAACTCTCCCAGATGACTTTGCTGGGCGAAACTGAGACGAAACTCCGTGCATTGACTTGAGAAGACTGAGATAGTCACAGATATCCCTTGAGACTCGAGAGTGGTGGGACGAGAATAACTTGGTAGACCGAAAAAATGTGCAAGTTCTGTTGCTGCTGTGGACATCTTCCGGAATCCAAAAGTCCATGGAGAACTGGAATTTGTGACAGCCAGAGACACCCGCTGTAACTCTTTTTATGCGGCAGATGCGTGATGACAGGATGTCTGAACTCGAACAGTAATGTGTACAGCTTCGGCATTGTTCTCCTAGAACTCTTGACTGCATGTAAACCTGTCGATCATACAATGCTGCCTAGACAGCAAAGCCTTCTTGAATGGGTAAGGCCTTCATCTTCAATGCTGTTTCGCATCAGCAGATTTAAGTCTAGGTTTCGACGGCTTTGAAGAGTATTTTCCCATCTCACTGTCCTGATTCCGGTGCACAAACCTTTGACTCAATCAGGCATTGCCCAAGCTCGGTGAAAAGGGGTGGACCAGTGCGTGGATCTGAGGCTAAATGGAGAATATCCTCCGAAGGCAGTAGCAAAGGTAATGAGCATGACTTTGATCCATAAGACATTCTTTTCGCTTGACCTTCTGATCTTGGTTAGACATGATACAACTCAAACAAATGCATGGTCATCGCACTCGCAAAAGGATGGAGTCTGTAACGAGAGCTCTACACACAGATTAACTGTACCGTGTTTTCTCAAAGTTTGTGATGAGCTTTCTTGCTCTGTTTATGTTGTAACAGATGGCTTCTGTAGCTGCCCCGTGCGTGCAACGTGAACCCGGTCTCCGTCCCACCATGAGTATTGTGGTCAAAGATCTGCAAGGTCTTTGAGCACGCCCTCTGCCCCGGCGGCTTAAATCTAAAACATGTAAACTACATTCGATCCCCGACTCTGGCTCATGCAATTTGTCTGAACTCGAATCGTTCCTGCTATTTTTCTATGTAATGCGATGGACCAATTTATTGATCCCAAAGGGTGTCCAGATTGAAGGCTTTGAATTTGAATGTATGACGGCCTCAGTGACGAAGGCATCTACTTCTTTGTGATGAATTTGGAAGCACTTCGATTCAATTTTGAGTGAGAAGGCTTACATTTTGTATCCACTTAATCTTGCCATGGGCAGCCTCTGCAAGAAGAAGCAGTGCAAATCCAGGACAAACCAAACTCAACTTTCCTCAAATATCGCCAGCAAAAAAGAAAGTTAATAATCTTCTTCTTCTCTAGGAAATTTGATTCAGTCCTACTTTTTCTTCAGTCCTACTTTTTTTCAAAAGAGAATGTTAATCTTCTTCTCCTCTAGCAAAGATTCAACAAGCATTGCAAATCCAGGACACACCAAACTCAACTTTGCTCAAAATTCTCCAGCAAAAGAGAATGTTAATCTTCTTCTCCTCTAGCAAATTGGGATTCAGTCCTACTTTTTCTTCTGCAAGCATTGCAAATCCAGGACACACCAAACTCAACTTTCCTCAAAATTCTCCAGCAAAAGAGAATGTTAATCTTCTCCTCCTCTAGGAAATTGGGATTCAGTCCTTCTTCTTCTGTAAGTTCCATTAAATTCGACAGCAGGTGAAGTTGCGAAGCATTAAAAAGCCATTGAATGAGAACAAGACATGCGGATATCTTCGTTTTCTTTGGGTGGAAATGAGCTTCATGAACAGCTCCGTTGCAAGTCTTGTGCTCATAATTTCTTGCAGGGTTGCAATGATAATACAGCAAGCCAGGGCTGGTGTATTTATGAGCTCTTGGCAGCCTCGCTTTGAAAGAGGATGACGTGAAAGAGGCCTGAATATTCGAAATCTTTAATAGGACTCGAGTCGACGTATACGCTAGATCCTCGCCAGCAATTGGGCGAGTCATCCACCAAGAAATCCACTCGATCTATAGGTTGTGCATATGCATGCATGCGCGCGGGATCGATGGAATAATTTCTCCGAATATAGAGCAACCCAGGACAGCGTTCATTTCCATTTTACGTTCCTGACTACCTTTGACATTAATTCTTTTTTCTTTACTCCATATTCAATCTTGCTAGACTCGGGCGCAATCGGCTTAAGAAACTTTTTTCTCACTTCAGATTTGGACAATTTTGAGAAAACATTAGAGGAAGTTATTGCTTTATCGATTGCTTTCGTTAAAACAAATAAAATTCAGAATATTACTATTGACAAGAATTGGATCCCCGGCGAAATATTTTTGACCAAAAGTCATTTTTCAATTTTTTCGGACATGAAATATCATAGGCAAAAGATAATGATTACCCTACTTTAAATAGAACTGCCGAAATTTAATGAACGGACATTAAATATCATAGACAAGAAACAATAATAACGTTACTTCAAACAGAAATGCAGGAACACAGACAGTGCCGAAATTTAATGAACTTGAAAAATACAACCACCTTAATAAAGCTGAGTGTAAAATAATTATGTTGGAATCTAATTGATGACGAAATTTGAGAATACGGAGATGCTACATTGGAATTTAATAGTTGAAGCGGATATGAGACTACAGCTAAAAAAAATCATCGGAATTTAATCAACGACGCAAATTTGAAAATTGAAATTACAATGCAAGAAATTAAATACATTTGAAAAATATATTTATAAACATAAAAAATGATGGTATTTTATAATGGCTGTGACATAGCCATCTTCGAGTAGATCTCCTACGGTTGTAATCATGTGTTCTCATCTTTGTAAATGTTGGGTCCGTGCTCTCAAGATGCCATGATTTTATCCACAAGCGGTTTCTCCCTTAGAACCGCGTTTTGGTTACTTCATGACTACTTCCATTGCCTCACTCTTGGGTGACTTCAAAATCATAACTACATCTTGACCCGCTTCACGTGTCCAACTTTCTTTTGATGCTTAAATACATAATTTGTTGCCCTTTCTAATTGTTACCTTTGTTGATAATCGTTAACCATACGTCATTGTATATTAAAAAATTGATCAATAACGGTAATCGATGTTAAATGGGTGTTAATATGGATTTACAATTTTACTTAAACCCAATTCACTTTTATTTTTTCTTCACTCTCTCTCAGTGCTTGCTTCGTGTTCTCTCATCTTAGTACAAATATGAATTTTCTTCAATTTGATTAAATATAGAAGTGTTTTAACAATATATAGATCGGAATTGGCTATATATTGGGTACGAGTCGAGTCAATTTGAATATGATCATCTTCTCTCGAACCCAGCCGCTCAACAAGTCTGCTCATGCCCATATGAAGATACTTGGTACCTAAAAGAAGACGTCTCCAACACGGCCGGGCCCATGCGAAATAAATAATAAAAAAATCTCGTGGCTAAATCGCGATATTCATCGAAACAGGGGGACTAGAAATCATATTAGTACAGATTTTTTTTGCATAAAAGGCCCCTTACTATATAAACAAAACACGAGCAACACTACTCCCTCCCCTGACATTCCGGGCTTCTTCCGCGAGAGAGAGAGAGAGAGAGAGAGGAGAGAGAGTGAGAGAGACAGCGACCGAGACGAAGAAAAGCATCCGCGGTCGTTGCCCTAGGAACACCAACCTGTGCGGGAACCAGGTAAAGCTCTCCGGAATTCCACCTCCGCAAATTCTCGGTTGTCGTTTCCTAATCGGATCGGGATCCCAAAAAAGGAAGCTCCTTGCTCCCGGACCCGTTTAGATTGTAGGACTGATCCGGTCAATTCTGGTTCCCCCGGGGGCAATGCGTGTCCCTGATCTTCGCGTCCGCTCGTGGGTGGTTTTCGTTTCTTTTTACGGGAGCGTGCGTTACGTGCGATGACGACGATGCCCCGCGTGTTTCGTCGATTAGTTGATTATTGGGTCGATTCGGTTTCGGCCAATCGTGGTTTGATGCGGCTCGGTTCGTCTCAGGTTGGCTTCGGGTCGGGTCGTCGGGCCTATGGTTTCCTTGCGCGCGCTGTCGGACGGCGATCCGGCGGCTCTCTCCCTCATAGGAAGCGGCTGAGGGTATTGAATTCTGAGCGTAGATATGTGGATTCGCACGTGTGTATGGGCGGTTATGGCAGTCCCGTTTCTCCGGGAGAGCACGCGACGGAGGGGCGCCGCTCGTTTCGCGGGTACTTGGTTTCTTCCCGTTCCGTTAACCTGCTTATTGTTTTGTTTGCTTGGCGTGGTTCTTATGGTGTGTTTTTTCAACGCGTTAGGTGCTTGAGCGGCATTCATGGTACGTCGTCTTGCTGCGACATGGAGGAAGAAATTTGCGCGAACTCTGCGACAGAGTCCACCTTACAGTCAACTAGCAAGAGTGATGAGACCCTTGCTTCGTGTAACGCTGGGGTTGCATTGTACACGAATAAGAGTCACGTGGTGCATGCACAAAATGCTTTTGTCAGTGGGTGGATGTACATGAACGAACAGGGGCAGATGTGTGGTCCTTATATCCAACAGCAGTTGTTTGAGGGTTTATCTACTGGTTTCTTACCCGATGAACTACCTGTGTACCCGGTGTTGAATGGATCATTGATAAGCCCTGTACCCTTGAAATATTTCAAGCAGTTTCCTGACCACATTGCTACTGGATTTGTTTACTTATCCACTAATCCTTGCACAACTATGTTGCCAAATTCGGTAACCTCTTCAACCAAAGGTTCCCTTATACATGAACAAGAAGGTCTTTCTGGTTATGGTAACTTAAGTTTTCAGGTTCAATCCCAAATTTCTATTGGCCATGGTAGTTCTGCTAGCCAGGTGGTAGCAAATTCCGGAATAGCTACTCCAGCTGCATCGTTCTTGGAGCTGGTATTGATTTCCTTTCATCCTATCCTTTTTCTTTATTCTGTGCCTGTGTTTCTCTAGACAAAAGTCGTGTTGATGTGAATTTTTTAGGGCACTTGACTTTCGTGCAGACAAATAATTTGCTATGGTTTTTAGATGCGCTTGCTTTTTCCTTTCTAGGATAGGGAGGCTCCTTGTTGGTTGGTGGAAGATGATGGAGGGAGGAAGCATGGGCCACACCGTCTTTCAGAATTATATGCTTGGCATTTTCATGGATACCTGCAGGATTCTTCAATGGTAAACCATTCCTCTGAAATTTATCAAATAGTTTCATGTCATGAATCTAATCCCAGGAAGACCATTAGGATTGTCATGATGAGTTTTGTATTGCTGAAGCATGTTTGATACATTGCCATGAACAAGTCACTGTTTGTCGTGATCTACTTCCTGCATGTATTATAGTTTTCTTGCTTAACATTTTATATGCCTGGATCCGGTTGCCCAATGATAGGCACAGTTGGCTTCAAAGCAGGACACATAAGCATGGAATGAATGAAATTCTGGGTGGGCTTGGTAATATTCTTGTAACTTGGGCCTGGACAGTGCTATAGAAAAATATAAAAATGGTGATTGATGCATCTGATAAGCTGTGGAAAGAAAACAGCCATCTACCAGATCCCCATCCCAACTCGCCCCCCAAAAAAAAAAAAAAAAAAGCAAATCACATGGGGTAATTTTGGTGGAATGTTCTTCGGGAAAACTAATTTTCTTTTGGATCCAAGCGGCTTTGGATCATTAATTAAGTGCTTAAATAATGTCCATGTGATATGATATTCTAGATAGGGAGGTCTGAGCGTATAAGTTTGAAATATGTTTGTTGTTGCTAGCCTTTGCTGGTATCACACGCATGAATGGAGAAAGGGAAGAATTGCATATGTCAATTTCTGAGGGATTTCTCTGGTTAGTGACAATTTCAGTAGATGCATGCACAAAGTGTTCTTGAAGCACTTTTTTTCTCTATAACTGTTGAGTCAGGCACAAATTTCCCCTTTCATTGGAGAAACTACTTGCTGTGGGCTTTTGGCAGTTTATGCTGTCCCTCATACACATACTAAATTATATCATTTAACAGGTCCAGGCATCAATGATGCTCTGCTGTTTAGTGTGAGCAGAGATTGAAGTATGTTGTCTATATTTTGATGTTGTGATTAACATTCTCACTAGAATCAGCATATAGGGATCAAAATTCTTTGTTTATTCTGGGTGCGTTCTGATTTTGGAGCATGCTTTCATGATTTCTCAATTCTTCCCCCTCTCTTTGCAGTATCTTAATTTAACTTTCATGTCATGTTGTCATTCAAAGTAGCCTTTTTGCTTTCCATGCCAGGTATATCATATCAACAATAAGTTTCAATGCTCTTTGCTATCCATTATTAATGCATGGAAAGCAGAGGGACACGGTGGTGATAACTCATCTAATGCTCAAGTTGACGAGAGTAACTCTGCTCTAAGCTTTACATCAGATATTTCTGGAGCATTTTCTTTGCAATTGCATGGCGGTGTCATGAAATCTGTTCGAAGAGTGCTGCTGGATGAGATCATCAGTAATATTATTGCTGACACTGCAAATATGAAAAAAATGCAAAGAAATCTTAAGCTTGAGTCTTCAAATCAAGCCAAAGGGACTCACCTACTTGACGTTGAAGAGGTAAAGCATACAAATAATAAATTCTGTTCAATGTTTTTCACCAAACTGTATTCTGATATATTATTCATTCTATTGGCAGCCTGAAATTGTTAATCAGAGCGTATGCTCCGTGGAACCCGTTTGTGGGCTAGGAGTCTCTGGAAATATTTCTCATCGGAAATGCACTGAAGATCCTGCACAATCTCCTGCTCGTGATTGTGAGTTACATGCCTTTGGCATTATATCTGATCGAAGTTGCATTGCTGAAGTTCCTGCACGTTCTCCTAGGATATACAAATCTGTTGGAGGCATTGAGAATTTTAATGCTTCATGCTCAGTTGTATGTGGAATGCTTTTCAAGTATTGCATGGAAGTGGCCTGGAATGGTATCTTTTATGATACCATAGCAGATTATGCCACTGCTTGGAAGAGGCAAAAGATCTGGTTCAGTCGACCGAGGTTAACCTTCTCTGGCAGCAAGGGCAAGGAACTTATGACTGTAAATGTACTTCCATCAGAATCTTTCTTAGGGTTTAATTAGTCTTATCATTGTTCTTGTGTAAAATTCTTGTTTTGTTTTTTTCAGCAGTCCCTTTCTGAATCGCCAGCTATGGAAGGAGATGCTGATTGCCCTCCTGGTTTTGAGTCTGTGAATATAGACACAGATGGACGGGCTTTTCTTGTACTTTCTGCTTTACGAGGAGAGAGTTCATCTGAACATAGGAGCTCTGTTGAAACAATCAATTGCATCCAAGAAAGGGTTGAGAGAGAACTGCATGCGGATGCAAAGAATTCTTTGGTTGAATATGCCGGATTTTTTATAGAGGAGGAGGTCAGCAAACTAGTTAGGTTGTCAGAAAATGACACATTTCATGAGGTTGGTATAATCATTAGGTCGTCTTCAGAGTCAAGTTCCTCTCTTTTATCGAGTTGTGTGTGTTGCATTGTTGGTGCAAAGCTTGTTAACACTTTGCCAATTTGTGATTTTTCTTGATCTTATCTTCTGCAACTGATTCTAGATTGACTTCATTGCAGGAAAATGTTGAGACTTTATCTCAGTTGCATCGTGAATCCAGTTCATCCGACTTGCCTACTGATTCAAGGTCTGATAATGTGTTGATGACTGCTGAAAGTTCTCAAACTCCAGTGGAAGCAATTACAAGCTTTCCTGAAACCTCAATGGACAATGTTTCTCGCATCTTGGGTTGTATTTTCACAGAACTGTGCACAGAATTGGGTAATGTGATTGTTGGCCAAGAAACAGATGAGCCCCCACCCCCTGGACTTGATGGCAGTATTAAAAGTTCCTTTCCATCGGGTCTACGTAAATTCCAGCCTGTACAGTCCAAGGAGCGTATGCCTCCAAGGGCAGAATATACTTCCATGGCAATGTGCAGGCAGAAGTTGTATGATGAGGTGCTGGGTGAATGGAAATTGTTTTTCCGTGGTTCTCTTCATCAATTTGTTAAATCCTGGCATGATTCAAAAAACCGTAGATTTGATAAGGTAAATACGAATGTATCAGGTGTCATATCTTAAATTGTTTCTGATTTGCTAAATTTCTTCTTCATGTCTTGGTGGCAATTGCTTAAAATTCTTTCATGAACATATATTAAGGTTTTCTACTATCATTATTGAGAGGGGTGAGGGTTTGAAATTCTTTCTCTTCACGTATGTTGCTCGAATCTTTTGCAGGACAAATCTTCTAATGTACATAGGGAATGTGCTAAAGATGAATCTGCTGTAGTCAAATCAGAAGATGGTTCAAAGTCTTTACAGCACGGCCAATATACATATTTCCGGAAAAAGAATCAAGTAAAGAAAAAAGTCAGTTTATCTTCTCAATCTGCTACCATTTCTGGTGCTGGTTCAATGAATTTACAAGCAGAAAAGTCGAGGGAAGAGGAGTTCTCCAAGGATCCTGCGCATGTTAAAACTACAGCTGTGGTTCCCAAAAAGAGAAGGCTTACTAAAGGGCAGACTGAATCATCTGCTTGTTCAAGGTCGTTTCAAGCCACTTTGAAGAGAGGCTTGCCAAGTAAGAGCACACCAGAGAAGAGTTCGAGATTTAAAAAAGTCAAGGCTTCTGTGACCTTTAAAGGTTTCAGCTCTTAATCTGTTAATATATTTATACAAAAGCATGCTTACGTATACATATTATATGTAAATTATCTCATGATCACTCTTTAATATGTCCTTTATGTTTTTGTTATGTAGAGGGCGAGGCTTCGGAGGGTGCTATAAAACCTAAGAAAACAGAAGTTGTAAATCAGCCGCAGGAACTTGAAGATAGAGTAAACATGAACATCAATGGGCTGAGGACCAAAAGAGTGGCCTCGGCAAATTATTCAAAGAACATGCAGAAATGTTGGTATCTTTATAGCGAATGTCCTTTTCTTCTTCCACATTTGTTTTCTGCCCTCACATTGATAATTTCTTCCTGAATTAGTGGTAAAGGTATCATCAAAAATTAAAAAGAAGCAGGTGATTGATCATTACTTGCCCCATCCTGAAGAGGTCTTGGTGCCAAATGGTGTCTCAAAGAAAGCACAGCGGAGACAGGATGGGTCGCAGAAGTCCAAGTCCAGTAAGTCCAAGACATGTAAGCCTTGCCCTATTTCTGATGGATGTGCACGATCTTCAATTAATGGGTGGGAATGGCATAAATGGTCAATGAAAGCAAGCCCTGCTGAAAAAGCTCGAAGCAGGGGAGTTAAACATATTCAATCAAAGAAAACGGGCTCCCAAATTAACACATTTCAGTGGTCAAATGGTAAGGGTATTTCTGCAAGAACAAACAGGGTGAAGATGCGGAATCTTCTTGCTGCTGCGGAGGGTGCTGATCTTCTTAAAGCCTCTCAACTAAAGGTGTGAAGAGAGAATTATCACTTGCTGTATTATATTATGTTCTTTATTATTTACTAGGTGCATGCTGGTATTTTTCAGGCAAGAAAGAAACGTCTGAGTTTTCAACGAAGCAGGATACATGATTGGGGTCTTATTGCCCAGGAGCCAATTGAGGCAGAGGATTTTGTCATTGAATACGTTGGTGAATTAATTCGTCCTCAGGTAATTTTTAAGACCGTTCTTGGTATCTGTTGCAGTAAAATCACCTATTTTCTTATTAAATTGTTGGTTGCTAATTTTTATGTGAACTCTCTCGCCCCCTGCCCCGCCCGCCTGGGCGGTTGCATACGTATCTTACATCATGCTTTTGTATCTCATAGGTATCTGATATACGTGAACGGCATTATGAGAAGATGGGCATTGGCAGCAGCTATCTTTTCAGGCTGGATGATGGTTATGTGGTCAGTGAGGCCAAATTATCTGATCTGATCTTAAGATAGCTCAATATGATATTTCGTTCTTTTTTTATCTTCTATTTTTGCTGTTGAGGCTGTTGTCTACAGTTTAGTTTCTAATAGAAAACAACTTTTCACCTTTCCAGCCCATCTGATCTTCATGCTATGCATGCTTTTTTCTTTTTTTGGAATTATTATGCTATTCTATTTATGTTCCTCCATCTTTCCCTCAGTGTGTTGGTTTGATGGATGACTTCTTCCAGAGCCAAAATTTGCAATTTTAGAATCTGCAATATGTTCCCTTCTCTGTGGAAGGAGGTAGGTTAATGCCGTTTCATCAACTGCAGGTTGATGCTACAAAGCGTGGTGGGATTGCCAGATTCATAAATCATTCTTGTGAGGTAGCTCCATTTATTTGTGTTAGTTAAGTATTATATGCAGGGATGATGATGATGGGTTCCAAGACTGATAAATTTATTTTTCAGCCTAATTGCTACACCAAAATCATTAGTGTAGATGGTCAGAAGAGGATTTTTATATATGCAAAGCGGCATATAGCTGCCGGTGAAGAACTTACTTACAATTACAAGTTTCCTTTGGAAGAGAAAAAGATCCCCTGCAACTGTGGTTCTAGAAGGTAACACTTCTTAGTTCTACATCTCTTTCTTTTGCTAATAACTTTGTTTTGCTTTAAGCGTGGTACTTCTCTCTTAGAATTTGTTGATTTCATTTATTTATTGGCTTTAGCTTTAGAGGGCTCGTGGGGCTGCTGTTATAGTGAACTCACATGCGTATAATCAATTCTTTAGTTGAAACACAGCAGAGATATGAATTAAAAAACTCATGCTCCCCAGAGTCCTGAACTTTGGAACTACTATGGTGGTGTTGACTTTGTGACTTTATTTCCTCCGTCCAGGTGTCGTGGATCATTAAATTGAGATCTGTTTGGAGTTGCTCTCTGTGGTATGTCTCACATATTTTCTTGATGATGTTGTTCATATGCAACAAGCATTTTAATCACCGTCCAGAATTATGTCAGGTCTGTCCCATCGGCTCCCTTTCAAGTACACATGGACATGGCTTGCTTTCTTCACATTGTACAGTCAGATATTGATTTATACCAAAGGTGTGTGGATGCCATCTTTTTCATGCTTCTATCTTTCTCTGGCTTGTGTTTCATGATCCTTAACATCTTGTCTTGTTCTATTAGGGGATGCTTCATTGGTTGGAAAAATATTCTTCATTTTACTCTTGTGTTTCGTGATCTTTAATATCCATTTCGTTATGTTGCAATTATCCATTTTTTAAATAACATTTCTGCATTGGGTTGGGGGAGCCATGATGTTTCTATTAGTTACTGTTCTTTTATATATTTTCTAAGCTTGGGGAACTTAGGCCAAAGAAAAGAAATGGCTGAGCTTATCCTGAAAAAATAGAATTGGGGGTTTCACTGAAAATATTCATTTCTAATCTATTGAAGCTTTAATGGAGATGGTCAAAAGGATCTGTGTATAAAGTAGCAGCCACCTCACAGTATGTGATCAAACAATTTTTTAAGATTATCTCATGTACTATGCTTGTTTTTAAGGGGAATAGACTATCATATTTTATTGTAAAATAAAATAAACCTGCATTTTATATCCTGAAAATATTAATCGGTGTATCTTTGTATTTTTCTACGGCATTACTGATCCAAGCTTTTGACCCAGGTCACAGACGCAATTGCTGATGAAGGGCGAATGATGTGATCATGGTGATTCTTCTTACAGTGACATTCTTGCTTAGATTTGAAAATAAATATCTAATTTATGTCTGTCCTTGTAGATATTTTTGTGCGGCAGATGAGTTTCACCTTGTAGACACTGTAAATTGGTATATACTCTTATAGATGGATCTCTATTTTTTTGTACAAACACGCTTTTATTTATTGCTATAAGAAAGGTGAATGTGAGGAATGATTGAAATACACTGGTAACTTCTAACTTGAAGCAATTATAGTGCTCCTCTTTGATCTTCTGTGTGATGATAAATGACAAAATTGCGTGATGCTATTAGTTTCTGAATCATTATTGATCAGTGGTGTATTGAAGAGATGTAATCAGTTATAATATTGCATTTACTTGCAATTCAGAGAGATGGATCCACTTGTCAATTGTGAATTTTCTAACGGTGTCATAATAATGCAATGGGAGAAAGAAACTACTGAATCTGTTGTGATTAGTTACTTTTTGGTTGGTTGTTACTTCCATGAATCCTCAAAGGACATGCTACATACATATGCATGGGCACATATCAGGAGGCTTTGATTTGAGAGGGATGGCTGGTCAGTTTGACAGATGAAAATTTCAGGCAAACTGAAACCAACATGTTAGGGTCATGGCCGTGGTAGTGTCAATGATTAGGTGAACACAGACCAACTTTTCCACTTGTCATGCCTTCTGGCTAAGATATTTGTGCGAGTTCAGTTGAGAATATGTTTGGTTTTGGCGACCAAATTTTAGATATCTGGTAGCTTATGTTAGTGTTTCTGTGAGATTTGTGCGTTTAAGTCAAGTTTATTAGTATTATTAGTAGTCGAAGATTTTCAAGCCATGCTCTGCGGGTTGGGGTGATGTTTATTTGCCTTCCTCTAATCATGTTTCACTTTGGACTTGTGATGTTTGATTCAAACTAAATGTTTTGTGAGTTGTTAATTATCTTCCTTCTTTATTTTTAATTTTGTATGGCTGCAGGTGTAAGTCCATTTAGGATTAAGTGCCAGAGGTCAGAGTTCTATTGATGTCTTCTGGGTATGTATACTGTCTGCTCCACCTCCGCATCCACATCCTTTGACATAAACGCAGGTGTGTTTCCTTTCAGTGCCATGCTCTGTTGGGTTGTCTTAATGGTAATACGTAGTCCCCATAAAAAAAACCGCGAAAGGAAAAGGTTGTGTGATTGATCTAACTCAGCCTCTCGGTTCAGAGCCTTGGAGAGGAAATAAGGAAGGAGGCGGAAACAAATGTACGATGTTGCTTAGTGGCACGGAGATGGTCCAGATGGCGCGACATCAGAAATTTTTGGGTTCGTTTTATGAGAGAAAAATACTTGAACGGACTGACTCCATTCTCAGGGATAAAAACTTAGTATTGGTGCTGTCGGCATGATGATAGGCTAAATTGGCACTATCCATGGGACTCCATGGAAGTCGCATAAGGGAAGGGTAAGGCACGTGTGGTCAAAATCCCGAAATCCCACTCTTCCTTCGCTATCAAACTATTGAAAATAAATGCAAATGGGTTTTCATCAAATTGCTTGAGCGTGGGAGAAGGGAGAGTACGTTCTAAAAATCAAAATGAAATTCTCCCCTCCTGAAAAATTTAACGGAAGAAAGTCATCTTTTACTATGGATGTCCAGGTGTAAGTTAATGGGGTTCAGTGGGTTTGTAGCTTTTGGCAGTATCCCATCTGTCACAGTCAGTGTAATTTTCCCGGCAACTGCTTTCCTAAGCCGGAGGTGAATTTGTATGCAGAGGAACAAATATTTGGCATTATACTCGATTAATAAGTGGTGCAATGGACCGAGCCGATGGCATTGCGTTGTGTGAACTAGTGGTCTTTGGATCCAATTCTCTTGATTTTTGACTGGCTTGAATCAGTAGAATGCATTTAGATAATAATGTCGATCGACCGCAGTCGATCAAGAAATGCTTGTAAGATCCATTCGTGTGGCGTCTAGTGCTGACCTACTATCATCAATTGGACTCAAGTTCCATTCTTTGCTTCGTTCTCTGGCCACTCATACAAGAAAAAGATGTTCACTACTGTTCCCTGGAAAGAGACTTTTGAGAAGATATTGTTTACTCCTGGACTGTTTTCTTCATATTGGAACCTCGGTTTAGGAGCGATTCCAACTATAAATTTCCAATTTTCAAAACAGAAACATACTGGGGCTTAAAAAACAAGTTGTGACAAAAAACTAAGAAGGAAATTCCCTAGGATTGGTCTTGTTGTCTTGGTTTAGGAGTTGTCGTTCTTCCTTTTCTCGTGCAGACTTGCTTCCTGTCCGTACTTGAGAATTTGATGAGCCATTTGAAGGTAGTCCGACGGGTTTCTAGGCACTCAAGCTTAGTTGACATAGTTTGGTCGCTTGGATCCAGTACAAGTCTTAAATTTCCTAAAGATGATGTGTGATATGGTCTCTTTCTACCTTTGTGAAATGATGAGGATTTTGCTTACTGGTTGTGCTGGGGTCGTTGTTTAATACATCCATCCCACGAGATTACTATCTTGATAATTATCCGCTTATGAGGCGTGAGAAACTGCAGCGACTGGTGGGGATTATCTCAGTGCTCTAGATGTGTAAGTTACCTAGAGAAGATCGTAGCATGGGTGTGTGAGCAAGGAACAATGATTTAGAATGTCTAAAGAAGGGTCAAGTTCATGATTTTCGGTCGAGCAGGTAGGTTTTTGTGTTGCTGTGCTTTCAGTTTAAGTAACTCCGCCTGTGTTGTTCGATGTTACACAGCCGGTCCCAAGCCCGGACAAAGGAGGAGGGTGTGTTATAGGATTTACATTTTTGTAGAGCCCTACAAATATGATATCAATATGATATATACTTAATTGACCATAGGAAGAAAGTTTGAATTTGTCACACGGTTTCCCCTAGATAATTACAGCTTATGGCGAAAAAAGAAGATAAAAATGAGATAAAAGAGAGAGAGAGACCTTAGATTTTTCAGTTCATGGGCCTACACAAACCATGATTTTCATTCATTCATCAAGTCTCTCTCTCATGACCACATTGTCATTCATTAGCACACAAACTAGTCATTGCATGTGCACGATAGTTTAACGGGACCATCCCAACCCAAACTACAAATTTCGTGTGTTAAGGACGTACATTCTGTTCTGGTATCTACTTACCTTCTGTTGTACATCTTTTTGTACGTACACTTGCATGTGTTACCTAGAATCAATTGTGGAATCCTAGATGAGAAGAGTTCAATAGGTTTTGATCTTCAGCCCTCCTAGCCCTTCAAATTAGAATTTCAACAACTTGGGTCTCCAAATCACAAAATTAATAGGACGAGCCTCGGGTGCTAGTTGAGAATTGGGAGAATTTAGTCAATGATTAGGGATGACATTTGACACTAGAAATTCAGTGTAGTGGCCTCATCTACTAAAGGGAGCAACCTTCTTTGGTTCAGTCTATAGTATTGACTTCCAAGGATCGGTGTGGGGGCAAACTCCAAATTCTATGCTTGGGTTATTTAGTGCATACTAGTCCTCAGGTCAAAGTAGGTCACAAGGGGAGATGCATGTGAGATCCTATTCCTATGGTCATTTAGGTGCTTCGAGCATGCATGTTGTACCTATACACCTAATAGTGTCTCCAATTCTAGCTTCCACGAGGTTCGTCAGTGCAGCTGACTTTGGTTTTTCTTCTCCTTCCTTAGGTCAATCTAGCTTTAGCTGACCAAGTATGGCTTCTAGAAGATGATGCTTCACAATTTTGTAATTGTGCTGACGTCATGCCTATGGTTTGTTCATTCTCAAGTTTTCATCTGTGCTTAATTTGTCATGCCTATGAGACTCAAAAAACCAGAACTTGCTTTGGTTTGCTGGGACGATGTCGATGGCGGATTCTCAATGCTGTACAGCAGAGCCCCGAACCGCAATGAACCGCAATAGCGTGGTTCGCGCTTGATTCGTTTGCATGTATTGGACCTTCGGTTCGTGAGTACTTTTAGATTTTGCGAGTTGCTTGCCTTTTTAATGCCAGAGAATGCCTCAAAATGATGATCAATCAAACTGTTGATTCGACCAAAGACTGCCGAAACGAAAGAAAAATTAGGAATTGGAAATGAGGGGGGGTTGATGTAGTTTTGCGTACGCGAGCTTATATTTACCTCGACCCAGCAGTTCTTATGTTATATTGTTGATATCTAGAAGTCGTGACGATGTAAAGACTCCACCGAAATTTGTGTAGCTCTGATGAGTTCAAAAGCTTGAAATGAGTTACATGTTATCCACAAATTACCGGGTTATGTTAGGCAGCACCAATGTTGGAAGTGACTCTCTAAAACGAACGAGAGTACCTCCTCTGCATTGTGATATGGTCATTCTTCTCTTCTTGGGAGCATATTCCATTTCTTGGTGCACAATATTGGATAGGGGATAATGACACAAATAATTATATGAATTTTGACCCAATGCGTATTGTGATTTCTGAATTTAATTTTTATTTAATGTGGTTCATGAATTTTAGTCTAATAGGCAATAATATTTCTGAATTTTTACTTTGTTCAATATGGTCTATAGACTTGAATTAATAGAATGACAATATTGAACATTTTTATACAATTCAATTACTTAATTAAATTTGTATAAAAAATTCATGGACCACATTGAATAAATCAAATGTTTATGAATCATGTTGCATATTAGACAAAAGTCTAGGAACTTCATTAAATAAATTTAAAGTATGAGGATCGCATTATATAAGTCAAAGTTTATGAGTTATTTGTGCCATTTACCCTAAACATAATCTTAAAGTCATTATGCATAACTATCATATGTTTTCAATATCAAGCAATCTTTTTTCTGCATAAATCAAATGTTTATGAATCATGTTGCATATTAGACAAAAGTCTAGGAACTTCATTAAATAAATTTAAAGTATGAGGATCGCATTATATATTGAGTCAAAGTTTATGAGTTATTTGTGCCATTTACCCTATTGGAGAACATAATCTAACCATCGTGACGAAGTCATTATGCATAACTATCATATGTTTTCAATATCAAGCAATCTTTTTTCTGCAGAGAAAGTCGAACGAATGTAGCCAATAAACATCACAAACGCATGCTATACAATAGTAATTGCCTTTTGTTGGTGATGTGCAATACTCCCAATTCTTTGATATTATTTCTCCAAAGTCGGCAAGGAAAAGAAGAACCTCACATGATTGGCGTAAGCCCAGCCGTCGTTTTCCTTTATCTTTTTTCCTGTGCAAGCCCTCCTTTCTTATGGATGTTGTTATCGGATGCCTCGCAATACTTTTTAAGCATCCTTAAAAGGGAACGATTTGATTTCAACCATGCTAATTGTACATGCACGAAAGAAATCGCCTACGCGAGCACGCGAGTTCTCCTAAGAATTTTGTTTAGGTATTTTTTTTTTTTGTATAGAATAGGATAGGATATAATTCCAGAATTGGACAGATCTCTACTGTGAACTAATAACTATAGAATTAATAACCAACTCATTGTTTCGTATTATCTGAATAGAAAAAAGCAGGCAAGATATTATATATTGGTCATATCATTGTAGCAATTGAAATTTTTCTTGAATTTTTTTTTTTTTTTTGGTTGGGTTTTTGGGGGCCAAAATTGATCATGTCTGAGTGTCCCCCTTCCATGAGCATGCTAAGTGCTTGGAGCCATGAATGCACATGTCTCTGCCCACTTGGATGGATTTGTCTCCCACACAAATTTTGCTGGAGAGGATTCCATGAATATACTATTGCCTCCCTATCTGCCTTTTCCCATCCTTGACCCGTCTGGATTGCGATCCCCTAAAAGCAATGAAAGAGATTGTAGACAATACATCCCCCACTCCAATAATTCACTTTGCAAAATGTCTCATCTACATCTCGCCCACCATAGATCGAGTGATCTAAGTCATAAACTACGCGCACCACATCGCGGGACTCATCATATGCATCAGTTCCGGATCGCTCGATCCATCTCACATTCTCGCGATTGTCGCGGGGCATCTCCCCACCCCCACCTCGACAAAAAAAGGGGAGAAAAAAGAAGCTGAGGAGGAAGGGGAGAGGGAGGCGGCACGCACGATAACATGAACTCGGAATGCACGAATCCCCTTCTTTTTAGGCTTTTTTTTTTTTGCCTTTTCTTTGTTCCTAATGAACTTTCTATCCGTTTATACATGGAAAAAGCATCCCGCTTTACTCAGTGGGCTGTCTTTCTTTTTGACATATTTGTGCCGCTTTTCCCTACTGGAGAGGACAGATTACACTGTTGGGATGCCTTATTTTGTACATTACACATGTAGCGATGCACATGTACATGTGAGCTTTGTTGTGTGGGATGAAAAAACCTCCTCAAACAACGTAGAGATGAACTGAGGATTGTAGCTTTGCACATGATCTTGAGAGGAACCCCCCCTGGCTGATCCCATGTTCTGGTCCCACCGCTGTCTGAAAAAAAGAAGAAAAAAAGAGAGGGTTATATCAGCAGATTTGTCCGGTGCTTATCAGGCATTATCAATAATAAAGGTGCTAATATCACTAAAAATTCCAAAACTATATATACACACACACCAAATTGGCTCCAAACTAATTTTTGTATCATAAAAATTCCTAAATTGATCATTTATGCCATATTTACCATAAATTGGTGCAACCGTGCCACAATTATCTCAAACAATTTTTTTCATCATGAAAAAATCTTAAAATTAGTACATCTATACTATATCTATACCAAGTCATATTTACTTAGAAAATTTCAAATTTAACACGATTTGATATAGATATAACACAAATATACCAGTTTGAAATAAATATGTTACAAATGTATTACTTTAAGAGTTTTTATGACACAAAAATCAATTGAGTAAATAAAATACGGATATATTAATCTGGATTTTTTTTTATGGTATTAAACCTTTTCAAACTATTTCTCATGTGAGATATTATATTTTATTTCAGCGCACACAACACTTTTCTCGATCTCCATAAAATCACCAAAAAGCAAAAGGCAAAAGACAAAAACAAAACAATAAAAAAATTAAAGGGAAAAGAAAAAAAAGGAAGCCTAGGAAAAGCATTTCTCTCTCTCTCTCTCTCTCTCTCTCTATCTTTTCCTTTTCCCCAAGTCACACTCACTCCAATCCTTTTTCTCACTTTTGTCTCTCTCTGTCTCTCTCTCTCTCTTACTGTTATTATTCTTCATTAATTCATTATTTAAATTCCCATTGAATACCTGAAAATGCCACTTCATTTTAATAATAATTCCCCCCTTTATATAATATATCTCTCTCTCTCTCCCCCTCCCCCCTCAGACGCAAAATCTTCACTGTGTCAGCTTCTCCTTCTCCTCCTCCTTCCCTCAGATATATCCCTCTGCGACGTCGAAATCTCCACGTTAACCTCTCTCTCTCTCTCTCTCTCTCTCTCTCTCTCTCTATCTCTACTGAGCGAAAATGGCGATCGCCTGCTTCTCGCGGCACCGGCAGCAGCGGCTGTCACGCTCGCCGGAGATGACGCCATGACCGAAAGCCGCCTCCCGAATCGCGCGCCATCGCTTTTCCCCGAGAAAAAGGACCTTTCGCTCGGACCGAGTGAGTTTTGCCGAGCTCAGCTGAGTGAGCGGAGCGAGTTGCATGGGATCGGAGCAGAATCGGTTCCCTCTTCAGCAGCGGCCGGAGCCGGTGAGTGAGCCTCTCTCCCCCGCGCCCCCTCCTTTACTTTTCTCTCGCGTCGTGGATGTGAGCTTGGAATTGTTCGGTTGATTGTGCCGTTCTTTTAGTTGCCTGCGGTTGTTCCGCGGTCGCATTCGCGGTTGCTTTCGTTTTCGGATCTGATCTGAGGGAGTACGCTTTTTTAGAAGGCTGATCTTCGGTCCCCTTTTGGTGTCGGAGACTGTGGTTTGGATCTGATGTCTGATGGGATTGAGTTCGTCATGGAGTTGGATGTCGTCTAAAAATAGGAAGGATCGGAACCGATCGTGCTCTGATGGAGTCGCCCACGTGCTGAGCACGTGGGGTACTGATTGTGACCGCGACCTTGAACCCGATTCTCAATTTGATGTACTCATCTGGGGCTGTCTTTTGTTATCGATGAGCTTGTGCTAGAAATTCGGCGGAAATAAGGGTGGGAGATCGGTGTTTGTCTGCATTTCGCTTTCAAGTCATTGCTTGCATAGTCGTTGTTGAGAACTAGAGATGATCTTGATCTAACGGCCAACAGTTGTCTTTTTGACCCTAGCGACACGTTGCCCAGTGATTTTGGACGGTGGGGAGGAAAATAGGACATGGCTTTCGGTTCTCAGGTAGGTTCACCCTATGGTGTGTAGGAGCCATTGCATGGGTGGACCACTAAGAACCTAGCTATACTTGTGGTCTACTGTATAATGTCAAGCCCACTAAACAATCTTTGAGCATGTGTAGTGCAGAGTGATGTCACTAGAGAATGATGGATTTGTTTAGTGAAAAGTGGCGGTCTACTTCTTTTAAGGAGAGTCTAAGACAGGATATGCTTGGTCAAATGGTACTTGTGGGTCTTCAATTGGAGTGTCTGAAGGATATGTTAAGCAGTGAGGCGACGTTAGAAGCTTACTTGTGTTCTTTCACCATATGCTTATCCTTTTGCATCCGTGTCTTTTGATTCTGTTGTCCTTTTACCCAATGATTTTATCTCGTCTCGTATCAGCATAGCTAGCATAAACGATGCTCAATTTGACCCAAAAATCACATAATTCGCACAAGTTATCTAGTCATAGCTATGCAATATTTGTGCTAGTCCATTGATTTTCCACTTGGAGATGTAGGCGCTGGATGCTGGTGACCTTAAGTCAAATTGTGGTTAGTTTGCCGTACCAGATTGAAGTATTGGATAAAAATGAGTGATTCCAAGAGTGTTTGTCTGTTTGGCTGGTTGGTTCCAAAATTTAAGATATAGATGTTTCAGGGATCCCAAAGTACATCTGCTACGTGCACAACAAAGTGTCTTCACCATGTTCATGCCATTGTCCTCAATATGACTTATTTTGTTAGATTTCTCGATCAAGAATGGGAACTTCTCCATCTGAATTCGGTAGCATAATCATCTCCCTATGCTCTTATTTTAAAGGTGGAGCTTAAAATCTGGTTCTATCTAGGTTGGGTCAAGATCCATATTTAATCCATGTGCGTGGTAACAGTTGTCTTGGAGAATAGTAAAATTGGATGAACTTCAAGTGTGAGACATCGTGCAGCTAGATCTGAAATGCTTTTTTTGACTTATCTTCTATCTCGTTCACAATATTTATGCTTTCATTTTTGAATTCAGCAATGCCCCTTAGTTTTCTTTTAGCCATCCATGGAGTGTGCCTTGCAAGTTTTTTACCTTGAAGGATGGCCACATCCATCTGAACTCCGTGGTTAAAGCACTTGCAATATCAGATGAGACCTTATTGAATTTGATAATGAAAAAGGAAACTGAGATTATGGCTTATCTGCTTCCAGTATCTCATCCTATTTTGTTTCTAAATTTGCTCTGTCAACTGAATTCAATCTTAAAATGCTAATACTTTGGATTGACAGCGAAAAAGATGGGGTGGCTGTTGGGGTGCTTTCTCTTGTTTTGGTGCTCAGAAAGGTGGGAAGCGTATAGTTCCTGCGTCTCGTATTCCGGAGGGCAATGCCTCAGCAGCGCAGCCAAATGGACCCCAAGCTGCTGGCTTGGCCAACCATGCCACTACCATATCTCCATCTCTTTTAGCTCCGCCTTCTTCTCCAGCATCCTTTACAACTTCTGCTCTCCCTTCGACAGCCCAGTCACCTAATAACTGTTTCCTGTCGTTGTCTGCCAACTCCCCGGGTGGCCCTTCATCCGCAATGTTCGCTACAGGACCATATGCTGGTGAAACACAGCTGGTTTCCCCTCCTGTTTTCTCGACTTTCACGACCGAGCCATCTACTGCTCCTCTCACTCCCCCACCTGAGTTGGCTCATTTGACTACTCCCTCTTCCCCTGATGTTCCTTATGCCTACTTTTCATCTGTAAAAGACATCAAATGTCCTGACAAGACCAGTTATGTTGCTTCACATGATCTCCAGGCCACATACTCGCTTTACCCTGGAAGTCCTCCCAGTGGTGAGCGTTTACCATCATCATTCCCAGAACGTGAATTTCCTTCACAGTGGGATTCTTCGGTTTCACCCCGAAGTGATCGGGGTGGTTCTGGAAGAGAATCTGGACATAGCCCCACTGGTGCTTCTAGAAGTGATACGAATTTCTTCTGCCCAGCTACATTTGCTGAATTCTATTTGGATCATAATCCACCATTTCCTCCTACTGGTGGGAGGTTGAGTGTTTCCAAGGATTCTGATGCCTACTCTACAGCTGGAAATGGGAATCAGAATTGGCAGAGTAGTAGAAGCCCAAAACAAGATGCAGAGGAAATCGAAGCCTACAGAGCTTCCTTTGGGTTCAGCGCAGATGAAATAATTACTACGACCAATTATGTGGAAATTGCTGATGTTACAGACGACTCATTTTCTATGTCACCTTTTCCCTCCAATAATCCACCCACTGAAGAAGCTACACATGCTGGACTGCATAGTGAAGGTCAAAAGGCGGAGAAACTCGGCGCAGACTTTCTGCCCTTCAAAAGCATTAAAGCTGACCAGGATGTGCAACGTGATCTACTAACTTCGCATGATACTTGGAAAGGTGAGCTTCCTAAGTTGGTTTAGTAGGTATTATGTTACTCCTCATATTGCTGAAAATGATAGAATTGGAAAAGAAATTTCAAAATATCGTATAATTAACCATTATTTTCATTCTAGATATTCATAGGATTTGCTCTTGGTGATTATAGTTTTGTCAGCACTTTGCTTTGCAGTCACATGATACTATGATTTGAGTCAAGTCTCTAGAGGGTCAAGGTGCTTCAATCAAACTTGCTTGATCTATTTCTGTAGATTGATCTATTAATATGCTTAAATTTGGGGAAACTATGAGTTAAAAGGCTGGGACGTCTGCACTCAAAGCATATTCGTTTGAAGGACACATTCATCCATCAGAAGTATCATTCAGATAATTGTGGACAATGAGCCTGGATCTGAGGATGGTCTTTACATGGAATGTGCCAGAAATGTCCTTTGTGCAATACCATACTTTTAGATTACTCCTGTTTGGAAGCAGATGCTATATTTCTTAACCAGCACCCCTCTGAAAAGTAATGTTTGTGTAGCGTTCCTCTTGTTCTCTTTTCCTGGAGGTGCTTACTTTCTTCCTTGTACTGTGCAGATCTTAACTCATGCAATGTGTCTGGATCAAGCACACCCGGTACCCATGTTCCGACTGATGATGAAGACATATTTGCAAGGATTCACTTACCCAAGAATGGTCGTAAATATGAATTAGGCTCTTCTATGTCTGATGCAGAGATTGACTATAGAAGAGGAAGAAGCTTGAGAGAAGGCAAAGTAGGTTTCAGGTGGCATGGTTGAGCAGCCGTCAAACAAGTAGTTTGTCCTTTTGTATTTATATGCAGGTTTGTTATAATTTCTTCTGTCTGCGGATGCTGTTAATAGGCGCAGTGTTGTAAGTGTAGCTAAAATCTGTCTGGTGGTTCATGGCTTGGTCTTTCTGATTGGGGAGTGTAATTCTCCATATTTCTTTCTTGCTTCTTCTGGACAAGTTATGGGAGGCATTTTACGCGTAAGCTTTAGTAAAATTTGTTTGAGGGAAGTGACCGAAATTGCGAGCATACACCAGTTATTTGTTAGATAACGTATTTCATGGCCGAACCACTGTAGAGCAGCTCGGTACCGAGCTTTTCTCGGTCTGCTAGTTTTGCTTGTAAATTGATGCTGTAGTCCAAGCAGCACGAGCTTGAGAAATGCATGTGTTTGCTTCATAGTCAAGCTGATGCGTCACAAATTCTTCCCTATCCATAATTCTCTGCAATTTTTCCTCTTGATCTTACATTTCAACCTAAGCTAGTTTGAGGACACTCAAAAGTGTATTTTTGGAAGCAATCAGTCTTCATGGAAATTAGAGGGCAGAAACGATAGGATATCACGGGCAGCCTGGAATTTCATGCGTCTGTCCCTGATATTCTGAAGTGATTAGATAAAACATCTACGTGTCTCGGCCAAGAGATTGATTCTTAACGCCGGTTGAATCCCACTTACCGTGAAGATTTCAGGTCTTTTCGGATCAGGAATCCTTAAGTTCGGGCAACTGAAAACGTTCGGGTACCTTCACGGTTTGGGTCAAAACCCAAATTGAACCGAACCGAAAATACAATAAACTAAACACTAATGTGCAAAAGAGGGAGCCCAGTTCCTTCGAGGTTGGGATGATATGAAAGGATGATGCCCAGAGGGAAGCCATTCTGGAGAAGCAAGAGCTGCTGGAAGCAAAGGGCTCGACAGTGCCGCCAAGAGGGACGGTCGCTCGGGACCAGCTTTGCGGCGCCGTCAAGGGCTTGAGGAGAGGCAATGATGTTGAGGTCCCAAAAGGCCGCGTCCATGGCCATCCTGAAGTTCGCCATTTTTGGGGCAAACTCGAGTGGAAGCTAAGCTTTGTGCGCAGTGTGTCAGTGCGCTTTGACTGTGCTGTGTCGTTTTCTTTATTATCTGTGAGCGAGCGGCAAGATTTTCTATTTGAAATAAAGAGGGACGAAGGCTGGGTTTTGAAGGATTTCCTGTAGGTTTTGTGAGCTTCAATGATCTGGTCGAGTCGTCTAGTTCCCTGGCCCGCCACCAACGCCTGCTTCCACAAGCAGCTTCTTCATAGGCAGCTGGAGAATCAATGGCAATGGCGAAGGGTTCGGCTCGGAGTCGGCGAAGATGAGGTCACGGCTGAAGAGAGGGAAAATCAGGCGGATCTGTCCGTTGTCGATGCGTCAATATATTGAGACTGGCAATTCGCCTGGGTTGAATTAAAGCAAGCAAATCGGAAGTCCGAATCTACGCCATCTTCCTTGGGCTGTGGCTTTGGCTCTACAGAGTTGGTTTTGGGACAGAACAACCAGGCTTCGTTTTGACTTTAGAGACGTCGATGGCGAATTGGAAATCCTCCGCCAATTTGTTGAAAGACTGGGAATTTTTGTGATCTATTAACGAGGTTCGGAGGGAGAGATGGATACTGCTTGATACCCTCTATTTTCTGAAAAATCAATGCTCCCGTGCGGCAAAGAATGGGCCGGGAAAGACACACACCAACCCGAACTGAACCGTCATATCAATTTGGATTATATTCGGGTATCAAGTTGATTCAGGTCACGAGCAACTTTTCTTTCCTTTCTTTTTTTTTTTTTTTTTTTTTTTTGGGTCGGAAGGGGCACAAGAAACTTTCATTCTTCATTTCTGGGAAGATAACCGACTCAACCTGAACATTGAACATTGGTCCTGATGTGATGATGCACATTGATTCTTAAGTCCTGCATGATTGGCTACAGGATGGACAAATCCAGAAATTCCATCCTAAACGGTCCAAAGTCATGGAATACAAATACCGCCATTTCAATTTCCAGGATCAGACTTCAGAATCGACTTCAAACGATAGATCACCCTTCAAAAGCAGGCAAATCAGAAAAGCTTGACAGTAAAGATGCATGATGGGAAACTTTTCCGACATCTGCTATATAGCCTTCGGGAGGTCATTTCAATGGAATCTTAACTCAATAATAACAGCACATAGCTATGCTACATTCTCGCTCATTGAAGCATGATCATCCAAGCGAATGCATCATCATTCACCCATGTCAAAATGCTCACTTCCTGCACACACTTATGATCATGACACATGCCACAATAGTCATTGCAGAACAAGTTGCAAAGTGATCATTACATTTAGCAACTGACATAAACATCAAGCAAGAACTCCATCCCTCTTTCAGTTTACTTTACACCAGGGCAAAAACCAATTGCTAAATCAAGCCACCTCATATTCCATTAAGGGTTACTACCACAGACCGGGCAGTGGCATGGTCTCTATGCTCACAAAGCCATATTCCCTGAAGCACAAGAGGAGAAATGATTAAGCAATTTCATACACTTGAAGATGAAATAAAAAAGCATGATTTTGGGGGCAAAACTACTCTTTACAACCTGCCAGGTTCCCATGTTAAGCTTGCCATTTGTAATTGGTATCCTGTACAAGAATGAACATGGTTAATGCAACAATAACGTAAACATAGCAGCCCCATTAAAGTTACGGAATCAAGTCATCTTACGTGAGGGTACAGCCAAACATGGAAGATTTTATATGAGCTGGCATGTCATCAGGACCTGCACAAGGTCCAAAGTCCAATGTCAATGTATTCTCCTATCCAACCATAGAAAGAACCGAGTGGGAAGATTTTGAAACTAGTAGTTGGCCATATAAACTCATGGAATAAGATGATATACAAGGAGCCACGTGGAAAGACAAAGTGATGAGCACTGGAAACCATCAAGGGTGAAAATGATAAAATAACAGGCTGAATCCAATACAGTAACTTCCTCGCTTCATTAGAATGAAAAACATATTCAATCATAAGTCAATGAAGTGCTAAAGAGTTGAGAGTGCCTTTTGTAGGCACTAAATGACAACAACAATACACCGCAACAAGACTCAGCCCCTACATGATAAGAGAGCCAGATGCGCCACATGATGATACTTTCTCCTGTCTCAGACAAAGTGCAACTACTTCCCAACTGCTATAGCAGATACATGCCTTTTATTATGTCAAATGACCAGTGAAGAAGCCATGCAGCAAGAAGCCATAAATGTCTTGTTCTAACCTTTCATGGTGATTTTAGACCCAATTTAAATTACTGCCCAGAGATGAAGAGAAAGAAAGGTGCTAACATGAATGGAATGATAAGCAACATTCTGAAAGATGCAAATTTCAGACTTACCCTCAATTGTATGCTTCCAAGGTGCAGATCTACCCTGAAAATTAAACCCACAGCCAAGGAATGAATCACTTTAGTATTTTCAAAGGAAATAAGAGAAGCAGTGTGGCCAAGCATAAGCAAACCTCAGGAACTATCTTGTTGAGAAATGTCTCTGTATCATCCCTAACATCTGAGTCGTAATTCTCATTGATGGTAAGAGATGCACTTGTGTGCTGCACTGCAAGATGCGGATGGCAAGATTACTTTAGCCCGGTTGACAGCTAAGTTGAGTTGCTGTGGAATAAGGAAATGAAAAGATGAAGATGAGGCTTAAAGCGACTTACGGAAAAGATGTGCAAGGCCACACTTGAATTCTGACAAGTCTTGTCCAATTTCCTTCACAATCTGATATGCAATTGCATGACCAGATCGAGAGTCAATGATGGTGGCGACAATAAAAACACATACAATATGGTCAAAACAACTTTTCAGCAAGAAAAAAACCTTTACAATAATCCACAAGCAGGAACAATAGTCCAAGTGATCAAGGCCACAACTAGAACACATTAACAATTAATCTAGCATAATGAATATTTGTCCACACAGGAAGAATTATTATGAAATATGAAACGTCTTCAACATAACATTCCCGCTAATTGAATGTGTGAATTAATGTGCCAACTGCGCTGGTATGTAGTAAACCAAAATTGAAGGAAATACAGCTCTATGGGCTGCAGTAACGAAACCTTTCACTTAACTTTTTATAATATAAGAGAGAAATATATATAAGCATGTCGAAACTGCTCTTTGCTGCTACACCTTCATGCGCTACCATTTTCTCCAGTCGCCAACAAGTTATCTTGTAGGCAGCAAATGCTGCCCTCGGGCAAGTATCCTTTGTCATACCCAATTGGAAAAAGATGTTGTCCCAATGCATTTCAAGTAATTGTAGTAAAACTAACACCCGCCCTATTACCCTTTTGCTTTTCCAGCAATACAAACATATTTAAGTAATTGTCGTTCTGTAAGAGCGCGATGAAAATGCAATTTCTGTATTTCCTCTAAACGAAGAGGATATTGAGTTTTTTTTTTCTGCATAGCATGATTGACTTCTTAGATCGCTTCCGGCTCGAGGCCTTTCACTAGTCAGTCCCGGTCAAGCCCCAAGATGGCGTATTGCCATGGAAGGATCTCTATAGCAGTTCTTAAACATTTATAATCACATCGAATTGCTCCATTACATATCCACGCCAAGCGCCTCCCAGTGGAAAAAACATAATTGCACTGAACAGAGCAAGCAACGCTTCCCTCAATCACAACTCTATCGACAAGGCAAAAGCAAATCCACACGCTCAACTTCCAATCACGACAACACCCATCGGAAATTAAACACAACGATGAGCCAGTTCAAAACAAATCCGCAGAGCAACAAACCCCGCGGGAATCGGCCATTTCCGAATCAGTCTGCGATCTCAGACCACAATTGCAAAGCAGAGCCCGGGCCAAGGCTCGATCAGGGTCGATGGGGGGGTTACCTTGGGAGTGACGAGGTGGCAGCCGCGCCGCTGGGGAGGCAGGGTGATGGTCTTCTGGGCCCACTTGGGGCCGGAAGCCGCCATGGAGCCGGGGTCGCTGCCGACGGCGGTGGACGGCGGCGGGTTCGCGGTGTACAGGGCGCGGACGCGAGGGGCCGGAGAAGGGGAGACGGGCTTGGCGGAGAAGAAGAGGGAGGGGGATTGCATGATGGGGCCCGGCGAAGAAGGGAGAGGCGATGGCGTTTTGGTAATTGTGGAGAGCCAAGGTACGAGGAACAGGGTCGGGAGTAACAGGAGGAGGGCTCGGACCAGATTTTTGGGGGAATTTGGGTTGGACGGGCTTCGCGACGAGCCCGAGCCGCTCGTTCCGCTGGCGTCCATGGCCAGTTGCAAACGAGTGGCTGCAATGCGGCCGAATAGGGTCCGGTCCAGCATCGTTGGACGAGTCGAGGGGCCGTCGACTTCTAAAACGACACGCGAAAACAGACTCAAATATGATGTAGCATTGATTAATTTGATATCGACATATATTAATTTGCTTCTTGCTGGTTCTCAAGCAAAGGAGAATTGGGGTGGACCTCAGAAGCCATGCGCTCGAGGGTGATTGAACCGATCGAATCTTCTATTTGATTTGGATCATATCGAGGATATTTTCGGTCCAATCGTCTATTCTTTTTATTTCAATATTTATTTGTATCGAACAAAAACTAATCATCTTTCAATTATGAATTCCTAAAGTACAATGAGAGAATTATATTAAGAAGTAACTGAGATATTTTTATAACCAACAAATGCGTGGAGGGGGTTAGTTGGAGGAAAATTGAGACTAAACTATTCTCCCATTCAATGTGTAGGTAGGAGAAATTTTATTCAAACGTAATATCAGAAAAGACAAATAATTTTTGTTAAGAAAAATCACGGATTTAAAAAATAACTTTTTAAAAGTGATCGGTCATGAAAATTAATTAATAGGTGAAATCATCAAAAAGTTTTTAGGTATGTATTTTTGTTGATTAATTTAAAAAAAATCATCTTCTAAAAGTATTTTTAAAAATATATGTTTAGATATAGCCATGTTTTTCAGGTGGAATCTACGTTAAAGTGTACTTGCATGTGTGCGAGACCTTGGACGCTGTCACGTGGGCATCATCCCCGTGTAAAAAGCCAGATGGTTGACATGGCAACATCACTCTCCGCGCAAATGGAGAAAATGGAGGTGAAGTGAAGAACATGGCGGGAGTCAAACGCTCGATCCTCGATCGTCCGTAAAGGAGGTACCCACCCATCTTATTCGCTAACCAATCGAGCGTGAACTCCCGATCCCTTTTGTCATCTCACTTCCTTTTCTCTCGCCATGGCGTGGTCAAAATTCTGTCTTCCAGTTATGCCGGCTGCTTGAGCATCACCTGCTCGACGAAATGCCCATGCGAAACGCGAACGGTAATCATCTTCGTGCCCAGTCCATCCCCGCTCCCGGTTTGATGGGCATTCTTTCTTTCTTTCTTTCTTTTCTTTTAATCTCGTAAGGGGTGCATGAATTGCATGGTCCTGGGCTTTTGGTCTTATTGTCAATCTTCTAACATGGACAGTAGTTTCTGGAGACGAAGGGAGGAGAAACCCACGAAGAGATTGAATTTGCATATGGTATCTTGACTCGCTGTGTGCACGTAATTTTGTCCCATTGTCTTTCTATAGCTCTGGAGTGTGCATGTGAGTGCGCGCCTATGGACCTTCGTGATCGAGGCTGCAATGCTCTTGTTCTCTTTTTCTCTCTTTTGCATCGTCATTACTAATGCCTGCACTTGTCTGTATCGAATACTTCCCAAGCTGTCGTTCTCTGGTCGAGCATGTGGGTGTGGGCTTGTTTCTATGTGCAGCACGCGCGTCTTTTCAGATATCTAAGATGATAATCCTCTGCAGGTTATACACCGTGGCACGTGTAACATGCCACCACTATAATTCATTGGTTCTTATGAAGTGAATATGATTGTGGGAGCAAAGCAACTGTCCAGGTCTTCTCTTCATCTTAGCAGCCTCGTCTTCAACTTTTCTCCAGTACGGTCAGTCTCTTCTCTGCAAAGTCTCGAGGAAACCTTGAAAACTGCCATTCAAGCCAAAAACTACCAGCATATACCAGACCTTCTCAATTCTTCCCAAGACCAAAATCCAAAACTCTTATCTTTTCTATCAGATTTCCCCCGGAACAGCAGAACCCAAATAATAGATGAAATTTTACATTCTTTTGTCCCTCTGAGACCTCGTTCTAGGCTGCGGGCCGCATACTCCTGCCTCCTTTGTTATACCCTTCAGAGTCCTGATCCCTTTCCTCTTGCTCTTAGCATCCTTCAACGTACACTTCGCTCCGGCTGCGTTCCTGTTCCCCAAGCCCGTTTGTTCCTCTCATCCGCATGGTTGGAACAGCTATCCCAATCTCGTTCTGTAGCTGACATTTTGTTAGGTATGAGGTTGATTGGGTACAGTCCTGATTCAGGCACTTGCAATTACGTTATATCATCTCTTTGTGCTGTTGATCAATTAGAAGAAGCAAATGAAGTCCTGAAGGGAATGACTCAGGCTGGTTGTGTTCCTGATTTGGATAGCTATGGTGCGGTAATTGGTGCAATGTGCTCTGCCAGAAGGACTTCTGATGCTATAGAGATGTTGAAACAGATGGTGGGGAAATTTGGGTTGACACCTAGGCAAGATATGGTGGCAAAAATGCTAGCGACGCAGCTTGCGACTAAAGAGATTCGGAAGGCAGTGGAGACTATAGAATACTTGGAGAGGGAAAATTACCCTCTCAGATTTCAGTCGTATGAAAGGCTGGTAGAGGGATGCTTGAAGTGCCAGGAGCATGTTTTAGCAGGAAAAATGGTCATGGTAATGACAGCCAGAGGGTTTATTCCTTACATTGACATAAGGCAAAAGGTTGTTGAAGGTTTAGCTGCTCATGGGGAGATGGACCTTGTTCGTGCTGTGAGACAAAGATTTGTAGAGTTGAGATCGTAGTGCCTTCTGCTGGAAGCGCGTGCATATTTGATTTGCTATTTTGACATTGGCAGTGTCTGTCTTCCTTTTTAGTTGCATAGATCCGATATGGAGGCAATTGCTGTTATATTCTTTTCAGATAGTCAACAACGGTAGGCAGGCACCCTCTTTCAGCTGTATCATTTTGCAGTGTATCAAACGCTAATGCGGCTTGGCAAATCTGTAGTTTCTTGATAACATGCCAATTGGTAACTTCAAATTTACACAGGAAACTATTGTGTAAGAGTGTGGCTGAAATTTTAGAGAAAATAAAGTCTCTCTCTCTCTCTCTCTACATTAGTTGTAATAAAATGACGTGTACCTTCTTCATATATGCGATTGATTCAATCTGGGTATGAGGGCGGGAGTTAGGAATTTTCCATAGTTAGGTCGAGGCGGATCAACGAATCAGGGGGAGCCTTTTTTTGGGTGTCCCTCGTTTGCATTGCATCCTCCTTTGAGTAATAAATTGAAGCATTCTTCCATGCTTTCTTGGTTCTCTGGAGGCTACATTTAGATGACTTAGGCAAGGGCAAGTAAGTCGCAAACTTGAAGTATTGTCCGGGGATTAACTGTTTATTTGGTGTCTTGCCATTAAAAAAAAGTGAATTTTCAAAGAGACACGGGTCACAACTGAACAGTGCTGCAATTAAAGTGCGGGAAACGATCAAGAATGCACCTACTCAGCTAGACGACTCTTGACAGTTCCCCTGCTTGTCTCCTAAGTTTGCCGGCCGATGTAGGTTCAATACCAGAATAATATTCGGCTCAAGAAAAAGAAGCTGAATTGGGCATTCTATAGTTAAAGCGACCGTGGAGAGCTTTTGATAAGGCCATTGATTTGTAGGACAATTCATTTCTTTACTCATGGATGAGCAACATCTGTTATCCAGCCGAGGGTTACAAAGCGACATGTTTTGAATGCCAGATAGAGCTCCTGTTAGGCAAAAGAGAGGAACTGGAATTGAATCGGTGAGAACTAGTTTCACCTTGTCAGAAATAGATGCCTGAAAAATGAACCGATACTCGAATGATCAAATATCGAAAACGAACGTGGAAACGTGCCCGGGAAACATATAACACTAATAAAAAAATATATCACGGAGATAGACATACCTTATTTGCCATAGATTAAGTACCATTGCAATTTTAGAGGAATTGTTTCAAGCCCTAGAGTTCCGTTCTTCAAGAGGAAGTAAACCGTTTCAAAGGGAAGGAAAAAAACATACTTTCTCTTAAAACGCTATTTACGTTTTCCATTTTTTATTTTTTATTTTTTATTTTTATATATTGCAGTTATTTTCTAACCTTCTATAGGCCCTTCTCTTATGGGCTGGGTTTGGCCCAACATGGGCAGACATGCATGACTTGGCCCATCAAATAAAAAACCCACCACATCTATGAAAATAAATCAGCACCGTGCTCTGGATTTGCTCGAGATATGAAAAGGCTTCCATTTCTGACCAAGATGTAACAGTGGTTTATATCTGGAACCTCCTGCTCATTGTTGTCTGGATTGATGCACACACGGATCAAAAGGCCAGCATATCAGACGCACATATCCATTCGATATGAAGACTGTCTATGTTGAAATAATGCAGCTAGAATGAATATCAACAAAAGACCATCTGGCTTGATTTCTAAAAACAACTTCAGATCCTCTCCGATCAAGAAAGTTGCAAATCTTTAGGTAGTTCGGGTCCTCTTTTTGCGTATTTCAGGGCTGAGCTCTGTTGTAACCTGAGTTTATAAAGTATAAATTCAAGAATTAACGCCAATCTCAGCGGAAAATACTTTGCTTGATGTTTACCAGCAGTATGATGACAATAGTGTTAGTCAAGCATAGCTCAGCGTGACTTCATAAAACATTACCATAAATCATGTTGAGGACTTGAAGTAGCGGTAACTCGGAAATGCAGAAGGAGTAGCACGTAGTACAACTTCAACAGCTTTAAATTGCACTGAAACTAACATTAGTATCGACATAATGATTCCTAAGCATTGTGTTAAGCGAAATCCACTCATGTTTCTCTGTTGGCCCAAATGACAAACCATCGGCATTCTCAGAGTTCGCTAAGCTCTCTAGGAAACTCCTCTTGAAATGCATCAAATGCAAGAAACTTGACTAGTACTCTCACCTGTAGCAGTGCCAACAGGCCAACTAACATCAGGAGAATTTTCACGAAATGAATGCCAATCGTACATTTCAGGCGCTTGAAGTCCATCCTTCGGAACAATGATCGACTTTCTCGGGATTTGATTACACATGTGCCGTACATTCAAGGTCTCCTGCAAAAAAATTTTTGGCAAGTTTTGAAGAGAATCAGATACTGGCGGGTATACACACCTTATTCCCTTCACCATTTTATCAGCCTCACTTTGCCTTGCACGTTTATGATATTTAAGCGCCAAGTCAATCTGGAATGGAGGCCCATAAAGTACTATGTTCAGTGCTCAGTACAATGTGCGGCACGGATTTGTACATGTTTATCATGCATGCCAATGACTGATTTTATGATTGTTGTCTTAAGAAATTACTTTTGAGGCTTCTAAGATTCAAATTCAACATGGCTTGGCCATGAAATTCAATTGATAAGCATCGGATAGTTCTGTTAAAGCCCAGTGCCATGTCGAAGGCGCGAAAATGTTAATGGGGCTCGGAACGAAATGAAAGCATAAAGCTGCAGAAACAAGCATTTATGCTTAGACGCAAGCTGACGAAGATAAAATGTACCATTTTTTAGGAGCATTTTGAGAAAGTGCAGGTCTGTCGGAGAGCAATTTAAGAAGCCTTTCAAGGATGTGCAGATCCTAGAGTGACCTGGTTACGCGACATTCCCCTTTTGTAGATGGTTCATGCGTATAGTCCAGGATTGCTGGTACAGCAGTTGAAGAAGATGTGTGATGTTGTGAGGTTGCTAACTTGCTAGGACGGACAGCAGTGAATATGCTTTCAGAACATCTGAGTCGATCCTGCGCTCACGTCTCCAATGGTAGGCCTACAAAATAAGACCTCCAAGAGCAAAGAGACACAGTGATGAATTTAGATGGTGTCAGCTCTCCGAATCCTTTTACATCATTGCGGTCGACTCTGTATCAAATCATGAAAAAGATCTGGAAACTCAACTCTTTTCATAGCGTCTTCTCCGATGTCTCTTCTAGTCTTCCTCTACTTTAATCCGGTTCCCGACCTTATAATCCAATCTCCTCGCTGGAGTAACCAGAAGCCTTTGTCTCCCATGTTCAGACCACCTCGAATGAGTTTCCATCATCTGATTTTCGATTGGCAGAGCACCCACCTTTCTTTGTATAATTCATTTCTGATCCAACATTTCCTCGATTGCCCGCACATCGAACGAAGCATTCGCAACTCTGCTACGCTCACCTTGTTGCCCATGTCGGTGCTTAACCGGCTAACATTCTGCGCCATGAGATGCAACTAGGAATGGTTCTATAAGGAATAAAGCCTGGCTAAACAGTTTCTCGAGGGATATTATTTGAACAGCGGTCGGATTTCAGGTGCAGTAGTTTTGCGGAAGCATAACAGGAGACACATCATCAAGACTAGAAGACAGATAAGTATGGAAGGGAATTAGCCGAAGGTTCAATTTTGTGAGTATGGCACAGCCACTTCAATGGACTCGGAAGTTATTTCTAGGTTTTAAGCACTTTGGGTTAGATTGACAGATTTTCTATAAAGAGTTTCCTAGTTCCTAGGAATCAAATCTTCATGATGTAGACAATAAATGCCATAGTAAACTCAGCCCCCTTTTTTGTATAACCAAGCTCAACATAACTTATGGAGCTAATACTATTTGGAACACTGATTAGAAATTGAATATCTGATGGGAAAGAGTCGACATTCTGGTTCAAAGATCGTCTGTGCACATCAATCTGAGATCACAATGCGCAAAATTTACATAGGATTTACACATTTCTAGTAAGACAACAATCGAAGTGTGCCCTTGATGATAGTCTTAGCTCAAAGCAAATCCAATTCAATTCCCTAAAGAATCTTGCACCCTCACACCTCTGTACAAATCGCTGCTCATGGCTTATTTTGGCAAAAAACTAAGAACAAATACATCAATCTTTTGAAGGGTTACATACAGTCACGGTATTCATCAAATCGGCACTCTCCCTCTGGCTAATTCTCGGTCGATCACATACCGAAATGTCGAATTATGAGGCATCCAGTTGACGGACTTATCGATCCTTCCCTTCATGCACTTTTGAATAGTTTTCTGCTGGACTTCCGAGAGGCACTTGTTCACCACCTCTAACAGCCCGGGCATGGTAAGCGACATGTCTTTCGCAAAGTAATAGAGGATTCTCGGGAGGAAGACCTTCGATTCCTTGTGGATGTAGACATTTGCTTGAATAAAATCCTCTTTAGCAAGTTTTAAATCCAAGAATATATTCTGTGCTGTATAAACTCGAACCTGCCATCATAGTGACCAGAGTTAAGATCTACTAAAGGACTGAATCACACTACTTTGTACGAGAGCAAATAATGATACCGGTGGGTCGGAGTATGCTGCTGAGCAAAGTGCAAAATGAACAAGCGGCTCAGGATATTCTAAAGCATAGAGATGTCTGGTACTGCCTTGCTTGTACTTTCTTCCTGGAGTAAACAGCGTTTGTAGCCACTGAATTCACAAATAAAAGTAAGGAATTTTGATGTTACTGTGCTTGAAATGAGTTCTTAAATAACTATACATCTCTGTATGCAATGCAAATGCATGGATAGGCTGATGTAAATGCATGGATAACACCTAATATAAAGATTGCACCACATGTAAGGAAATCATACCGGTGCCGAGTGACTTGATCGGATTCCTAAAATTGCACTTTGTATGATATAGGCATTAATGCAATGTCCACCCACATTATAAGCCGCCTGAAAAATGAAATTGCATGATGACATAACATAAACTGAAGGCACCATTCCACCTGACAAATCTCTGGAGCACAATCTCACCTTCATTATAGTGGTGCTCTTCACACGTCCACCCGTTCCATAAGCTAAATAAGCCTGCAACAGATATACCAAAACACGCAGCGACGTGGTCAACATCAACCTGGTTAGTTGAGCAGGAAATGAGATGAAGGAAAGGAATCTAATTGCTAAGTAATGAGTAAAAAATTAGTGTCATTTCAAATTGTATCTCTACTGCACTGTGAAGCAAACAAGTACAAGGAAGAGCAATACATGCATCACCAGGGCATTGTGAATGTTGATCCAGAAAGCAAGTTTCTCCTCGCGCTTCATCTTTCTTGGGTCAATGTCCTCGAGACAACGAACCAATGACCTGAGTTGGTTAGAACATAGAAAAATCAGTTAAAAAAAACAAGTTTCACAACATATCATGTGCAGAGATACTGTATAACTGGATTAAAAGAATAAGGACATGCTTGGTGTGTGAAGTCAAAGCCAAGCTATAATGTCATTATTATTTTATTAGCCATGAACCACCTGAACTTTTGCAGCATTGTCGCGGCGAACTTGAAACTGTTATCATCCAAACAGATCTTGAAAACTTCTACCATATCGCCATATCTCCCACTCTCCTCTCTCAGTCCCTGAAGTTGATGCACTGAAATTTCATCATTCCGAGATGGGCTCCAGCTATCTCTGGGGTTATGAGAAGAAAATATGCTCGAGGAGGACAAGGAAGAGGTTGGTGAAGCAGATGAGCCAACTTGAATGTGAGTGGGATCTGCAAGCTTGCAGTATATCGAAGATATGCATCTCACTATATCCTCAGAGAGTCTCTCCGGAGTTCTGAGAGAGATGTCTCTGGCTCCGAGGTGATCTGCGAGGCTCCTATGACCAAAATCGGCATTTTTACAGTCCTGCAAAATCATTCTCCCATATATAAATATTGCAGATAAGGAAAAAATATATGAGTAGTAGTAAAAGTTCGATGCAAAAGAGCAACTTGAATGCTCACCCGAGCAGATATTGCTTTGACACTTGAAGTGCTGCTCTGATTATCTAAAGAAGTCCAGCAATGCGCAGGGGAAGATTGGAAACTACGCAGGACGCCGTTTTGTCTAATGTGTGGCTCCGATCTCTGCTTGAGTTCACTAGGCATTTGCCGCGATGGTGACCTAGTCTTGCTCTGCAACTTTGTTTCTGAGACTTTTGCTAGAGTGGACGTATGCTCTTGAAAAGCTGTCCTATAGAGTGAAAGAAGATAACGCTCCAAGTGCATAATTTCAACCTCAAGTGTGGCAATCTCGTTCCGTAGTTCCACAGTGGACTGCAGTACAAATCCAGATGTGGGTTGGTAAAGAATCGTGTAAACAGCCTCAGACAATCAACAGAGTAAATTCCTTTTACATTCTAAAGACAGTTTATCAACGCTCTTCACAACGCTTCACTCATATTTAGTTACAGAGACTATGAACAAGAAGTACAAATTACAATAACTACTATCCTATACCTGTTGACAAATAAATTATATAGCTAAAGAAGGATAGAATGAGAACCTTATGCGATGGAGTGCCATTAGAAGGAATATATTGTACAGAATCACAGTTGACTATCTTTTCAGCATCCCAAGATGTGGATGTTTGTTCAGGTGAAGTCCTCTCCAATTGCACAATCTGGGTCAAAAGACACAGCAAAGTGATTTACAAATAGAGGTTCTGTAGTAGTCATGCCCTATGTAAAGTCTCAACTCTCGCAGATGTTATTGGGTCTCGCATGCTAGATCAATAAACAGAAGTGAAGGTGCAGCAACCATAGAAAACGGCAGGGTTCTCGACTAGCAGGTGAAAGAATTGATATGAAAAATACATTGCTGATAATGTTAAATAAAGGAAGGTATCCATAGTCAGTACTTATGCTAGGGACTCCTTTCAGTGGTAAAGCAGAGAGTGCGAAAATTCAAGTGGCAAGGCTTCAACTCAAAGGGTTAGCTTTAGTAGCAAGCCAAAGCAATATAATTATAAGTTTCAAAATCCATGGTGGAATCGCCCTCAGGTCATTCAAGGTAAAACAAACCCACGATTGCTCAATCCGCATGTGAGGGATGATAACAGGAGCGGTTTTGGCCGGCAAAGACCAGTTTGAAATCCGAACTCAATTTGCATAATCTGATCTTAAAAACCTGATTAGTATAGACCACTGAGGTTGAGCAATCCCTCATGAGAAATCAACTACCGTTCGGACTTGCATAGTTAACTGCACAATTCTTTCAGAAGTGAGACATATTAATCTATTCCGACGACTATGGGCACGACCTATTGCCAGAATATGCACGTCTGACTGTTGACTGGAGCTTACGAACTAAATACTCTCATGGACAAATCAAGAAGAGGAAAAGTCAGCACACGTTCTTGCATGCAAGTTCTTAAAAAAATGTGCAGATTACTCACAAAATTAGAAGTGGAAGTGAGCCTCGGCGATGCATTCAGTATATTCTTGTAAAGCCCGTTTTCTCCGGCACTGCAATGTGCCATCAGTCAGCGTCTCAAGCGAAGGTCATAAACGAAAACACATGCATCTGACCCTGTAAATCCTTATTGAATAATCTAACCTCGGAGAACTTAGATGTGAAGGAGAGAGGAAAGCAGAAGAGGAAGTCCTGCAATTCACGCCCAGCATCATTCTATTTCGCTCGTGATTGTCCTGTCAAAATCAGAGGAAATGTCAAGCCACAGTTGTGGAGCTGAAAAGGCCAACAAAGACAGGAAAGTGGGATCACGGCTTCAACTATTAATGTCGTTACCTAGTTAGCTGCTAAAAGGGAAGACTTGAAGCTTCAGTCCACGCATTGTCAACAACTCGAGACCTCACAGAAACACTTCTTCAGGTCCTGAATATATAATATCACCTGCTCGAGCATAAGCAAGAGGAGGAAGAAGAAGATTATGAAAACAATGTGAAGTCAAATAAGCTGACATTGCCCTGTTTTGCAGCAAGATATGGGTGTCCACAAGTAGGAATCAGACAAACACTCACCAAATGCAGAATGCTATTCAACGAACAAACCCTCCAAGGATTTAAAATAGAATTCCCAAGAGAATATTTTGATCGAGCAGATGAACGGCCCACTTCAAGATATGAAGTGGGTGTGCTCTGTTTCCTCCGGAAAGGGAGAGATGGGAAAAAAAAAATAGGGGAAGAAAATGGGTTTGTTTAAGAAGGCACCTCAAGATCACAATCCTGCACAATCTCTGCAAGTAGGGACAAGGAAAACAGAGAGAGAGAGAGAGAGAGATGCTGTTGGATGGGGCATTAAGAAAAACTATAATGATGAGTCATCGAGGAGAGCAACTGTGACTGTCTGAGAAAAGATCAATAATTAAACAAAGCCCCAAATACTCATTAGATTAGGTGGTGGAAAGTAAGCAGTTCATGATTACGACTAGCAGAGAGAGAGAGAGGGAGGGCCAAAAAGGCAAGTACTTTTTGGTTCTGCCTACCTTCTCCACTTACAAAAACCCCCTCATGCAAATTTCCCTCACTTCATGTACAAGAACAGAGACGATGTACAGAGAGAACCACTCCTTTCTTTCTTCCACAGCAAGAACAAACGAACAAACAAACAAACAAACATCAATCAGCTACGGTGGCCCAATCCCAATGCAAGCCCATGAAATTTTAACACCACTCGAATGAGAACAGAGAAAAAACTTCAAAATTCAATGGACGATGAACACACTGCGGATGCATGGGTGAAGAAAAAGGGTGCTGAAACTCGGGAGAAGAATTTGACCAGATGCTAATCTTTCGTCAACTTACCAGCAACCAATTCTTGAAAAGTGGTTGTTGGGTATAAAGGTAGGAAGAGAGGGAGGGAATAACCAAAAAAGATCTACGGCACCAAGTACATTGTTTTTTTTCTCCACATCTGTATCTTGTGCATTTAATGCTTGGGGGCTCATTGAGTAGATCCAGGGTGGCCTTGAATTCCTCAACGCAATTCCCCCCGGCTGAAGTAATCCTCACAAGCTTGCCCTACGCTAAGCATGACTCCACCTCGGATCATGGTAAAAAGCCCAAAACCTTTTAACTCTTACTTCTCTTGATCTTTTATTATCCAAAACAGAAAAAAGAATAAAAATTTATCTAACAGTATCAGTAAAAATGAAAAAAAAAATTATCTCTCAACTAAAATATTCATAAAGTTATTATCTTGAAACGCTGGGTTAGTGCGGAGTCAAATCTCAAACCGGAAGTGTTAGGACTTGGATTCTGTGAAAGTGTCGTTTTACTGCTGAGGCACAGGGAGATAAGGGTTAATGCACTTTCTGACTTTTTGCCTTCCACCGCCCGGGTCTGACCGAGTGACGCAGAAAAGAAAGATGGGATTCCATGTCCACTTCCTAGCTTCCGCGGCACTCAAAATCCTTTCATCCTTTCCACTGGCAAAAGGACCCGACACGTATGGAAAATGGAAAAGGCGGGCAATGTCCAACATTGAAGCCCCCGGTTCCTGAATAATTTGTTCTAGCCCCCTTTATCAATGGTCCCCGAACTAACACCGTAAGGCATGGCCAGCGGCCCCCTCAATAGGGTCGAATCCGGACGGGTTTTTGTGAGCGAGTCCGTGGAAGACCCGTCAAATATTCAATTGAGAAAAGTTTGTAATTCTCAATGGACAATGTCCCGTACTTATGTGTAACAAGTTTCTGCAAATATCTATAATTAAATCAGGAGGAGTTAGTTCTTCAATATACTAATTAGATATAAAAAGGAAAAGAAAAATACGACGATAATTATCCCGAGTCTCATTTTTCTCCATGCAAAACAAATCATCTCCTCAATTCCATTCTCTTGATAGAGTTAGGGAAATCTCCACGGCCATCAATGCAGAAGCTGAGTAGTCATTGGGGAATTCTGCTTTACGCAAATGGGGATGGAGGTCAAAGCGTTGACCACTTGGATTTTGAGGTGATGGGGGGAGGTTTTCCAAAGGTCACCAGCCGTAACTCCGTTAAAAAGTTGCGATTTTTTTCTTTTCTTTTTGGGTCTAAAAAAAAGGTGCGATTCGCGGGACAAGAAAAATGACATGTTAACCGAACTTACGACTAATCAACAGATAACGTAAGAACTGCCGACAAAACACGCTTGATGGGAAATAAAGAATTGTTTTATATATATATATTAAAGCCCCTTGAAGAAAAGTGAAAAAAAATAATTGGGTCTTGGCTTTCGCGAGGGGGGGTCAGACTGCACGTAATGATAATGGGGCCGATAGATGCTCTGACTCCATTTGTAAATGAGAAGGAACAGAGAGGGTCAATATAGTCAATTCACCTGCTTATATAATAATAATAATAATAATAATAATAATAATAATAATAATCTATTATTGTACTAGAAAGTGTAGGGGGTGGGCGCTCATAAGCGCATAACGGCATTTAATGGGCGGTAAAAGGTTAGCGCGGGAATAGATTCGCCCCGCTCTATGGCCCGGTCTGAGGCCCACCGGATCTGGGCCTAGGCCCAGTATGAGATTTTTTCTTTTTTTGGCTTGGTGGAGTTATACTCAAAAATCACCATCAAATGCTTTATGATGGTTGAGATAGCTATTCCAAAGGAAGGGATAACATGGAATTTTCAACTCAAAATATGTTGGTCACAATGATTAGAGAAGTATTCACCTTTCTATATGTAGAGAAAAGAGATAATTAGCTAACTGCACATAGAAAGAGAAGTTAAGAGCATGTTTATTTGCAATTTTTCATATGAATCCATATTTCAACACTCGAGTGTTGTGAAAGTTTCAAGAACGTACTGTTCGGTGCCTTCATCTTCACATTAACCGCATAGTTATAGTTAATTCGAATAAGGCAAGGTTAAATTGAGAGGGCATGGATGTGGTTAATCTAGGTCTACCAGCAACCCATTTTCTTGTGAATGGCATTTATGAATGATTCTGGTACAAGGAACTGGGCCTTATTTATTAAGGGGACACCCACGCTTGTCATCAAAATAGGGCATTCCTTGACCTCAAAACTTGGGACCTATTCATTTTTTTTTTTTTTTTTAATTTTCATTCTTCATTTTTCATGTGATAGGAAACTTCATCGACAGGGACCAATATAAGTTCTGTGACTCGTGATTTTGAATTGGTGGAGGTAATTGCTTCCGGTACAAGATACACATTTGTGTCGGTACTAAAGAACAAAACCTAATTTATTGATTTGATTCTATTGAGGAGTACCTCGTTAAGTATGTTCAGTTTGTAATAATTCAAATTTTAAAGCATTGATTTCGCCCAGCATGAGAATAGTCTGAAATATTGTTAAGTTTTATCAATAAATTACTTAATTTTAATTTACGGGACACTCGTTAACAGGGATTATATATATATTAAATCCCCAAAAATAAGCTTAAGGAACCCTTTTTTTTAATCGCCTCCTTAATCTTAAAATTTACGTCCCGCCATTTTCGTGCACGCATGGCAAATGAAAGAGAAGTTTGCGTGCTGTCAGATGTGAAAGCCAAAGAGGAGTAGCTAGGGTTTTTCGCAATCTCCACGGCCCATTAATTTACGTCATTTTCACATGCTTGAGTAATGAAATGGATTCCGGGACAGTTGACGGCTTATGTTCAGGCAATAAATATGGTAAAAAGGAAAATTGAATTAGCTGAATTGATTTCGTGGTACCTCACCTACTTCATGTAGCTCATGGACCAATTGAACATTTTCCCTCTCTCTCTCTTGTTTTCTTTTTGTATTTGGAAACGAAGTGCACCTTATATCTTTCTTGTTGTAATGGCCAAAGTGGACCTTGTATTGAGTACATATGACCCGACCCTGGGCTCTTGTAATGATTCCAAACTCTAAAAAGCGGGTTTGGTTTCGTTTTATATACAAAAATAAAGTATAGTCTTCAACTCACCTCATGATAGAAAAAACAAAAAGAAAGATGCTATTGTCGCGGGCCAACACTTGATATCGCAACCGTGCAACAGTTAGGCTCCATTCGAACTCATTCGCCCCTTAGTAGAATCAGCTGAGCAGCTGAGCTTAGCCATCCTCTCGAACTATCACTTGCTCTCTTTTGTTGGAATTGTGGGATAATCCATATGGAGGAAATAAGGCCTCCATATTTACTTAAGTTCCTCTAATTACAGTTGTAGATTTCTCTTTGATTTACTTGTGAAGATCCGATCTCCGTATTTACCAACTAACCCGATTAAATACAAGAATCCTCTAGAATACAGTTATCCAAAGAAACCCTAGACCTTATGGTGCTCCAAAGCTTGCCCGGTCGACTAGGATATCTCCTCGGTTAATTGGGCCTTGTAAACCTTTTGTCTGTGAGACTTGTGTGCACATGATACACGAGTTGCCATGCTCCGAAAATCCAAACCCTACACCAAGCTTTATGATAGGCTAATGCTACGGACCATGGGCACTAAACTCCGCAAACTGCAGCATATAGCTGATGCAGATAGCAAGAATAAATTGTACATTAGATTTAGACATATCATGTCGCATAAAGAAAAAGAACACATTACATGAGTCCTACATAAGTAAAGTTGAACCGAGGCTGTACATGTCTAGGCACCAACAAGCATCTATGAGCTAGAGCTATGATGGAGCACTGAAAATTCCAATCTCAAATTACATCTCAAGCCATGCACACACTCACCGCTCCTAAATCAAAGATGAAGCGGATATAGCCTCTCATCCAATTGCAAACTTCTCGCCTTCCATTTATGTAGTCGATTTCTGCACAAAGAGGACTATCGGCGCATCTCGATATGTCTCGCACCACCATTTATAAGTTCAAAAATTTCCTTGGATGGCTTACTTTATAGCAATAAGTTGGTTCAATTAGGATCTTGCCTAACACAATGCCAAAGTCGAAAAAGCTAATATACATATTTATGATCTTCCCCCGACTATGCAATTCCCTAATTAGATCCAAAACGCACTTGTCTTTCCTTCTTTCCTTCTTTCTTTCGTTTTTTTCTCTTTTGGGTTCTAATTTCTGGGTCGGTATGATTAAGGACTTATCTTTTTCAAAATAAGAAAAGCAGCCCAATTGAGTCAATGGATCGATGAGTGGTCCAATGAATTAAAAGCCCAACAACTTGGTGAAACACTTTTTTGAATTGCATGGCCTCTCGCCCCTGATTTCTCCGGTCTGTCGCCTCGGGCCAGGCTTCTCAACAAAGTCCGAAGAGCCCCCAATGGTAACTTGCCCGTAACCAAGTAATTTCAAGACTTAAAATACTTGTCGTATCGTTCTCTAATGCTTTAATTGCATACTCCATACCTTTTTTTTTTTTTTTAAATGAAGCTATGATTGAAGTCAAGCAAGGTGTATTGGTCAGAAAATGAAAAGTGAAATGAAAATAAAAAGAAGGTCCTTTCGATCACGACATGCTTGTGCAGCTCAGACAGGTGAAGCTAGATTGTATCTTCAAAATCCCATTCGTGGGGAAAAAAGAATCTAAGATAGGTTAGCATGCTCATTCTTATTGGATTTAGGTAATCAGTAGTAGTCAAGAATCAGACGAAAGAAGATATATTACCCGAGACATGTGTTCACGTCCCGATCATGAATAGAACCAATCGATGTAAATCGATCCAATTGGAGAGGTTTCCAATCGATAAGAAAAAGAGAGAGGGAGCATTCCTTTTTCCTTGTCTAGTTGTGCACGGGTGAATCAAAGAACGGGACAAATGCAAAAGGAAGAAAGAAAAGCAAAGGGGGCGTGGGTGGTGGAGCCAAACATTTGGGTGGGAAGAATTAGCGCTAATTAGCTCGTGTGCATGTCCTGTCACGAGCATGCTCTTATCATCCCAAGTGCCAATTCTTAAATTGTTATTAGGGTCTTGTTAACGAGAGCACTTGCTAAACGCATTTAGTGAATAAATATTCAATTTTCAAAGCATTAATAATGCATTTGATGACAATCGTCAGTGTATCGAAAGTCATATTATTATTTTATCTGATTGCTTAAGAAATAATTGGTGACTCTTTTCAATAAAGTTATAATTATCGTTGCGATTTTATAGGGGACAATGACAAGGAAACATAGGTCCCTCTATTGTAGGGAAGTCGAGACAAAAAACCAAAAAGAGGAGGCAACCACAAGTTGGATGTTGTTGGATGTCATGGTCACCGTGCATCAAAGTTCAACTTCAAGCTCCATCTTTTTTGCACCATTATTGTTTCATGGACCAGTCAAACCATTGAGCCCCATGAGCATGACCTCTGAGCTTTTTTTATGGGCCTGAGTTCACAAAATAAAAATAAATATAAATAATTGGAGAGGTTATCACATATTACTTTGCAATGATCCAATGGAGTGTGCATCCGATTCAACAAAAAAATCTGGTCATTTTGAATGGTACGATCTTTTCAGGGATTAGCGCGTGAATGTCGGATGCGTACTATTTGATAACCATCTTATTTTTCTATTTTCCTATTCTTTCATTTATCAGATCATCAAAAGGATAGAAATCCATTTGAAAACATCAACTAATTTTTCTATTTCCAGGATAAAAAAGTAACCAAATTTGGAACGGAATCAAGAAGTGAAAGAAATCTACTTCTTTGTTTTCGGGAACATAAATAAAAAAATTATTTCCGAACATAAATCGTTTTGGAAACAAAAATATTGCCAAAAGCACCTTTAATTTCCATGACTTGAACATTTGCAATTCATTTGGCAGTTTGCAAAGACTAGAGAATTGTTTCGTTTACTCAATCTAGAATTTTCTCATTCTTTCTCTCTTTTTTATTTGGGATAAGTTCATTTGGAGTTTTAAAACTTATTATGAAAGTGCAATCGAGTCTTATAATTTTCAAAAAGTGCAATCAAGAACTTGTTAAATTGATTCAATTGAGCCATTTTGTTGATTGCAATTTTTAAAATTCTTAGGATTCGATTACACTTTTGTGACGAGTTTTAGATTTTAATTATATTTTTGAAAGTTTTAAAACTCGATTAAGACTTTCGCTGATTAGTTTTAGGATTTGATTGACTGACTTTTGTGATAAGTTTTTACATTTGATTGCACGTTCGTAATAAATTTTAAGATTTTCAACGTACTTATCCCTTTTTCTTTTGCTTCCTATCTCTTTGTTTGGTTATTGTGGGTAAATAATCGAGGATGGGGTCGGACTAGAAATAAAAGCAAGACCCGTTTAAAGTGACTCCCCTCCCCAACTCAATCCTCTCTCTTTTAGGCACATCAAAGCAGGAAGGGGGGGACAGAAAGAATCGACAAATGTTAACTTCAATGAATCTTTCGCAAGATTTTTGCCCCTCGTGTGGTGGGGGATACAGGCATTTGCCCCAGACAGCTGAGCTGAGCGATCGCAGGACGAGACCTTTCGATTGTTTTGTCATTTTTATGTTGTCGCCTTTCGATTTTGTCATGGGAAACGATCGATTCTCGAGGAATTACGGGTTTCTAATTTTTTTTTGAGGATGGCGAGGGAGAGGGAATATCTTTGTGCCGCGGCCTTCCACTGCAGATGCAGCAAAAATAGGAGTCAAGGAGAGCTCAACAACAGGGGCTCCGATACATCTCTATCCGCTTGGTTGGACGAGCCCAAGATGGGGGCCATCTTCCTTTTTCCTTATGGAGTTCCATTTATTGAATCCTCAGCATTACAATTGTAGTATGTTCATCTGCGTTTTTTTTATTTTTATTTTTTTTAGTTATCAAGACACAAGATGGATTTCAGAAGACCTTTGAACTATCTTGAAATATTATTTTTAACATCTTCGTGGCGTTCGATTTGTGCCGCCTGATCTATCATTCCCACCATTCTTAACCTTCTCACCCTTAATTTTTGGAACGACCGTCTAGATCTAACCTCCAGATTTGGGTCCATAAACAATGACAATTGCCTTGTGAACTTTGGCTTTCACTACAACTCGCGTGGAGATAATTGGCTAAGTTTCCAAAATATTAGGTAAGTGTTTAGGAGCTGATTAAGCCAAAAGATTTCGAGATTCAACTTGAGCTAGCTTTTTTTTTTTTTTTTTGGTCGGTCAACTTGAGCTAGCTTAAACAAGGGCATTTAGTTATAGTTCCGCTCATCTATTGGGGCCCACATAGGCTTGCCCAACTTTAAAAAATGGCTATGTTTTTGTTCAATGGGTGACTCTAAGCAACAAGTTACGGCCGGGCTTGGTGGGGGATTAAGCCTAATAATTTTCTCTACCTATCTCAAAATTTTAATATGCATGGGAATTGATTTTCTTTCTTTCAATGATAAGGAAGACCACCTCTGTAGATTAATTTCAAACTTGTGAAATATCTCATTAATTTCATGGCCCAGGCGAATTGTAAGTCAAAATTGGAGCGAGTGGCTGCCAAAATGAAGTTCTTAGCCCTTGACAGGGTCTAGCTTGAGAAGGTAATTTCTTCTTTGGGGCCGAGAGCCTTTCATAATCTCGATTAATGTGAGTTCACTTCACATGCATTGTTGGATGATGTATGTCTTATGTAGCGCTTACATAATTTAACTGTACACATTTCAACAGCTTACATGTAATGGGGACGGCCGACAATTACTATTTAGTCACAATTTAGTTAAAACTGACTTAAAATGGTCCTTGGTTAGCACGTAATTATACAAAATATAAACAAAGCTAAATTGGAATCTAAGGCCAAAAAAAGGAAAATAATTTTAAACAATTGGACATTTTCTTTTCTCATTGCTCTACTTTTTCCCCTCGTACATCCCAAATTCATCGAATTCTAGAAATTAACATAAGCTCGAACGGCATTCGAATTTAAGCTAATTGATAATTACAATTACATCGCACGCCTCACGTCCTGAGAAGGAAAATACTGAGCTCCTGCCCATAACTCCCCACCGGATCGATCATGTGAAAACTCTCCGAGTCCACCGATCCGATCACCCGCTCGAAGCTGGCCCGCAGATACAAGAGCTCCCCGTCGCCGTCGCCCTTCTCGCTCTTCGCCGCCGCCACCGGCAACACGCCCGCGCCGACGGAGACCGACCTCATCAGCCTCAGCACCGCCGCGTCGCCCGCCGTCATCCGCCGCCTCACGGCGAACCCGACCTTCCTCCCGTTGCAGTACATGGACCAGACCGGCTCGCTGAACAGCGCGTCCCCGCCGCGCCGCCCCCGCCGCTCCTCGTCCTCCGCCGCCGCGGCCTCCCCGGCCTTCCTCCGGCCGCACTCGAGCGCGATGCGGAGGAGCCCGTGGCGCATCTCGCGGGCGAGGTAGGAGGTCGGGACGGCGAACTCGAGGAGGAGGAGGGGCGCGGTGCGGGTGTCGTCCTGGAGGCAGAAGCTGACGCGGCCGCGGCGGTACCCGAAGAAGGTGCCGGTGACGACGGAGGAGCAGTTGGCGGAGGACTCAGCGGAGACGCTGAGGGAGTCGGAGTCGGAGGACGGGGAGGCCTGGAAGCCGCAGCAGCAGGGGACGACGCACTCCACGAGGGAGCGGAGGGAGCGGCGGAGGCGGACCTCGCGGCCGCAGTCGACGGCGGTGGCGGTGTCGATCATGTGGAGGGGGCCGGTCTGGCTGCTCAGGTCGATCATTCTCATGGTGTCCACCGGAATGCGAGCTCGTGCTCGTTGATTCTGCGCTTTGGAGTTGTGAAGACGAGGGAGGACGGGGCTAGGATTATAAATAAGCGGGAGAGGGGGGGAGAGGGAATGAGAGGTGTAAAGCCTATCAATAAGGGGAAAAGAGTGCTAAAGTGGGCCGAGGAATCGTGTGCAATAATTCTGCCCACGAGGGGGCCTTTGTGTGGGCCCAATTTTCGGAAATGCTCGGTTGGGAGGGGCGGTACCGGCGGTCGGAAGTCGGGGCGAGCATGGGAAGGGCGGTTCGGTTTCGGGATGGCTCGGCTTCAAGGTTGTAACACGAGGGCAAGCCTTGAATCGATGGGCATTCGAGGATCTCGTAACATTTTCGATTTTGGGTGATCTGGTTTCAGGGTTGAGAAGATCAACCTGAAGCTGCCCTGAAATTGATGCTTAGGGATCATGTATTCGAGTCATTAACTTTGTTGCGTCCGAGTTAGTGGGCACAAATTCCCATTTTAAGTTTATATCGACTCAAACGGTTTAAATGACTTTTTAACAATCGTATCTATTTAAAGAAACATACGAAGTTATTTTAAGGAAAGCGATTTCTTTGAGAGGATGTCTTACAAAAAGTTTCTGAATCAGTTTCACGAAAGGGTAAAACATTTCTGAGTCATTCCAAAATTACACGAAGGGTTCCAAGTTAGGTTGGATCCCTACTGGTCGACGTGATTGCATAGCGACTCGTGGATCGACACGCGGTATGGGAGCAGAAAAAGTCCAATTTATCTTTTGGCGGACGAATCGAATTCGTCAACAATGGAAGAACAAACACGAAAACCAGGAAGAAATCGCAGCAGAAACGAGGAAGACACAAGCGCAACAAAAAGGAAAAAAGAGCTTTTGAAACCTTTTGAAAAAGAGTGTTCGGTTTCAGCGGCAGTGGGTGACAGAGTGAGAACTGGATGGGATGTCCATGCGAGGGAAGCTAGCAAAGAGCCGAAGGGCAGCAGTGCACGAGAGGGAGGAGGGGCGATGATGAGACCCCCGCGGTCCTTTCTGTCTCGCACTTTTGGTTCACCAATGATGTTGACGCTCGCACATTCCTAGGCACATTGCAGAAGAGAATCCTACGCTTCGGTCTTTGGTTCCATACGCACCGAAGCTACACGGGCTCACGCGGTGAACATTGAGAAGAGGAAAAGAACAGCAACCTACGAGGTCACCTCGTTGGAAATGGGAAGGATAAGGATCCCAATCATTTCGAAAGGCTATATGATCTGAGGCTTAGTTAATCACAGCCTTGTTCACTTTAATCATAGCAAAACCCTTGAGGCCGAGGCACGGTGGGTTATAAGCACGTTGCTGTAGTAAATCAGGGTGAACAGTGTCCATACAACGAAATTCTCAGCATCTTTGTATAGCATCAAATAATCAAAAGATGGGAAAATTCATGTCGAGAAATTAGATGGAAAATTGTAAGGTCTAAACATGCAATTTATCGCACCATGCCTCTACTTTTGCTCACTCTCTAACTATTGTCTGCACCCTATCTCTTATCTCTATTCCCCCCCTCGCGGGTCTCTCTCGGGCTTGTTGGATTTGAAGTCGTGCACCTAGGGTATATTGGAAATATCCATGGCCATTAGGTAATCAATTATTTAAAAGAGTTTAACATTGTTCAGAGATAGGATACAATACGTCGTTAGATGCATTCCTTGACATATAGGGAAATTATAAACTACAAGGCACAGGAAGAGAGTCCTAGCAAGTGAGAGCGTAGCCAACAGATGTTCCACAGAGCTGTATATATAAAAAATAATCAGAGAGGATTAGGTGCTACAAGGGTTTCCACATCCCTCAAAATCATGTTGGGCCACCCCCTTTTGATCGAACAGAACTTGGATTGATGCACGCGTTCTGCTGCCTTTTCCATCCCCCTCATGATTGAATTAATTATTGCCAACACTAACACCCACTTCCACCACAATTTTTGAGAAAAAAAGCTGTATTTGGGTCAAACCGCGAGCCTTTTCTGGTCCAACTAATCTTTCTTTATACATCCATGAATTTCTCAGAATGCAAAATAAAGCTCAGTTAATTAGATTCAAAACACTAAAAAAGCAGTCCTCTCTCTCTCTCTCTCTCTCTCTCTCTCTCTGTGAATAGCAATCATGTGGTGCCCCGCTTTTGATGCCTGTGCCTCACAAGCGCATGGGAATGTGGACATTGATGGGAGTAGCAAAAGAAGTCATCATGCTGTACATGGATATATCATAGTCCTTGGAGGATGCATATGTGCAGGTTGAAAGTTCTCATGCGTACGTTGTTCAGTAATGCGTTCTGTGGGTTTCGAGGTTCTTTAAATAATAAAAGTTTGGGGGGGGCGGTGTGTGTGGAGAATCAATTGCAAAAAGCCATTATTCTTGGATTTATGAGAACGGTCATGCCATTTACATCTGCATACGATGGCTTTCCAGTCCACTACAGAATACTTTAATTTTGGATCAATGATTCCTTCCTGATCTCCGCATGATTGAGTACAATTTCTTTTGTTGTTTATGTGTCGTTTTAAGTAATGGGAGTGTGGAGGGGGTCACATCGCATTGGGGCCATAGATTGGTAGGTTTTAGAGACATGGGGCATTGTTTTTTTGAATGATGGATGCCATGATGGAAAGAAAGGTTTGCCAAATAAGTGGTGTCATTATTCCTCAATCTACCTTTAAGAAAGGGGATTAGTGTTGATAAATTAAAGATATTCTGCTCTTTGTTAGTGCTTTGATCATATGTTTCAGCAGGGGTTACTATTTCAAGGGATCAACTGGAAGCCACAAGAGGATCAGGGTCTTTGTAACGAGGGCTTCAAAATCAAGCCTGAAATTCCGAGTTAGAGTTTTTATTTGACTCGAGAGCTAAGAGGCCCCCAACTCCTTTTTTTCTCCCCATGTGAGGCCCAATGTCTAGGGCTTGAACATTTAACGTGAAGGTGGTCTGTAATTATGCATAAAGCATTCTTGAAAAAGAAAAACAATGAATTTTCTCCAGTCCTAGGTTTTTTCTCTCACCATGCTTCTGATTGGTGGACTACGTATATGTACATCAGTCATGTTTAATTTTGGGCTACACTGATTAAGAAGTTTTCTCTAATCATCATTTTAGTTATTAGATTAGATGATGTCCACAACTTGTAACCCACCAATCAACCAATCAGAAGGGTAGTTGGAGGAAAACGTGGCCCTTTATTCTAGTTAAAGGCCTAAAATAAACGATGCACATACTCTATATACCAATCAAAGACATGTATGGAGATTTCCCCCAATCATAATATCTTATTGATAGGTTACAAATTATTGCATCACCAAAAAAAAAAAAAAAAAAAAAAGACTTAACTAAAATCATATGTGGGTGATAAACCTCAACCAACTCCAATAATGACTTGGTTAGGACCATGATAATCTGATTGAATACCCACGACAGAGTTCACCGGAGTCAAACGAAGCGATGCACCAGAATCTGCATACTAGAGATTGCCATGCCCGTAGACATTAAGCTGGACACAATATGCTCATAGCGTGGCCCAAGTGCACGCAATGCCAAACATCTCGAGCTGCGATGCGGCAAGACTATCTGCAACATGTTTCGTTTCTTGTAAATAATTCAAGACTTTGTGAAATCTCATGAAGGCAATCGATGATGCTGTGAAAGATGCACAAGGATGTTACGCAGTAAATTACAGAGACATGAAAATTTAAGAGATAAGAGGAGACGAGGAGTCGCCCATGCCTAGTCGATTCTTCCAGCACTAAGTGGCCTCATAATCTCTAAAGGCTGACTTCCACTGCTAAACCAAAGTAGATTCCTAGTTATAAATTCTTGACAGCAGCAGCAGCAAGCAGGTGCATGCGACCTCCCTCTCCTAAAACACTCCCGTTTTGTGTTCACAAGAGTATAAAACCTCCCTACATACAATACAACCCAGAAGCGCTCTCAGACATTGGCAAGTCTTAAGTGCAAGAAACGTAAACCTTCTAGCAATAAGCTCTCGGTTTTTCCCTATTCTTGTCAAATGTTTCTTTTCTTCTCATTTCGGCTTCTTGAGCTTTTATCTCGATAATTATCACGAACTTTGGAGCAGCCCTCAACTAGCCATGACTTCTTCAGACATTCCCAATCTCGTACAGTTCTTCATTTGGAAGAAATCACTCGACATCAATAGATTTACTTTCCTTCTCGGTACCAATCAGCTTGATCCCTTTCAAATGTGGCTTCACTCAATTAGTCGCTGCTAATCTTTGAGTTTCCCTTCGTGGATAGACCGAATATGGTGATGATCTTCACATGAATGATTGCCAATAGATAAATTTCCATGTTGAGCTGGTTCTTTACATGGTCGCCGGTTCTGAGCTATCAAGCTATGCAGCTTCATAATTCTTTCTTGATTTTAGGGTTAAACAAAATTCTTGCACTTGATTAAGAAGCTCCCTAGCGTCAAGTCTTATTTTCCACACATAACTTTCGTATATTTTGACTTCTCAAAAATAGTAATTTTGAGTCACAATATCATATGCCACTATGATGTAAATATGATGTGGTGCTATGACCTACATTTGCAACACTTACATTTAATATCTCCTTGCAACAACTATGCAAGTGATACGATATGTCGTTTGGTCATTATCGAGATGATCGAACAAGAGATCCAACACCATGAAACTTAGTCATGAGAGAACACAGCGCCAAGCTTCACTTTGGGCAGCAAACAGACGCTCAAGCGCCTCGCAAACGTCACGTGCACGGGCGAGACCGATGATATTATGGCGTCCAAGGTGCTATTGACAAACCATGCAAGTGTTGTTTAACCGTGTCTGAAGTGATATTAGTAGTGTTTTTCATCATCAGAAAGCTCTGAAACTGTCGGCACTGGAATGGGTGCAGATCCCTCAACAGATCTCCATAGTCCATTGGCAACAAGTAGAGGTAGGACCCGTGCCTTCGAAGTAACAACAAAGTCGTCCTCGTGTAGTTGAATGGTGACCTTAGGTAATGTGTTCTAGGAAGGGGTCAATTTCGATTGTAATGATTGCTGAAATTCCGATACCATGTTATAAGTCAAACACCAATCTTGAAGTGCTCTCACTTGCGCTTCATGAATGAAGTACCCGTATATATAGGCAAGTTATGGTTAGTTTGTCAAAAAAGTAAAATGCAATACAGATACAAAAGATTACAAATAAATATTTAACCAAATAAATCCAAACTACATATTTATTCGAATTACAAAATCAAATATGAGTGCAACTAATTTTGACTGGACGAAGATTCGGTTGACAAACACAACCCTTTAGAAAACAGGTTCTCTCACTTTTATATTTAGTGTTAGGGAGTAAATGGGGGAAAATGAATGATATAAAAAACATTTTCCTAAAAATGATTGTTTGTATTGCTTACAAAAATTTGATTCAACAAAAAATGTTTTCATTGTCCACGAAAATATTTAGATATAAGTTGTTGTTAATGAAATTTTTTTATTTAGATATAATGTTTCGATTAATATGAGCAATCATTTTTAGGAAAATTATTTTGCAAATCATTCATTTTTCGCAAAATAAAAACAACCTAAGTAACCGTGTCAACCATGTACTATTTTACTGTTCATTATAACATGGAAGTTCCCTATGAATGTGTTTCTAACATAAAATTCAGGCATCTCGATGACCCATTTGCTTTTTGGGCCATATGGCATGAGGCAAGGATAGCATGTATCTAATTCATCCTCTCCATCAATAGGATCCCAATGATCAACAAGGCATATATGGAAAGGTTGAGTTTGACCTATGTATCTTTTTCAACTGCTGTTCATCGCATTTCAGTTTAGTCTTGATTATTGACTTCAATGAGTACTAAGTATCAACTTTCTATTTCCATCACATGCGTTAATCTTGTCACCTAATTTATGTGGACTTCCTCCTCATAACGAAAACCCTCAAGATGATAACTGGTGATCACTATATATGTTGCTGTCACTTGAGATACCATTCACCCAATAAACTAAGGTCAACCTCTACATCTACCGCGAAATATTTCAGAGCCTTCAACATCAACTCCAGGAAAAAATGATCAAACTTAGGGACTAATGGGTTATACATTTCCTTTCTCGCTGTAAATCAACGCGTGGTCATTGTGCATACATAAACTTTTTCAGCTGGTCTCATCCGGAAGCGCACGCGTAGGTAGAATAGTTCACGATCTTCTATCATCCTCACTGAGATAAACAGTTTTTAAACACGAAGGAACGACTTAAACCTCATGTTCGCTATGACTTGGATCGTAAACCTAATTTCTTGGCGACCGAGTAGTACGCGGAAATCTCGGAGATGGCATGCGCAAAATGTGCACCGCATGGACGCCCAAAAATATGAAACGACGACCCGTTTTGAGCAACTTTCAAATGCGGTTGTCTGCGGCTTGATGGAAGAAAGTATTTGGTAGGAAGTGTTGGGGCGACCACGCCACGCCCTGCAACGCAAGAATCGGCCCCGGTCTAGTCAGCAGTCAGCTACCGTTCTTTGACCTTTTCGTTAGTGGGCCCAGGGCGATGTCTGGCCCGACACGTGTCGCAAGTGGGCATTTCGATACGTCTCGATGTATATATACATCCAGACATATCATGGTGTAGACATGGATAGGTAGGGGAAGATTTTTGTCCAGGGTTTCTGCGAGATTTGATTGGATTCACATTGTTGGTTTGCTTTGTGTTTCGTAAGTCGTGGTCATATGCCTGGCGAAAGTCGGTAGAGTCTCGATGAATTGATGCCTCTCATGGAAAAGGGAATAGACTTGGGTAAAGTTTGGCACGAAGACTAATGTCTTGGGTGCACAACAAGCGATAACGGAACATGTATTCATCAATCCACAAACGCGCACGTAGATGCGCATGCTTGCGGTAAATAATTTTTTTTTTTTTTGTCTTCTGTGAAACTACGAAGAAAACTGTATGATAAATAGGAAATATTGAATGAATACCCTACTAACCCCAGGTGCCATTGGAATTCCCTAATATTGCCTTAAACGGTAAAGAATTTGGAAGAATAAACAAAAGCCTATGGTACTGTGAAAAAAATTGACTTAAAAAGAGAAAAAAGAGTCAAAACACGCCTAAACAATGGATGTCGATGTTTGAAATGCATGCAAACAGGTTTCGCAAATTGATCATAACATTAGTGCTTGGATGAGCTTCTTGAATTAGTAATGGTGGGCCTCGTGACTTTTAATAGATCAAAAGTGAAGTCCTTTTTCTCACGCGTTGCCAAATTATCTTCTTGGTCCGCATGTTGGATCTAATTATGTCCGCTTGCTCTAGAAAGTCAGTAGGAATTGTGTCCGCGTCACTTGAGATGCATGTTTTCACATAAAAACTTGAATCAAGCATCATCACACAGTTTATTAAACAAAATTTTGAAGTGTTCTTATCAATAATCTCTCTCCAATTTGATTTAGTGAGATGCATGAATGGCCACATATACGTTGCAATTGATTGATCAACGGAGTAATAGGGTACCTTTGCCAAGATGCATGCAAAAGGTACATGCACGTTAATAATGTGTTAGCCTCAGATTAAATGGGTTCGATGCGAATCCTGCCATGTCCCTTCGAGTCTAAGGGTCCATTTCTACGCTAGGCGCTTATGCACCATGCACAGTGCCACAACATTGATTAGACATAGCAATTTCAATCTTGGAAAAATATCCCAATTGGCAATTTCAATCTTGGGCAATATATCTCAATTGAATGGATGTTCATAAGGCCCTTGCATCATCTACTTTTAGGCACGGTTAATCGCATGACACCGCAACAGACTTTCCCATACTTGACCTAATCAAAACCTCGAATCCGCGGAGACATAAATAAACAGTGTCCGTTCCCCTCCCTTCTTTATCAATGCACGATTATAGGGTAAACCCTCGACGTACGTGCACATCCCCAAAGTATTTCTTATCAACAATACAAGAATGGCAAAAAAAAAAAAAAAACAACATATAATTAAGATCCCGTTGAGACTATGGGTGCCTTTTAATAATAGATGGTTGGCTCGTAGAGATTTCTTTTATGTTTCGCCATGCTTTGTGGAGGCCATGCACGACGGAACCTCAAGCAGAGGAAGCTTCCGAAGATTCCTCTTCTGCCACCCCCCCGCACATAGAATAACACCTTCTCTTCTGTCCCCCACCAACATCGTCATGTGCTCAAACCCGGTTTTCATTCTCGCAATCATACCCAGACTGGCACCCCTTGAACAGTACCTCTTTACCTTTCACACGAATGCGTAGGACGATTTGCGGGGAGATTCTTCGAAAAGTTATACATGGGAAAAATCTAGTGCCGTCCTAGATTGACCATTATGCAAGCAGGGTGGGGCATAATCTCACCCGTGCAGTGTCCAACTTAATCTCGATTCAATTCACACATCCTTTGCTCAAAACTGGAGTCGAGATCAATCGGCCGAGCATCGAATTTTGTGATCGAGCTCGAATTGAATGGGAAATCGAGACACGTGAGGCAGAACTAAGACTTAGCTCCATAACAATCAAGTCGTAAATGAGCTCGAGCTCGGATAGAGTAATTCGTCCCTAAATCTATACATATGTGTTCTTTAATGCTTCTAACAATTTTTACTGCTATCGAGTATCTTCGGAAAACAATAGGCGCTCGATGAGCTAGGTTTCGCAGGCATGTCGAGCTGAGTTTACACTTGAAATTAGGCGAGAGCCAGATTTGGAAACCCCTTTTGCAAGCCATACTATATTCGTTGATGAAAGAGCAAAGAAATAAACAAAGCGAGAGGAGGCAAAGAAATTGAGACAAAACTGATAATCTGAACACACTTTGCAGATCGACATGACTAATAATCAAGCTCCGAACCAGCAAGGAAATACACACTCAATCCGCTCGTTTGATTTTTACATGGAGAGAGCATGCCTTCTCTTCTGTTTGCATTTTTTTCTCTTCTATAGCAAGAATTAAACACAGGGAGAGTGGTATGAACAAAAAGAAAAAAAAGAAAAAGAAAAGAGGATCCAAATCGTGAAAACACGAGCGGGATGGAGTCATCATAACCCTCGATCACCTCCAGAGACTATTCTACATCGCGGAGCCTTCGTAAATCGTGCTCAGCTTCATCCTAAACGAACGAACCGCGAGCTTCATTCGCTTCGAAGATATTCTCTGCACCTTCCTCATGGACCCGGATCGCGAGAGGCTCGCCCCGCGGACGGTCTTCACGTCGACGACGAAGCTCTTCTTGACCTCGAACTCCCGGCTCCCGTATCTGAGGTCGCCGTCGTCGCCGCCGCCGCGAGCTCCCCCGTCGAAGTTCACCTCCAAGACGGGAGAGATCTGGGTCTTCCTCCGCTTGCGGCCGCCGCCTCGCTTGGCCACCTTCTGGAGGGCGACGCTGGCCTTGACGGCGAGGGCCGCCATGTCCGAGGCCGTGACCCGCTGCTGGCGCTTGGACTCGGGAAGGACGAAGTAGATCTGGTCGGGGGAGAGCTGGTCGTCGGGGCGGAGGGCCGGGACGAGCTCCTCGTAGTACAGCCGGTCGGAGTTGCACAGGAAGCAGGGAGAGGAGGAGGAGTAGGTCTCGGCGTGGAGGACCTGGGACACGGAGACGGGGACGCGGTACTCGTGCAGCTCGCCGCTCGCCGAGATCACCTTGGCCGTCCGCGGCGGGTCGCCGGATTCTTGAGAGAAACAACCACCCATTTCCGGCGAGGCGCAGGTGAGAATTCCGTGGAGAAGATTGCCGAGCGTGAGAGCGAGAGAGAGAAAGAGAGAGGGAGAGGATGGCAGGGAGAGACGAGTCGAAGTGAACGGCGTTCTTCGGAAGAGAATGAACGCGGTTCTTATAAAGAGTCGTGGCACGTTCGGTCTTCTCCGGATTTGATTCGTTATTTTAAGCGGCGATATTTGATTAATTTAGCCATTGGACCTATTCATACCAGCGAAAAAAGACATTCACCCTGAAATTAACTTTTGAAAAAATCAATTTTCCACGTCACATGATTAGTCGAATAAACGGGTCTTGCTTCATCTCAACGCGAAACTACAAAAAAAAAAGAATGGAGTCTTATTAACAAGCATTTTTGAGACACAGATCGAATTAATTAAAGTTAGACATACTCGGAAGGCATTCACTTTACGTCAAATTTTGGGGAGGCAACGGTGAAATATATGCGGTTTTTTCTTAACTCATGAAATGAAGTCTTTGCTGCTGTTGTTTTACCCAGTTTTTCCAATTGAAGTACGGTGGGGTAACGCAAGCGAGGTCGTCACAAAGGAGTTCTGCCACGGAGAAAATGATTGACTTTCGAGGGCGAGGTGGTCATAATTCCATAAGCGATGACGTTGGTTTTACGGCGACAGGCGGCAGTGGACGCTCGTTGTACGGTCCTGCCAGCCGCTGAAATGGGAAAGGTTGACGTGCAAGGACATGTTCTAGTGTGTACGCTCCCATTCTTTCTCTCTGTCATAATAATACATACCACGAAAAAATCTCAAACAATTCGGACACTCATAATATATTTACTCCAAACAAAAAGTAAATTAATATATCTGTAATAAATTAATCTTCTGTTAATTTTCATTAAATTTTACTGTTAAATTATTAAGTTGGATAATACATAACAGTTGGCAAGTGTATCAATTTGGGATTTTATTTTTTATTTGTTATAGATGTATCGATTTGTGACTTTTCATAGTATTAATTTGATTTAACGGAAATGAACGGAGGATAAATTTATTATAAATATATCAATTTAGGAATTTTTGATAGTCAAAAATTAATTTAGAATAAATTTATAATAAATATATTTGTTTGGAGCTCTTGGTGGTAAAAATGTTAGTTGGAGTAAATTTTTTATATTTGATCATTTATTTATTACAGATTTATCGGTTTGTGATTTTTCATAGTATTAATTTGATTTAATAGAAATAAACGGATAATAAATTTATTATAAATATATAAATTTAGGAAATTTTTTTATAGTCAGAAAATTAATTTAGAATAAATTTATAATAAATTTATCCGTTTAGAGCTTTTGGTGGTTAAAATGTTAGTTGGAGTAAATTTTTTATAAGTATATCCAGCTTGAATTTTTTTTTCGTAATATTAACACAATTTGATATGATCGAATTGTAACATACCTATGATGAGATTCACGTAAACTTTTTTTTGGACCGTCAAATCTGATGAGATTTGTTACGTGGTGGACCTTCTTTATTAGCGGAGATTTATAATTTGGCGTGTACAATATGCACGTATAATGATATTTCAAATCGGGGCGAGTCGGCATGGGGCAGGGCAAGTTATCCGATGTAGACCCGCGGGATTTCGCCAGGAATCGGAATTTGACTCGGGTGTGGTGTTGTTTTTTCGTTCCGCATGCTCTGCACTTTTTCTAGCCGTTCCCATTCGTAAGGTGGTTCCGGGTTCCGGCTTTGCAGTCTATTCTTCTAGGTAGTACCACGGACACACAATACTGACTTTCGCTTATCTATTTAATGACTTTTTTTTTAAAAAAAGAAGAAGATAAATATCGAGTGATGATAATTTATGAAGTATTATCATATGCATTTTGAATGTTTAAATCTCACTATTCAAATAATGATTTTGTGATATGAACAAGGTGGCCGATTGGTTAGCCAAAGCCCAACAAATTGGTTGTTTCCCTAGAAATTGGATAAATAAACCCCCAAAATGCTCTTTTGGACTTTTTATGTGCTGATGCTAGAGATGTTTTTGCTAAAAACTTAACCTAGTAATGGAATTCCGCTTGTTTGTTCAAAAAAAAATAATGATTTTTCAGAACGTATAATTTTTACTTTGGAATGTCTCAAAAAGTGTTATTTCTAATTATGATAAGAGAAATGATTTGATGACCATTTTTAATTTACAGTGAGAAGAATAATTTATTTTTAATCATATAAATCAAATAATAAATAATTATAGATAATTACGGATCCACCTTTTCAAATTCTTATTCTTACGGTAGGCCAAAAATTATCATTCTTATAAAACCCTTATAATAAAACCTTAAAGAGCACTTTGTTAATCTTTCATTGTCCAGGAGCTCGTGATGGAAGACTTTGCTGCATCCATGAAGGACTTTGGAGAAGATAGGAATAGGCAATCGGAGTCTATGACTTCTTCGAGTGTTAGTATAAGAGTTCCATGCCTGTAACGAAATATTCGATTTGAACTATAACTACTTCTAATTTTGAGCATTATATCATTGCACTACTGCTCCACTATGATGCTAAAGGTAGTAAAGTTGGGATTATCTTACATCGTGGCACGGCTGAATCTATGATGCCGTCTAACCAAGTATTGTTCAGGCCAGTGAGCGACCAGGAGATTTGAACATGTTATTAAGTGTCGCAAATCACTTGGCATCAACTTGTGGAATTACTTTTCTGGGGATCTTCGTCGTTATCACTTCGATGAGACGTGTAGAGTATGTAAAAGTTGGAGTAATCAGGCAGGCTGTCGTATGGTCAAATTTCCCATTCAAATGACTCCACATATGAATTAATGTAAGGATGAAGATCGACCCTTTATTATGATTTCATGAGCCATGTTCTAAGGCAATACCTAAAAGTTGAACGGTTCAGTTTGATCTGATTTCGAAAGAAATCAATCAAAATAATATGATTTGGAAAAATTCGAAACAAAACTTAAATAAATAACAATTTGAAATTTATTAGAACTAAATTGAATTTTTCAATTCGATCGTGGGACCGAACTGAACCAAACTGACTTGGTCATCTGTTTTTTTTCCACTAACTTGTTATATGATAGTATTGCATTATAACAAGAAGTATAACAACTGTTGCAACTCAACTTACATTTAGGTCTCCGATTTGGAAAACATTAAAACATGACTTATAGAAAAACAATTTGGTTTGGCAGTTTCATCCTATTTGGAAATGATTCAAATCAAACCAAATTGTCAAATTTTAGTTTGATTGAATTTATGAATCGAACTATTATCACTTTTTCAAATCGATTGAATTGACAACGCGATCTAGTTTGGTTTGGGGGTCTGCATCGAATCATTGTCAACCCTAGCAATGCCTCCAACTCATACTTTGATGATTTGAGATTATATGTACAAACGACATTGTTTACATCTTTGTCTTTCTTTTTCATTGACCTCTTTTACCAACTAGGAACATCATCTTGCTTGTCATATAGTGATTGCAAACTCATAAATCAACCCAATTTTCCAATTAGAGGAAAATGACTTCCCTTTTGTTTACAAACTCAAGAAAGCAACCCTTATTTTCAAATGGAGAACTGAATTTAGTAGAAGGCCAATGTTGATATTAATTGCTGACGAAATCCTGTATGCCCCTTTTTTCCCTTCCGCTAGACAAAGTTGCAATAAATCTGTGACTCGTCCTAGATTAATTAACCGTCAACAATACATATATATATATATATATATATATATATATATATATATATATTGTGAGAATAATGTCGTTTTTCAATTTAATAGATAAATTTCTACGGGCAGTCTAAGGTCTTAGGAGTGGAAACAGTTTATTTACGTCAAGCAATGACTAACTATCGATACGCAAGTTTAATTAGTCTGTCCATCATTTTTGACGAAAGGCTGTAAATTTGGAAACGTGCGTGTTATCGAAACGACCTTGCTAGAAGTCTAAATCAACGTTCGCTTAGACTAATAAATAAAAACCCATAAGGAGTTATATTTTTATTTAAAGATTTACACTACCAATTCTTACTTGGTAAAATGGGAAGCCTATATAATGATAAAAAGAAAAAAAAGCTCTAAATTGAAATTATTTTCATGATTTAGAAAAATGATTAATAACCTAAGCTTGACATATTACAAATCTATCTCAAATCAATTTTAGATCACGAAAATCCCCAAATTAATATACTTATAATAAATTTATCTGAAACTAATTTTTCGATTAGCAAAAATCTCAAACTAGTACATATATGACAAATTTATTTCAAAATTGATGTGGAATTCCATGTATATTTATTATGTCAATTGAGTTACTATCATGTATCGTCTAGCATAATAATTTCACAGATAAATTCGACGAAAGCTAATGGAGGGCACATATGCTACGAGTGTATCAATTTGAGATTTTTGACCATCCAAAAGTTAGTTTGAGGTAAATTTATTATAAACGTATTAGTTTAGAGTTTTTTGTGAACCAAAAATTAATTTGAGATAAATTTATCATAAGTGTATCAATTGAAGGGTTTTTCATTGTCTTAACCCCTTAAAAAACGATATAAAAAGAGAGTTAAGGCCATGCTTGTTTATGGTTGTAGTTTTTCAACGAACGAATGATAGCAAAATATATTAAAAGCAAGATACATTTAGTCATTTTCTACTTTTAATGTACTTATAGTTACTTTTGTGTGTTGGTCTTAGACTACGGCTGATGCACAATTGTTAATGTGATTTCAAATATTTGATTAATTTACTTCAACTTGCTAAGATTTTGGTAAATGCATTTGTTATGTCGGATTCACATTTGCTTTATTTGATTGAGTGAATAAATTTCTGAATAGAAAAAAACCCACAACGGAAGTTAAATATGTCGAGCAAACTAGAAACCAACGTGTATTTACTCGATTTTAAGTGGGAAAAAAAATCATTTGAGTATAGGGTAAATCAATTAGATATTATATATGGAGGGGTCCTTTTCAAACGTCGATAACGATGTGGTAAACAAACAACCCCATCTAAAACATCATATTCATGGATCTTGACTTTGACACGTTAGGGCGGTTTTATCCGGACCGCATTCGATCACTTCACATCATGAATCAATCCATGATTTCGGTCCACCCGATATTTTTCTCTAGGGGAAGGTCATAACTCGCCCACGTGAGACTGTTCGTACCACGAAACTTCAAAGGGCCAGAGGTTGGGCAAAGATGTATAATCAATGAAATAATCTATTCATTTTGTCAGGACATGTCCCCAGCAAATGCACTCGATCAAAGATTATTGAAATCCCGATATTAGCTGTTTTCTCCCTCCTATGTTTGCGAAGACCAGGCACTTGCAGACAGTAAGCACATGATTTTTCTCTACGTTTATTGGCCCCAAGATCCGAAAAATGAAAAACAATGATATTCTGACGGTTTCTCATTTTCCTCGTAGTCGTGTTCTTTCGTGTCGCCGTCCTTTTCCGGAGCACGGATTTCTCTAGCTAATTGGTGGAAGAAGAGGACTCTCGATCTTGTTATTTTTCATGGTCCAACTCAGGATTCTTCATAATTTTCCGTCAATGATACCGATAAGTTTTTTGCTAGTGTGAGAAATACAGGGGACTTACATTTTACTTTGATCGTATAGATCTTATAAGATGTTCGGCGAACGTTCCACGGCTGTAGTACTTAGAAAGGTGGCATGCCAATCTTTAATGGGTTGCAGCTAGGAGCATGATGGATTTGAGTTGAGTCGATGTCAAGTTGAATTGGTTCAATACCAGAACTCACCCGACTTGAATCTTCAAGCTCTAGCTCAACACAATTGGGTAAAAATTTTTTTACTTGAAACTAGAATTTTACTTGGTCGTATATTTAATGCACCCTAATGGAAAGATTAATAATTTTTTTTATATTTTTTATGGACAGTTAAATGTGCATTACATAAATTTAAAACATATAAAAACACAATTACTCGATTAGATTTTTGAGCTTCTCGAAGTCTAGCAATTTCAATTGTGAGTTCGACACAATTAAGTACTTGAGTATAACTAACTTCGATGAACTTGCAAGTCAAATTTAAATAGCTTAAAGTAACTTAACTAGCTTAAATTAATGCTGGTGGCTGACATGTTATGCTAATAATATTATCATTTTATGGTACAATTACAATACAATGCGTCTTCAATGTGATTACAGCTGTACCAAATTGAGATACTATTAATTTGTACTTTTTAGCTACGGAAGCATCTCATTCAAAGACAAGTGGTTCTCAAAATCACGTTTGCTTGTCGTTTCAGCATATAATGTCGGTTTACAGCGTTTGATATTCTCTTATCAGAAAATTCCAGTATTCTCTCTGTTGGAAGAACTGCCTACATTATTATTGGCATTTCCAATCTTATTGATTATTATAAGCAATAAAAAATTAAAGACAGAAAAATATCGTTAGCCAGTCGCATGACATGATTCGACAGGCATTTCATGTCTCTCGACTTACTCAGAGGCAATTTCCGACATGTATGCAATTAATGAGGTTTTGGGCGACATTTTTATGCCAGTACGTGTAGACGTTGAGTTTTGCATCTTGCGCATCCAATAATTAACAACGACAATCACTTTGCGATTATTTTTGAAACTACCCTCAACGTGGAAAAATTATTCAAACAAGTCATAGATTTATGATTCTAATTTAGTCATTTTTCATTTTGGCTGATATAATCCTAAACCTTTTGGTAATTGTTTGATGTAGTCAATCCGACTAATTTGGATTGGAAAATTGCTGATGTGGTGGTTCAGTCAATTTTGACCATCAAATATGGCACAACTAGTATTAGTGTAAAGAGAAAAAACATTGGATGTAACTGTGATGCCACATCACTTTTGTAATAGCTCAATCAGTGAGGACACGTGTCGCTTACTAAGGCCCATCTATACCCTCTCTCTTTCTCCCCCTCCCTGACGCACTCATGGACGATGCTCTGCCCTCTACTCACGCAAAGAGTGGAAGTCGTTGAATGCCAAGTTTAGGGTCCGATGGAACTCAAGCGTGAAGAGACTTGATGAACCATTGACTCCACCAAAGATTGACTCGTCACTCAAATCAAGTCCCACGAAGAGGCGATCCTTGCACATCATGCCGCTCCGTGAATCGGTGCTTGGGTTAGCTTGGAAGACGTGAGGTTTTGAAGACGAGGTTGTTGCTCAGCTTGAGGAAAAGAGATCTTTAGTTAACGCTAAGACACTAAGCTGAAGCTGAAGCTGAAGCCCCAACAACGTTGGCGAAAATGGAGATCATGAATATTGCAAGAAGAAGCCTTGAGACGGTCGAACTATTCATTGAAAGAGGCTGAAGAAGAGGGTGGGAAGAGGGAATCAATTAAAACAGAGTTGACACTTATGGAGGAGTCGTCAGACAAGGTCGAGGTGGAGGTGGTAGTGAGAGACAATAAAGCTAGGTCATGAGATGGGAGGGAGAGAGGTCACATGTGTCATGGGCCGACAGTTTCCTTGGCCTTGGAATGACCCATGCGGCGCCTGGTGAGCGGAATTCGCCAGGCCAGCCTTCCTTCTATAATTGTTCTAGTGAACAATACGGTGAATGCTTTTTCGTACGAGATTCTACCACGCCCAGTGTCGCTCGGACGTCTAGTCCATCGAGCGAGACAACATATCTCTTTAGGCTCAATAACTGGTTTCAGCTTGCCATGGCTTTGTCAGGAGAGCGGCATCAGCTCTTGACCAGTTTGTGCACAGGAGACCAACCCCGCCTTTAGAGCTCCTAAATGATATAATCCTTCTATCCTAGAACTCCTAGCACCAACTGTCCTGACACCACTCCCACGGACTAGTTGTGTTCATCCTCTTTGTATCCTCACTCTTCACTCGACAAATCCAAGTATCACTCACAAGTGTCACGAGTACAGGAGGATTCACGAACCGTGACATTCTCCCCCACTCAATTTTGCAATGCCCTCATTGCGATCTATTTTGTCGTTTCCTTGCGTACCTTAACCATTGATGCGCCACTTTTAGGATTTCACATCGAATGATCACACTCACCCAACAAAATAGGTTTTGCTTCATTGGTAGCCTCTTTTGATCTCAGCTGTTCGGGCCCATCTCGGTCACCTGCACTTTCTTTGGCAAGTGTGACATTTTTCGCCAATTGCATCTTTTGGCAACACCATTTTTGCCTACTAAGCATCTTGACCCTAGCCAACCAAATGGAGGTTCTTTCATTGTTGAAAATGTGGCAGTAGACCTCTTCTTCGAATTCACCGATTGATCTAGGAACGTTATCCCTATTTAGTGAGGATTCGGTTCTTCTCCAACTCCCTATCAGCTCGGCGAGGAACCGACTCGTCCTAGCACCTTTGTTTGAGCATCTTTTGCCTCGGTGATTCACTTTCCACCCACTAGTATTGGTACCACTAGTACTTATCAGTTCAACTTGCATTAGAGCGAGAAGTTTGATTCTCCGACTCACCCACTTACAAGAGGGATTCCTGCTCTGATACCATTTGTCATGGGCCGACGGTTTCCTTAGCCTTGGAACGATCCATGCGGCACCTAGTAAGTAGAATTTGCCAGGCTAGCCTTCCTTCTATAGCTATTCCAACGAACAATACGATGAATGCTTCTTCGTATGAGATCCTATCATGCCTAGCGTCGCTCGGGCGTCTAGTCCATTAAGTGAGACAACAGATCTTTTTAGGCTTAACAACTGGTTTCGGCCTGCCATGGTCTCGTCAAGAGAGCGGTATCAGCTCCTGACCAGTTTGTGCACGGGAGGCCAACCCCGCCTTCAGAGCTCCTAAGTGATATAATCCTTCTATCCTAAAACTCCTAGCACCAACCGTCATGACGCCACTCCCACATATAAGTTATGTTTGTCCCCTCTGCATCCTCATTCTTCACTGATAACCCCAAACACCACTCACAAGTGTCACGAGTATGGGAGGATTCATGGATCGTGACACATGAGTAGTAAGCGGAGCATTGAGAGAGAGAGAGAGAGAGAGAGAGAGAGAGAGAGAGAGAATATAGAGGAGATGGATGAGCCTAGTGTTGCTCACTGAATGGGCTATTGCAAAAGTAATGTGGCATCATAATTATACTTAATATTTTCTTACAGTAAACAATCTCAAAACAAACAATGTCGTTTTGAGTTTATATTTATAATTTCTTTTTTTTTTTCTCTCTTTTTTTTTTTTTCTTCCTATTTTTCTTTTTCTTTACTATTCATCTTCTTCCCTTTGTTGGAAAGGTTCAGCAAAGGTTGTTGAGGCCTCTACAATGTTGGCTTCATTGAGGTCAATCGGCAATGGTGCGGATGTAGGGATCATTGGGGGTGGGGAGCAAAATATGCTAGAGTAGTCGCAAACGAACCTCCATTAATGGAGGTGTTTGAGCTCAAATCTGGATCGCGCAACTCTGATTTGAGTCACATGACCTCAAATGTGAGGTTGCGCCCCTCAATCGCGGCTGGTGATACTAATGGAGGTCATGGCCTTGGATTTAAGGCCGCACCTCTCAAATTTAAAATTCATGCAAGTGGCGGCTTGGAGGATCGTCATGGTGGAAGCCGGCAAGGTGGTGATGGATGGAGGGCTGGGAGGCGGTGAGGTGGTGGTGGAAGTTGAGTCACGAGGTTGAGTTGATTGCGAGCCTGAATTAATGATGGTTTGGATGTTGTCCACATGATGAACTGGTTCTTGCCTAGAGGTGAAAGAAAGAAGAGAAAGGGAAAAAGGGGGAAAAAAAGAAAAGAAAAGAAAGAAAAATAGGAAAAAAAGAGAGAATTTAAAAATTACTTAAAACAACATCATTTGAGTAGAGGTGAGCCATGTCAATTGCCAACTTGAAATAATGAAATAGGTTTAAAACTACATTGAATATATTGAAAAGTTTATGATTGAATTGATAGTTATATCATTAATTTAGAACTTTTTGGATAATTCTCTAGCACCATGCCCATTCATATCGAGGGTTAGTGGAAAAAATCCAATCTTCTAAGAGATCAATTGCTGATTCAATTTTTGATTTATTCTGCTAAGAGGGAAAAATACAAAAGACAAAAATCATATACCTATTCTATTTTTACTAATTCACCCCTAGATTTTTCAAATTGACTGGAAATCACTTATGTGAATACCGATATTGCCACACAGGATGGTTAACACTAACATGGACAATTTTTTAAAAAATTTAAGTTATTTTTTTCCTACAAAGTTTAGTGAGGATTGACAACCCTCATTGACCATTAGGGGAGGGCTGTGAAGCCCTCATTGGTCGCAGGTGAGGGTCACAATCACGGTGCTTGCCCAAACATTCATTGGGTGAAGGCTGCATTGGTTAGTGACCCTAGCTCTCATCGGGCTTCAAAGAAAAAAAGGAAAAGAAAGAAAGAAAAAGGAAAAAGACGAGAAAAATAAAAAAAATCACAAAAAATTCATAAATTCTAAAAAAAAAAAAAATTATCAACGTCAATGTCATCTATACTATATAGGACGGATACCATCCACATCAATGCTTTCCAATTCAAATTGATTGGAAAAACTAAATCGACAAATTATCAAAATGTTTATAATTAAATAGCCAAAGTACAAATGTTTATGAGTGAATTGACATAAAAGTAATGAGTTTAGTATTAATTTTTGTTTTTTTGGTAATTTTTTCCTCTGCTAAGATGTAAATGGTGTGTATATATAGTGGATCTAAAGTCATTCCTTGATGCTTCACTGCATTGGCGAAAAGTCTATTGGAAAAATGATCAAAGTTCAAGGCCAGTTACACTAATAGAAATAATAAGAACATTTTGAACAGGCTTAGACTTGTTTGAGAGAGCTTCTTAAAACTCTAAAGCCAAAGTTTTTGGTGTTTGATAACACAATTTCAAAAATTTCGATGTGAAGTTTTATTTTGAAAATGCTCAAACTTAACGCAGGCCCCTTGCTTTGGGACTTTCTTTGGGCTTTAGCATTTTGGTTGCTATTTTAAGGGGTTTAGCGATTTTTTTTCCTTTCGGTCTTGGCCTCAAAGATACATCAGGATTCATGTTTTACCCTTCTATTCCCGCCTCCATCATTTCTCTTTTAACCCTTCCATGCACACGTGCGCACACAGAGAAAAACGAGCAAGAAAGAGTCACAGGCCAGTGCAAAACCTGAGGAACCATTGCGACGTGCGCGCGTAAAGGGGTTGCAACGCCTCAAGGTCCTCACCGCTGGCAACCGTAGAGCCGAGTTCACCATGCGAACCAAGGTCAAGGATCCAACCTTCGACGTAGCCGAAGGGGATGAGTACGACAAGCTCGTGGCCAAGCGCTGCGCAGAAGTCATGGGCTTCATCATCGAAATGAAGGCCTCCTTGCCTGCCTCCAACAGTAGCAGGAGGAGGACTAGACCAACGTCGGACCTAATTGCTCCTACGATGAAGAATCAGAAGGTCAGCGTTGGTTTGAAATTGTTTTGCAGGAAGAGAAGGTTAAGAAGAAGAAGACGGAGAAGAAAGATCGGAAGTGAAGAAGTCCGCGCCATGTTCGCTCTCTACAACTATAGCATTGATGGGAAATCAAGAACTTTAATTAATGTGTATTTTACAATCTACAAGTTGCTTTTCAATGTGTATTGCAAACAAAAATTTGCATGAAGTGAAAGTCTTTTAAGTCCAATGGCCCGTTTGGTTTGGGTCTGGGAATATGTTTTTAGGAAAATGCAAATACTCCTGGGCTAATTGCTCAGTCGCTAACCATATTTGGCTATCGGATAGCCTTGCTTGAGGTTGGGTGACCTCAAGCATCGCTTGGGTCGTGCAAATGTCGTCTAGGTTCCTGTGACCTTAGGTGGCGGTCATCGAGGTTGTGCATCCCTCAAGCGGCAATTGATGGCCTTCATTCAGCTCTTCCATGCAAACCGTGAAGAAGATGAAATGGTGAACATGAATAGTGAATAGTGCCAAGACTTGCATTCTGCGAATATTACTTTCTAGGGCTTTCGAACCTGCCTTGGGCCAAAGGCCTAAAGGTCTTTAGAAATGCATTTGCATTTTCTCAAAGTTGAGCAAAATACAAACCCAATTTGCATTTGTCAACAGGACTTTAAAGTCCCAAAGTCCATTTGAATTGCTGAATCAAGTGGGACCAAAGTCATTTGTCTCTCTCTCTCGATCATGCTCTATTGCCCTAGTTTTCGCCACTGAGAAGCTAACCACCTTGTCATATGGTTGTCGACAGTACTACCACCTACACGCATGCAGATGCATCATTCCTCCATCTCATATCTTTGTGTGTTAAGAAGCTCAAGCTCAAGGGCTCGACATCTCTCATGGCACCTTCAGGTCATGTCTATATGGCGGCTCTATGCTTGCCATGGTCTCCCTCGCTTTTTGCTATTTCAATGTGAGGAGGACAAGCAAATCTTTGATTGAGGTTAACAATAAAAATTCAAATAATTATTAAAATATTATTTAAAAATGTTAACGTTAGTGTTGGTCATGTTATTTAGGATTGTTGGCGTCCGTATCAACGATTTCCAACCAAAATTGGTTAGGTGGACTAAATTGGTATAAATGCAAAAATTTTAGAACTCAAATGATAAAAGAAGAGTGTTGAAGATTGAATTAACACAATTGCAATATATTTAAAACTCTATCTTAGTAATCATCTCTATTTTATAGCGGGTATTAAAAAATCTAGTTTGATCGATAGTACAAACCCTTCGATTCAATTAATCTTCATAGAAACATGCAAATTGCTTTGTCCACGCATATCATGCAAGGCTCTATCTACAGGTCACATGTGGTGCCTCAAAGTTTTTTTTTTTTTTTTTTTTTTTTTAATGTTGAAAATACAATTGATATTCATTACTTAATCAAGTTCATGGCAAATACATTAAGAGCATCGACACATAGTAAGTTAAAAAGAGCAGGCGAGGGATTGGTGACCTAATTACAAGGGAGACAATTCATGTGTTGGGCTTTGGCTAGCCAATCCGTTGTTTTATCAGTCTCTTTGCTACAATGGGCTAAAGTAGGGCTTGAAAATTCTTTCATATTAATCTTGGTCGGTTCGCCAAAGGCTGTGCTTCCTAGTTGAAACCTTGAAGTGAACATGCTTTGCATGAGTTTGCTACAATCAAAATGTACTTGCAACTTCAGATTAGATTTGGTTAAGAGGAACCTGGTGGAGAGGAACTCTAGGGTTTCAACGAGCGCTAAAGCCTAGCTTGTTCCGCCGAGTTGATTTCCATCGGTTTGAAGAATACATCAATTACTTTGCCAAAGGAGTCTCGACATATGCAAACTATTGCTCCTCTGTTGGAATTAGTGGTTGGAAGCACGTCGGTATTACATATGAAGGAGGTGTCTATGTTGATCTTAAGCGTTCTAGGGTTCAAGAGTCGCCATTTTTTAGGTGAGTCTTCACTGCTTGGCTTTCCTTTTGATTTTCGGTTCCAAGTCACAAAACTTTCTTGTAACGTTGAGGCTTTGAATAGAGTATGATGTGGGTTTAGGGGGTTTTACTTGAAAATGAAGTGATTTATGTCCTTCTAAATACACCATAGGGCGGTTGCAATGTGGTAGAATTTTTGTGAGCTCCATGGTCTTCTTTCATATTATACAGCCACTCATCAAATTGGGTTAAACCCACTCTTATTATTTTGATTTTCAAGGGTTGCTCACTCTAAATCTGAGAAGTCCAAGGATAGAGTAGCAAGGTGTGCTAGATCGTTTCCACTTCCTGGTTGCAAATCGAGCATATGAGTTCAAGTACTATCTTTCTCCTGTACAGATTTTCTAGTGTAGGCAAAGCACTCATGCATTCCATAGGAAATTTTTAACTTTAGGAGTTGTTTCTGATTTCCATATATGCTTCTAGAGTCCTAGTTTAGCTTGATATGATGATGTTGGTGTTGAGGTGTGTGGGTTGCTTGGTGTGTTTTTGTTGCTAAAATATCCGCTTTTCATTGTATAAGACCTTGATTTGTTGTTTGTCTAGACCAATCTATCTTTTGTAGTTGGGAGGCCTATAGGAATAGGAAGAACTTTTGATACTCACTGATCATTGAACATGGATCTTAATAGAGATTCTTTCCATTTTGCCGCTTCCATGTTTATTAAATCAGCCACTTTAAGTGGATTCATTTCTTGTTGCTGGACCATCGATGGGTCTATTCTTTAGCCATTTATCTTTTATAATGGATTTTTTTTTTTTACTATTCCCAACCGTCCACATAATTTGAGGAGATATGGCATCTCTTTTTCTATAAGGCTTTGCCAGCCCCACCACGGACGAGAACCTTTCCCGGCTTGCCAAAAATCACAATGTGGAAAGTAGAGTCCTTTCATAACTTGATTCCAAAGAGTCTCTAGATGCTGGAAAATTCACCATGCTTGTTTCTCTATCATAGCTTTGTTAAATGCAAGTAGATCCTTGAAGCCAAGACCCCCTTCATCCTTCCTAAGCTTCAAAACTTCCCATTTTCTCCAATGTAAGCTAGTTATTTTGTTGCTACTTCTCCATTAGAAGTTGGCTATTTTCTTCTCAATGGCTTTACAAATTGAAACTGTGACTTTAAAAATAGACATAACATATTGAAGAAGTGTTTGCACCATTGATTTAGGTAGCCTTTCCTTCTCGATTTTTGACAGCAAGTTTTCCTTTCAACTTTCTAATTTCATATTGACTCTTGTAAGGATTCAAGCAAACATTTATTTCTTTGAGGCACCCCAATCCGATGGAATTCCTAGATATTTTCCTATTTTATCAATTTTCGAGACTCTCAACTTCGAAGCCATATTCCTCCTCAGTCTTTTTGGATAGCTTTTGTTGAAGTATATTCGTAATTTGTTTAGGTTTATAGCCTAGCTTGATACAAAGAAGTACTGGTGTAAGATAGCAGCCAAATTTTGACATTCCACTATTGTACCATCCAGGAAGAAAATAGAATCATTCGCGAAAAATAAATGTGAAAGAATAGGAAAATCACTATTCAGTTTAATTCCATGAAGCATACCTATTGCTATTGCTTGCTTCATCATATGAGAGAGGACATTGGCTATTAGGATGAAGAGATATGGAGATAACGGGTCTCATTGACAAATACCTCGAGTTGGCTTGAAAAATGACATAGGTTCCTCATTGAATTTAATGCTAAATGATATTATAAAAACACATTGCATAACCCAATACACCCACTTTTCACATAAACCCATCTTGATTAGACACTTCTGGAGGAAGTTACACACTATTCAATCTTACGCCTTGCCTTTTGCATGTCAAGTTTTAAGACAACTTGACACTTCCTTTTCCTCCGGCATGTTCTCAATTTATGAAGAACCTCTTGCACGATCAAAATATTGTTTGAATTTGCTTACCACCCACAAATGTGCTTTGTTTTGCTACAACTAGGTTTGGTAACAAAGATTTTAGCATTGTTGACACCTAAATTTTGGCGACCCGTTTAGTCATTTATTGCATTAAAAAATTAGGGATTAACTTTAAACCCTAAAATATATGTATATATATATATTAGTTAATTAATTAATTGCATAACATATAGTTTTAGGAGCATTTATTATTATTATTGCATTTGCATTGGACTAGGATGGATTTGACTCGATGTTTTTGAGTTTTAACCTGACGAGATTAGACCAAGCCTGCAGTGAGGAAAATTTTTAGCCAAGCCCATGGATATTGAGATCGAGACGAATTTGAAAGAAAAACAATATCTCAAAATCTTTCGATCATGTGGCAGAGAGGGAAACAATCGGTGTAGTCCTCGTCTTATTTGTGCTTAGTGGGTTATTTGAACAAAAAAATAAAAAAAGAGAGATTGACATATATGCGGCCACCGATTGCACATGAAGATTTAGTCCAATATGAATATTGACCGAATATCTCTGCCAAATAGAAAAGGAAATAAAATATGTCAAGATAATGGGCAAAAAAAGAATATATAATTGAGACACTCGAGTAAGGGGGGGATGGGGATCTAAGAATCTCAACGCACATAATAGAGAAACACACGCTTGGGAGAGAACGGAGAGAAGGATCCTCTCTTGGCGGCCCCCCATCGCGCGAGTCCTCTGCCCCGTTGCCGTGCCGTTGTTGCTCCCTTCTCGGTGGTTGCTACTGCTGTCCATGGAGCTGCCCCTTGTTGCCTAGTGATCGAGGCTGCTGTTGCTTCAATTTGAACCCGTGCGGCAATGTACTTGCTTGCTACGTAATTGCTATATGCTGCCATGTCTTCGTTGTTTTTCATTCTCTGCCATCACACTGTCCAGTCCGGTCTCCATCAACACTAACGAGACCATCAATTAGCCCTTGGCCACGATTCTCTCCGATGATAAAGTAGCAACCTTCACTCCTGCTTGGCCGTGATCAACAACGACAAAGTTTTCAGGCCACAAATATTGAATAATGGAGTACTCCATGAAGAAGCACTCATAGGAAAGTTCTGAATGTTGTCCAAGGAAGACGTGCACAAAATAACAAAGTTTTCAGGCCACAAATATTGAATAATGGAGTACTCCACGAAGAAGCACTCATAGGAAAGTTCTGAATGTTGTCCAAGGAAGACGTGCACACATAATCCCCACTAAAGAATTTATTTTGTGCAGCTTTCTGAGCAAGCCAAACACCGTGGAGCCATGCATCGTGTCAACCCACATTGTCGCCGTGCACATAACGCTCGCTTGCTGCCGTTCGCCGTCGAGAAGCCTGTCGTGATCCTGATTCGATTACACTTGGTCCAAATTTGGAAAGAATATCCTCAAACTAGGTAAGATGCACATCTCTAATATATTCACATATTTTACTGCCTAATATATGTCTATTAATATCTAGCATGCATATCTATGAGTGATAGACATATCTCCCAATTAGGATCTATTTCCTGATTCGCAACCACGCATGGTTTTTTTACTCCATCTATAAGGCTTTAGATGAAATAATTAATCAAGTGGGAATAAAGTTGATATTTTGATCTTTAAGGCTTAAGATTAATTTATCGATTTTATTAGCGAGAAAATCAAGTTTGATTTAGATATTATTCCTGGATTTGAGCGATATTTGGTATCTTTGATGATTTTGAATGGCTTGGTGTTTGTCTCATGGTCTTGATTGCTTTATTTATCCTGAAATATGCTTGAGTTAGATTAGGTTCATATTAGAATGTTGCATGCTTTAGGGTTATTTGCATATTTAGACTAAACATTTTATTTATCATGAATTTTCGAAATAAAAAATGAAAAAATAAAAAATTTAGGATGTTAGATTTTTTGTTTCATTAGCTTAAATTGCATGTTTAATTATTTGACATTTTTTTTTTTTTTAATTTCTAAATTAATTAAAAAAAAATCATCATGCATTTGTCATGTAGAATTAGGGCATCCTTTGTATGTCATTGCACATTAGGATTTTAAATTTAGATCGATTTAGATAGACCGCATCTTAGGTTAGAGATTGCTAAGTTAAGATAATATCTTGTTTTTAATTAGGGTTTAGCCTGACCTAATCCTTAATATAAGTTGGATGGAATCTTAATTTAGCTAGATAATTTTCACATTTTTCTAATTTCGAATTTCATAAAAATACAGAAAATGTCTTAGAATAAATTAGTTTTATTTTCTAGGATGAATTGCATTCTTTTTAAGAAAAAGAAAAATATCATATGCATGTCATTAGGATTAGATTTATGAAATGCATGCATGCCATTTAGTGGTCGTTGCTAGGTCCATTCAATTAGAAATTGCATGTCATTAGAATTAGGTCATTTAGTTAATATTGCATTGCATATTGCATGATTGTCATTAACTAATTGAAAACAAACAAAAAAATAATTGCGTGTTAATTAGAAATTATATCTAGGGTTGCTGATATGGATTCTAATTTAACATTGCATATGCTTTCGTTACTTTGAGGTAAATTTTTGCAATTTATTCATTGTTTATCTGGGTGTTAAATTGGTAGTTTGTGCACTTGCATGATTGCCTCACATGTTAGGGAAATAGAGTTAAAATCAATTTAAGCTATCTAAAACAAACATCTTTGAAAATAAAAGAAATGATACCGAAAGGGCATTAGAGAAATCTAGTGTAACCAAATTCTCGTATCCAAAATCTCTGGTTCGTAGGAGTAAAGTAAAACTCCTGTTACTTTACTTGGATTTCTAATCGATCCACCAAAAAATAGATTAGTGGCGACTCCTAAATAAAATCTATCTGCATGTTAAGAAATTTGAACTTAAGTCGCGAATTGGTATGGGCTTGGGAGAGCCCGAGTTAAGTCTAAGCTTAACAATCCATTAGCCAAATTTTAGGTGATCCATCTCGAAAAATTTGGTCGCGACAAGCATGTTTGTTAGCACCTTGGAAATGATCTTATAAATAAAGTTACATTGGCTTATAGGGCGAAATTGTTCTAGCTTTTCTAGGTTTGGGGTCTTGGGGATGAGAATGATTAGGGTTCTATTCAAATTTGGATTAAGTAACCAATATTAAAGAATTTCTCCACCTCCCTAAAGATATCCTAATTAATGTCTTGCCAATGATGTTGAAAAAACAAACCATTCAATCCATTTAGCCCAAGAGCTTTGGTAGCACCTAATTGATGTGTTGTAGTAGTAATTTCCTCCAAAGTAATAGTTTTATTAGCTTTTGGTTCATAAGTACATCAATCGAGCTTGGGATTTGGTTTAAAATAGGTTGAAAATTTCTACATCCTACTGACTTGTAAAGATTTCTAAAGCAATTCCTTGTCATCTCCTTAAGATTCTCCTCATTTCTCACCCAAACCCCTTCCATATTCTTTAACATGGAAATTTGGTTTCGAGTTCTTCTTTGTATGGTTGTTATATGAAAAAATTTAGTGTTTCTATCATGTCATTTTAGCCAGCTGATTCTAGATTGCATTCCCCAATACATCTCCTCTTCTTGTCATTACAGAAGTTCAATCTCTTGCCTCCAAGCTAACATGAAAAGAAGATGACAAGGGATTTGGAGACAAGATTTACTACATTTAAACTAATCGCTTGTAAAAGTAATGTTAAAAGAAAAAAGTAGAAGAAGCAAACATTGCAAGCGTGAACAACCGATGCTGTTGATAGATGGGAAACTTTTTTTTCTATTTTCCTCAAAAAACACAACACATTTTTGAAGAAAGTAAAATAGACAAATAGAATAAAGTTCGCAAACATTTTATGGAAAATGAGAACGAAACGCTACTTTCTCTTTGTGCTTGGGCGCATTCAAGATTGGCCTCCCATCTCATTTTCAGAAGACCAACCAAATGCAAGTTGGGAAAGCCTTTTGGTAATTGATTTATGGAGATATGGCCCAATAAAGAAGCCCAAGACATCAAAGAGAGTCCATTCAGTCATTTCACTGTCTCGTGCCAGACCCAGATATCATTGCATGCTTGAATTTACCCCCAGTCGATTATCTCCAGCCATCCAAACTCAAGCATGTAAATTACATTCCCCAGTTCCGACCAGAAAGAAAAATTTGTACTCCCCATTATATCTTCTCAGAATCTTGGATGACGTGACTTATACTGGGTTTGGGCCAGTAATTTTTAGCTAATCACATCAGGTTGGCCCAAGAATGTAATGGACCGAAGGCTCACAGTGGCCCAAAGATATGTAGTGCCAACAAGAAAATGAAGCAGCAATATAATGCGGGCTGGGCCGGGATGGGGATTACCGTCCCAGTCCCCATCCCCGTCCCCGTAAGCGCCTTCTATTGCAATAACCAGTAGCCACGAAATTCTTTGCTGAGTTATTTTTATAATAATATAATAAAAAAGGGCCTCTTGAATGGGTTCTAAAAGGTTACGCCTCGTGGGTTGGTCTTATAGAATTCGAACGAGCTTCAACCTTAATGAAAAGGGCAACGTGCGACAATTGAGAAGATGGAAATATAGAAAGAACTGTCCCACGTTTCTTGTCTAGAGAGCTTTTTCAGCTTTCATTTCTTATGTAAAAAGCAAAGGCGCCTAAGTGGAGGTGGCTCTTAATATTTTTTTTATTAGTACATCATTTGGTACCTTTACTTTATTTTTGCCCTACCTAATGCCCCACGTGAGGCCCGGATTTTACCTCTGCACCCATTGCTAAGTGTGGGAGGGGCAATAAGTGTAGTTACCCCTCCCACCGTTATCATGGGAGCCTCACACCCATTATAAAATGTCCAGTTTGAGTTACGGTTATTAAGTGCATTCATAGTTGCACGAGTTTGTCATATAGCTCCATCGACGTCTCAGAAGTTAGGAAATTCTCTCCAAATGAAGTAGCAAATGCCCAAGGCATAAGTTGACTAGAGGTTAGTTCACAACATAGCCCAAAATTGTGACATTTGAAAGACAACAGGACCCTTTTATCATTAGCTAAGCTTGGTATCCATTATGTCAATTAGCAAACATTAAATTGAAGAGAGATATGCCGATGCTGATCCACCATTAAGGACAAGTGGCACGACATATAGAATCGAGCCTTTCCCACAAACCCTAGAAAGACACTTTATTTTGTAGACCCAATAATTGAAGTGCAATTTGCATAAAACTGAATCAAGTGAGCTCACTTTTATCTTAGTCATTTGATTCTGAGATGGGGCACGTATGATGTAATAACTGAAATTGAGTGGGCCGACATAATACGTAGGACTTTTTCCCAGAATTGATAGACTTGATGAGTTGGATGGGTATATATGAGCACATCATAACAGGTGCTCATTAGATATTATGAAGGTTCACGTCCTTCACTCCACCACAAATAAATCGGTTTAAACAAGCTTTTCATAGTGAAAAAGCTTTGGAAGTGCCTTTTTTTTTTTTTTGTCTTTTTAACCCAAGCCAAAGGTGGAATTGAGACTGAGAATAGGCATCAACATCAACAGATAAACCACTACTTATGGAAGGAAACCGTCCAAAAACTTAATTCATCTTCTTCAGGACTGCATTTCATCTGTTTTACTTACCTTCCGTTTAATGTAAAGGTACAGCTCATTCCGTTTGCATCACTTCACACTTTGTTGCAAAACGGTACACATTTCAGGCTGAGAAAAAGCTATATTGCAGTCATTGCTCAAACTCAACTCTCGGAAGAAAAACGTCATGGGTCGGTTCAGTAACCTCACGTGGGCTTCACTCGACTCGGCGACTCTCACATGGTTCAAGCCAGTAATCTCGAGATGATCTAGTTTTTTTTTTAACCTGACTGAGACGGAAAGGTGATTGATTTTTAACCTTTTTCCCTCTTAAAAATAAGCATGCCTGTATTCTTATAGGAACCAGATTCTTGGTTCTAGGGTTTCGTCGCTTTGTTAGGACTACATTCCTGTTCCCTCTTTCGCAGCGGGGCTAGATGCGAATGTCGACACCTAACATTATTCCATCCTCAATGATAGTTCTCCCTATTGTCCTATTCCGGATTAGTAAAACACCTAAGCATGATTAGGACTATAAATGGCGTAGCACACTTACTTTATGTACGCCATCGTTTACCTCCTCTATAACTAAAACTTCAGGTTGATTGTCTGGGTCTGGTTTGCCCAACTGCATATTTTATGGTTTAATCATATGGTCGGTGGAGTTAGGTTATAGTTGGTCGGGCTTGTGAGCTGTCCCAACTATAAGAAGTCAACCAAAGTACAGAAAAACTAGATCAAGAAGTACGTCAGAAGCAATAATGGTATGCTGCTTTCGAAAATTCTTATAAAAAAAACACACCAACATTTCCTAGAAATTGGTAATGATTTTAAATAATTTGGGGTCCAAAACAAAATGTCGTCAAGATGTATCAACTGATGAAAATTGTCGTTTGTACCATGCATCTAGTTAACTTAAACTTATCCATGCCCATAAATATACACAACACATTTATTTGCTTTAAAAGTGGTTTTTTATTTAAAAATAACTATGCACTATCAAGCTACTTTGTACAATGTACAATCTTAACTCAAATATATATGTTTGCAAATACGACTAAATCAGACTCATTTGAGTGGTCGAAAGAGAGATTATAGAGCCCAATCCAAAAAAGAGAGAGAAAGTATTTGCCATACTGATACAATCTCACCAAATAAATTAAGCGATCTTATTATTATGATCTCCGTGCATATTATATCTCGATGTTGGACGACTAACCCACTTGACTGCCTAAAAGTTCAACACCAACCATTACATTTTGTACAAGTATTGCTAAATAACCCAGAAGAAAACAAAAGGAATTGTTAGATAATGTAGAAATTTCTTTTCTTATTTTTCCCCGGAATTTTCGTAAAAAGAGAGAGATCTATGCTTTGGTAAAGGCGCAAGTACGGGGAGGACTTGGAATCAAAGCAGTGGCGCACGAGGTCCACATGAACGAGCTTCTTGAGTGCACGTCTCTCTTTGTTTCTTCCTACTCCCCTTATTTTCGGTCAAGCCTTTTGTCAAAACGAAGGACATCTAAACCCACATTGCCAACACATGCTGCCAAAAGCTTCGTAATGTAAGTAAGACCCATCAGGATTTGAGCAAGTTCTGAACTTACCCTCTTAATTCTTCACTTGAATTTTTACAGAATTCACGCTTTTGTACTTGCGTCGTCGATATTGATAGACTCCACATCAGATCCGTATAATTTAAGTATTGAGATGAGTTGAGTTCAAAAGCCCTCGACGGATTTGATAATATCCCAGGGCGATATAATGACTCGTCTGATGTGTGAGGGCGACCGCCGTGACGGGGCCTTATCAAGTTCACACCGTCTCAACCACCATTAGTTTATTCGGTTGTGCTCTCCTTTTTTTTTTTTTTTTAAAATCCTATTATCTCCCCTGCCTCATTAATAATTGAAAGGTGCTATTCAAGGTAATAAGATATACTCAAATGGAGGAGAATAAAGACTCCATTATCCACACCACACATTATGCCGCCACCACCACCTCCCTCTCTCACTACATGCCAAAACTCTCTCTCTCTCTCTCTCTCTCTCTCTCTCTCTCTCTCTCTACGCACACAAAATTTAGGGAAAAGGGTGGCCAGATTAACATGGACACTTTTGTCCACGTCTAATTCTAGATGTTCTTGAGGAGTGGATGACCCTTAGCTTCACTTGAACTATTTGTCTTCGCTTTGATAGGAAGTCATCTAGTCTTTGCAATAATTGAAACCCCAACGAGCTCCAACATTAAAGAATGTAAAATATGCAACTGATAGTGGTGACGTGATATGACCAATCAATCGCCATTGTACGCATATTATGAATATCATTTCATTCGATACTATTCATGTAGTGACCTCATTTTTTATCGTTCAGTTCATCATGAGTCACTACTACATATTATTTACTAGATCTGTAAATATCATACTTTCGAGATGTCGCATATCACTATGTTTAATCTTTCTAACGACCTACTTAAAACTAACAAAGAGCAGGCTTGTGGCTCTTATTAGATGCCTTCAAGGGGCCCTAAATGGGGACATCATCTGTTTATAGTAGTTCTAAGGGTAAGTCTTCTAACTCACTAGTTCTTGATGATATCGACGTAATCAGATAACGACGTGCATGAGATAACCCATCGTATATTTGTACATGCGTACAATTAGTGTAATACAAAACGAGAAAAGACAATTCAAGATTCCCTAAAAATCGATGTGATTTTCTTCTAGAATGGCTCGGCGGCATGGAAAATAATCGACCGTTCCTTTTCATCAGGGAGACGACATGGGCGAATTCGATGAAATGCTCCAAACAGATCCGACGTGGCATACGCAGAAGGGACATCAGCGTGGACGTGGCACCTCTTGGTGGCCTTTCGGACTTAGCTCTTACTTGTAAGCATCTCTCTCTCTCTCTACCCTTAGTTTTTTTTTTTTTTTACCTTTTTCCTGGCGCTGTCCCTATACGCTTAATTAGCGTTGGCTCTTAACTTGTAAGTTTCTCAAAGGAGTTGAACATCTAGCCATTGCAAGGGGTCAATTCAACCTGGGGCTTCCAGGTAAATCGAATTTTCACGCCCGGCCCTTCAAATTATGCACGAAATAGGCAAATAATCTCATGTAGCATTAACCGCTATTCTCTTAGCACGTGAAATTATCAAAGATGGAGAAAATTTTCAATCTTCAAATGCTAATTACATATAATTTCTAAATCTAAAAACCTTGCGAGGTGCTGTCCAGCCACCGGCGAACCAAATGAACCCAAAAAATATAAAAAAGAAAAGCCACAGAAAAAAAGGGGGTGGGGGAGGAGGGAGAGAGGAAAGAGGCGGCAGCACGCACGCAGCCTTTTCAGATTCCTCACGGCTCTCTCCCTAATCGACTTGTTTATTGCACTAATCCAATCATCTACCGAAGGAGACGGCCACAAGGAGAGGGCACGTCCCCGTCACGTGTCGCCTCAGACCTTTCCGAGCTTTTCTTTTCTCTCTGCAATATCGACGGATTTAGCGAGGCCTCGACCCTCCCATCTTTCCCCATAAAGTCGAATTCGATAAAATCATTCAGTCGCCCCCACCGAATGCAATCATGCTTCATCAATCGAAGCTGGGAAAGGCCGTGTGACCACTTCGTTATTTTTTATCTTTAGTAGCTCGTGATCAGGATTAGGTGCTAAGCTAATTCAAATCTGGACGGGGGTTGTCACTTTAGAAAGGAGAAAGCGATCGGCAGGGAGAGAATCTGACAGCCCTGGACTCGCCAACCTATGAAGCGAATATCAGCTGTTGATAGATAGAACAAGGATGCCGTTCGAGTACAGTGAGCTGACCCATGATTGAAGTGGGACCTAAAAAAAGACGAGGGGATCCACCAAAGACCAACTACCATCTCAAGAACAAGGCAAAAGAAACATGGGGGCAGATTCAAGATAAGGAAAATCCCACTTCATAATCCTAGACATCAATCAGTTTCCACATCGAACCATTGAGTCACATTAAGTGTTCTTCACATCGATCGACATAGACACTTGCAAGAGAACTAGCATTCCCCAGTCCAAAGTAGAGCACATGCAGATACTAATCCTAAGCATAGTCTGCGTTTTTCCTGCCAAACCCGGCATTGTACCGACTGTGGAACGCAACACGGGTCCATTGCGAAAGCAATGCGAAACCGAACACGGGTTTTTCTGTACACATATCAATATGCCACTCCGTTATTGCAAATCATGTTTGAACATATCCAGAGTCATGATCAGTAGTAGTACATGGGACATATGTACACTTAATATTTCTATAGATTTTTCTACCTCATGAAACCAAATCCTATGTAACAGCTAAAAGAGGTAGAAGCCAGATCCTTGGTCCACATATATACAACGAGAAAAGGCACAAACTATGTCCAGTCGTTCACCATATATAATATTTACAGCTAAAGCTTTTGGCAATTTCGACTCCCCCTATACCACATTTCACTTTGCATTCTTGTCATTAATAATTTATCTTTCTGTATTCGTCCCCATTGACTCACTATACAGCTGTAAACTAAGAAAAAGACCTGATCGTCTTTCTTCTTCTTCTGTCTTTCTTTTTCTTTTTCATTTTTTCAGAAAGGAGCGCGATGAGGAATGCCCTTTCTTCGCCTGGCATTGCTGTGATTGTATATTGGCGGAGTGCCGGGAGAAATGCTTGCGGGGGCGTCATCGCCGGACCAAGTCAGCCTCTCTCCACTGTCCATCTTATTATCGGTACAAAATGCCGTCCCATCCATCAGGCGGCCGAAGAACGGGGACTTCCGAGGCTTCTTCGGAGTCGAGGACTCGTCTGACTCGAAGTCGCCGCTGAGCGCATCCCTACCGTGCTTGTGTTTCAGAGTGAACGTGAGGTTGGGATCATCGCCCCTCTTCATTGCATTGAGCTGCAGAAGAAGAAAGGACGGATTCAGATGAAATGTCGAAACTTTGGTCAACACACGCTTGATCAGAAACAGACGCCATGCCAATGTGAATGACTTGAAAGAAAGCAAAATTCAGTACATTCGATCAGCAGAGTAGGTGAAGAAACATTGCCACAGAGACAAAATATCAGTCAAAAATGGACTTGCACTCAATTAAATTAATAAGAACCAGAAAACCTGGGCGGTTAATCCAATACACGCCACAAATTTTGAGGTGATGCACCAATCATTCATTAGTCAAACTAATACAAAATCGATCAGAAACACTCAAATTCAACAACGAATGAATGAGAAGAACTTGTCCATGAATCGATCGATCATACGACCCCCCCAAAAAATGTACTTCAATCGCAAGGAAGGAGGATGAGAATCAGACGAATTTACCTTGCAACCCAGAGAACAGAACCTGAAGGAATCAAGGAGGCTTCTGCAACAAATCTCGCAAGTGTTGGTGACCCCCTTCCCAGGCCTGGGCTGCGGCCTCTCATTGAGGAACACAATCTTCGCGCTGTTGATTATGTACGTCTGAACGCACGATATGTCTATGTACCTCTGAATCTCATTCACCCTCACCACGTTGTGGTACGAGGATCGTCGTATCTGCAAAAACAAAACCCCCCGAAACAGAGGACTCACAATCCCGTTCGATCAAAAAGAAGGATTTTTTCACAGGCAATCTAGGAAAAGGGGTGATTTTGAACGATGACATGCCTGAACGACGCGATGGTCCCTGTGGTGGACGAGGCAGTAAGAGCAGAGAGCATTTCCGACGCAGTCCAAGCAGAACATGTTGCACTCGCTCTTGTTGGAGTCTCCGTGGACGGGACAGGGCACGAAGTAGCTCGCCCGGAGCATTGGCTTCAGCCACGGCGGACCCAAATCGTCGTTTCCCATTCTGATTACCGGGCTCACCTGAACAAGCAAAACCGACCGAAACAACGAAAATCAAAACCGACCCTTTCACTTTCTTCTTCATCACGCAGTCGAAAATGGAAGCACCGAAAACAGAGGGCACAGAAAGAAAGGCAGCGGCAGCGGTTACCATCACTTTCTCGCGGTTGGTCTTGAAGACTCCGATGCTCTGCAAGTGGCGACGGATATCGAGAGCCACCTCGTCCGGCTCCAGGGAAAAATCAACCCAAGTTCGTCCCTTTTTCTATCGACCCACCTCGAGAAAGATCGGAACTTTTCGCCTCTGCAAATGCACCAGGCTCTCCCCGATCGGCGCCAGCAGCCAGGACTGATAATTTGGCAAGAGGAAGGGACTAGAGAGACAGAGGGATGGGGAGGGAGGATCATATACCAGGGAGAGGAGACGAATCTATAAGGCGGTCAATCAATAATTCATTCCTGGTTTTTGTGTGGGTGTTTTTTTCGAATTATTCTTTAATTTTTTTCCCAGATTTATTTTATTTATTTATTTATTTTTGGTGTTGGGCTAAGGAGGTAAGGAAACGTGCCATGTTTTCGTAAAAGCCGAGTTCATCGACGGGGCTCGAATGGCGACAGCAAGTCGATGAAAAGATTCTCACGTTTTATTGCCCGTCCGATCGAATTTCGGCCCCCCTTTCATCGTATTTTTCCTCTTTCCGGTTTTCTTTTTTCTTTTCTTCTTTTTTTTTTTTTGTGAAGGAATTTTACGAGGGCAGGGATGGAGTTGGGGTGCAAATGCGGCCACCGTTGACCGGAGAAGCGTGTGGCTGAGGGTACGGACCCTGTGATCGAAAGGGCGCGACGTGGGCCCCCCAGGTTTTGTGGGGGGCACTGTGCGCATGATCGATCGGACAGAGGCGACGCCGCCTTTGGTGCCGTTTCGTGATTTCCCCACGTCCGACCCGGGGGGGCACACGTGCGAGCTCGCTTCTCCCTGGGGAAAAAGCCAGTTCGATCGAAGCAGAGGGGTAAATGACACAGTAATCCATGACCTTTGTTTTAACATGTAATGTAGTCCGTACATTTTAAATTTATACGAAATGATTATTGAATTTTAATTCAATATGTGATATGATCATTGTTCAATATGGTTTCATGGACTTTTGTTACATATTTATTTTAATTTATGAGTTGTATGAAAACGTTCAATATCATGGTACCATAACAAAAAACAACATATATTAATAGCCATGGACAACATGTGACATTTTCATATAGTCAACATGTACCAAAAGTCTATAAATGGATCTTATTAAATAAATTAAAAATTAAAGAATAACATTAAAAATTTAGGCTAAAGTAGAGTGGCCATATTATCATTTGTATCATTATCTCATATAGAACCCTAAATGGTGCAAATTAATTTTTTTTTTTCACTTCCTTTCTCTTTTTCCCCAACTCAAACTTTAGGAATTTCCAGCTCAAAATCAAATCTGATCGTAACCTTCTTTTCACATAAATCGAGTTAGACTCAGATCGCAGAATAATAAATGTGTAGTTGCTTGTAATTTTTCTGGACTGGTGATAGAGCGCATTGATTAGATCGACAAATAAAAATGGAAAAATAAATTAATATGCAGTACGCCATTTACAATGATGCAACATGTGACTTTGTGCACTCGAACAGACTTGAGCGCCGGATAAGCATACACCGCAAAGCAAACATTATCACTTTGACCAGGTCAATCGAACCAATTATTTTCTCTTTATTTTTCTTATCTCTTTTTACGAATTTATTATGACTATTTTGGACGATGGAGGTGGGCGCCAGACATTTGGAACCGCCAATAATAGTCGGTCCAGTAGCACTCCAAAGACCTCACGAAAATACACATTTTCTTTTTCCTTACTTTTTCTCCCTCTCTCTGCATTTTCCTTTTCCTAGTGAAAAATCTGCATCGTTTTAGACCACACTTCCAAGGAAAAGTTTCAGGGTTGCGCTCTTCTCCGTGCTAAGGAAACAGGGCATATTCAAGGCCTACGTGCACGCAGACGCATCTTGACCTCTTCGAAATATCTCCTCTGCTTAGGGGATTTTATGTCATCAGGACGAATAAAAATATCTGCGCTGTTTCCACAAATATGGAAAAACACTGCACTCGAATCTCCCGGTTCCTGTCCTCGAGCTCGTCTTATAAATATCGTCCTTCGCTTTCGCGTCGATGGAGAACTGAGAACTCGGTTCGGTAAACTGCGTTTGGCGTCTGTGCTCTCGCTCATTTACCATGAAACCCTAGAAGAAATATCCGTTTGGACACGAAAATCATTTGGTCTGCTGAGAACTTAAACCTGCCACGCGGTCCCACTACCAAGTTCGACATTGTCTTTAATAAAGCGTTGTTAGTGCGATTCATGTCTATGCTGGAGATGTTTCTGTCGTTAATTAGACTAGGGTTTTGCATTATTCGTGTTCAGATCCTTTCTTGCTTTTAGTGAGTAGCATCGGTTTGATGTTCAACTTGTTCATGGTGTGTTAGGAATAATCATTCGTAGGATTAAACATGGGTATAAAGGCAAAAGTGGTATCGAAGCCATTTCATATTTGTGATTTTCAGATTTTGATAAAACTAAATTGTCGGGTTCTAGATATGTCTCCGATTGTACATCACTAAGGTTTGGGCTATTGCGCTGATAGAAAAGCCTCGTGCAAACTTAAACTAGCACGATATGTATAAAAATGGTAAGGATGCGGATATACTACGAACAAAGCGGAGATAATATCGCTAGTGCCCGGATGGACTATGTACCCGGATGGACTATGTACACATATTATATGGCAATAATATCCATTTATCTGGATCGATTTTACTTTCCGTTATTTGTATAGTCTAAATCTTGTAGCTCATGCATTTTGACATTTTTAAAATTAAAATCTCTTGAAATTTTTACAATACTCAAATTTGAACAAGTAAAACCACATGAAATTTCTCAATGATTTTATAAGTTTGGAGGAGGGTAAAAAGTAATTTTCACTCTTATGTAAGTGTAAACGAACAGGTGATGCTTATGTAAGCCCATACGAGAATGAAGATAACTTCACTTCACTAAAAAAAGGAGTTTTTAATGAAATCGCCAACTTGCACGTTTTCTGACTTTTGAAGGTTATTTGGAATTTTTTGTTGACATTTCAAGGGCGACTTGTGTACTTTCTAAAACATGGGACAACGCTGTCTTTGGCCGTATCTGATGTCTTTTAATTTCGCCTTTATGAAAAGGGAATCCGGGTTTTGTCCAGCTAATCCTTTGGGATTCATGAGCTCTCTGTCAATCCATGATCCAGTCAAGTTGTGATCAGGTGGCTCATAAGGAATTAGTAGCACTCTAAGACGGATGGGATGGGATCGGGATCGAGGTCGATGCACTACTTTTGTATCCGTAGTAGTGTGAAACAAAGGCCCAGATTACAACGTACGCTGAACCCGTCTCTTATCTAGCGGGGTCGATCCCTTTGGGTTAACGTCCCATTTTTTGTCTATCATCTTGCCGTGTCTCTCACTTCTTTTAGCTTTTAGTAGAGAGAGAGAGAGAGAGGTGTGAGAAATAGCACACCATAACCATGCTTTTGTCAAAGGTATTGTCGTTCTCCTCCAAAGAAAAGGTGGGCGCTTCCTTTTGTGTCAAAAACATATGAAAGCTTCGGGTTTCTTCTATTTTTGTCAGCTTGAGTATCTTCGGTCCTCTTCGGCCTGCTGCAAAGTCGATGATCAGGACATGGTGCATTCCATTATGGAACCTCAGTTGCAATCATCATCGTCGAACATGTGCTCTATATAGATTGTCTTGGTCGAGATCTGGTACCGTGTAATTGAATTTTGTTACCTGACCCTGAAAACTGGCAGAAAAAAGGATGTCCATGAAAACGATCTCTTTTTCTGGCGAACTGTGATATCCTTACGAGTATTCAAGAGATTAGTTGATTGATTTTAGACATCTTCACTGCTAGAAGTTGCGACTATTTGTCAGTACATAAAAGATTGAAGGGCTTGAACCATTATATTTGTAGAGAGGACACTAGATTTCTGAGCATGCGGAAGGTTGCCAGGAATGCTGCAGGTGTATCGACTCAAGGCCATGTTCCAGGAAGCTACCGGATGGGCTGATGCATTGGCAAACACGGGGTAAGCGCAAGAAAATCAGTCCAGTGTCTTTTTGGATGTTCCTGGTTTGAAGGGTACTTCTGAGATACCTGCCTCGACGGTTGATGTAACACAAGAACGATGCAATCGCCTCTTGATTGAATGATATCTGACGTTCACAGGAAGAAATTGTTGTCACGATCCTGATATGATCAAAGGATTCAAAGCGCGTCTTCGGCCGGCCAAGCCCGAACTTTCATAAAACCACTAAGCTCACGGACATGGCAAGGCCCGAGTCCGACCAAAGAAATGAAATAAAGAACGTTTCCCAAAGACAGAAGAAGTGAAGGAGAACTCCATTGGGGTGGGCCACTTAAGGATTAGCCCAGATGACAGCCCAAAGGTACTTATGGTTCGACTGAGTATGATCACGGCCCTGTTAGCTGGCAATCGTCCTGCCTAGGCCCGATTAAGTCAACTTTGGAAATGCACCTCGTGAAACCCAAGCCCATGCTAGCTCCAAAAAATATGAATATTTGTCGTAATCGGCATCGGGATGCCATGGTCTGGAATTAAATCGTTTTCTCGAGGTGCTCAGGCCCTGTTTGGTTATATAATCAGGTTTCAGATGCGGGACATACTTAAGTTCCTATTATCATTCATTCAGGGCCTTAATTTGTGATCTAGACTTTTCCATCTCGATGATGAAGCTTATTCCTGATGGTCTCACTAACTGATCTTGACCACTATTATTTGGAGATCGTATCAAATATTAAGAGTTTGCATCAATTGGGTACCACTCTCGCGGCCGCATTGAAGTAGTGCTTTTCTTCCTAGATGGCTACCAATTGTTGCGCCCCACCGCATTTTGAGAAGAATTATGTTCAAGTGGCATTTTACCTCTAATCACAATTAATCGATTGATTCTTCAACATCAGTTGGTATGGACCACCACTTAGTTTCACTAGAGCTTCATCTTGGTCATAAATAAATCACTCAAGCTTAGTTCCATAAGTAATGACAATTACCCTATGAAGACTCGCTTTCACAATGGCTTTGGTGGGTTCGCTTAATCAAGTCACTGTTGAGGAGTTGCTGGCTCATTTATCAAGAGGCAAGCATTTGGAGTCTTAGTAGTCAACTCCCATTACTTAAGAGCTTATGGTTTCATGTTTTATTTTACTCCTCAATGAGGGTTCTTTTCACCCTTCTCTCACGGTACTGCTTCGCTATTGATCACCCAAGAATATTTACCATTGTAAGGTGGTCCTTGCTAATTCACATGGGATTTCACATGTACTATTCTACTTAGTTCTGAGTGTAAGCTATTGATGCTTTTGGCTACTCATCATGTAGGGTCCAACATTCCATTGCTTTGCCTTGTGACACAACACTTGTACTGCTCCTCTACAACTTTGCTTTCATGGTTTAGGCTTTCACTTGCTGTACTACAGGAATTGTTTTTACTTTCTTTTCCTCTGGCTACTAAGATGTTTCAGTTTGTCAAGTCGTCTCTTGCCTACTTGTGGATCCGATAACAATTCGAAGGTTGACCAATTTGGTTACTTTTGGATCTACACTTATTTTCTATTCCTCGAAGCATTTTGTTGCTTACTATGCCCTTTCTCGACTCTAAGTGCCCATGTATCCACTGCAATTCTTTGCTTATTTGAACCTAGCTCTTCACTTTAAGGCTTTTTCATCATGAGGTGTTGTTAAGTGGAAGGAATTTATCACTGTCCATGAATGAGAAATCACTTTAAGGCCTTTCCATCATAAGGTGTTGTTAAATGGAGGGATCTTATCAATATCCATGATTGAGAAATCGTTGATTGAACTCTTGAATCAGGAAAATTGGGAATTATTATAGAGTTTTGTATTGGCTAGGTTCATAAGTTGAAGATGGTTAGACTCAAACTATTGACATTCATCATAGGGTAAACCATTGCCTCTTCGGCCCATGACTAATTCTACCAAGACCAATGAAATAAATGACTCCCCCCACCAAACATAGTCTACATCTTTCATTGTACTATTCTCTCCAAAGTGCAACTCTTCTCAAAATATCAAAAGATGATGAATTGGATTATATTCTAACTAAGGATTCTCATGGTTCCAGATGGAGCTATAGGATAATTGGAAACAAAGGGCTTTCTCTCTCTTTTTGCCCAACCCTTTAACCTCAAGAATGCTAGTTTTAAGAGTAACTTATTGCCATTTTTTACCCTTACTGCTTAACTTAAGAATGAACAGCTAATGTGTTTACATATTGGATAGGATTCTATAATTGGTCCACAACCCCTGAATGTTGAAGGCATCTTTTGAATGATCTCATAGATCTTACAAGATGGAGACGATGAAGTTAGTCTAGGGATATTCTTTCCTTTTGTTGCATTTCTCTCAAAGGATTGAATGGTTTTAAATATGGTTAGCAAGCACATCGAAATTTGAACTACAATCAACTATAACTATATTTATGTAATTATGTGGGAAATTACCCCATTAATCATAAACTAATTGTCTAGATCTTAATTCAGTTATAAGTTTTCCAATTTTACCAATGTAATCCTAAATCTATGCGTGAAAATATCAATGTTCTTTTTTCTTTTTTTATTATTTGTATTCAATGCTACTATTCATCATCTTCCTTAGAGGTTCCTATTCATGTCCATGGTGGCTCCAAGTATGGAGGCTTGGCCCATGGCTGTTTACCTCCGTATCTTGTGCCACGCAAAATGGCCTTAGCTACGGCAAAATGGCCTTGGCCGACGTCCCTGGGATCCACGATGTCTAAGCCTGGAGCTCTTTAAAATTAAGCCTTTAGTTGCTCAAGCAAATTCTCTTTTGGATACTTGCGATGTACAGTACAAGTGACACGACGTAAGTCTTTTGTTATGGATAAAGCTATTGTACTGAATTTTACGAGTTAACAGTGCAAAACTCGCTGATGTTGAGATGTACAGTACATCGGCCTCCATAGAATAGGCGACGGCGCTTGCTCTATTTGTTGACGACCTAGACGGTCGGTGGCATAGAGATCTCGGTCGTAGACTCTATCCCGAATGTCATACTCTGTTAACTCTATCTATTTGTTATTGACCTCGATGACCTCGAGCTCCGACGTGGTGTCAAGCTTGAGTTCCTAGAGTTGGCGGGCTCGAGCTTTGTCGCAGCATTGAGCTCAAGAGCTTGGAGTCCCAGGCTTAGATCTTGTTCATGTTGTAGCTGACGGTTCGATGGACGAGATGTTGGAGAGGAGCGACTAACTCCGTAAGCTCATGGCGATGAAGGAGAGAGGAGGAAGACAGCGTTTGTGCGATGGTATTTGGGAAAATTGGACAATGACAAAAGAAGAAAAGAAAAAAATGAAAAAAAATTGTCAATTTCAAATGCTAATCATGACATATAAGATGGTCAACGATACCTAAATCGATATGCCTATATTTTTAAGCAAAAATTGATCGGAATGACACAATTGAAATTTCATATAAGGATTTAGGATTACATTAGTAAAAATGAAAAGTTTATGTTTGAACTGATATTTGTACAATAAATTAAGAATTAATTGAATTTTTTTCCCTAATTATGTTATTTGTTTTTGACGCAATATGTTTATTCAATTAGTTGGAACGAGAAAGTAAAACTATCCATAAATGATGGGTACGAATGCTACCTCACGATAATCCAAATGTCAGGGGAATGAGGATAGAAGTGTTGCAAATCAGAAAAGAAAAGGTAGAGAAATAAAGTTGGGGGGAGCAGGGATACAATGTCCGTATTCAAATGTTCTTTTCTTAGTCTACTTACCAAGAGAAGACAAATCAGTTGGAACTTGATTTGATAGAACAATGGAAGAGGAAGGAAGAATGGAAGAAGAAGACGAAAGAGCCACGATCAAATCTCTTTAAAACGCAAAACTCGAATATAAATGGTCAAAGACATGGCCTTGTTAAGGGACGTGAACCTCCCCCGGAAGAGGTAATCATAACAACGATAATAAATAAATAGATGAATAAATGAATAATGAATTTGCTTTTATACTTAAAGTTTTTTTTCCAACAGTCCCACTCTATATAATAAGTATAATAATACTCTCTAAACAAGATCACGCATCAAAGTTCTTGGAAGTATTGGACTTACCGAATGATAGAGGAAGAAAACACTTGGCTATATGGATAGTGCATATAACATAAGCTGGACGTCCTTGAACCTTGTGCTTGAACAAATCAGCTTGAAAAATTATCGATACGGAAGGAACAAACTTCACTAGCTTATTCAAGGCCGCGTGTTAATGGTTCGTGCACTTATCCATGTCTGGGAAAGCGCTTCGGAGTTTTACCGGGACCAATAGGAAGCGACCTCGACTTCCACACTTCTGTAATTTTTTTTTTTTGGTAATCAAGGACTCCAGCACGGGCCTCCCGTGCCCGGATGGCATCAAAGGACCGGGCCCCTATACCTTAAGGGAGACTAGCACAGGACCCCACCACCATGGCCCTCCACTTAAGATGCTAGCACTCGGAGATTTGAATTTGCGACCTCGATGATGAGAAGCAAGCCCTAAACCATCACAGCTGCCTACCGGTGGGTACACTTTCGTAGTTTGTGAAGAATGATTCACATCAACCTTAATTTTTGCTGTGAACAAGTCATTGCATTAGCCAAAATGAAATTTTCTTCTTTGAAACAAGATCACATGCACTGGAGATGTGACCTCAATGTTAATTATTCTCTAAATCTCAAATTGGTTAACTTTCTGTTTTGAACTCTAATAACTTGTACGGTAAGTCATAGAGAAGGCCACAAGCGGAAGAGCTTTATTCAATCGATGACAATTTCCAACCACACGGCTCTTCAAGGATACGCCTCCTGACCACGTATGAGTTTTGTGCTTTGAGGAGGACATTCTTTATTGGTTGCCGATATTCTTTGATTACCTTTAAGTCATTTCTCGTTTTGTTTATCTACTTTGCCAACTACCGAGTAGGAGGGGCATCTTGTTTCCATTGTGGTGGACTACGTCGGACTATGCATTTATTTGGAGAAATCATTGTTTATAAGAAAGTATTATTGATACACCTTGCCCTATTTCATTTACTTTTTCTTTTAAAACAAATTTCTCTTCTTCCATTCATAGTCCTCCAAAAAACAATGATCATACTAATAAAATAATATAAGAATGACACAAATAATACTTAAATTTTGGCTCAATGTGCAAAATTTGATCAATTTATAATGTCGCCCTATAATTTTTAACTTGTTCAACACGATTATTGAATTTTTGGTAAATATTCAATTTAAACTTCGAATTATATGGAAAAATCCAATGTAATCTTTCCATCGATTCAAATTTAGAGACAATATTGAATATTTTCATATAGTCGAATGACTAAATTAAACGTGCACTAAAAATTTAGAGACAATGTTATAAATTGAATCAAAGTTTAGAAATTATTCATAATATTTTTCTTAAAACGATAGTGTCTAGCCAATGATAGATATCCAGACTCTTACAATGTACGTTTTTCTCAACTTTCTTTTGTGGGGGATTGGTTACTAGACACATGTGAAGCTATTAATGTAATGATACGATTTACAGGATAGTTTTCCAAGTAACATGTGTTAATGGAGAATCTCACCCTTTTTCTCGGAAATGAGGCTTCTGCTGTGTCATCTGCTCTGTGGTGAAGAAAGAAGTAGTACAACCACAAGGAATCACTTGGAAGACACAAATTAATAATTTGTGGGCATAAAGTCCAAAGATTCCCCCACAACTCACCCAGGAAAAGAAACTACGAAATGAATATATGACTTTTAGATGCACATCCCTTTTCCCTTTTCTTGAATGATTGAAAAAATCGCTTTGGAAAATGAAGGCATAAAGTTTTTTTTTTCCTAATCCTTTGTACCTCAATTTCAATAGTTGGCACTTGTAAGAAAAAGAAAAGGCATATCTTGAACAGTTATTGGGAGATATACATGTATTATTGGGGAGGTGCCAGGTGAAGAAAGTCCCCCTACGAAAAGCTATAAAGATGAAAGAGAGAGACTTGACTTTTGGTGCAATTGGGTATCAAATGTCTAATTATAAATCTTTTGCTTCCAACCTAAGTCTTACAACATCGTTCACCAGGAATAGACAGTACTCTTGGGGCCCCTATATCCGGAAAAACTTATATTCTGTTATTCCCTTGTTTGCTTCCGGACATAACAAATGTATAAGTCCGTTGTTAAACACGACATGTGAAGCCAATTACCTCCAGCAACCGAACCAGCTCAGCCACGTTAAATTATCCACATCGCTCGTAATGAGTCTATATACTTTAAGCACGTAGTCTCCATGACTTTCTAATATTTTGGATTGGACTTCTCAGCATGGTTGGTGGTAGTTCAGATGCGCGTGTGAATTGTGCTAGTAAAATTGCACATCGAATAATTAATGGAATGCGGAGCAGTTAATAATCCTAATTGGTCATCATTCATTGACTTAAACTTGTGAGCAAATGTAGGTACAACTGAATATATTTATGGGGTCAGACTTGGATTTCTCCTTGGTGAGATCTTCTTGAGTGAACGTATCGGGTTTCTATTGCGTCGACCCAAGAAAGTGCTAACAAAGCTGTTGGTTGATTGGTTGTGTCCCCCAAATTGTTCCAATGATTGGTTAAGGAAGAAATCTCATGCTAAACACAGTATAGATGATGCTAAGTTGAGACATCTTGATGCGAAATGATACCTAAATTAAGAGTGTCAATTGTGTCATAAAAGTTTCATATTAAAGAATTGGTATGGTGAGGGGTAGTTAATAATCCTAATTGTCTTGTAACTAATTGATCTAAACCTTTGAGCGAGTCTAACTAATTGTGTTTGTGAGCTCTAGCTAGGACTCCCTTATATGGTAATCTCTCTAAGTGAAGGTATTCGACTTTTGCTACACATCCCAATAGTTTTACAGTTAGGTTTTACCCAGCTTATTTCACATGTGTGGCTCTTCGTTTGTCAAATTGTCGCCGTCACTTTTAATTTGGCTTGATATTAAAGTATGGTACATCCCTTGTTTGCGAGTTTATATGTTATTACATGCATGATGCATGTGGTCCTCTTCACTCATAAGCTTACGAGTTTTTATGTTATGACCAGCACTTCTGGCAAATCGCCACCGTTTAGTCCCTTCCATTTAGTAGTAGCCCTAAAGAGATTACTCGTCGCTGGTTGCCCTATCGACTTTAAGAAATACGGCAAAACCCCAGAATATCTGCATTAATAATTTGCTGCACCAGATTTTCTGGGTTTTTATATTTGATACCAATGGGATATTCGAGGCTCTTTTAGCTTGATACGTTAACGCGAACTTCAACTCGAAATTCTTCTACACTCATGGTTTTCTCAATTATTAATTATCCATTTTTGTTTTTGATATTCATTTAGAATAAAAAAAATCCCTCTTCTTGTAATGCGCGAAACATTGTAATTACGAAGTAAATTACTTTGATGATGAAATGTCCCAAAAGCGATACATATTTGGTGCCAAATTCAGACCAACATGCTCTGAATGAAACAACCACTTATTATACAAAACCTCCGTGCTTCTCTGTCCCCACCTTTAACTACAAAAAGAAATTTAATTAGGTAAAGCTGGAAAGGACAAGTTTGAATATTGAAAATATAACACTGGACGCATTTATAACGTATGATCTACGTTATATAACGTGTGTCTAAGAAAAAAAGTTGTCCCCAAGAATTTGACTAGGATAAAGGGATTGATATGGTACTAACCCAAGCAATGAATTGCAGAGAATTTCTAAGCAGCCAGCATCACTTCTTTTTCTCCAATTTTTCTCCATGCAAACAGTAAACACCTTTTCTGTCCAGCATAAATGTTCTCCACCCTAAGTCACCACTCCCCACCAAGTCCATTCCGGCCTAAAGAGAGAACCAATTCGAGCGCGTAACCACATCAAGCCGAAAAGAAGAAAGAAAGGATGATGAGGGACAATACAGCCCCGCCCACCAGAAAATCTCCAACCCTAAAGAAACAACACTCCATGCAACTTCCATTATCACTCCCTCCTACAACACAATTCATCCCTAACAAGCCCCTCCCCGTGATCGAATTCCCAACCTCTCCCGAGAGAATAGTGGGAGCGGAAATGCGTCACTTTAGCCACCCCCATCACCATCTGTCCCACATGAATCTCCATGAGCTCTTCACTTGCTCGGGCTGCCAAGAACTTGGCGCGGGCAAGCGATACGCGTGCCAGCACTGCAACTATCAGCTCCATGAGTTCTGCGCTCTGGCTCCTCAGGCTCTCAGGAGCCATCCACTGCACTACCAACACGAGCTCGTCTTTTATTCTAAACCAGGTAACGAGATGTTCATCGAAGTTCAGTGTATCATTTCTGCATCCGCCTTTCTTTTTAATCAAGAAATTCATGGCCTTTCTTGAATGGTGAACTGCGTGTTTTACCAGCTCTTCTCGAGAGCGAAATACATGTCTGTCAGCTAGAAGTTGGATAGACTTGTCCTGTTACACGAAACGATCTCACGTCGGTTAATAGTATGATACATGCTAGAAGAACAGAGAGACGAGTTTAACATATCTCGTGGGCTGGGATTGACTTGAAACTACAAACCTATTTGATACCTTACCATGTCCTTGACTCCCAATATTGGGAAAGAATCTAAGATGAACTATTTGCTAATCGCTCTTATTTGTAAAATTATCTTATCTAACACTTTTTCGCTCGCGCTCTTTATTGGAGAAAGAATTCAAGGTACACCATTATCACCCCCACTCAGCCTTTTGCCGACATAGCATTGTTTGCTTTTTTGTTTCAAGAAATAATTTAAAAATCAAGAGTCATAAACCCTCGAGCAAAGCCAGGCGAAATTGTATCCCAATTCATCATTCCTCACTGTACAACTAGTAACTTCTTGACTGTTGCTAAATCTATCATTAATTGTGAAATTAGGAAAAGCGAAGTCGAAGTGCGACGTCTGCGGGAAATCCATCAAGGGCTTTTCATTCCGGTGCAACCCGTGCAACTTTCAGATCCACCCTTGCTGTGCCATGTTGCCCCTCGAAATCGTCTTCGCGCCGCACCCACATACCCTCAAACTTCTAATGGCGTCCCCGAGCGGCGGTGAGACCAGCTTTCAATGCGGCGAGTGCAAGAGGAAGCGGACGGGGCGGATATACCGTTGCGCCGTCTGTGACTACCATCTCCATGCGATATGTGCCAAGATCATATTCAATGGCCTCAAGGACAGCGGCATCACGGAACCGACAAGCAAGTCGGGCCCCGTGCTCGAGGCGGCGACCCGGATTGCAACGCAGGTGGTCACCGGATTCTTCGGGGGTTTGATCGAAGGGATTGGACAGACCGTCGGGGAAGATATAATTCAGAATGTCTTAGGTGGGGCCGGGAATGCTTTCGTTAGCAGAGGAATCGCTGGTAAATGAAGCAAGCTAGGGTTACAACATGATAATGTCCATCATTTATATTATTTGTTATTATCTTGGTGTTTGTCAATGTAAAATATGGTTGTTGCTTGAAATTTCCTAAGGGCAGAGGTACGGCATGTTGTGAAGTAAATGAATTGCCAAAACTCAGCCAGTGAACAATAAATGCTATATTTGGATAGTGTGGTATATGTTTGAAGTGCACATTTGGGAGCTTTCTATAACATGTGTCCATTTTCTGAATGGTTATGCTTATTATTATTATTTTTTCTTTTTATGACTTGTCGAGCATTTGATGGCTAGGGTTTAGATGCAGAACACGCCACGACAGTCCCCCGGGATGTGGAATTGACAAGCACAAACGGGAATTTCCTATTTATATTAGAAAGAAAAGGTAAGAAAGAGAAAACATAATCCAAACATAACCATGAACTTGGTCTAAACATATATGGCCAATTAATGTACGAAAACCAAGTAAATTAGATGCTGGAAATAGTAGTTGCTTCAATGTCAAATTCAGAGACTATTCTTTGCTTCCATGTCAAATCCAGAGACTATTCTAAGCTCCAGCGATCAAAGAGCTGGAGGGTTTTATCTTTCATCCGTAAATTTTTAATATAGTTGGTGAAAAGATACATGATTGGTAATTCCAATATCGGATAACACATTTGGAAATAACCAACACCATGAAGGATTTACCAACGTTCAAATGAAAAACTATTTTACCTACTCCTCTGAAATTTTATCAGTGTTATATATATCAACCCTATACTATTTTCATCTACATTCCAAATTTGTAACTCATCAACCTCTTTGAATTGTCACGAGTGTAGTTAATAAAATTTTCACCCCACAAGAAATTTACCAATGCGCCAATAAAATAGTAAGTTTCAAACTCCTTTGAAATTCGCTGAACATCCAAGTAAATTACTAGATTCACATTTTACATGTTTGGTGAGTAAGTTAAGAACATTATAAGGGGTTTACTGACATCCCAATAAATGATTCCAACATCCTTGAAAATTTAGAAGCTCAGCTAGGAAAGTTTTGGCCTAGGTCTATGACAAACGCAAGTGACCTGAATACTAGTTAATAAAATTCTTTTAGCACTTTTGGTCGCTAACTGCCACCACCATCGCTACAATCGCAGTCCCTGCCGCCGGTCGCCAACCATTGTCGCTGACGCTAATCTCTGCTGCCTTAGGTGAGAAGTATTCTTTTTTATAATGCCAAAACCTTTTATGAATACAAATAATTAAAGAATGAATGAGATCATAGAATGAGAATCTATTTGTGAATTCATGTCATGGAATCAAACTTCTAAAAATTTTAACATTATTCTGCAATTGGTCGGGATGGAAATTCTCGAAAGCGGATAATTTATTTTGTGAATAAAGTTTGTCCCCCTTGCACTCTTGCAGCTCTTGCTTTTCTTTGAGGCGGCACTTTTTGCTATAGTTGCAAAAAAGTCTTAAGAAAAAAAAGAAAAGAAAGAAAAAACTTCGATGCAATACCAAAAAGAAGGAAATTTCTTCGTGCCTTATTTGCGAAAGGTGGTCTATGGGAATCTGCAATTCAATAATGTAATTGCGCATTGACTTTTTCGTGTAGCTTTGAAAACTATAGCTAGAACAGAAGTGAGTATAATCATGCACAGTGCCCCGTACTTAACTGAAAATAAGATCATCCCTTATAAAACTACGAAATCCTTAATTGATCAGCTGTAAAATAAACAGAACCTCAATCAAAAGATCAGGATGAACATACGACCATTGGATTTATTTCTTGTCTATGGCCGCGCACTAGAAACTCTGATTTAGACGCTGGAACTAGTAGTGGCTGCTTCGATGTCAAATACCGAAAGGAAATCAGAGTCGGGTTTGTTCATTCCAGTGATTGAACTCAAGAGAGAATTAGGTCTCGGCTCGTCAAGTAAGCTTTGAGTCTCTTCATCGTTCTGCGGATTGGCCCACAAGTTCTTGTTGATCCTGGCAAGTTGCTCGGCCACTTCTCTCATTGTTGGCCTATTCACACTTTTAAAGTTTAAGCACTTTCTAGCAAGCAAACCGACTTCCTCGATCTCCCGCATTTCACCTTCATTGGATTCCTCGAAATCTATCATATGGAGGAGTGTTCGATTCTTCACGGCAGAGATGAAAGATTCAACAATGCTGACTCTTTCCCCAGATTTTGTCCACCGAGTCGGTGTCTTTCCGGTCAAGAGCTCAACGAGGATGACCCCAAAGCTATAAACATCGCTCTTTGTAGTTAATTCACCAGTGCTGAGATACTGTGGATCGAGGTAACCTATCGTGCCTTGTATTTTTTCGGCTACATGAGTCTTTCCGGGCGAAATCAAAACTGAGGCTCCGAAATCAGATACTTTTGCAGAGTACTTCTCATCCAAAAGTATATTCAAGGACTTGACATCACTGTGAATGACCGGTGGATCAGCCAAGGAATGCAAGTACTCAAGGGCCAAGGCAGCTTCCGAGGCAATCCTGAGGCGATTCTTCCAAGATCGTAGGATGGTCGATCGCTTGTCATGAATGTGGTGATAGAGGGTCCCATTTGGGATGAATTCATAGACCAACAGTGGCACTTTTGTCTCCAAACAAATGCCTAGGAGCTTGACCAAGTTCTTGTGATTCACCTGTGAAATGATGCTAATTTCATGCAAGAATTCATCATGAGTGCTTAGAGACCCGTCCTTGTTCATGTCTTTCAGGTTCTTGATAGGGACATCTTTAGGCTTTTTGACTGCCATCAAAAAATTGCCGTCCATTCTTCCTTTATAAACTGAAGCAAAACCACCCTCACCAAGTTTGTTGCTTACATCGTAGTTATCGGTGGCTTTAGCCAACTCTGCCTCAGTGAAGATTTTCACTCTCTGGTGCTTCAATATCTCGCCTCCATTTTGCCTGAAGTATCTCTCTTTGGCCCTCCTCTTGCATATGAACAAGAGCAGGCCACTAACAATTATGCACAACGTTACCGGTACAAGGACTGCAACACAATTGTGGAATGGATCGATTAGTTTCTCTGCCGACGGAAATCTGTTTCATGTAGCTTGGCAAGGAAATTTTGAGGCATGGGTACAGGACCCCAACGATCGGTTTACTTTGACAAATAATGAATTTGGATCTTCTTCTTAAATTTATCCTCTGAAGTACCAGCCACTAAATCGATTATCCAGATTAATTTACACCACAAAACGTGCCCCAAGTTTATCGAAATATACTCACATTTTCCGAAAATTCACATTCGGTTGAACGTGCGGCCACACCAATCAAATTCCCAATCACGACTTTTCCTCTCCCTCTCTGCGCACCAAACAGTAGTAGCCCACCATCACCTTAGGCATCGGCCGTCAAATGCTCGTCGAAGTCTCTCTCCCTCTCTCTCTTCACAGTGGTCCTATTTCAGATTACTAGGATCTCAGGAGTCTTTAACATTTGACCCTTGGAACACAAGCTTGTTAGCTTTTATTTTTCCTTAGGTCACCGTCTATTTTATGAAAAATAAATAATTTAAAAAATATTTTTTTAAAAATGATCATTTGAATTATTTATAAAAGTGAATGTATAAAAAGTAATTTTATGTTGTTGATAACGAAAATATTTTTCATCTACTAATTATTTCAAGCGATATAAATTATTATTTTTGAGGAAATACTTTTCTAATTATTTATTTTTTACGAAACAAACGCACACTTAAATTTAATTGAGTCATTCGTGTACTTTTGGTCACGTGGGTAAATTGGTAATTCACTGTTAAGGTTGGACATTTTAGCCTTTTAGCCGAAAGGGAATTGGGTGTTTTTGAAGTGAAAGAAAAAGGAAGTGAGGAGCGTGCGGTGGATAAGCGACCAAAAGAAAGAAATAGAGTGTGAGTGTGGTTGTGTGTAAGAATAACAACAGAGGAGGACGGATGGTTGATTTATAAAATATTGTTGTAATTTCCCATAACTCCTATAGAAAATATTGAGAAAAATTACCAAAAAAGTTATAACTCCATTACATTTATTTCAATTCAATCCCAAACATATTGTATTAGTGTCAATTCAATCCTAAACCTAATACATTGCTATCAATTCAATCCTAAATCTTTTATTGGTGCCAATTTAAATTTTTTAATCTAGTGTCAATTCAGTTTTTCTGACTAATTTTGGCCAGATATTGTTGATGTGGATAATAGTTGGCCTATGTGGCACGGCTGACACATATGTGTGCAACTTTCAATGATATTTAAATAATTTTTTTAATTTTCTTTTCTTTTTCCTTTTTTTTTTTCCTTTCTCTTTCTTTGTTTTTCTTGCTTCCTCTTCCTCTAGTCAATTGTCGGACCTTAGCGACCAGCCTCCCCGAATCCAGCGAGGCTTGCCCTTGCTCACGTTGGGTTGGCGAGGCTTGCCCTAGTCAGATTTGGCAAGGGTTGAGCCTCGACGGCCACGGGTGAGGCTCGACCTTGCTAGATCTAGCAAGGTCGAGCCTTGCTCAGCCATGGCGAGATTTGATCTCTCACTAGATGCCACTAGAGGTGAAACTCAACCCTACTAGATTTAGCAAGGTCGAGCCTCACCTAGTCATGACGAGACTTGAGCCCTCACTAGAAGCCACCGGGGTTGAGCCTTTGACTTTGCGGCTTTGGCTCCAACAAGCCTTGCCTAGCCATGGTGAGGTTGACCAGAGGCTGGCAAGGTCTTTCGCCTTTGGCTGGTTGTTGAGGTCCAATGACCGGTTGGAGGAAGATGAAGGAAAAAGAAAAATAAAGAGAGGAAAAAAAAAGGAAAAAGAAAAGAAAAGAATGAAAAAAAAAAATAATTCAAAAAATATTAGAATATTATTGAAGATTGTCTACATCAGTGTTGCTCGTGCCATATAGGCTTGTTGGCATTCACATCATCAATATTCAGCCAAAATTAGTCAAAAGGATTGAATTGGCACTGGATTAAAATGTTTAGAACTGAATTAGTATCAATATAATAGGTTCATAACTTTTCCGACACTTTTTGCCATTTTGCTCTAGCTAATTTTGGTTTAAAATTGCTTAATGTGGATACCAACCACCTTATGTGGTATGCCGGTGTTAATGTGGATAATACTTAAATTATTTTTTTCCATTCCTTTTCTATTCCTCCCTTCCTTTCTTTTACTTTTCCCACTATGGTTGGCAAGGGTCACGAGAGCTTGTTGGCCACTAGGGTTGCAGCTTTTGCCCAAATCTAGGTGAGGTCATCACGGGGCTTGTGGGCTAAGGCTAGGCTCATCTACATTAGGTGAGGCAACCTCACTTGTGGTTACGCCTCATGATGGTCTAGGCAAGAACAGCCCTATCGGCCACGATGAGAAAAGACCTAAGGAAAAGGAAAAGAAAATAAAAAGAAACGAATTAATAAAAATTTTGAAAAATTATTAAATTATTAAAAATTATTTATGTCAATGTCGGTAATGTCATTTAGGACAACCAATATCCACATCAGCGATTTCTAGTCAAAATTTGCTAGTTGAACTCAATTGATAAAACGTCAAAATGTTTAAGATTAAATTGGCATAATTAAAAGGTTAATGATTGAATTGACACAAATACGATAGGTGTAGGAATTTTATGGTAATTTTTTGAAAATTGTAATACACAAAAACATAAAAGTTTCCCAGTCAATGAGCAAAACTTACTTTTTTTTTAGTCCAATGGTTATTGAATGATTAGGATCCATTTTCCAAGGATCCCTAGATACACCCTAGAGGGTAACAATTTAAAAAAAGTCCTGAATATGTTGCATTTATATCAATTCAGTTATAAACATTTAAATTTGGTTAATTTAGTTCTAAATTTTTTGGCAATATAGTATATCTAGCCAATTTTGACTGGAAATCGCTGACATAAATGCTACACGTTTTATATGGTATGATTAGTGCCGATGTGATAATTTTTAAAATTTTTAAATATTTTTTTAATTTTATTTATTTACTCTTTTCTCTTTCTTTTTTTTTCCTTCTCTTTTCCTTCTTTCTTTTTTCACTGTGGCCGGCGAGGGTTGCTGGAGCTTGCCAACCATTGCCCAAATCTAGGTGAGGCTATTATGGCCATGGGCAAGGCTGCCTCACCATGTCTTGAAAATGATGGGAATTAGACATGTTATAAGCTATGAAAGGGCATTGTTTGGCATGATATTCACTAAAAAAAATGGTGTCTGGAGCATATTTATTTCATAGAAGTGGATTGGCCATTTATTAACCATTTGGTTGTTTGAAATTGCATGGTAAAACTTCTCTAGGAATAGGTTGTGAGTTGACCATTTATGAAATGGTTTGAGAAATGCTATTTAAAATGAATTCTTCTTGATGGTTACAATTATGAAAAGTTATATGTTTTGGTTTGTAAACTCAACTAATGACGTGGATTTTGGATTCTTTTTGTGGGTTGTTCGAAGATGAGTTAGTAGTTTTATGCTCATTGTTGCTACATTTTGAACCCATCGAGTGGTTGTGTATTTATATTGTCTCAAGATATCCTATTTGGGCCAAGCAATTGGCTAATAGTGGGGAGGCTATGCCATGAGGGAATCTGGATGGGCCTTGTCATAGGGTGCTACATTTTGAACCCATCGAGTGGTTGTGTATTTATATTGTCTCAAGATATCCTATTTGGGCCAAGCAATAAGCTAATAGTGGGGAGGCTACGCCATGAGGGAATCCGGATGGGCCTTGTCATAGGGTGCTAAGATTGGTCATGGTTTGATATGAAACACCAGACTATTGTTGTTTGCTTCATCATTAGTAATTGAATGACTACTTTTGATATGTATAAAGTTTTGTTGAAGTGATATAACTCATCTTTGATGTTGTAGGCATATTAATACTAGATTAGGATAAATGTGTTTGAAATCATTTATAAATGTGCATAGTGAATACTTGATTCGCTTAAAAGAGATATGTATTACTCATTAGGTAGTGGTTTACACCTACCATTCATCTCAATCATTTTTTAGATTCTGTAGCGACTGGCTCGTAGGATGAGAGCAAGATCAGTAGGGGAATTTTGGGGAGTTGAATGTCGGTATAATTTGAGATAGTTGTACGCATTGGAAATGGTATTTGCTAAGTTTAGTTTGATGGTCTATGAGGATGTATATGTATTCCTTTCGGTGGACTTTAGGACTCTAATCCTATAAATAACTTGTTGTTTTATGATATATAAATGGATGTATATATTTCGGTAACATGTTAATGTCATATGAGATTGTCTTTTGAATAGGAGAACCACTGTAGCGTTTCTCCTATTTTTTTAGAGTTGAGGTGTGATTAACAGTTTCTGACCATCTTAACATAAGCTAGATCAGTAGCAAGTGGACTCATAGTCTAAATGAAGGATAGCTTAGATTGCTGAGCGACAATCGGAAGGGAAGTAGAATTACCTGCAGCGATTATGACAAGACGAGAAGTTTGGCAACCAACCTTGCCATCACCAGTCATGCCAAATGGGCAGTCGCACGTGTAGTTCCCGGGCATATTCTTGCAATTCCCATGACATGGATATTGTCCTGGATCCGTGCACTCATCGATGTCTATATTAAACAGAGTCAGCCGTTAACTGTAGATGTACGTTTGTTTTTCCTCTTTCTTAAAGTTACGTATTGGTCGTATTGAACTACCAAACTTAATGAAAAACTGGTTTGAGGAGGTTGGATCGTGGTAAACTATAGCCAATCCAAACATGTAATTTTTGGCTCGCAAAGAGAACATGATGATACCTTGACATCCTGGGGACAGAGGGGAGGCATAGGGATTCCCCGTGTACCCAGCCTCACAGAAGCAACGATAACCCTGCCCATTGGTGAAGTCAGAGCAGATACTGTAGTCACCGCAGGCATAGTTCGATCGGTTCGATTGCGCTTCCTCGCAGGTCAAATTCCGTTCAACTACCCAATCTATGACAACCCTTGAGAAAACGTATTCGCGCATATTAGCCGGGACAGGAAGCTTGTAATCGGAGACATTAAACGACTCCTGGTCCACTACGAACGCTGATCCACAAGAGCTGAAGCTCCGAAGTGAGGTGTAATTCGTCGAGCTTCTCATGAATGTACTGAGGCTCCTCAGGCTCTTGGGGATCGACGTCTGACAGCAACCGAGGCCGGAGCAAGTGCTCTCGCTCGTGAAGTTGATGTCCTCGCGGCAATAGGAGAAGCATCCACTCCCAAAAGTTCCGGCGGAATCCGAGATAAGAGCCACGGTGTCGCAACCGAAGACAGTGAGCTTGTTCCGAGTGTCCGAGAATGTAAAGTGCCCGCCTTCGCCCAGTCTGATCGATGGGTAAGGATTAGAGCCGTCAAGCCGAACGCCACTCTCATCATAGCAGTCTAAAGCTCTGTACAAGCCAATGATCGTTGTCCCATTCTCCACGGATATGTCGAACAACGGAACGTTCTCGCCGAGGGACAGGTACCCGGATGTGTGGTTGCAGATGAGGACGAGGCCGGAGTTCCACGCACAACTTTCGTCGAGACCGAACGGGAAAGGCACGCTCATGTTCCCGCACGTTCGGTCGCAGTTGTCCTTCTCGGTAAAAGTGGCCATGGCCATCGGCAGAAACCACAACATAGCCGCTCTCATCGTATCTTTTTTCCAGTCTGTGCTGCCTCTGGCCCTCCTCTTACCTGCCTTTTTGTAAATCTAGTTTTGACGCCGATGCTTCAGCGGCAGCCAAGTCTGTCATCCTACTGGAAGACCTAGTCATCGATACTGACCCGTGGAGAGTGACTGCCGTCTTTTCTGGAGAACAATGTTTTCGGTTCGCACACAAGTTATGGTTATTACCTATATGATGTAATCGTGAGTGATTTTCATATTCGTTTTTTTTTGTCCTCTAGGTGTATTCCTAAACTATGGAGTATCGCCGTATGGATAAACCCTTTAAACATACACTCCTATCCGGAGGAGAGGAGTTTCGAATCCCCACTTCCCCATTTTTATGGGGGAACGGGTGGCCATTAAAACAAGCCTCCAACGGTTCATATTCGCTCTCATTTCCACTCAAAATGTAAGCAATCTAAAGCCTTGATTGTTTCATAAGATAGTGAATTTTTCAATTCTCAAAGAACTAAGTGCACTTAGCACCAGAATAATCAGTTCTTTGAATCTACAAGTTTCATTATTGAATAACCAGTACTGCTAAGGACTACCTTAACGAATTCCTTATCTGAAAATTCTCCAATTTAGTTTCTAACTAGAAAATAAAAATGACAATAAGGAGCATTCTCAATAGAAATCCAAAAGTCCTTTGCTTCCATTCCTTTTCCACTATCATATTATTGGTTTCATTTCATCGCACTGACATTATTTGCATCAATCACTTTACCTTTAATACGAACTTCATCTATCTAAAAGGGATTAAAAGAAAGGATTAAGCTTTGTATATCTAAATATAATATTTTCACAGTGAAGAAAAGAAATTGATGTCAAATACCTCATTTTTTCACAATCAAAATCACCAGACTAATTGACGAATCATTCTTGTTTAAGAATAGAGACTGACTTGTATTTTCGTTTGTAAACCAAAAATTTCGCTTGCCTCTATATCTTCAATGGATTTTGAAATGTTAAAATAATCCAAACTAGATGTTGTTGTTATTTGACTAAATAATGTCCATCATTTGAAAGTTGCACTTCAATTTCTTATGAAATTTTTATTGCCGGATTATTGTAACTTTGGATATGTTTCTTTGAATAAGCCAGAAACTAAACTTTGTAATCATAACAGCACCGCTAGAAATTCTAGCTAACGGTGCTACTATGCTAGCGCCATCCTTTCTCCAATATAAGTGGGGAGAGCTACGACAAATGCGTGCCCATTGGTGTTCTTGTACCAAATTATTTTAATACCCTTTCCCCTCCACCATCTTAATTGTAATCTCTCCCTTTGCATGTATTTCTCTTCTCTCTCTCTCTCTCTCTATCGTTTCCTTTTTCGACCTTCAGGAATATTTATTATATGAATAACATAAGACTTTCATACAAGCAAGGAGGTGTTTCCACCTTTTTAGTTACAGCTTTTCTTTTTGCTTTCTTAAATGCCCTTGACTCTTTATAGAAGAATTCTAAATTTTATAGTTGAGAAAGAAGAAGTCAATGTAAACTTTGTAATTGAAAAAGAAGAAGTCTACCGGATGTATCTACACAGCATGATACTGACATGTGAGTGGGGTTCTCAAATAGGTGGTTTGGGTTGCATTGAAAATAGTTTGATCCTTATTGATATATTTAACCAGTTTTAAATCATTTTCAAATAATATAAAATTAATGACCCATATCCAACCTGTATCACCAAAACACGTCAATATTCTAGAAAAAATCATACCCATTCATTTAACCCACTTCAACTCTTCACATGTATTCGACCCAAAAAAAAAAAAAAATCTTCACATTTATATGTTATTTGGATAAAAACTTCACATCAAATTAAAAAAAAAAAAAAAAACAGAAATTAAACAATAAAAAAATTAGTAAATAAAAAATAAATTTTTTAAAAACCTAAAATTTGTAATACTTATAAAGAATTTGTTAAAATATGTCTCGAGTTTGAGTCCAATGTGAAATTCTGAATATTTTGAATTGGATATGTTGCGGACGTTCGAAATTGAGCAAAAAAGATCCGAAGATCAACTTCCCAAAGTTTGAATATGCATTGGAGAATTTGGCCGCTAAAATAGGAAAGTTCAACTTTGTCTTGGACTTAGATTTTGTTTAAAACATACAGAGATATGTTTTGGATAAAATTGTTTTAAATAGGAAATAGAATCCTATGAGAAGTTGATAAAAGAATAAGATCTCACTTATATATATAGACTTGTGGCCATGAATGGAACAATGTTGATCATGAAGAATTTGTCTTGAAGCATCATCTTGTTGTCGAGTGCTTGGGAGGGATTTTCTTTGTCGTTTTTGTTCGTGAATTACGTCCAAGAAGATTTAGTGTTCAAGCCTATTAAATCTTTTGGTAAGATTTGCGTGTAATTCATTCGTGAGATTGAAAGATTATTTCTTGAGGAATTTCAAGGGTAAACACTACGTGCGTTATTGGGTGTAATTGGGGTTTGGGAAACACAGAGAGCGTTTGAGTGACTCAAGTGTGTAATCTCCTTGTATTGCTTGATCTATAGTGAAATTCGCTGATGCTCTCCCCGTGGACATAAATCTTTACGACTGAACCACGTAAATCCGGTATCCGATTTATTTTCTTCTTCTGTCTATATTATTATTCGATTGCTCGCCCTTTTCGCAACATAACTTATGGTTGGCAAAATGGGCATGACTCAAATTTAATGAGCCTAATTTCGTATGGATAACTCGCTTTTTCTTTCTAGCGGGGGTTATAAATGAGTTGTGAAAAAATAAACACCAAAAAAATATATCATAAAGTAACCCATATTTTAACCTATTTTCCAAAAGCCACACCCACTCAAAGAAGTTATGTGGGTTTGATTCTACGAATAGTTCATACGTCTTCAATGATCAAATTGAAAATCATAAGATCCTACGGATTTATCAAATTAATGGCTAAAGTTTGAATTCCAACATTGCTTTGCTCAATTATATGCATATCAATAAATGTAGGAAGAGGTCATACGCTATGTACTTGCATTACCAGTAGAAAACTCAAGTTCGGAACAGGACAAGAGCATCTGGAGCCTGTTTGACCCTCTTGTACAAGAAAAGATCAAATATCAAATCTGAGCTTTCCCATTAGAAGTCCAATAAATAAGCCGACAATTAATTAACACGACGAAAGAACACATTGTCTGTATTGCAAGAACTATATCACATCATAAAATGATCACCAACAGAACGGAAGACAGTTTGAAACGGTTCCCGAAACAGAATATGTGATGTACAGATCGCATCTTTCATTTTCCACGCACTAGAAGACTAGTCTAGTCCAGACAAGTGTTTGCAGAGAAAGAATCTTGACGGCACTTAGATCCAGGCAAAGGAGTATCAACTCTCGACTTCGTTTGGCAAGTTTTGCACCAGAGGCAAGTGATCTAGACAGTCACCGTAAATCTGGTTGATCTTCTTGCGTCCTTTTCGTATCTCAGTAAGCACTTCTTGCTCCGTGCTTCTTTCGTAGAAGTAGGACTCTTTGCTGTCATGAGAGGAGGCCCGTCGTTAATATGAGCTATTAACTACAAAATTCAGAGAATCATTGGTTATAGAAACTAGGATACACACACATCTTCTGTACAAAATGTAATTTACTCACCCTCTGTGACGTTTGCAACGCACGCGACTATATAATTATCATATACCAGTAGAATTCGTCAAATTTCACAGAATTCAAACGGGCTACACCCACGTCACCGTTGGACACGTTCCCTATTAGAAATTAAATAATCACAAAAAACGGCCCCCCCCAAAATCATCTCCAGGGTCACCTCATGATGCAAAAGCTAGAGCTTTAAAAATCCCAAACATCTTCTGTGCGTCATACAAAATGTCAATTTACCTACCCTCAGCAGAATTCGTCAAATTCCACACAATTAAAACGGGCCTACACCCACGTCTCCATTGGACACATTTGATCTCAGACATTAAATAATCACCCCCCAATCATCTCCAAGGTCAACGTCTTCATGATGCAAAAACTGTAGAGCTTAAAAAATTTCAACGAGTTTTTCGCGTCAAAGCTCGCTCCCTCCCTGATAATATAACCCCATGAAGCGTGCTCTAAGAAGCATTTTGTCAAAGGCATTGGGGCTATTGAAATTCCGGGCAGAGTTTTACACGAACCCAACGCCCATGGGCATCATGAAAACAGAAACTTGCATAAGCGATCACAGAGATTCCTGCAGATCAGTAGAAACTATTGCTATGACATGTAAGGTTCAAATGGTGCATGTCAAAGTCTCATCCAACAGGCAAGCAATTGATCACATTGCTGACTAGTTCAATTACTTAGAAAGAATGCGTGGTTTATTAGTTAAATATTTTAACACTTCATTTCATGTGTAGGTTAGACTTTAATCATAATCTAAAGCATAAAAATATTTTATTGGAGAGGCAAATAAAGATCTAGAAAGATTTTAATTTAGGACAATTGCCAACTGTTCTTAAAGTCAAAGTTAAGTGAATGCGTAATTTATTATTTAAATATTCTTACATTAAAAATTGCCTTGCCTATACTCTCATTTCATCACCTACAACATAACTAATGCTCCAGACCTCAGAAGAGCCTAAAAGATGGCTTCTCAACACAATCAATTCAACTATAGAGAGAACTCGAACAAAACAGCGTAACTTCGATTACAAAGGGATAAATCCACGAAAATGGAGAGAGCTTGGTGATGAACTTGAGGATGCCAAAGCTGCGAGGAGCAGAGCCAGCGATGTCGAAGGTGAGAGTGGAAGGAGAGAGGACGGCCTCGACTGGGAGCTCGAAGATGTTGATTAGCTGCCGGGTGAAAGCCTGGTAATGAGTGCCCACGAATTGCTTCATGCTCTTGATCGGATACGTTGTAGGTGCAGGGTGTCCAGTGGGCTTGGGAAAAATGGGTTAAAATATGGGTCACTAAAGCCCATTAATGACCTGTTTTTTGAGCTACGGAAAAATGGGTTAAAATAGGTCACCCGTGAGTAAAGACTAAGAGTTACCCATATCGTACTGGACTCAGCCAATTTGAGTCAGGAACCCATTTTGCTGGCCCTCATTGGAGGGCGAGACCGCTGTAGTTGTAAAAACTATAAAAGACCAAACAGTTTTTGACATGTCCTTGGAAAGAAAGGGGGCTCATTATTTGCCTTAGTCTAGATATACTCTGAAGATCAACTATATCAACCAATATCTTTCCTGTGTTTAAGTTCTATAAAAGACATAAAATTAGTAAACTCTCATGTTAGCATAACTGAGTTGGGGTCAAAAGATTTCCAATTCTAATTAAGGATTTGAGATCATCTTACAAATTGCTTTGAGTCAATGACACATAATTAATTTCAAAGTTTGAATTTAATCATTTCATGAAGCTTTATAAAATATAATTTTAATAAGAATTAGCCATGCACGTGATGAGTCCATGGCATTCGTGGGAGAGAGAGACAAGCTATTGCACCGGGGGAAAAACATGGTAATATAAGATTTTGGAAAGGGAAGAACTCGTGGAAATATGTGTGCTCTAATAAACAAGCTTCTGACTTCCAAAAAGCAATCCCAGTATATAAAACGAGCAGAGGCGTTTTATTACTCAAAAAGAAAGATGCAACGAGCGACAACATTGTAGGGACGGTTATTGAAACCCGTCCTCAAAAACGCTCTGTCGCCACGGCCTCCGTGGTGGTCACAATTTTTTTGTCCAGATTTCAAATCCAATCCAGAAGTACAACTTCCTCTTCGGTTCGGCCCGTCCTAAAAAGTAAAACCCCACAAAAGCCTTAATTCAGCCCAAAACAAATTATAGCTCACTCGCTCTTCACTCTCACCTCAGTTCTCTCTTATTTTCTCGTTTCTCCCGACGAACAGCTTTCCAGCCTGGTGATATGCATGCACGTTGGACTCGAAGAAGGATTTTTTTATCAAATCACATACATACACGGAGAAAATACGAGGATCAGACTTGATTCAACAAACATCGCAACAAGTACGAATCGATCTTGAGTTTAAACGCAAGTTAACATTCGGCCCTCTCTTAGGCATTTGATCGAACAGCTGAAGCGCGACTTCAATACGAATTCTCTGCCAGGTTTTAGAGGGATTTCTCAGCTTAGCAACGATATATTTTACTCCAAGTCATCGTTACACGCTAGAAATCGACTTCAGTATTGCAAGATTCGTCCGAAATCTCATCGGTTTAGTTCAGTGTTCTCAAACTCAGTAGAACAGGGAAGAACAATGCATACGAATGAGAGATTTCCCTGGTTTGGAGCTACGGAGTCTCGATAGTTGCAACCACAATGGTGAGGCTCGAGAAGACCGCCGGTAGTCCTTCTTTCCAGCGATGAATGGTCCCGATCGACAGGCTTCTCTGTTCGGCCTCGAGCGGATGTGAAGGCGGGTGCTCGGAAAAAATCAATCTATGGCCGTCTAGGAGCGACCAAATCGGAAAAGTGTTGGAAATTATATTCATAGAATGCACACTGTTTGTTGTAATCAGAATATAAAATTAGAGGTGAGGTACGGATATCCGAATCTCCTTAAGGCGATTAGTTTCTGCCAAAGGTGCCCCGCAGATTCACGAACTATGCCTCCTAAGATACAACACCTCGAACCTGTTTGGATCAGCACTATGCAAACATGACTCAATCGAACCGTTCAATTGAACCAGCACACTCAGAAAAAAAACAGAAGAGTAGAAAGTATTTAAAAGCTTTTTGGAATCGAGTTGGAATAAACCAAAACCAAAAACCGTTAAGAAGCTCTATTCTCGTATCTATTTATAGAGCTTTTTGGTTAATGTATTAAAGAGATACATGAATTAAATAGACGCGTGTATCCACGAGATTCATGAATAAAGAGATACGTGAATCCAAGAGATTCATGTATCCAAAGATACGTGAATTCGAGAGATTCATGAACTCAATAAATACATGAACTGAAAGATACATGAATCTAGGAAATTCATGAAATCAATAGATACATGAACATAAAAGATTAGGAAATACATGAATCCAAAATAGATACATGAATAGAAAGGACGTATCATAATTATTGGCTTTCGTTGATCCATTAACCATAATTACAACAATCCCCCACATTAATGGATCAACAAAACATTTTTTTTTGGTTCGAAGGAATCTGAGCATGCCTGTTGAAATACACCGCATCAAGATAGGTAGCTTTCGCTTTGAACCTTCTTTAGTGAAAGCCTATCGGACTTACTTAACTAGTCGATGGACTAAGCCTTGAATCGCCGTTGTTGGTGTAAGCCTAGACAATAAACCTCACACGGAGTACCTCCAATTCAAGATTGGTTCTCGTTGTGTTCGTTCTTTCGGCCCTGAACCTCTCGGGATTCATGCGTGCTTTAGAAAATCAAGCCTTTAAAATTTTTCATAGAGTCGGTCAGCTCCACGTATATAGGTGCATTCCTTTTAAAGATAGCCTACTATATCTCACTTGGATGTTACATCCCAAGTTATAGGAATCATTAAATGCATAGCGTATCCTTAATAACGCTGTAGGAAAGCACTGTTGCATCATAGGAATGGGAGACAGTGCTCACACTAGAGTTTCCAAAATTTGCGTTGTCCTATTGAACCTAGTCCATGGGATCTCCAATCGCATAGGTTAGGTTTCCACCATGGAATCTCTTTATTGGGTTAAGGCTCTTAAACCCATTCCCCTCGATGCGCGTTTATCTACTTTTTTGACAAACCTTTTATCAGCGGATCCACAATATTGTCCTTTGACTTTACAAAGTCTAAAGAAATGATTTCATTTGAGAGCAATTGCTTTATGGTATTGTGTCTACGACGAATGTGTCTAGACTTACTGTTATAAATCACATTATGCACCCCCACACTTTTAGAAAATTGTAGGATGGCAACTTTTCATTCCATAACTAGTATGGAGTTTTACCTGGCTTTTTGTGGGGTATTTTATTAAGAATAAAATTTGCAGTTAAAACTGCCTCCCCCCACAAGTTCTGAGGTAAACCTGAACTCAAAAGCATGGCATTAGCCATCTCCTTTAGTGTCTTGTTCAATCGTTCAGCAACTCCATTTTATTGTGGAGTATAAGGCGCAATCGTTTGGAAAATTATTCCAAAACTAGCACAAAACTCTTTGAACTTGATTGAACTGTATTCTCCTCCTCTATCAGACCTAAGCACTTTGATTCGTTTATCAAGTTGGTTTTCAACTTCATTTTTATACTTGACAAACATGCTCATAGTCTCATCTTTGCTAGTTAGTAAATAAACATAGCAAAATCTAGTACAGTCATCCACAAATGTAATGAAGTACTTCTTTCCACCTCTACTTTCTACAAATTTTAAATCACATAGATCACTATGGATTAGTTGTAGAGGTTCACTTGTTTTTTCAACGGATTTGAAAGATTTCTTAGCAAACTTGGCCTCAACACAAGTCTCACACTTGTAACAGGCATCCAACTCAAATCTTGGAATTAACCCCAAATTTGCTATTCTTTTTATTGTACCATAGTTTACATGTCCTAATCTACCATGCCATAGATAAGGAGACACAACAGTGTAAACTGAAGACTTTTCTTTATTAATAGTCTTTGGGTACACATACTTTGAGTTTATATCAATGACAGCCACATTGGCCTTAAACAGCTCATTACACAAGTACCCTTTCCCCACATACATCCCTCCTTTAGAAAGTACAAATTTGTCAGATTTAAATACAACTTTGAAACCCTTCTTAACAAGTATGGGGCTAGAAATTAGGTTTTTCCGAATGTTTGGTACATGCAGCACATCCAGCAGGGCGACCTCCTTGCCAGATGTAAACTTCAGGATCACCTTTCCTCTTCCAGCAATCTTTGCAGATGCAGAGTTAGCCATATAAAGTATCTCATCTTCTTCAGCCTTCTCATAAGATGAGAACATGTGTTTGTCTGCACAAATGTGATTTGTGGCACCTGTGTCTAGCCACCAGCCATTAGTGTTGGACACCAGGGATGCTTCAGACATTACCACAGCAGACAATCTTCCAAAGTTGTCATGTTCTGTCAAATTCAGTTGTTGGGCTGCACCATCGTTCTTGCCTTTTTTCGGGCGCTTCTTGCAATCCTTAGCACGATGGCCAGGCTTGTTGCATATAAAACACGTCCCTTGAAATTTCTGGAACTATTCCTTCTACTTGCCTTTTCCTTGAAAAGACATCTTCCTTTTTCTATCTTGCTGGGATTTGGAAGATTCCACAACGTTGGCCTTTGGCTCAAACAAATGGTTCGCACTCCTTCTATTGTCCTCCTCGATTCTAAGGCGCAAAATGAGATCTTCAAGGCTCATCTCCTTCCGTTTGTGCTTCAAATAATTTTTGAAGTCTGACCAGCCCGGAGGCATTTTCTCAATCATAGCCGCCACTTGGAATGATTCACTAAGAATCATTCCCTCGGCAGAGATGTCACTCAGAATTAATTGCAATTCTTGAACCTGACTTATGACAGATTTAGAATTCACCATCTTATAGTCCAAGAATTTGGCAACCACAAATTTCTTGGTGCCAGCGTCCTCAGTCTTGTATTTCTTCTCTAAGGACTCCCATAACTGTTTAGCAGATTGAATATTACAATAAACATTATAAAGAGAATTCACTAAACAGTTAAGGATATAATTTCGGCATAAGAAGTCCCCATGCTTCCAAGCCTCCAACGCACTGAGCGTCGTGACATCTTGCTCATCTGGACTAATTATCGGGCACACCTCCGATAACTATTTCGTCAGATTGAGCATGGTCAGATAGAAGAACATCTTCTGCTGCCACTGTTTAAAGCCCACTCCGATGAATTTCTCCGGTTTCTCATTAGCTGTAACTGAAGGTGTTGCCATCACAATCGGCAAAGTTCGTTGAACTACCCCTCCAGAAACGGAGCCAAAAGCCACTTGGCCTGTACTGTTATGAAAAATAGTCCCGGGTATACCAGTCGAATGACTTGTACTCGCACCACCAAAATTGGTGTTAGCCCAAGGGCCCGTAGCATAAGCTGCTACAAATTCAGACCCTGAGGGTTGAACATCTTCCATAGCAACGGTCAAATTGACCAAAGGAACGTCTCCTGAAACATTCGGGACATTGAATGGCACTTGATTGTTTTCAGCCATCTCAATAATCTGACAAGAACAACAAACACAGTGAGTAATCTAATCGCCTTAAGATTGTTGGAAATTATATCCAGAGAATGCATACTGTTTGTTGTAATCAGAATATAAAATTAGAGGTGAGGTACGGATATCCGAATCTCCTTAAGGCGATTAGTTCCTGCCAAAGGTGCCCCGCAGATTCACGAACTATGCCTCCCAAGATACAACACCTCGAACCTGTTTGGATCAGCACTATGCAAACAGGACTCAATCGAACCAGCACACTCAGAAAAAAACAGAAGAGTAGAAAGTATTTCAAAACTTTTTGGAATCGAGTTGGAAAAAACTAAAACCAAAAACCGTTAAGAAGCTCTATTCTCATATCTATTTATAGAGCTTTTTGGTTAATGTATTAAAGAGATACATGAATTAAATAGACGTGTGTATCCACGAGATTCATGAATAAAGAGATACGTGAATCCAAGAGATTCATGTATCCAAAGATACGTGAATTCAAGAGATTCATGAACTCAATAAATACATGAACTGAAAGATACATGAATCTAGGAAATTCATGAAATCAATAGATACGTGAACAGATAAGGAATCTGTTGAAAGGGAAGAGTTTCTGGATTGTTGAAACACCCATGTACTGCTCTTGGGCTTGGAAGAGAATCTTACACCTGCGATCCGAGTTCCGACTCCTATTCCGCTGGAGGATTGGAGATGGCCGGTCAATCTCCCTTTGGTTTGATCACTGGCATCAGAGAGGGCCCATTCATCGTATATGCTCTGATTCGTTTATGTCAGAGTCAGGTTTACCTTCTAATGCCACGGTAGCCGACCTTTTTTCGCCGGCGGGGCTGGGTCTTAAGATGGTGTTCGAATCTTGGGATCAGCCACTTCCGTTGTTAACCAGAGAGCCAGATCGCCTCCTCTGGACTGACAATCCCTCGGGTCTCTTCTCGGTCGCCTCAGCCTGGAATATCATCAGAAGAAGGAAGGAAAGGGTTACCTGGGCATACTTTATTTGGAATAATGCCATCACTCCGAGGTATCAGTTTAATCTCTGGCTTATCATCAAGAATCGCCTCCCCACCCAAGCCTTTCTTATGTCACATGGAAGAATTGGGAGAGAGAATTGTGCTTTTTGCAAGTTGACGCCGGATTCCACAGACCATCTTTTCTTCGCGTGCTGCATCACCGCCAGCATGGCTTACTTTTGGGCGGCTAAATGCAACCTCCCGTGGCGAAACAAGACCTGGTCCGAAAACCTGCAGTGGGCGATGGAGTTCCTCTCTGGGAAGGATTTCTATCGCTCCATGTGTCGCTTCTCTTTTGCTGCTCTATGCCACCTCATTTGGAAGTACAGAATGACATAATCTTCGAGAGATCAACCGGTTGCAGTTGCCGCGGTTAAAAAACACCTTATCAAAGTGGTGAAAGATAAAGCCTTGACGTTCGAAACGTCGAAGACAACCTAAAAAATAGAAGACTCCGGCGAAATTGGGGCTGGATCCGTCGATTTTCTATCCTCCACCAGTGAGTTCTTAGCCTTCCTTGGAGTGCCTTCCGTCAATACGGGGTTGGGACGCGGTTTCTCTTCATGCTAGCCGAGTCACTTGTTAGCTGCTGCCTCCATTTGCCCCAATCCGTTGCTTCTCATCTTCTGGTTCGCTGCCGTGCGTATACGGTGGTAGACCTTCCCATTCCCCTTGGGGTTTCTTCTTTGCTTGTTTCTTTCCCTTTCTTTCTTGTTGTTTACGAGGTTGGTCTCGCCGGCCCTGCGTGGCTTTTCCTTCTTCGCTGTTGTTCGCCCGCCGCTTAGCCTTTTGTTCGCTTTGGCCGCCCGCGGATTTCTCTTGCGTCCGACGCCCTTCCTCTCTTGTAGACGGTTGTCTTATGGAGGGAAAGTTTTGTGGTGCCGGATCCTTGTAAATGTTGGTTCAAAGCTCAATACATATTTACCTTTACCAAAAAAAAAAAAAAAAAAAAAAAAAATAGATACGTGAACAGAAAAGATTAGGAAATACATGAATCAAAAAGAGATACGTGAATAGAAAGGACGTATCATAATTATTGGCTTTCGTTGATCCATTAACCATAATTACAACAAAAAGGGATCTTCAGACCTTGGGAGAATTATCCAGACCTTCTCCCCGACCGCCTCCTCTCGGTCCAATCTCTTTTTGCTCCTCTAGCCAACCGCTCTCTGGTTTCAGATGAAGAAAACCAGAGCAAAGGGAGCTCCAGGAAGCCTCTTTTCAACCTCCCTGGAAACCTGGTCTCTCTCCCTTTCGGATTCTCCCTGGTTTATCTCTCTAGCTACCTCCCTCGCCCTGGTTTTCCTTGACCTCCTTTTTCTCTCCGATTCCAGCTAGCTCTCCTTTACTCTAATGGCCGAACACTGTCTTTTCATGAGCGAGCCTCGAGCATGCTCCCCTCGCTTCCGTGAAGAATCTTTTCCGTTAGCTTTGCCAGCTCAGGATTCTAGAAGGCTCTTCTTGGTCATGCTTCGGTCACCGTTGCCACGCCTCATCCTTCGTCACGGACGCTCGCTCGTGGCTGTTCCTCTGTTGCGTCACGGTGCTCACGCGCGTTTTCTTCGCTCACAAACGTGAGCATGCGAAAGAGAAGGAGCCACCGACCAAAAAAAAAGAGAAAAAAGAGAGGGAGCCTAGGACATGGGCCGGGCCTTCTTCTTTTAAGTTCAGGTGGGCTATTGAGGACAACAAAAGGAAAAAAAGACATGGGCTCAAAGAAAGTGAGTTGGACGCATGGGCCGATAGAAGCAAACGAAATAAGAGAAATAGGCTGGCTACGCGGGCTTGGGAGGCCCAAAATTTGCTAAGGAAGATCGGGCTCCGAATTTACTGCCCTTTTTTACTTCCTCCTTTTTTATATCTCTTTTTTGTTTGTATTTTTATATTTTTGCTAAAATTGACACTTGAACGGTCAGTAAAATTCATATGTCAACAACATATAATATATTGCCCTCTATGAGATGTGTTATCCATTTGTCATACTATCATATTAAATCCATATTTGTAAAGTTAAAAGCATTCATGAGCATGGAAGATTTTATGTATATATATGCAGCTATTGCTATGATTCAATATTTGATACTTTATGGGATCAGATTAAATGTTAAGAATTATCTCTAGATCAATATAAATGTGTGTATATACTATACAATTTTAATTAATACAGCCCAAGTGGGAGAATGTAAGAGTTTTTCTAATATATGCTATATTAATTGATAATGTAATTTACTGTTTTATGGGAATAGTCTAATAAAGTAAGATATAAGATTTCTTAATTAATCTAATATGAGGTTAGCAAGTATGAGCCGAGTTGAGCCCAGCCTATGATGAGATGGTCTAGCTAAAAATTCTAAAAATGGTATCGAGTCTTTTCTCTAACTCTAACACATATGAATACCCTCGGAGCGTTTATAAAATGCTAAGGATGGGGCAATTTCATTGAGTCAGTAATAACAGGGCAATAGAGGATAAGCGCTTGAGTTTTGGACCATTGCTATTCCGCATCAACAATGATGGTTTCTAAATTAGGTGAGCAAATCTCTTCATTAGTTTATATGTGTTCTTAATTCTAGTTATGGAAATTTTAGGTGCGCTTTCACGGCTTACAACCCAATCCGGGACAACTTTTGAGTCAACGTGTTCTCGTATATCAGCTGGGACAATAAGCTTGTATTCAGAGACATGAAACGACTCCTGGTCCACTACGAACGCTAATCCGCAAGAGCTGAATTCCTGAACCAACATGTAATTCGCGGTGCTGTTCATGGATATTTTGAGGGTCCTGAGGCTCTTGGGGATCGACGTCTGACGGCACCTAAGGCCAGAGCACGCGCTATCGGCTGTGAAGTTGATGTCCTCGCGGCAATAGGAGGAGCATCCACTCCCGAAAGTCCCAGCAGCGTCCGAGATAGGAGTCGAGGTGTTGCAGCCGAAGACTGTGAGCTTGTTCCGGGTGTCAAAAAATGTATAATGCCCGTCTTCGCTCATCGTGAATGATGTGTCAGGGTAAGATTCCTCAAGCAGATTGCCACTCTGGTCAATAACAGTCGTATGATATGTATATACCAATGAAGATCGTCCTGTTCACCACAGATATGTCGAACACCAGAATTTCGTCATCTAAGAACAGCTTCGAGGGAGACAAAGTGTGGTTGCAGATGAGGATGAAGTCAGAGTTCCGTGCGCGACTTTTGTCAAGCCCGAATGGGAAAGGCACACTCATGTTCCCGCACACTCGGTCGCAGTTGTCCTTCTCGGTAAAGGTGGCCAAGGCCAAGGCCATTGGAAGAAAACGCACCACGGCCGCCTTCATCTTACCTTTTACCAGTCTGTGCTTCCTGTGGCTCTCCTCTTCCCGGTATTTGTAGATCTAGTCTCAATGCCGATGCTTCAGCGGCATTGAAATACCGAGTCATTGATACTGACTCATGGGAAAGAGATCGTTGCGCTTTCCGGAAAACCATTTTTTTCAATTGGAATACAAGTCAGTAGATGTTACCTATATGTGACCAAATATGCATGTGAATTCATAGTCATTTTCATTTTCACTCGAAATGGAAAATTTTAAAGCTGTGACTATTTCACAATGTAGGGAATTTTCCAATTATCAAAGTATTAAGAGCATTTATAACACGAGAAAAATAAGTTCTCTGAACTTACAAGTTTCATGATTGGTTATTCAGTAAGTACTCTTGGAGAACCTCTGAAAGTCAATTGAAAAAGAAACTAAAAGATGTGTACGTAACATAATTATCAAAAAATGAATAATTTCAACGTTCCGTCCTCTTTTGTCTTTTCTCATTCTCCTTCTAAACTTATTTGAAGATGTCATATACATAATTATTTCAAGAGGCTAGTTACCATTTGACGTTCGACTAGCCGTCAGTTAACCGCTGTGACATTTGTTCCCAGTCGAACTAGCCGTTGCCTATTTATTCTTCCAGCCATTGTGACATGTACTCTGGTAGCTTGTTTGTTTGCCCATAAATACCTGCCATCTGTTCATTATTGATGCACTAGAATACATACACCAATTTCTATCTTCTATTTCCGATCTCTGTTGGTTATTGCCACCTTCGAAGACTATTACCAGATCATCATAGAAGGGACCAACCTAGGGAGCTGCATGCAATATAGTCAAAGGAGATGATTTCCTAAGCTAATTCGGTGGAAAAACAACCAGCACCAATGGAGGCACACAAATAAATTTCATAAACATGATTATTGACGACTTATATAGGTAATGCTACATTAGGACATGTTGATGAGTCATCTGTACTGAAAATGCATACTATGAGTTTAATTTCTTCTTTGAATTCTGATAGCGCGAGTGAATGTGAATGATGTGCTGCAACTAAACAGATTAAAAAGTAAAGTGCATCTGCTCGTAGAATCTGCATGATTAGACTAATCCATATGAACTTGGAGACTTCAAAACTGTCCATAACTAGAGGTGGCAAGAAATATTATGGAATACCCATTGATTGCCATTCTAATTATTCAAAAATATGTTTGCTTAAGAATAGACATGAAGGCTTGAATTATGATATGTTAGATAGAGTAGAAGGAGAAATTAAAAGAGTTAGATACTGACAGAGGAGGAGAGTATGTTTTGTTTAGTGATTATCGTGAAAAGGAATGCATAATTCTGAGATTACTCGTCCATATTCACCAGAGTCAAATGGTGTAAATTAATGGAAAAATTCAATCTTTAATAACTTAATAAATGGTTTGATTGTTCATACGTGTGCACCCGATAACCTGTGAGGTGAACCCATTTAAAGTTGATATCCTTAGGATACGAATCAAAACTACAGTCATTGGTATTTTCAGCCAAAATCGTGACATCATCCTTATCGTTCGAGTAGACACCCATTTAAAGTCGAGTTCCTCAGGAAAGATTTTGAACCCACAACCACCGGTTTTTCTAGCCGAAAGCATGGGACGCCCTTGCGGTTGAGTCAATCCTCAGATAGGTTTTCAGAATTTTCCACATAAACCGAAGAAGACCCCTCAGTATTCTAACAATCTAGGTTGCGAATACGGGTAATGTCGCGCGTGTAGGAAGTTCAGATCCAGCAATGAAAAAGCCTGGCTCCATAGTATCACGAGGGGATGACTTGACAAGTCGTCGGAGAAGATGGACTTTTCTTCTCTCTCCTTTTGTTTTTTTTTTTTTTTTTCCTTTTTTGGTCAGGAGGGGAAGACGGACTTCGCAAGTCTTCGTTCGGGCGTCTCAACAAAGAAGGCGGAGTTCATGATGACGAGCGAGTTTTCGTCCTGCGCCACCAGACCGTAGAAGATTCATCAAGGAAGTAGACATTTTGGAGAAGTGACAAAGTAGTCCTTGCCAGTTTTTGTTGGTCTGTAGACCTGAGATTTGCACCTTTCCTTGTGCCACCCTGGAAATATGCAGTCTGGGATTAGAAGGAAGGTTGACCCTAGAAAGTTTCCTAGTCCTCCCAGATATCAGCTGATATTTCATCAAATTTTTACCCGAGGCTAGTTTGAGGCCCCCTGCCTTGCACATGATGGGAGAAAGCCTCAAATCGGCAAGTTTAAACTTTGATCAATAGAGTTAAAGGTGAATAGCTTTGATTGACAACGCTCAAAAGAAGGAGACTAATAAACCTATGCTTTATAACACCATATTACACCTTATAAAAAATAATTACAAAAGTCGCATTTCATTGACTTGATACATAACTTTTAAACTTAATGACTCATAAATATAATTAGTGTTCCAAGGAAATAAATTTCTAATGATTAGACGTAGAAATACGAACAATCTTGACGTAGAAATACGAATAGACATCTTAAAGGTAACGTTATAATGATGGCTCTTCTTTAAGGCATGCACCATCTTGTGAGTCGGAACGGATATTTTAATGAATTGATAACTTAGTTAATTGATCAACAACTTCCAATAAATTTGGTTCAATTACTATCATCGTGAATATCCTTTTTATTGATATAATCAATTAAAATTACGATAATATAAAAAATTTGATAAAATATCAGCCGATATTTAGGAGGACTAAGAAACTTTCTTGGGTCAACCCTCCTTCTAATGCTCAATGGAATCCAAGTTCTGCGGTCTGCATCTTCCCATGAGAAGTGGCAAGGGGAATGGACAAATTTCGTGCCTACGTAGCAAACAAAAGCTGGCAAGGACTACTTCCTCACTTCTCCAAATGTCTTTTTCATTAAGGGTTAATATCTTGAAAAACCCCAAACTGATATACCCGTGATAAATTTATCTCAAACTATTTTTTTGACCACTAAAAACCCTAAATGGGTATAACTTTGATAAATTTACCCAAGACTGATACACTTGTGATATATTTATCCTCTATTAGTTTTCGCTAAATTTTACTGTCAAATTATTAAGTCAAATGACACGTGACAAGTGAGTGATATACCAATTTGGGATTTTATGTTCTGTTTGTCACAGTTTACAATTTTTGTGATTTTTTTTTGTGGTATTAATCCAATTTAGTAAAGGGTATATTTGTCACAAATTTATCAGTTTTGTGTTTTTTGTTGTCGAATAAATTAGTTTAGGATAAATTTGTCATAAATGTACCAGTTTATGGTTTTTTTATGGTCAGTTGAGGTAAATTTGTCACAGGTGTATCCATTTGGGATTTTTCATGGTCAAAAAAATAATTTCTGGTAAATTTGTCACATGTATACCAATTTGGGGTTTTTCAGGATATTAACCATTTCATTAATGAATTTTCTTATGGTATGACAACGTGTGACGAAGACTTCCTTGTAAACTCAACTCTCCGCCTTCTATTAATGAAACATCCGAACGACGACGACTTGCGAAGTCCATCTTCTCCGACGACTTGTCGAGTCATCCCCACATGATGCTGTCCACAATATTCACCTATATTAGCGACCTCGGTTTGTCCATTTGGAAAACATTATCTTATACCCCTACAAGTCCTCACTTCCTCCTCCTCCTCCTTCTTTCTTCTTCTTCTTCTTCTTCTTCTTCTTCTTCTTCTTCTTCTTCTTCTTTTTAAAATAAATTATTATTTGTTTATTTATTTAAATTTGAATTATTTTTTACTTTTATTTCTTTCTTTTTCTTTCCTTTGTTTCACTTGCTTCTTCTTTATTTGCCGGTCTCTAGCCATGACGACAGCTGGCGAATGGCGACAGGCAAGCCTTGAGCTTGCTAGCGAGTACGAGGCTCGCCCATCTCTAGCGAACTCAAGCTCGCCGCTCACTAGATCAACGAGCATGAGCGTCGAGCTTGAGGCTTAAGGCCAGCAAGCTTGAAGCTCATCGATCTGGCAAGGCCCAAGGGCGATGAGTTTGAGGCTCGCCAAATCAACAAGTACTAGCCTCGCCACAAGCTCGAGCTCGTCAACCTCGTGCCTCACTAGATTGGCGAGCTCTGAACTCGCCAACCTTGCTGCTCAGCGAGCGACGAGCTTGAGCTCACTAGTGGGTGAGCACTGTGGCCGGCAATTGGCCAAGAAGAAGAGGAGGAAAAAAAAGAAAAAAAAAAGAAAAAAAGAAAAGAACAAGAAAAAGAAAAGGAGAAAGTAAAAGTAATTTAATAATCGATTTTTTAAAAATAAAAAATAATGAAAAATCAATTTTAAAAAATAAAATAAATGAAAAAGAGTGTATGGAGGAAAAAGATTTTCCTTGCCAAACAACGGAAAATATTTTTCACTTTCGTTTTGCGGAAAATGAGCCATTTTCGAAAATTTTTTCCGGTGTTCGGTAAGGAAAATATTTTCCGCTCACCGGATTGGCGAATGTGAGCATCGAGCTTGAGGCTCGCCAGATCGACGAATGCGAGCTTGAGATCGACGAACTTGAGGTTCACTTGATCGATAACTAGCCAAGAAAGAAGAAGATGAAAAACAAAAAAAAAAAAAAAGAAAAAAAAAGAAAAAAGAAAGAAAAAGGAAATTAAAAATAATTCGAATTAAAAAAAGAAAAAGAAAATTAAAATATAATTCGAATGAAAAATGAAAAGAAGAAAAATAAAGAGGAGGAGGAAGTCGGGATTTGTAGAAGTGTGAGATAAGAGAGATCAAGTAAGGAAAATGTTTTCCATTTTTGAAAAGTGGAAAACATTTTCCCTTACTTTAGAAGACTTTTTTCCTTTGATGGAAAACATTTTCCTTAAGGAATTCATTTTCCGTGAAACGAACGCCGGAAAAGCCGGAAAATGTTTTCTAGGAAATTATTTTCCGCGAAATGAATGGACTCTAATTTAGAAAACTTTTTTCCTTTCATGGAAAACAGTTTCCCCAAGAAATTCATTTTCCGTGAAACGAATGTTGGAAATCCGGAAAACGTTTTCTCGAAAATTATTTTTTGCGAAATGAACGGAGCCTTAGTTTCAGGTTTCCTTTGAACACTAAAACGCCACAGTTTCCATGAAACGAACGAAAGACTTCGTTCGTTTCTCGAAAAATAACTTTTAACACAACGTTTTCTGAATTTTCCAGTATTCATTTCATAGAAAATAAACTAGTGAGAGCAAACATTTTCTATCAACATATAAAGGTTTTTTAAAATAGAGAAAAATATTTTCCGCTTTTGAGAAAGAGGAAAACATTTTCTAATATCTTCTTTCACCTCACTTGCTTTTACCAAATGCATTTTCTTTGTATTTTTCTTTTTAATTTTAAAAAAATGATTTTTATTTTTATTTTTCTTTTGTTTTTATTCTTAACTTTCTTTTTGGCTTCCTAGGTGAGCTTGCTTGAGGCTGTCAAGTGAATGCGGGCCTCGTCAGATTCAACGAGTTGGGCAGGGCTCAAGTCATCAGTCTTGGGCGAGCTCAACCTTGCCAGATCAGGTAAAGCTCTACCTTCCCATAGGCTAGCGAGCCTTGCCGACTTGTGGCAAGGCTCAAGCTTGCCTAGTGCTAGTCGTGACAAGCCGAAGAAGAAGCAAAAAAGAAAGAAAATAAAAATAAAAATAAAAAAATAAAAAAAATTTGATATTTTAAAATATAAAAATACAAAAAATGAGTTTTTAAAAAATCAAATAATAATAATAAAATTATTGAAAAAGAGTGCATGTAGAAGAAGATTTTCCTTATTGAGCTGCAGAAAATATTTTCTTTAAAAAAAATCACATTTTTCGCTAAACAAATGGAGCCTAATTTATAGCACTTTCTAAAATATTAAAGTTTTCCTTTTTGTTAATCTTTCCATTTTCAATAAAATATAAGATCTATGTTTATTGTCACTAAGCTGGGAAATAGACTCATGATCCTATTACATTGCATTCTTTTGACAAATTAGTGAGAAAAAGCATAAAGCGCTAATGTAAATAATTAAGGAAAACTGGTAATATGGTAACCTACAACTTCTAGATGCGATAATAAGTGAACTTGCTTTTAAAGAAAGGTGTTACGTGCATTATTTAGCCTATGATGCAATGCCACACTGCGTCTAACCATAGATTATTAAAACAGGTATGTGCTTTTTTTAATGGTGCAATGCAATATGCTTTTTGTTCTTTACAAATTATCAGATACCGTCAAAATGGTAATACATTAGCATTTTTTATCACGGTTAATATTTGATAGATTTTATGCAAAATACTGCTCCTTCCAACATTTTGAGATCTATGGCTTGCAATTTCAATTATTCAAGTGTACACTCTTCTCATTGACTTACTGCCTCCTAATCCAAAAGCGAAACTTCACCCATCACGATGGACAAAGTTGGAAGAAAAAAATTGTATTTACATTCTTGAAAATGTTCAAAAGTCAAAACGCCTTTGAATCTGCCTTGAGCTAAAGGTCTTTGATATTGCAATTCCGTCTTAGCCAAACTTTCCAAAAAATTTGTCGAAACGGTTTTTATATTTGCCCAAAGGGCCCAAAGCTCCATTGACAAAGCAATTCCCAAACGAAGCCGATCCAGTTGCAAATAAAAGCCATAAAAAAAGTGGAAACTAAAGAACAAAATACAAATTCAGATATCTAGTCCACCCATATGTAAATTACTTTCAGGCTGTTGCGCAATGATTTGTATTGTCGTTTTACATAAGAAATTGTCAGTATGATTCCATAGTCATTATTATAATGGCGATATTTGTAAACTCCAACTTAATGTCGGCAAGTGAATGATTTTACTTAGAGAGTCGTGAATCCAAGGACAACATTATCCTGTAAGTTTATGTCACATAAGTCTAGTAAGTATCTCCTAAATTAAAATCTATTTTTCGGTTATGTTTTTTTCGGACAATTTGTAGTATTTTGTTGTTGAGGTTTTAAGAACCTGTTTTAATTTCTTAGACTAGGTTAGTGTTTTTGAATGAAAATTTTTTTCGAAAATTTGTTTTTTGATTTTCCGGTATTTGAATGACACAAAACTACTCAATTTAGGGAATTTGTTGTCCGTGAATGAGAACAACAAGTTTAGATAGTGGGTGATAACTTTCCTTTTTGATAAGAAGGAAAGCACTTTCCTAAATCAGCAATTGCATTTCATTTAGTCGCATACGTTGTTCTCTTACAGATGGTGTTCTTCCTCTACTTCCAAAAGTTTTAACAATATTGTGCAATTAGTGAGGATGGAAATACTCACAAGCGAATATTTTGTTTTGTGAATAGGGTTGTATAAAGAGTTAATATTATGAAAAATCTCAAATTGATGCATATATGATAAATTTACTCAAAAATAATTTTTTGATCATCAAAAATCCCAAATTGATATACGTGTAATATATTTACTCCAAACTAATTTTTTAATCACAAAAAATTTTAAACTTGTATATTTATGACAAATTTACCCTTTGTTAATTTACATTAAATTGGATTAATATCCAAAAAATCACAAACCAATACACCTTTGATAAATGCAAAGTAAAACACCAAACTGGTATACCCGTCAATTGTCATGTATCATTCAACTTAACAATTTGACAATAAAATTTAACGGAAACTAACATATGATAAAATTGTCACATATGTATCAGTTTAGCGTTTTTTGTGGTATTAACCCTTATATAATTCATACACTCTTACAGCTCTTGCTTCTCTATGAAGTAGCATCTTTTGCTATAGCGACAAGGAAGGGAAAAAAACAAGAAAAAAGAGAAGATACTAATCCGATTCAATGCTGAAAGGTAGGAAATTGCCTTTGCACTTTATTAGGGGAAGGTGTATGTGTCACGCCCCGAAACCATCAAGAATGGGGATGATATGGCCGTCCTTCCACCTGAAGGACACAACCTCAAACCACAGCCTCAAACCATACCTAAAGTCCACTTCAAAACGTCCCCATTGATAATGCTCTCACTCTATTAGTTGATAACCAAAGAACCTGAGAAATGTGTGAGAAATAGGGGGGTGAGTAACCACAAGCCCAGTGAGTAACACATATCTCTTTTAAGTAAATCAAGCAACCACTATGTTTATATATAAGTATAAAACACTATTAGAAACCCATAATCTAACTCTTTAATATACACATCAAATCATATAAGAGATGTTTTATTACACTTAAGAAAATACTCATTTAAACCATCTTGATAATTCAAGCATCAATGGTCAAGTCCATTAATTAATCTCTATCAAAAACCATGTCAATGGTCTATCAATTGTTCCATCTCATATCAAAACACACATCGATGGTCTATCTATCAATCAATATTTTGTTCAATACCTAACCATAGTCACAACACAATGTCTTGTGACAAGGTAACCAAGATTTTTCCCTTGGCAAGGTCTCTACCTACAAAGATGGTGGCTCAACTTAAAAGGATATCCTAAACCCGGTATGCATACCCACAAGCCCTTCCATAAGTTTACAGTGATTTTGAACACTAAACCCACATCATCCAATATCTAGAAATTCAATCCATAATCAATCTCATAATCCACAATGCATTTCATAAACCAATCATATGACCTTTTATAACTCAATTGATCTAATATAAATACTTTTTTGTAAAGCATTTCTCATATCATTTCATAAACCAAATTCACAAATCAATATGTATAACCTTTTATAACATTTTTCATAAAACGTTTCTCAATATTCTTTTAGAACTTATTCCATAAACCAGTTCGCAAAACTATACATATATATCATTTCACAATCATTTTCATAAAATTGTTCTCCAATATTAAAAGGTAGTAATTACCTGATCTAGACTTTTATACAACAAACATGCTTTAATTACTTGTACGATACTCAAATCTTTATCTTTTTCAAGACATGAGTTTACAAATCCATAGAAGAGATAGCGTCACTCACCTAGATATGCCCCAAACCAAAACAAAGTTCTCTCGAATCAATGAACTTGCATTCCTATCATATGAGCGAGAAATAGCATCAAAATGAAGTAAAATGTTATCTTAACTAATAGCTTGAATAAACTATGCATAAAATGACGACTACATACTAATAAATCGCATATCCAAAGCGATTATTGAAGCCATCTGCAATGCAGAGCTTGAGTGCGAAATTTGGTTATGTCATAACTCTTTCCACCGAACCCCGTTTCAAATGTTCTTATAATCAATAGAAAGCTCTTTTAACATACTATAAGGATCCCAACTTGACCGTTCCAAAATCAAGCTGAAAACCGGCAAAATACAATCTCGAAATTGCTGGACATGCACTATTCATCATGCGTAGAAAACTTCAAAATTTTGTTTAGGGCAAACCGTAAGCTCAGATCAAGTTCCATAAAAACCTATGGCTCCAAGACACCTTAAACTATAATATATATGTGTGTGTGTGTGTGTGTGTGGCTCAACGACTCAAAAAGGACTTCGCGGCTCGAATCTCACATAATTTTGAATTCTAAGCCCCAAAACCAAAATTACTCTGATTGAATGAACGAGGAGCACGGGTACTTACTAGGTGTTATGTTATGGAATTGAATTGGCTCGGCAAGATGTCCGTGGCTGGTACACGCAAACCCCTTTCCTCTTTTTCCTCTTTCCATTTTTTCTTCTTTCTTCCTGGACTGGTTCAACCAATGAGCTGAACACCCTTTTTTATTTCTTTTCCTCCTCCTTTTGACTTTTCAACCTTTTATTTCCTTTTACTTCTTTTTTTTTTTAAAATCAAAAGTGGGTCCCACCGTCCCTTTTGGACTCGGTCAAAAAGTTTTGAATATTAAGCTGAAATTCAAAAGAGTAATTTCTTGTTAAATTGTTCGAATAGATATTCAAGCAATCTTCTATAATTATTCATTCATTAAATAAAATGGCTATTCCTCATAGCTCTGCAATCTATAGCTAGAATAGAAGTGAGTACAATCAGGCATTATACGCCGTATTTTATTTAAAATAGAGTCATCCCTTATAGAGACTTCAAAATAGCTACTTAATCATGATCTCAATAGAAATATCAGACGAACATACGACCATTGGGTTTGTTTCTTGTACATGGCCCCGCGCTAGAAACCATGAATTAGACGCTAGAACTAGTTGTGTCCGCCTCGATGTCAAATACTAAAAGATCAATCGACTCAGGTTTGTTCATTGCACTAATTGAAGTCGAGAGAGAATCACATCTTGTCTCGTTGAGTAAACTTTGAGCCTCCTCGTTGTTCCGTTGATCGGCCCACAAGCTCTTGTTGATCCTAGCCAGTTGCTCGGCCACTTCCCACATTGTTGGCCTACTCACGCCATTATAGTTCAAGCACCTTCTAGCGAGCGAACCGACTGCCTCGATCTCCCACACTTCACCTTCATTGGATGCCTCAAAATTTATCATATGGAGGAGTGTTTGGTCCTCCACGGCAGAGATGAAAGATCGGATGATGTTGATTTTTTCCCCAGATTTTCCATGCCGAATCGGTGTCTCTCCAGTAAGGAGCTCCACGAGAACAACCCCAAAACTATAAACATCGCTCTTCGTGGTTAATTCTCCAGTTGTGAGATACTCAGGATCGAGATAACCTATTGTGCCTTGTATTCTTTCGGCTATATGGGTCTTTCCAGGTGATATCAAAACCGAGGCTCCGAAATCAGATACTTTAGCAGAGTATTTCTCATCCAAAAGTATATTCAGACACTTGACATCGCTATGAATGATTGGCGGATCAGCCAAGGAATGCAAGTACTCGAGGGCCAAGGCAGCTTCCAAGGCAATCCTAAGGCGATTCTTCCATGATTGCAAGACAGTTGATCTCTTGTCATGAATGTGGTAATAGAGAGTCCCATTGGGGATGAATTCATAGACCAACAATGGCACTTTTGTCTCCAAACATATACCCATGAGCTTGACCAAGTTCCTGTGATTCACCTGTGAAATGATGCCGATTTCGTGTAGGAATTCATCATGAGTGCTCAGAGAGCCGTCCTTGTTCATGTCCTTTGGCTTCTTGATAGGGACATCTCTAGGCTTCTTGACTGCGACTAAAATGTCGCCGTCGATTCTTCCTTTGTAAACTGAAGCAAAACCACCCTCACCGAGCTTATTGCTAGCATCATAGTTGTTGGTGGCTTTAGCCAACTCTGCCTCAGTGAAGATTTTTACTCTCTGGTGCTTCAAGATCTCTCCTCCATTTTGCCTGAAGTGTCTCTCCTTGGCCCTCCTCTTGCATATGAGCAAGACTAGGCCACTAACAACTATGCACAACGTTACCGTTACAATGACTGCCACACAAAATTGAAAAATGGATGGATTAGTTTCTCTCCCGAATGATTGATTTACTTTGAAAAGTAATGAATTTGGACCTTGTAAATTTTAGAACCAAAATTCGTTCTTACATTTATCCGCTTAAATACTTGACACGTCAGCCACCAAATGGAGTAACCGGATTAAGCCACACCATAAAAAATGCCCCAACTTCACCGAAACACACCCACATTTTCCGAAAAATCACATGCACGTGCGGTAAGAGCCATTTCCCATTAAATGCCCGTCGAAGACACCACAAGCAGTGCTCAAAGCCGCACAAGCAACACCCACGCCCCAACCACCCCCCGGCCTCACGGCGGTCTCTGTGTCTCTGTGTGTACAGAGGTCACGTCGGGGCCGACGACGACCTTGCATCAGAGGTCTAAAAGGTGCACCTTTTATCCTTTTAGCCAAAAGGGGTCGGGGTGTATTTAAAGAAAAAATAAGTGTGGTGGGTGCAGTCGAGATACGACGAAACAAAGGAAAACAGGGTGTGCCCGTGTGTCTCTCTCGGTGAAGACTGAGAAAGAAAAGGAAAAGAAAAAGCCAAAAAGGAGGAGGGGCAGGGAAACGGAATCTCAGGTAATTTTGGTAGTTTCTATTAAAAATATCGCAATACAAAAAATTTCAAATTTTTTTATGTGATAATCATCAAGTGATTGAGTACTCATTCCCCAAAGATCCTAAGAAACACCCCAGAGGAGAAGCGGCACTTTTAGAGGAAGAACTTTGAGAGACTATTGTCATGGAGATTTCAAGACCCGAGCAGCCAAGAGATGGTCCATACGATCGGCAAGACTTGAAGTGTCTTGGGCTCTAGGGTTTTCATAAAAAATCTAGAATGCTCTCAAGGATAGTACGGGAAATGGATACTCAAAATATTTCATGCACTTGATGGGATATATGATAGTCTTGTATTTAATATGATAGATAGCAGTTGAGACGATAATAATTGAAAATCCTCATGTATAAATAGGAGTGCTCTCCTAATTTGAGCAATATAAGTGCATTTTCTCTTAGAGCTTCTCTCTCTACTACATATGTGAGTTAGTGAATGAGCATTCGTTCCTTGGGAAAAAAGGCTTAGTTTAAGTGATCCAACGAATTAAAGGAAGCCTAAGTTGCCACACGGTCTCAATCACAAGCATTGACCCGTGATACTAGAGTGATTGTTTCTTGAAGCTAAGTGAATGGGATTATACTTATAAGCACACGAGTTTATAGACTCTAAATTGCTAGTTTTGTGAAAGCATTTTGAGTAGTGGAAGTTTATTTTGATGCCGCCACTTTGTCTACATCTGTGTCATGATTCGTGATGTTCTTGTGAAATTATTTGAGTTATTATATTTGCCAAGGGTTGCACATGGGGTATTATTGAATGGTGTGTCGGGTTTGCATTAGGGGATCTGTAACTAGTCGAAATTGGTGATCGGGGCGTGTCAATATGAAAGGAAACATCATGATGCTATGCCAAAAATGATAAGTTATCATTGAAGAGTCTAGTTCTAAGAAAAAGTTGTCCCTACTTCTCAATTGCCCCTAGAGTGAGAACAATTTGAGCACATAAAAACATGAGCCGGATCAATAGCAAGGGGGCTCGTAGTCTAGAGCAAGAGCAGCTTAGTTTGTTGAGTGACCATCACAAGGGGACTAGAGTTACCTGCAGCGATTATGGCAAGACGAGAAATTTGGCAACTGACTTTGCCATCACCATCCATGCCAAACGGGCAGTCGCATGTGTAGTTCCCGGCTGTGTTCTTGCAATTCCCATGACATGGATATCTTCCTGGATCCTCGCACTCGTTGATGTCTATGTCAAAAAGAATCAAAGGTGAAACTGTAAGTGTACGTTCATGGGTTATTTTGATTCTTAAAATTGAGGTCTTGGTTGTATTGAAGCATCTAACTCAACTCAATGAAGAACTGGCTGGAGGATGCTGGATCACGGAAATTCTGGCCCAATTCAAACAAAAAAATTTTGGCAAAGAGAACGGAAGAATACCTTCACATCCCGCAGAGGACAGCGGGGGGGCATAGGGATTCCCCGCGTACCCAGGCTTACAGACGCAACGATAACCCTGCCCGTTCCTGAAGTCAGAGCAGTTACTGTTGGCACCGCAGGCATAGCTCGATGGGTTCGATTGCACTTGCTTGCAGGTCAAATTCCGTTCAACCACCCAGTCCACGACAACCCTTGAGAAATTTTTGAGCATATCAGCCGGGACAGGTAGCTTGTACTCGGAGACATTAAACGACTCCTGGTCCACCACGAATGCTGATCCGCAAGAGCTGAAGTTCTGAACTGCGGTGTAATTCGTTGAGCTTCTCATTGTTATCCTGAGGCTCCTCAGGCTCTTGGGGATGGACGTCTGACAGCACCCGAGGCCGGAGCAAGCACTCTCGGCTGTGAAGTCGACGTCCTCGCGGCAATAGGAGAGGCATCCACTCCCGGATTTCTTGGTAGCGTCTAAGAAAAGAGCTGACGTGTCGCAACCGAAGACAGTGAACTTGTTCCGGGTGTCCGAGACTGTATAGTGCCCTTGTTTGCCCAATGTGATCTGTGGGTTAGGGCGAGAGCCATTGAGGCGACCGCCACTCTCGTCACGACAGTCGTATGCTATGTAATTGCCAATGGTCATCGTCCCGTCCTCCACAGATATGTTGTACACCGGAACGTTTTCGCCGAGTATCAGTTCCCCGGATGTGTGGTTGCATGTGAGGGCGAGGTTGGAGTTCCACGCGCAACTTTCGTCGAGCCCGAATGGGAAAGGCACGTTCAGGTTGCCGCACCTTCGGTTGCAGTTGTCCTTCTCGGCAAAAGTGGCCAAGGCCAAGGCCATCGGAAGGAAACACAACACCGCCGCTTTCATCTTTTATGTTTCTCCAATCTGTGCTTTCCTCTGGCTCTCCTCTCACCGGTTTTTATAATCCTACTTTCGCTGATGCCGATGCCTCCGCGGCGGCCAAGTCAGTGAGCACATTGGAAGACCGGGTCATCAATTACGACCCCGTCCACGAGAGTGGGCTGGGTTTTCCTTGAAAACTTGCCTGAATATAGACACTGCTTTCATTTTCACTTAAAATTCAGACTATACAAATATTTTTCTTCTATTCATTTTTATTAGTGACACAAGAAATTATTTTTAGGAAAATGTTTTCTAAATCATTCATTTTTTGCGGAACAAATACACCCTAAATCTAGCATGGGACATTCCAATTTTTGACATGAAAATTGTAATATGTGCAATCCATTATCTATCCTGCTCATAAGTGAAGAGATTCAGGGAACGACTTCTCACATAAGTGCCAATTTATCCTCCACTGTAACTTCTCTAACTTACATTTTCTTCTTAACTTATCCAATTTATTTTGTACACTAATTTATCTACATTTTAACAAATATTTCATTTACCAATGTAATTTGAGAGAAACACCACAAATGCATGAACATTGGCGTTCTTGCACAGAGTTTAAATCCGTCTTCCACTCCACCATCTTGATTGTAGTCTCCTTCCATGTCCTATTTTTTCCCCTTTTTTTCGACCTTGGGGAATTTGAATCTTAAGGGATAGTTGCATCTGACCTTCTACACTTTTTGAAAGACATAAATAATCATTGAGGATGGTGTTAGCACACCTTATGCATTCTTAATTTCTATAATTGTTTCTTGGAATATCTTAAAATAATCAGAGGACTCAACCATAATTAGCCAGTTGTTAGGAGAGAAATTAGTACAACAACCGACCACCATGACCATCAACTTAAAGCTGAGTTCCCCCGGGTCGGAATTGGACCCACAACAATTGATTTTTTAAGCTGAATGCATGAGAATGCTCTTATCATTGGGTCAGTTTCAAGGTAGGTCCTCAAAGTTTGACAACCCATGCAAACTACATAAACAAAATAAGACCCATCAGTATTTCAACAAAAAGTGAGAAAACGTGCTCCATATCAACTTGGGGGACGACTTGACAAGTCGTCGCAAAAGACGACTCACTTGTCATCGTTGTTTCATGTTTCAACAAAAGAAGGCAAAATTCACAGGCAAGTCTTTGTCCCGCTAGGCGCTCTGTACCATAGAAAATTCGCAAGAAAAAAATGACATTTTGGAGAAGAAGTGACAAAGTCTTCCTAGCCAATTTTTGTTTGATGTGTAGACATCAAATTTGTACCTTTCCCTTGTACCAATCATGGGAAGATGCGATCCACTAGAAATTCCAATCTACAGGACTAGAAGGGAGGTTGACCCAGAAAAGTTTCTTAGTCCTCTCAAATATCAGCTGATATTTTATCAAATTTTTACCCAAGGCTAGTTTGAAAACCCGTGCCATGCGCAAACACCCTTTTTACTGATGTAATTAGTTAGAACTACGATAAAATAATACACTGATTTATCGCACTTTGTAAAAGTATTAGAATCGATCTTTTTGTTGATCTTTCTACTTTCAATACAATAATATAATATTGATGTTTATTAAGACTAAGTTGTAAAATAGACTAATGATTATATAACATTAGATTCTTTTGACAAGTTAGTGCGACAAAGCATAAAGCACTAAAAGAACATTAAGTGCGACAAAGCATAAAGCACTAAAATAACATTAAGGACACTGCTAATATGCTGATTAAAGATGTGATGTTAGGTAAACCTTTTTTTTTAAAGAAAGAGTTATGTGCATTTAAGATAGGGTTGATACTATCAAATATCTTAATTGTGTCTACAAAACTCCTGAACTAATACACCACTGCCACATTTATCCCAAATCGGTGCACCCATACTATATTTACCCTAAACTAATTTTTATATCATAAAAAATCTCAAACAGGTTCACTTATATCACATTTACCTCTTACTAGTGCACTATGCCACATTTACCCCCCAAAAATCCAAAATTTACTATAATTTGGGGTAAATATGGTATGATATATCATTTCGAGATTTTTTTTTTTTAACACAAAAATTAATTTGAGAAATTGTGACATGGGTGTACTAGTTTGCAATCTTTTGTAATCTATAAATTAATTTGAGGTAAATATGGCATGAGTGTATTATTTGGGGTTAGGTGGTATTAGCCTTTTAGGATATGGTGAAATGTTATATTACATTTAACTGAAGGTAATTAAGATAGATATCCACTTCTATTCCAAATTTTGTAGTACAATATGCTTTTTATTCTTTATGAAAGATCAAATACCATCAAAATAGTATATATTAACATTTCAAATCAGGGTAGTTTTCAATATATTTCAAGCAAAAATACAGCTCATTCCAACGTTCGAGATTTCAAGCTTGCAATCTCGATTATTCAAGTATTACACACGGAGAGAGACAGTTGATTTTACTATGCTGGGAATGAAACCTTATGAAAAGAAACGGGGAGTGTCATTTGTATCGGGGAAGGTACCAAAAATGTTCTAAACCTATTGTATTAGCATCAATATAATCCTAAACTTTTCAATTGAAGTAATTTAGAGTTAAACATTCTGCATTTATGCTATTTCAATTCGTTCGGCCATTTTTAATTGGAAAAGTTTGTTGTGGATTCCAAGTCAGTGCTAGCGCTAACATAAACGTTAGAGAGCAAAATGACGCTAAAACCACTCCCAAAACAGCATTGTTCCAATTTTTCTTTTAAAAAAAAATTGGTAGAAAAGAATACCAAAGAAACATCGTTTGAGATCTTCCCCAAATACACCAAATTGAATCTCAGGAATCCTACACTGAAATGGTCCCTTAAAATCTAAATGAGTGACCCAAACATAGATTTTTATGCTTTATTAAATTAAACCTTGCTGGGATTTCCAATTTTTGACATGAAAATTGTAAAGGGTGCAATCTATTATCTATCCTGCCTATGGGCGAAGAGACTTAAGGAGCGACTTTTCATGTAAACGCCACTTTATCATCCACTGTAATTTGAACAAACTTCCACTTTTTTTCTTTACTTATCCCTTTAGTTTGTACGCTAATTTGTCTACATTTTGCTACTATTTCATTTACCAATGTAATTTGAGAGAACCACCGCAAGTGCATGCACATTGACGTTCTTGCACAAAGTTTAAATACCTCTTCCCCTCCACCATCTTGATTGTAGTCTCTTTCCATGTACTTCTATTTTTCTTTCCCCTTTTATTGACCTTCGGAAAATTTTAAATCTTAGAGAATCAACATCTTACCTTCTACACTTTGTGAAAAGCTTAATTTTATCAAGGATAATACTATCACACCTTATACAATCTTGTTTTCTATATTGTTTGTGGCCCAATTCCTGAAAAAACCACAACTTTACTTTAGTTTTGATTTTACCCTGAACCTTTTTTATCTTTAAAAATATCTCAACTTTCACTTTAATCACAAATTTATCTGATTAACCCTCTATCCAAAATTACTATTAATCTTCTAATGTGGCATTTCCACATCAATTGTTATGTAGTACGCTTATGTGGATTTTAACATCACCCTTCATCACCTCCATATTTTTTTTTTTCTTGATTCATTGCAAACTCCATTAATGGATGATCGAGCGCAAATCTAGGTCATGCGGCCTCAGATGTGAGTCGTACAACCTTAGCTCTGAGTCGCATGACATCGAATGTGAGGTCTCGCGCCTCAAATGCAAGTTTCAACCTCCACTAATGGAGTTCACCTATAGGGCAAAAAGTCGAGGAAACGATCTGAGCCCTTGGATTTACGGTGGTTGTGGGGAAAGCTTGGGATCGTTTTGTTATCGCCCGGGTGCGTGATGGGTCTATAAAGCTTTGGGGATGGCCGAGCAAAGTTGATGCCCGATAAAAATGGCTTCTTGAAGCGTCAAAAACCAGAACGAAAATAGGGGTCTAGGCCGAAATGGCTGGAGATGATTCCGACGACTGCAACCATCACGAACATGTTGTCGAAGGTCATGGCCTGGCGTCAGAGGTCTTGGTGGCGATGGATGAGCGCCAGCGAAGCTGTGACCGAGTGAGTCCATGCGAAGAGAACAGTGAACAGCCGAGGCTTTAATCTCAACCAACTTTGGACATTCCAATACCTACAATTCTTTATGCTTCTTTGACCTTCCTGTAATGATTAACCTCTCAAGGGCTCACATTTGGTCAGTATCAATGCTCTCAGTTGGTCGAATCGACTGAGTTCAGTTCTTGAGGCTGAGATTGAGAAATTTGTGGCTTTAACAAAATTTTCAAGTTGGAAATGATTGACCAAAATATTATCGAGTTGAAATTCCCAAGTTGCAGCTTCGGAAGCTGTGTGATTGATTGCGAGGAAGCTCCAATAAAATCGCCTACCCAGATTTGAGCTCTTTGCTCGACCACCTGTGTTAATGGAGGTTGCAAGGGTCAAAGAAGAAAAATAGAAAATAAGGATGACGAACAGTGACGAAAAATTCAAGTAAGCAGACTACTTAAATGTGCTGTTGACAAGGAGATGCCACTTCGGATGATTAACGGAGATTTTGGATTGAAAGTTAACGTGGGTGGGCAGATTGAAGATAAAATGAAAATTTAAGATTTTTTTTTAGACAAAAAAATGTAAGGGGTAAAATTGGGACTGGACTTCAAACTTGCAATCTTTTTAAGGAAATAGGCTCTCTCTTTTCTTTTTCTTTTTCATTAGCGGTTCTTGAAATTATTATTTTTTAATAATCTGAAGACCCAACCATAATTAGCTGGCTATTTGGAGCAAAAACTAATGCAACAATGCAAAAACTAATGCAACAACGCACCATCAAGACCATCCACCTAAAGTTAAGATCCCTAGGGTAGGAGCCGAACTCACAACATTGGATTTTTTTGAGCCAAAAGCATGATAATGCCCTTATCATTGGGTCAATCTCAAGGTAGGTCCTCGAAAATTTACAATGCATACCGAGATACATAAAAAAGTAAGACCCATTAGGATTTTAACAATCTAGACGTGAGAACATGGGCTCCATATCAAAATCGGGGAAGACTTTGACTACTCCTCATAGAAGACGGACTTCACAATTCGTCCTCGTTCAATGTATCTGTCACCGAAGAAAATTAATTCAGAAAATTGACATTCTGGAGGAGTGACTGGTCCTCACCAGTTTTTCGTTTGGTATGCAGACACGAGATTTGACCATTGTCCTTACCACTATTCATGCGAAGATGCAGACCGCCGAACTTAGAGTCCATGGAGTATCAAAAGGAAGGTTGACCCAGAAAAGTTTCTTAGTCCTCCGAAATATTAGTTGATATTTTATCAATTTTTTAGCTTTCGCACGAGCTGTACTATGTCAAAACTTCTTAGAAGCACTAGGTAGATTGTGAGAATTGGATACCCTGAAAATTTGTGGTTGCCCAAAGCCTGCAATCTTATTCCGATAGTGATGGCAATGGTGTTTGGTGGGCTGGGAAGAGGGGGAGTTTCATCTTCAGCCCAACAAGTTCATAGGTCTCATGCCCACCTCCGTGGGGATAAGAGAAGTTTTAAATTAGAAATTTGAAGGTCCTTTGCTTCAAGAGGGATCGCATTTGACGAAAAATCACCATAAAAGGGACCTCAATTAACAATTGAAAAAGGACTCCGTGCAAATTTTATAATTCAAAAAGAAGAAGTCCATCAGATATATTTGCGTGATGTAATTATAATTTTTTGTTTTACTTCAACGATCAATATCTTTCGCTTATAAGCTCATAAAGGGCAAGTCGTCACGCAAAATAATATACCGAGTCATCCATGGTACCGACCCGTGTGGGAGAGAGACCGCTGCATTTTAAAACAAAAAAAGACAATTTGACATGTTCATGGAAAGAGAGGGAAGCCATCATTTACCTCGGTCTATGTGTACTCTAAAGATCAACTGCAACAATCGATGCCTTTCCTATGTAGTTATCTTGGTCATTTAAAGTTCTTTCTCAGCTTTTCCTTGAAAGGTTTAGGGATAGTTGAATAAATAAAAAAAAAATATGCAAAAGAGAAGAATATGGAATTTCTATGTACTTCGATATATGTATAAAAAAATATATAGAGAACCTATTTACATGATTAGATAGAGGAAATTGAACGAAATCAAATCCAATATATTTAATCAAAATAGATATAGAAAATTAGAGAAAATATCCTAAATACCTCTAAAAGATATCTAAATATTTCTAACAGACTGTAAAAGGAAAAATAATAATCATAAAACTTATGTTCGGATTAACTTAGTTGGTTGGGTGTGTCGGGCTATTTCCAATTAAGGAATGGGACATCATCAAGCAAGCTGCTTTGGGTCAATTCCACGTGCTCATATCCAAAGTTGAACCCACCGCTTCATGGGATTTGAAAGGAATTTTATGGATTATCAGAAGGTAATAATATTCAGTCATGCTCGTTATGACTCCAAGGCATTTCTGGGGAAAGAGACTAGCTACTCTAATTTGGGGGGGAGGGGGACAGATTTTGTAGAGTGAAGAAGCACCCAGAGAAATTCGTTCTCTATTAACAAGCTTATGACTTCGAAAAATCTATCCCAGCATATAAAAAGGAAGGAATGTTTTATTCCTGAAAAAGCGGGGGAAGAAGCAATGGGCGTCAACACGAACGGTGAACCCGGCATTAAAACCGCTCGTTCGTGAGGGCCTCCATTGGTCGTCCCAATTTCTTTTGTCCATAATTTAAGTCCAATCCAGAAAAAAAAAACAAATTCCTCTTCGATTCAGCCCCGCCACGGAGTCAGGTTCCCTGGGCTTTTGATTTTGAGGGAATGAGAGGAACTCGTTTTCTAGTTCTGGATGCGATGGTTCAAGCTCCCTGCACCGAAATTCAATTAAGTCACTGTTGAAGCCATGATGATCTCCAAACCCCCGACAGACCGTCCTATGTCCATGAAAACACGGCAAAATCCTAATATATATATATAAATATATATATATATATATATATGATAAATTTATTCTAAATTAAGTTTTTGATCACTAAAAATATCAAATTGAAATGCTGGTGACATTTTACTCGAATTAATTTTTGCTTACTGAAAATCCAAACTAAAATATTTGTGACAGATTTATCCTCAATTAATTTTCAATTAATTTAAGTTCATATCATGAAAAACCATGAACTCATACATTTTTGACAAACGAAAGGTAAAATCCTACCATATGTCATCCAATCATTAATTTGACAATAAAATTTAATAGAAACTAACAAAGGGTAAATTTATTATAGATGTAATTAATTTGGGATAAATTTATTATCGATGCATCAATTTGAGATTTTTCGTGATATTAACTTAAAAGAAAACAAAGAGTTATCACTTGATGTTCGTTTGGCCGATATTTCTCTTCTGTCTTGTCTTTTGACTTCCAATATAAGGGCTCAAGGTTGGGGCGTTAGTTTGCCGCTTTGACCGAGGAGCTCATGAAGATGAACTGCACCGACAATGTCACTTTGTTGGCCCTCCCTGGAAGAGAACTGCAGATTAAGGGTCCGTTCGTTTCGCGGAAAATGAGCCATTTCCGGAAAATATTTTCAGAAGTCATTTTAAGGAAAATGACAATATTTTCGGTGTTCGCCTAAAACCGAAAATGTTTAGGAAAATATTTTCCGGTGTTCGGTAAAGAAAATATTTTCCGCTCGCCAGGATTGATGAGCGCAAGTTTGAGATCGACGAACTTGAGGTTCACTTGGTCGATGATTAGCCAAAAAAGAAGAAGATGAGAAACAAAAAAAACAAATAAATAAAAGAAAAGGAAGAAAAATAAAAAATAAAAAAAGAAAAAGAAAAAGGAAATTAAAAATAATTCGAATTAAAAAAAGAAAATTAAAATTAAAAAATAATTCGAATGAAAAAAAGAAAAGAAGAAAAATAAAGGGGAGGAGGAAGTCAAGATTTGTAGAAGTGTGAGATAAGAGAGATCAAGTAAGGAAAATGTTTTTCACTTCCCTACTTTAGAAGACTTGTTTCCTTTGATGGAAAATATTTTCTTCAAGGAATTCATTTTCCGTGAAACGAATGCCGGAAAATCCGGAAAACGTTTTCTTGGAAATTATTTTCCGCGAAACGAACGGACCCTACGAAATCCATACACTCAGTGGAAGCCATTTCTGAAAGGATTGAAAATCTGAAGAGACGTAGAATTGACGCCTCAGATCATTTAATCGGTGCAAGGGTGCAAGTTCATAACGAAAAAAAGCTCTTTTACATATAACATTCCAAGCTATCTTGTGTAGATGACAGAGAGATGCGATTGACTGATTAATCTTTATCGTCGCCCAGCCTACATGCATAATCGCACAGTGATTATAAAAACGTAGTTATCATTTGTAACTATAAGTCTATGAGAGCCGTACACGAAAGTGTCATCCTTAATTTATGGGCCATTTTCTTGCAGTACAGCTTCCAACAGCTCTTTGCTCTTTTGTACAGGGTTACAAAGTCATCACGAAGGCAAGATTTAATCCCAAAGCCTTGGTATCGGAAGGATTTTACTTCTTGCAAAAATGCACAAGGGACAAATCTTTGACTGACTGTATAGTACAGTTGTGATTAATGAATTAGCGTCTCATTTGATTTATCGATGAGTGACTGTCTGTGCAGCTTCTGACAATCTCTTACTCGTCTTAGATAAAGCGACATCCCAAAATACCTAGCAACTTACAGCGAAGTTGTACCCAATCCTTGCCGAGCGCGTATGAATGCAACAAATATCGCAAAACGGTCCCCCGTCGTTATTGGCACTGAGTGTGTAGGCGACAGTGGTAGATGGGCACCATGCGATTGCTAAAGGTCATTAAGGACAGGCTTTTAGGGTCGTCTTTGCCGGTCGCTGATTGTTAATTTTCTTAGCAGTGTTTTTGAGAGAGTTGTTTCCAATATTTTTTTAGTGCTTCTGATATTTGAACAGAAGCGTTTTGAACTTTTTGTAATTGTCCGAAAAAGAACCCTCTCCGTCGATTATATCCTCTATACTAGTCACGAGCATCAACAAACACAACGATGGTGGTCCCGAGATGAGAAGAACTGTGGCGCAAAGAGTTCATAAGGAAGACGAAGCCATCATACCAGACGCGCTCTTTCTTGTTCTCATGGTGAGATTCTATATGGAATAAGGGATTTGAAAAATAAAAAGACAACCCAAAAGTTAAGAGCATGATTGCCATTCATATCAGTATTCTTTTTAACCAAACCACGTGTAATGCATGTGATCCAGATACTAATAAAAAGAATTAGGTAAATTACCGAAACACTCTACAGTTCTGGTAATTTATAACCATGAGAAATCGTTTTATAATCAATGGAAAAATCTATATCTAAAATCAGCAATATGGCTTTCTATATTGAAAATTAAAAATCATTTTTTGGAATAGAACTTTACTCCACTACTGCGAGGTTGTTTCGAATGCTTTGGAGCAGATGCCCAGCCGATAGACGCGGCAACCCCATGCTTGGACCTATGTCTTGGGAACCTGATTAGAGATGACGATGGCTCAGCCCTGGGTCCAATCCTTGCGGCCTGAGACTAGGGACCACCGATAAGCCAAACTCAAGACTGCGGCACCAAAACCTAGGTCCCCATGGCCAGGTCTGTGATCGAGAAAATTTTGAAAGTGTATTTTAGAGTAGTCCAATAATAGTTATTGCAAAATGACTTTTTATCTTTTCTGCAAAACTCAAACATGTACAGGAAAATGATATTAAATTTTTTTTTTCCTGTTCAAAACATCCAGTTGAAGGAATTTCCAATAAAGTCCACTTTTCACGGAACAAGCAAAGTCTTAGCATAATACTACATAACAACGCATCAAAGCCGAAATAATAATAAATAAAAAAACAATAGTGGTGCCAATTGCATAGACCAAGACCCTGTGTCGGGGGATTCTATAGTCCAGATTGGGTTACACTGTGGAGACACTATGCTGGAGCTTGTTTATCATGGAGCAAAACGGGACAGGCCAGGCAGGCCACATTAATTCATCGAATTAATTAAGTGTTACGTGAAAATCTTGTTAAGGTTAAGGCTTCGATCATTTCGCGAAAATATCATGTTACAGGAAAATATTTTTCAGAAAGCCATTTTCCAAGAAAATGACCATATTTTTTAGTATTAAACTAAAACTTAAAAATGGAATGGAAAATATTTTCCATAGTTTGATATTTGATTTGATTTTTTGGGAAAAATTATTGAAAAAATCGAATTTTAATTTTTTAACAGACCAAAAATATCAATTTTTATATATTTTTTAAAATTTTATTTTTATTTTATTTTTTTAAAAAAATAATTTGTATTAATTTTAATTTTTCCTTTTTTTTTTCTTTTTTCCTTTTCTTTTCCTTCCTCCTCCTTCCTCCTCCTACCTCCATCGTTGTGTGCCTCAATGATGGCTAGCTGCCAACGATCGATTAAGATGCGGACTAGCAAAGTTGAGCTTTGGCGGCCAAATCTTGAGCTCCATTGAGGTCGACGAGCTTGCAGTTTGCCTAGTCCAGGTTAGCCAGAGCTCCACCTAACCAAGCGACCCTAAGCTTCGCAGGGGCTAGAGAGCTCAAGCTTCGCCGATCTAAGCAAAGCCCAAGTGTCGCCAAACCTGGTGAGCTAGAGCCTCACCCTCACCAGATCTAGCCTTGAAGCCTCGCTTGTCTCGCCATAGGCTAGTGAAGAGCTCATCAGCCTGTGGTGAGGCTTGAGTTGGCTTGTGGCCAGTCCTCGGCCGTTGCCATGGCCGGAGACCGACCAAGGAAGAAGAAAAAGAAAAGGGAAGAAAAAGAACACGAAAATAGAAAAAAAAATCAAAACTCAATTTAAAAAAAGAAAAATGAAAAAGAAACATAAAATAAAAGAAAAATGTGTTTAGTGAAAAAAGGTGAGGTGGAAGAAGTTACCTACTTTTAAAGTTGTATTTTCTAATAGCGGAAAATGTTTTCTTTAGCTAGTTCATTTCCGTGAAACGAACATTACAAAATTCGGGAAAATGTTTTCTTGGAAGTTATTTTTTTAAAACGAATGGAGTCTAAGAGTGTGTTTGGTTCAGCATTTTGAAAGCCCATTAGAAAAATGTAAAACAGTTTAGCCTAAAGGACTTTGGATAAATGCAAAGGTCGTTTGGTAGACTATGGTTTGAGAAGCAATTTTGAGAGAAATGCTGTTTGGTAGAAAATACATTTGAAAAGCCCTTTAGGTGAGTAATATTAGTTTTTTTACTTTTTATTTGTTTAAAATTGCAAAAATAATATATGCAACTTTTTTAATGTAAATTTTGGCAATAATACTAAAAAAATCAAATATATATAAATGCTAAAAAGATTAAATATATATAATTAAAAGAAAAGATCAAATCCTTTGCTGATCCGACAAAGGGCGACTGCCACCAACGAGCCAGATCTAGCGCTTATAGTCATCAGTCAAGGTCGCCCAAGGTTGGGTGAACTCTACTGAGGGCTGTCGGAGGTCACTCAATCTTGAGCGAACCCTTTGCAAATTCGGCAAAGGGCTATGGGAGTCAACGAGCCAGATCTAGTGCCAATGGTCGTTGGTCAAGGTTGCTCGAGGTTGGGCGAACTCTGTCGAGGGTTGCCGGAGGTCGCCCAATCTTGAGCGACCCTTGGCAAGAGCCACGTGACCCAAGCGATGCGTGACCTAGGAGACCATTGCCTGGTTTGCCCAAGGTCATGCAACCTTCGGTGGCCCTCGCTAGGGTTGCACAACCCTCATCAGAGGTTGCTTGACCTTGGGCAATCTCAATCGACGACGGCTGGTGCCAAATCTAGCTTACGGGCTATCGTAGCATGCAAGACCGGTGAAGGGTTTTTTTTTTAAATATATGTATTTGATTTTTTTAGCATTTATATATAGGATTATGTTTTTAGCATTTAAAAAAAATAACAAGGGAAAAATCGGAAATTTGGAAAATGGGTGAGGGTAGTTTTGGAAGGAAAAATGAATTTTGGCTTTTGATTAAATGCTGAAAGTTCAAAGGTAATCCTTATTAGCATTGAGTTTTTAGCCTTCTCAATGCCGGTTTTCACTTGAAAGCTACTTCAAAATAATTGACAAATAGTCTAGCATTTCACCAAGGAACTTTAGAGGTTGAAAGTATCTTGAGAATGCTAAAATAAATGCACCCTAAGTCTTTTATTGACCATTGGATTTGAGCCACCACACTGGATCTAGTAGTTTTCTCACGAGCATTACAGATGTGAGTGTGTGGATAACTCGAATCAACTTTGTGGGTAGAGTTCGTCATTCATGCTTTCTCACAGCTCTTGCCTTTCTATGAAGCGGCATCTTTTTGCTATAGCGACAAAAAGGTAAAAATGAGAAAACGATGCAACGCCAATAATTAGGCAACTGCCTTCGTGCTTTATTTGGGAAAGAAGGTCTACGGGAAACTGCAATTCAAAAATGTAATTTCCCATTGAATTGCTCGAATAGATACTGAATGGAGCAATCATTCCATAATTATTCATATGGGTATTCATCGGAGCTTTGCAAGCTCTAGATAGAACAGAAGGGAGTATAATCATCATAATCCCCCGTACTTAATTTAAATAAGAATCATCCCTTAAAAACTTCAAAATCCCTAATTAACAAAGCCAGAACATACGACCTCTGGACTTGTTTCAAGGGTAGAAAGCACGAATCAGACGCTGCAACTAGAAGTGGCTGCTTCGACGTCAAATACCAAAAAAGCAGTCGACTTCAGTTTGTTCATTTCACTGATTGAAGTCTGGAGAGATCATCTCGTCTCATCGAGTAAAGTTTGAGTCTCTTCGTCGTCTCGTTGATCGGCCCACAGGTTCTTGTTGATCCTCGCCAGTTGCTCGGCTACTTCCCTATTGTTGGCCTTTTGACGCCATTAAAGTTTAAGCACCTTCTAGCAAGCGAATCGGCCGCCTCGATCTCCCGCAGTTCACCTTCATTGGATGCCTCGAACTTTGTCATACGGATGAGTGTCCGGTTCTCCATAACGGAGATGAAAGATTGGATGGTGTTGGTTTTTTCCCCATATTTTGCCTGTTGAGTTGGCATCTCTCCGGTTAGGAGCTCCACAAGGACAACCCCAAAACTAGAAACGTCACTCTTCATGGTTAATTCACCAGTGATGAGATACTCAAGGTCAAGGTAACCTATTGTGCCTTGTACTTTATCAGCTATATGGGTCTTTCCAGGTGACATCAAAATCAAGGCCTCGAAATCATATACTTTTGCTGAGTACTTCTCATCTAAATATATATTCAAAGACTTGACATCACTGTGAATGATCAGCGGGTCAGCTAGGTAATGCAAGTACTCGAGGGCCAAGGCAGCTTCCGAGGCAACCCTGGGGCAATTCTTCCACGAGCGCAAAATGGTTGATCTCTTGTCATGAATGTGGTGATAGAGAGTGCCATTAGGAATGAATTCATATACCAACAATGGCACTTTTGTCTCCAAACATATGCCTAGGAGCTTGACCAAGTTCTTGTGATTCACCTATGAAATGATGCTAATTTCGTGCAGAAATTCATCATGAGTACTCAGAGACAAGTGCTTGTTAATGTCTTTCGGTTTATTGACAAGGACATCTCTAGACTTTTGATTGCGACTAAAACGTAGTAGTCGATACTTCCTTTGTAGACGGAAGCAAAACCACCCTCATCGAGCTTGTTGCAAGTATCGTAGTTATTCGTGGCTTCAGCCAATTGTGCCTCGATGAAGATTTTCACTCTGTGATGCTTCAAGATCTCTCCTCCATTTTGCCTAAAGTATCTCTCTTTGGCTCTCCTCTTGCATATGAACAAGACTAGCCCACTAACAACTACGCTTAATGTTATCGATACAATGACTGCCATACAAAATAGGGGAATAAATGAATTAGTTTTTCCCAAAAAAAATTGACTTAGGTTATATGATGAATTCGGGCCTTCTAAATTTAAGAACTAAGGCTCCGTTCGTTTCGCGGAAAATGTTTTCCGGATTTTCCGACGTTCGTTTCACGGAAAATGAATTCCTAAGGGAAAATGTTTTCCATGGAAGGGAAAAATCTTCTAAATTTGGGGAAAATGTTTTCCACTTTTGAAAAGTGGAAAACATTTTCCTCACTTGATCCCTCTTATTTCACACATCTACAAATCCTCACTTCATCCTCACATTTCTTCTTCTTCTTCTTTTCTTTTTTTATTCGAATTATTTTTAAATTGTATTTTTCTTTTTTTATTCAAATTATTTTTAATTTTCTATTTCTATTTCTTTTTTTCTTTTTTTTTTTTTTTTTTTTCTTTTTTTCTTTTTTTTCTTTTTCTTTTCTTTGTTTCCCATCTTCTTCTTTCTTGACTAGTCGTCGGCCATCACTAGGTGAATTGTCGTGGATCGCTCGTCGATCCGGCGAACCTCGAGCTTGACGCTTGCGCTTGCCAATCTAGTGAACGGAAAATATTTTTTACCGAACACCGGAAAATATTTTCTGAAAGCAAACATTTTAGCCGAACACCAGAAAATATTGTCATTTTCCTGGAAAATGACTTCTGGGAAAATATTTTCCGGAAATGGCTTATTTTCCGCGAAACGAACGGACCCCAAATTTTAATGTTTACTTGACCCCCTTAAATAATTGGATCTCAGAGTTCTTCAACCTTCGACTCTTAGATCAGAGGTTTGTTAGTATTTTTTTTTCTTAAACTCAATTGAGTTCGTTTATGTATTTTTGGTCATGTTGGTAAACTTGCAATTTTTAGATGAAGGTTGGACTTTTTAGCATTTTAGCCAAAAGGAGTTGTGGTGTTTATTATTTAAATATTTTAACACTCCATTTCATGCGTAAGTTGGACTTTGATCTTAATCTAAAGTGTAAAAATATTCGAAAGGTATGAAAAGATTCGAACTTAAGACCTTCAGCTCTAATACAGTGTAAAATTTTGGTAGGACTAATGTCAATTATTCTAAAAGTTGAAGTTGTTAAATGAATGTATAATTTATTATTTAAATATTCTTGCATTGAAAATTGCCTTGCTTATACTCTCATTTCATCAACTACGACATAACTAATGCTCCAGACCCCAGAAGGACCTGAAAGATGCCTTCTCAACATGATCAATTCAACTGTAGAGAGAAATTGAACAAAAAAGCATAACTGATTCGATTACAAAGGGATAAATTCACAAAAATGGAAAGAGCTTGGTGATGAACTTGAGGATGCCGAAGCTGCGAGGAGCGGAGCCAGCGATGTCGAAGGTGAGAGTGGAAGGAGAGAGGACGGCCTTGATTGGGAGCTCGAAGACGTTGATTAGCTGCCGAGTGAAGGTCCGGTACTGAGTGCCCACGAATTGCTTCATGCTTTTGATCGGGTACGAAGTACGTGCAGTGCAGTGGGCTTGGGAAAATTGGGTTAAAATATGGGTCACTAAAGCCCATTTATGACCTGTTTTCTGAGCTATGGAAAAATGGGTTAAAATAGGTCACTCGTGAGAAAAGGAAAAGAGTTTCCCATATCGAACTGGACTCATCCAATTTGAGTCAGGAACCCAATTTGCTGGCCCTAAATTGGAGGGCGAGACCACTGTAATTGAAAAAACAATAAAAAAACCAAACAGTTTGACATGTTCTTGGAAAGAAAGGGGAGTCATTATTTGCCTTAGTCTAGATATACTCTGAAGATCAACTATGTCAACCAATATCTTTCCTATGTTTATGTTCTATAAAAGAAGTAAAATTTAAACTCTTGTGTTAGCATAACTGATTAGGGGGTCGGGAGATCTCTAGTTAAGGATTTGAGATCACCATGCAAATTGCTTTGAGTCAATGATATATATTCAATTTCAAAATTTGAATTTAACCATATCACAGGGTCTATAAGGTATAATTTTTATAAGAATCAGTCATGCACGTGATGAGTCCATGGCATTTGTAGGAGAGAGAGAGAGAGAGAGTAGCTATTACACCGGGGGGGAAACGTTACGATGGAAAGACGCTAATGGAGGGGTACAAAGGGAGACGTATATAATCCTCCCGAGCACAACCGTTGGATAAGTTGTCAGATTATTTGCACCAAAATCTCTCTCCATTTCCATCAAATGAAGAAGGCGTTCCATTTCAGTTTTGCAAGAATAATTTGCATTTACGCCGTGGAAATCGGGTGCTTTCCTCGTGATCGCATCTAGACCAACGTGAGGTAGTGTTGTTCGTGATTGATTCACAATTCAATGTTCGTTCTGGGGCTATTTGCTGTTTGCGCATCGGAATCAGGTAAGTCGTCTTCCACCGACTTGAATTCCAACACTACATAACAACACATCAAAGCCGAAATAATAATAAATAAAAAAACAATAGATGGTGCCAATTGCATAGACCAAGACTCTGTGTCGGGGGATTCTATAGTCCAGATTAGGTTACACTGTGGAGACACTATACTGGAGCTTGTTTATCACGGAGCATAATGGGACAGGCTAGGCAGGCCACATTAATTCATCAAATTAATTAAGTGTTACATGAAAATCTTGTTTAGGTTAAGGCTTCGACCATTTCGCGAAAAATATCATGTTACCGGAAAATATTTTTCAGAAAGCCATTTTCCAAGAAAATGACCATATTTTTTTAGTATTAAACTGAAACCTAAAAATGGAATGGAAAATATTTTCCATTGTTTGATATTTGATTTGATTTTTTTGGGAAAAATTATATAAAAAAAAATTGAATTTTAATTATTTTAACAGACCGAAAATTTTAATTTTTATATATTTTTTAAAAATTGATTTTTATTTTATTTTTAAAAATATATATTTTGTATTAATTTTAATTTTTTTTTCTTTTTCCCCTTTTCTTTTCCTTCCTCCTCCTTCCTCCTCCTACCTCCATCGCTGTGTGCCTCAATGATGGCTAGCTGCCTAGTGATCGATTAAGATGTGGACTGGCAAAGTTGAGCTTTGCCGGCCAAATCCTGAGCTCCATTGAGGTCGGCGAGCTTGCAGTTTGCTTGGTCCGGGTTAGCCCGAGCTCCACCTAACCAAGCAACCCTAAGCTCCGCAAGGGCTAGTGAGCTCAAGCTTCACCGATCTAAGCAAAGCCCAAGTGTCGCCAAACCTGGTGAGCTAGAACCTCACCCTCACTAGATCTAGCCTTGAAGCCTCGCTTGTCTCGCCATAGGCTAGTGAAGAGCTCATCGGCCTGTGGTGAGGCTTGAGTTGGCCTGTGACCAGTCCTCAGCCGTCGCCATGGCTGGAGACCAACCAAGGAAGAAGAAAAGAAAAGGGAAGAAAAAGAACAAGAAAATAGAAAAAAAAAAATCAAAACTCAATTTAAAAAATAAAAAAGAAAAAGAAACATAAAAGGTGGAAGAAGTTACCTACTTTTAAAGTTGTATTTTCTAATAGCGGAAAATGTTTTCTTTAACTACTTCATTTTTTGTGAAATGAACATTACAAAATCCAGGAAAATGTTTTCTTGGAAGTTATTTTTTTAAAATGAATGGAGTCTAAGAGTGCATTTGGTTCAGCATTTTGAAAGCCCATTAGAAAAATGTAAAACAGTTTAGCTTAAAGGACTTTGGATAAATGCAAATGTCGTTTGGTAGACTATGCTTTGAGAAGCAACTTTGAGAAAAATGCCGTTTGGTAGAAAATACATTTGAAAAGCCCTTTAGGTGAGTAATATTAGTTTTTTTTTTAATTTTTATTTGTTTAAAATTGCAAAAATAACATATGCAACTTTTTTAATGTAAATTTTGGCAATAATACTAAAAAAATCAAATATATATATAAATGCTAAAAAGATCAAATATATATAATTAACAGAAAAGATCAAATCCTTTGCTAATCCGAAAAAGGGCGACGGCCACCAACGAGCCAGATTTGGCGCCAATGGTCATCAGTCAAGGTCGGTCGAGGTTGGGCGAACTCTGCTGAGGGCTGCCAAAGGTCGCTCAATCTCGAGCGAACCCTTTGCAAATTCGGCAAAGGGCTACGGGAGCCGACGAGCCAAATCTAATGCCAATGGTCGTCGGTCGAGGTTGCCCGAGGTTGGGCGAACTCTGTCGAGGGCTACCAGAGGTCGCCCAATCTTGAGCGACCCTTGGCGAGGGCCACGCGACCCAAGCGACGCGTGACCTAGGAGACCGCTACCTGGTTTGCCCAAGGTCATGCAACATCCGGCATCCCTCGCTAGGGTTGCACAACCCTCATCGGAGGTTGCTTGACCTTGGGCAATCTCGATCAACGGTGGCTGGTGCCAAATCTAGCTTACGAGCTGTCGTAGCACGCAGGACCAGTGAAGGGTTGCTTTTTTAAAAAAATATATATATATATATATATGTATTTGATGTTTTTAGCATTTTATATATATATGATTATTTTTTTAGCATTTAAAAAAATAACAAGGGCAAAATCGGAAATTTGAAAAATGGGTGAGGGTAGTTTTGGAAGAAAAAATGAGTTTTGAAATTTGATTAAATGTTGAAAGTTCAAAGCTAATCCTTATTAGCATTGGGCTTTTAGCCTTCTCAATGCCGGCTTTCACTTGAAAGCTACTACAAAATAATTGACAAACAGTCTAGCATTTTGCCAATGAGCTTTAGAGGTCGAAAGTATCTTAAGAATGCTAAAACAATTGCACCCTAAGTCTTTTATTGACCATTGGATTTGAGCCACCACACTGGATCTAGTAGTTTTCTCACGAGCATTACATATGTGAGTGTGTGGATAACTCGAATCAACTTTGTGGGTAGAGTTCGTCATTCATGCTTTCTCACAGCTCTTGCCTTTCTATGAAGAGGCGTCTTTTTGCTATAGTGACAAAAAGGTAAAAATGAGAAAACGATGCAACGCCAATAATTAGGCAACCGCCTTCGTGCTTTATTTGGGAAAGAAGGTCTACGGGAAACTGCAATTCAAAAATGTGATTTCCCATTGAATTGCTCGAATAGATACTGAATGGAGCAATCATTCCATAATTATTCATATGGGTATTCATCGGAGCTTTGCAAGCTCTAGATAGAACAGAAGGGAGTATAATCGTCATAATCCCCCGTACTTTATTTAAATAAGAATCATCCCTTAAAAACTTCAAAATCCCTAATTAACAAAGCCGGAACATACGACCTCTGGACTTGTTTCAAGGGTAGAAAGCACGAGTCAGACGCTGCAACTAGAAGTGGCTGCTTCGATGTCAAATACCAAAAAAGCAGTCGACTTTAGTTTGTTCATTTCACTGATTGAAGTCTGGAGAGAATCACATCTCATCTCGTCGAGTAAAGTTTGAGTCTCTTCGTCGTCTCGTTGATCGGCCCACAGGTTCTTGTTGATCCTCGCCAGTTGGTTGGCCACTTCTCTATTGTTGGTCTTTTGACGCCATTAAAGTTTAAGCACCTTCTAGCAAGCAAACCGGCCGCCTTGATCTCCCGCAGTTCACCTTCATTGGATGCCTCGAACTTTGTCATACGGATGAGTGTCCGGTTCTCCATAACGGAGATGAAAGATTGGATGGTGTTGGTTTTTTCCCCATATTTTGACCGTTGAGTTGGCATCTCTCCGGTTAGGAGCTCCACAAGGACAACCCGAAAACTAGAAAAGTCACTCTTCATAGTTAATTCACCAGTGATGAGATACTTAGGGTCAAGGTAACCTATTGTGCCTTGTACTTTATTAGCTGTATGGGTCTTTCCAGGTGACATCAAAACCGAGGCCTCGAAATCATATACTTTTGCCGAGTACTTCTCATCTAAATATATATTCAGAGACTTGACATCAATGTGAATGATCGGCGGGTCAGCTAGGTAATGCAAGTACTCGAGGGCCAAGGCAGCTTCCAAGGCAACCCTCAGGCAATTCTTCCACGAGCACAGGATGGTCGATCTCTTGTCATGAATGTGGTGATAGAGAGTGCCATTAGGAATGAATTTGTAGACCAACAATGGCACTTTTGTCTCCAAACATATGCCTAGGAGCTTGACCAAGTTCTTGTCATTCACCAGTGAAACGATGCTAATTTCGTGCAGAAATTCATCATGAGTACTCAGAGACAAGTGCTTGTTAATGTCTTTTGGCTTATTGACAAGGACATCTCTTGGCTTCTTGATTGCGACTAAAATGTAGCAGTCGATACTTCCTTTGTAGACGGAAGCAAAACCACCCTCATCGAGCTTGTTGCAAGTATTGTAGTTATTGGTGGCTTCAGCCAACTATGCCTCAATGAAGATTTTCACTCTGTGATGCTTCAAGATCTCTCCTCCATTCTGCCTAAAGTATCTCTCTTTGGCTCTCCTCTTGCATATGAACAAGACTAGCCCACTAACAACTACGCTTAATGTTATCGATACAATGACTGCCATACAAAATAGGGGAATAAATGAATTAGTTTTTCCCAAAAAAAATTGACTTAGGTTATATGATGAATAGGTCTCTCGTGAGAAAAGAAAAAGAGTTTCCCATATCGAACTGGGCTCATCCAATTTGAGTCAGGAACCCAATTTGCTGGCCTTACATTGGAGGGCGAGACCACTGTAATTGAAAAAACTATAAAAAAAAAAAAAAACCAAACAGTTTGACATGTTCTTGGAAAGAAAGGGGAGTCATTATTTGCCTTAGTCTAGATATACTCTGAAGATCAACTATGTCAACCAATATCTTTCCTATGTTTATGTTCTATAAAAGAAGTAAAATTTAAACTCTCGTGTTAGCATAACTGAATAGGGGGTCGGGAGATCTCCAGTTAAGGATTTGAGATCACCATGGAAATTGCTTTGAGTCAGTGATATATATTCAATTTCAAAATTTGAATTTAATCATATCACAGGGTTTATAAAGTATAATTTTTATAAGAATCAGTCATGCACGTGATGAGTCCATGGCATTTGTAGAGAGAGAGAGAGAGAGAGAGAGAGAGAGTAGCTATTACACCGGGGGGGAAACATGGTAATACAAGATTCTGGAAAGGAAAGAACTCGTGGAAATATGTTTGCTCTAATAGACAAGCTAAGTACTTCAATATATAAAAGAGCAGCTTAAAAGAAAAAGAAAAAAAATGCAGCAAGTGACAACATTATAAGGACGGTTACTGACGCGTCCTCAAAAGGCTTTGTCGCCACGGCCTCCATGGTGGTCACAATTTTTTTGTCCAGATTTCAAATCCAATCCAGAAGTACAAATTCCTCTTCGGTTCGGCCCGTCCCAAAACCCCACAAAAACCTTTATTCAGCCCAAAACAAATTACAGCTTACGCGCTCCACTCTCATCTCAGTACTCCCTCGTCTCTCCCCCCTAAGCAAATCCGTTGCGACAGAATCAGGCTCCCTAGGCCTTTGCTCTTGAGGGAGCAAGAGGAACTCTTGATCTGGCTCTGGATGCGAGGGTTCAAGCTTGAGCCCCGGCGCCGAGAATCACCTACGCCATCATTGAAGCCATGATGAAGTTCCTCCAGTTCCTCACAAATCGTGCTCATATCCACGCAAACACGGATAAAATAAAGAGTTCTTGCTTGATCTTCGTTCGACTGATATTTCTCTTGTTTTGTCTTCTGCTTCCAAAGTAGGGCAGAGGACTTTGGTGCTTAGAGCCGCCTAGGAGAGGCGTCAGTTTTGCTGCTTCGACCGAGGAGAGTGAACCAAAAATTATTTTCAGTCAACAAAAGCATGAGTCTTTGTCGGTTTTTATCCTTCGTTGAGGTGACCTCTTCCTTTCGCTCTTCTTCATCGACACTTAACATCTTCGTCATTGAAGGTTCAACTCTTCTTCAACGATGTTCATCACAGCATTGTTCCAGATTGACTAGGGGTGGAGGTGGAATTATTGGACCTATTATACCAAAAGTAACTTGAGCAGATGTCGATGAAGGAAATTAGCCAATAGGTGTAGGATCTCCTCCTATTTGGATTGACTAGCTTGGCATCCAGATTTAGATATGACATCATGGAGGACGTTGGTAACCATCGGCTCAACAACATCAATAAGATATTTCATCTTGTGATTAGTCAAGTCGGTTTGTTGTTGCTCAAAGATCCTTATCATGGTGGCTAGGAATTCAAGGCCCGACTCTAGCTGCCTTCTCTACTTATTGGTGATTTATTGAGATATCAACATCTCCACCTTGATCTTGTTCTGCCTGATGGATGCAAATTATGCAATCCCTTTATCACCATAACCAGAACAAGAACATGCATAATTGAGAATAAAGATTAATGCACATGTTTTAGGATCCATCGTTTTTGAAGCGGAAGCGGAAACACAATGTTCCACGCGCAAGTCCTTCTCCTCTATTGCCCTCCGTATTACTGGCTCAATGAGACGGCCCCCTCACCCCTTAGCGTTAGGTTAACGCCCCTTATGTGATGATACTTGTGAAAATTAGGGTTAGAGGAGAGACTTAGCACTATTTATAGAGTTTCCAGCTAGGTCCCCTCATTAAGGGCTAGGCTCAACTCGGCCCACACTAACCAGCCCCATATTAGACTGATTAAGAAACCTTCTATCTCACCTTAGACCAAACCCCGTAAAACGGTAAATTACAATATCAATTAATGTAGTCCACATTAAGAAAACTCTTACATTCTCCCACTTGGACTATATTAATTGAAATCGTACTGTATATGCGCACTTTGGTCTAGAGATAATTCTTAATAGTCAATCCTATCCCATAAAGTCTCAAACACCGAATCATGGCGGTAACTACATGTATACACACAGAGCCTTCCATGGTCACGAATGTTCTCAACTCTATTGATATGGATCGAATATGGTAGTGTGTCAAATGGACAACATTTCTCATGGAGAGATCCCATTTGTCAGTCACCATTTTCTTACCTTAAGCGTCACAAAAATTGTGCCACTAGAGAATGTCTTTATGGTTCCATGAACCCACATATGTCTTGTCCTTACGGTTAACATTTCTTTATATATAACAAGACATATGGACAATGCTAATAACCGTATGCCCCTAGCCTTCACTCAAGGTTTAAGCAATACCTTGAGACTTTTAACAATATATATTTTGTTGAATAATAAAAACCATTCAAAAACATTTTGTTGAATATATATATATATATATATATATATATCAAAATGTTACTAAATTGTAACAAATACAAATGTAAACTTTATTCAAAGAAAAATAAAATACAGCTCCCACTAAATGACAGCATTCCAAGATGCTCCTAAGCCCATGCTAATGACATGTCGCTCAAATACACACGGGTGTAGGCCTTTAGTTAGTGGATCTATAACCATATTATCTGTAGGAATATGATCTACTGCAACGTCACCATTCTGCACTAATTCCTTTATGGTAAAAAATTTGACCTCCATGTGTTTAGACCCTTTGAGACTTCTGTTGTTATTAATAAACAACACTGCAGAGTTATTGTCACAATGCAGCTGTATGGCCCTATCCACAAAATCATAAACTGATAATTCCCTAATGAGGTTCCGGAGCCAAATAACTTGAGTAGCAACTGAAAAACATGCTACAAACTCCGCTTGCATGGTTGAAGAAGATATGGACTTCTGTTTCTCGCTCTTCCATGATACTGCACCTCCTACCAACATAAATATGTATCTAGTCGTTGAATTCTTATCATCTTGACAGCCAACAAAATTTGCATATGAATACCCTACTAGCTGCAAGTCTGGAACATGTCTATAAATCAGCATATAATCTCTTGTTCTCTTTAAGTACCTGAAAATCTTCTTGGCAGCAACCCAGTGATCATGTCCTGGATTTGACTGATATCTGCCTAGAAGCCCTGTTCCAAAAGCAATATCTGACCTAGTGCAAACTTAAGCATACATAATACTTCCAAGTGCACTAGCATAAGGTACATTTTTCATTTGAGCTTTCTCAAAATCTAAATTAGGGCATTGTGAAAGACTCAATTTATCACCCTTAATAACATGAGCAATTCATGGTTCGCAATGCTGCATATTGAATCTTTCTAAAATGCGATCAATATATGCCCTCTGAGACAAACCCAATGAACGGCGAGAGCGATCCCTATGGATCTCAACGCCAAGAACAAAAGACACATCACCAAGGTCTTTCATGTCAAAATTTTTCGATAATATCCGCTTTGTCTCATGTAATAAACCAATGTCACTACTAGCAAGCAAGATATCATCCACATAAAGTATAAGAAAAATATATTTCCTCCCACTGACCTTGGTGTATATACACTAATCTACTTTGTTCTCAACAAATCCGAATGAAGTGACAATGCTATGAAACTTCAAATACCACTGTCTAAAAGCTTGTTTAAGGCCATAAATAGACTTTTTCAATCTATAAACAAGCTTACCTGAGTCATCTGCTGCAAAACCTTCAAGCTGCACCATATAAACCTCCTCATTAAGGTCTCCATTTAGAAAGCAGTCTTAACATCCATCTGGTGTAACTCCATATCAAAATGAGCTACCAATGCCAATATCACTCTAAAAGAATTTTTAGAAGAAACTGGAGAAAATGTTACTTCATAATCTATTCCTTCTCTTTGAGTGAAACCCTTAGCTACCAGTCTGGCTTTAAAGTTTTCAATCTTCCCTTTGGAATCCCTTTTAGTCTTGTATACCCATTTGCAGCCAATAGGTTTACAACCTTCAGGCAATTCAACAAGCTCCCAAACACTAATGTGTTTCATAGATTGCATCTCATCATTCATCGCATCTAACCACAAATCTGATTGAGGACATGAGATGGTATCCGTATAAGTTACAGGATTGACAACACAACCAATATCATAATCATGCTCTCTTAGGTAGACTAGATAATCTGGTGGTATAGCTGAACTTCTTTCCCTAGTTGATCTTTTGAGTGAAGCTACTTCATCCTCATTCTGAATCTGAGGAGCTTGTGGAATTTTTTCATGAACTGTCTCAACAGTAGGATCTTGGGCCACAACAAGCTCAATTTGTGGCGTATGGGGCTCCATAATTGTCTGCATAGGATGAGACAGTGATCCAATAATCCCCACCACACTATCATCTTCAATAGTTCGTGAGCAACTACCATTTTCAGCTACGTCAAATTCCAGAAATTTTGCAGTTTGAGACTCCACAATTCTTGTACCTCCATTAGAGTTATAAAATCGATACCCTTTGAATGATCAGGGTAAGATACAAAGTAACATCGAGTAATTTTGGAATCCAACTTACTCAATGTTGGATTGTATAACTTCACCTCTGCAGGAAATCCCCAAACTCTAAAGTGATTCAAGCTAGGCTTACGTCCGATCCATAACTCAAAGAGAGTCGATGGAACCGATTTAGTAGGAACACGATTTAGAATATAAAAGGCTATTTTCAAAGCTTCACCCCATAGAAAATCAGGTAAATTGGTCCTACTAATCATATTTCTCATCATGTCCATAAGAGTGCGATTCCGCCTTTCAGCCACACCATTTTGTTCAGGACTTCCGGGCATAGTAAACTGACCTATTATCCCGGAATCCTCTAAGTATTTAATGAACGGCCCTTTGAGCTATCCAGCATCACCGTGCCTACCAAAATACTCACCACCACGATCAGATCTGATAATCTTTATAACTTTTCCCAATTGTTTCTCCACTTCAGTCCGAAAAATCTTGAATTTGTCAAAAGACTCGGACTTTTCTTTAATCAAGTACAAGTATCCATATCGGGAAAAGTTATCAATAAATGTGATGAAATAAAAATTTCTGCACAAGGTAGCCGTGTATAGTCCACTAATATCAATGTGAATAACCTCCAACAAGTTAGAACTTCATACGGCGGATTTCTTCTTTATCTTTGTCATCTTACCTCTACAACAGTCCACGCAAGTTTCTAGATCACATTTAAGAGTAGGCAAGATGTCAGCCTTTATAAGCCTTTTTACTCTTTCTTTAGAGATGTGACCAAGACGTTTATGCCACAATGCATAAGAATGTTCCTTAGGTAGAGGCCTTTTGGAAACAACCTTTTCAGTTGAATAAGCAACATACATGTCGTTGGGAGATAAGCTCAATCAATACAATCCATTGGATAAATTGCAACACCCAATCTTATTTGAATCATAAAACATGGAAATAGTATTACTCTTTATTTAAAAAAAGTATCCACACATGTCCAAACAAGACACGGAAATTAAATTCCGCCTAAAAGAAGGTACGTAAAAGGCGTTTCTCAACATCATCCTAAAAGCAGAATCTAAAATCAAAATGATATCTCCCATGAACTCGACATCAACTCCAATGTTGTTTCCCAGAGTGAGCTTTAATTCACCCTGATTTGGCGTCCTTCGGTTTATGAACCCTTGTATGGTAAACGCAACATGATTACCACTATCCAGCCACCAAGAATTGGTTGGGGTTTCAGATAGATTAGATTCACAAACAAACGTCAAAGAATTATTACCTTTAGGCTCATTCTTAGTTCTCTTGGACAACCAAGCCTTAAACTTATTGCAACGTTTCTTCACGTGTCCTCTCTCCCTACAAAAGTAGCAAAGAACACCATCCTTCTTGGTAAATGCTTTCTTAGGACCTAGAGTGTTAGAAGGACCTGCACCTTCAGAATTTCCTTTGTTGTTGGAAGGACCAGTAGCTTCAGAATTGCCTTCGTGGGTATAGTTCTTCAACTTCTTACCCTTGTCACTAGCAGAACTAGAAGCATAAAGAGCAATGTGCCCTTTATCTTTCTTCAATTTCTCTTCCTCTACCACCAACCTAGCAATTAGGTCATTAATAGACAAGGTTTCATCTTGGGAACTATAATTGGTCTTGATAATCCCAAAATCAGGAGGAAGAGTATTTAAAGCTTGATGGACGATGCAGGCAGTAGGAATTTCAACATTGAGAGCCTGAAGCTTTGTCTGCAAATCAACCATCCTCAGAACATAATCTCTAACTTCACCAGAACCATCATACTTCATAGTAAATAGTGTTTGCAGATGTGTCTCTATCTCAGCATTAGGTGACACACGGTTTCTAGCTATCAAAGCTTCCATCATTTTCCTAGCATTGCAGTCTGCAAGCAAACCACTTTTCAAGTGTTCTTGAATGGAACGCTTCATGGACAGCAAGCAAATTCTATTTCTCTTTTCCCATGCAGCAAAATTTGCTTTCTAAGCCTCTGTACTCTCGGCAGTCAGATCTGTCGGCCAATCAGCAGTAAGAGCCATATGAACATCTACCATCTCCACAACAAACAAAAGATCCTCTCTCCATCTCTTAAAATTCGAACCAACAAGAACCTCAATAGTGACGGAGTTACCATTTATAGAAAATATGACTGAAAAAACAAGTAATGTATATAATTAGCATCATGTGAACAATGCGTAACTTGACGCACAAGTACACATCCAGAGAGTTACATGCAAAATCATATAATCATCTTTAGGCAGAATACATGACAAGCAGTTGTACACTCCCCACATGATAACGGTTATGAGAATATATTCCAATCTTCGTGAATTCATCACCTTTGGGCATATGAACCACTAGGATCAGTCACTCCTCTACCACATCATCATGTATCCCTCTATGAACTAATACATAATCATCTCATTTGGGAGTATGACTACACATTAGACCAAAAGACATCATAATCATTATACGAGACCGAAATTTTTCAAACCTAATTAAGTGTGCCACTTTGGCGGTCACAACTCAATTGAATTATTGAAACTCTCTCATACTAGGGATATAAAATTCACATATCACATAAACCATACATATGTGATTTTAATTTTAGTGACAGGGGCAGTAAATCACTAAAATCACATATCATGCTAATTACATTGCTTCATTCATTAATAAAAAATAAACTTTATTGTATATTATTAATGAATAACACTCATAAAGTTCATGTGATAACATATCAGTAACCCAGCACCTGTATTTCCAAAATCACAGAAAAATACAAGAAAAAATATGCAAAAAATACACTAAAAAGTACATATTTAGGGTTCCGTATGTATTTTCACATCCATAAAATCATCAAAAATATAAAATAAATACACCATGACGTAGGGAATAACAATACGAGTCCATCGCCGCTAGCCACGCGTAGATCGGAGTCTCCACACGCCCACACACGCCGCCTGAGTGCGCGGCACGTGGAGCCCAAGCGTAGGCGTCAACGGCCGGTCAAAACCCGGTCCGACCAGTGGCAGTCTGACCGGTTCCCGGTCCCACCGCTCGGTCCGACTAGTTGACCGGTCCGGTCAACGGGTGACTAGGTCGGGTCGGGTCAATAGGTCGGGTCCTGGGTCGGGTTGGTCGCCATTCGAGTCGGGTCGGGTCCCATCGCTGACGTCAGCGTGATGTCATCGGGTCGAATCCGGGTCCGGGTCGCTGACATCATCGTGACGTCAGCGCCCGCGTGCGCCGCACACGCGAGCAGCGCCCCACGCATGGCAGCGCGTGAGGGCGCGTGGGCGCGCATCTTCGACGCCCAGCGACGCGTGGCTGCGAGTGGGGGCGTGTGGGGCCTCGCCCAGCAACGCGCCGCCCACGGTTTTGCTCACCTCGTCAAGCCCAGTCCAAATATGTGATTTAATTTTATTTTTATTGTACTTAAAAATCTCGAAAATCACAAAATTGGGGCAAAATTCTATGCATTCGAGTTCTAGGGTTATAGAAGCTCTGATACCACATGATGGATGCAAATTATGCAATCCCTTTATCACCATAACCAGAACAAGAACATGCATAATTGAGAAGAAAGATTAACGAACCTGTTTTAGGATCCATCGTTCTTGAAGCGGAAGCAGAAACACAATATTCCACGCGCAAGTCATTTTCCTCTATTGCCCTCCGTATCACTAGCTCAATGAGACGACCCCCTCACCCCTTAGCGTTATTTAACGCCCCTTATGTGAGGATACGTGTGAAAATTAGGGTTAGAGGAGAGACTTAGCACTATTTATAGAGTTTCCAGCTAGGCCCCTTTATTACGGGCCAGGCTCAACTCGGCCTACACTAGCCAGCCCCATATTAGACTAATTAAGAAACCTTCTATCTCACCTTAGACCAAACCCCGTAAAACGGTAAACGTTAAATGGTAAACGTTAAACGGTAAATTACAATATCAATTAATGTAGTCCACATTAAGAAAACTTTTACACTGCCACCATAGCTTAGAAAGTTTTGTCTTAAATTTAATCGATGATGCAAATATGGAAATTATAACTATAGTGTAGGATTGAAAGATCACATGTTTGTTTGTGCTCACGAGAGGGGGGCTCTAGTGGACGAACACAAGTATTTATGGTGTTCTCAATGTAACCGCCTATGAGCAGTTTTAAATTTTTCCAGTTTTAGCCATGCTTCCATGTCTTTGAGAATCTTGGTTCCATGCTTACAGGTCGCCATGATCTCATCTCTAGGTGGTTGTTCTCTAAAATTTGTGCCTCAATCTCTTGCACTTTGCTGTTAACTTTATTCCTTCTCCTACGAGTCGTTGGACTTCATTGTTTTACTTACCAGTGATTTTAAATATCATTACTCAGTTTTAGTGCTCTCCAGGTTTTTGCTCTTTCACTTGGTGTCTCAATCAGTGATCTTTTGATCCCTTTCAATATGTATCCTTATGAACCACTGGGGGTTCGCCCCAGTGGCCACCCTTCCAACATGGAAGGGGGAGGTGAGGGGTTCAAATCCCCACCTTCTCAGGGGGGATGGGGTGGGGACGCGTAAGTTTTAAGAGTGGGTTTCGACTCCCACGCCCTGCAAGAGGTAGGGCAAAAAGTCTGAGAGAGTGTGTAGAATAGGAATAGAGTAGGACTGACCAAAAAAAAAAAAAAAAATCTGTATCCTTATGATAATTGTCAAACATAAGCTCCATTCGCTATCGTGTGTGTCGATAGCTCAACTAATGGTCGTTGATAATAATTTCCACGGTTGTCGGTAATGACCCACATTTCTAATATGGATAACCTCTAGCCACACATTTACTTATGTTGACGATCTAGTTAATGTTTTGGTGCAGACTAGTTATTATGAAGATTAAACATTCAGTGCGGGATTAACCATAAACTCATCAACGATAATCCAAAAGTTAAGAACATGGTTGCCATCCATAATGATTTTTTTATGAAAATGTTAATATCCCCAAACCACGTGCAACGCATGTGACCCCCAATTCTAGCTAATAAAAAATTGGTGAAATTATTGGAACATTAAGGTTCCATTTGCTTAACGAAAAACAACTTTAAAAAAAAAAATTTGCCAGATTTTCTGACGTTTGGTTTAGTAAAAATAAACTAATTAAGGAAAATATTTGTTGTTAATGAAAAAACACATGTAAAAGTGTAGAAAAGGATTTCTTTTTTTTGAAGAAGGAAATCATTTTCCCTCCTCTTTCTTTCACCTAGACCAAGCATATTCTCCTCCTGTGCACTCATTTTAATTATTTTTTATATTCTTTTTTAAATCAAAATTTTAATAAATTTTCTTTTTCTCTTTCTTTTTTTTCTTTTTTTTTTTTTTTTTCTTTTGGCTTCTTCCTCGATTGGTCCTTGGCCATTAAGATGGCCGATGACTAGCCACAGGTGAGCTCGGGCCTCATTAGCCGCCTGTGGCAAGGCTTCAACTTGTTGATCTGGTGAGGCCTTGTGCCTCGTCGACCTATGGCGAGCTCAAAGCTCGCTAATCTAACAAATCTCGGCTTATTGAAAATTGGTGAGCTTGAGCTCCATGTGGCTGGTAATTTGCCAAGGAAGAAGGCAAAAAAAAAAAAAAAAATTAAATTAAGTTAAATTAAATTTTTTGATAATTTTCTCCAAAATTGGATTTTCTATACCAAATAGTGAAAAAAATTTTAAAATTTATTTTTGAGTTTTAATCAAACATTGAAAAATATTGTTAGAAAAATGACAAGTTGAAAAACATTTTCTAGAGGTAACAATTCTTTTTGCAAAACTGACGAAGTCAAGGCCAGTGTTGAACTCGATCAATTCTTTCAACTGATGACTATGTTCTGTGCGGCCCTTGATTTGATCAAGATCCTTACGTGCGCCTGCCAATGTTGCAAATTGGAGAGTTTTATCCGATCGATTGAACTTGAGGTTGGCGGACAGATGAGCAGTCAGTGCAAGCAAGAAACGCTACCAAATGGAGGATCCAGAGAATGCCAGACTCACATTTTCCGCATGACCAAATACCGACATGCTTCCTCCCCAGTGGTCACGTTTCAGGGTCGACAACCTTGGATCTCATTGTTCTTCAACCTTCAACTCTTAGATCGGAGGCCTGTTGGTATTTTTTTTTTCTCTTAAAATCGATCGAGTTCATTTTTGTACTATTGATCATGTGGTTAAACTTGCAGTTTTTAGGTAGAGGTTGGACCTTTTGAAGTAAAAGAAAACAGAAGTGTGGCGTGAGCAATGAATATACGACCAAAACAAAGAAAAACAGAGTGTGGCAGTATGCGTCTCTCGGTGTATACTGAGAAAAAAAAAAAAAAAACCTCAGATGAGGGGCAGTTATGCGGTGCCTGAAATGGATTCTCGAACTGTAACGGATCGTAACTCCTCACAAGTTTTCATAATTCCTATAAAATCATAAGGCAAAATGGGCGAGACTTACTCCCTCTTTTTTTATGCGATAATCATCGAGTGGTGACCAATAATCACTTGGTTGCAAAGTAGAATCAGATACAATTTCTGAACATCTCAACATAAGCCAGATCAATAGCAATTGGACTCGTAGTCTAAAGCAAGAATAGCTTAGATTATTGGACGGCCATCGCAAGGGAATAGAATTACCTGCAGCTACTATGGCAAGACGAGAAAGTTGGCAGCCGACTTTGCCATCACCAGTCATGCCAAATGGGCAGTTGCATGTGTAGTTCCCAGGCATAGTCTTGCAATTTCCTTGACATGGATATCGTCCTGGATCCTTGCGCTGATCAATGTCTATATCAAGTAGAATCGACGATGAACTGTAAATGTACGTTCATGTCCTTTTTGCTTGATTGCGTACTGTTTGGATTGACTCCCCATGTATGCAGCCTCATAAAAGCAACGATAACCCTGCCCGTTCTTGAAGTCGGAGCAGATATCGTTGTGCCGCAGGCATAGTTCCATGGGTTCGATTTTGCTTCCTTGCAGGTCAAATCCCGTTGAACTACCCAATCCAGCACAACCTTCAAGTCATTGTCTACGCGCCTATCGGCTGATAGGAAGCCTGAAATGTGAGACATTAAACGACTCCTGGTCCCTGAGGAACGCTGATCCACAAGAGCTGAAGTTGTAAACTGGCGTGTAATTCGTTAAGCTGTCCATGCCTATAATAAGGCTTCTGAGGCCATTAGGATCGATGCCTGGCAGCACCCTAAGCTGGAGCAAGTGCTCTCAGCCATGAAGTCGATGTCTGCTGCAATGGGAGAAGCATCCACCCCAAGAAGTCCTGATCGTGTCTGAGATAAGAGCTAAGGTGTCCCAACCGAAGGCCATGAGCTTGTTCCGGGTGTCCGAGAATGTATAGTGCTCGTCTTTGCCCACTGTGATCGACACCCATACGAGTAAGAGTCATCAAGCAGACGGCCACTCTTGTCATAACATTCGAAAGCTCTGTACTTGCCAACGGTCATCGTCCCCTTTTCCCATGATATGTCGGACATAGGAATGTCGCTGACAAGGGTCAGCTTCGGGGAATCCGGAGTGTGGTTGCAAAATGAGGACCAGGCTGGAGCTCCATGCGCAAATCTTCTCCAGCCAGGATGCGAAAGGCGCGCTCATGTTCCCGCACATTCGATCGCAGTTGTCCTTCCTGGCAGTAGTGGCCAAGGCCATTGGAAGAAAACACAACGCAGCGGCCTTCATCTTATCCTTTGTATACATAATTTCGTTGATGCAATGCCTCAGCAGCAGCCTAGTCAGTCAGCATTCATGGCATCTTTTTCTCCAATCTGGGCTTCCTCTTGCTCTCCTCTTACTGGTTTTTGGCAAATCTAGTTTCGTTGATGCTGATGCTTGAGCTGCAGCCAAGTAACTCTTCACATTAGAGCCAGTCAACGACACATACACATGAGCGTTCTTGTACAAAGTTTACTCAATACCTCTTCCACTCCACCGTCTTGATCGTAATGTCTTTCTATATATATATATACTTCTCTTTTTCCTCTTTTGACCTTCAGGAGATTTTAATGTATAAATAATGCACAGACTATTGCAGGGAGGAGGGATTCCCACTGTTCTCCTCGTAATAGGAATGTAAATTTTATAATTGAAAAGAAGTCTATCGGGTGATCTGCGTAATATAATTATGAAAAATTATTACTTCAATATTCCATACTTACTCATTTTTAAATATATTTTAAGAGGGAGAATTGTACGATTAGTTCTAAACTTATTGTATGGATTTAATTTTAGTTGTAAACAATTCAATTGAACTAATGTAGTCCTAAACTTTGGAGGAAAAATGCAATGAAGTTCCTTTAGCCAAGTCTCGTGTATTTGTTTGAGGTAGCGGTCTAGTTATTGCTGGCCGTCTTATGTGTAATGGTGCCAGCATGATGTGGATGAAATGACTTTATTTTTCTAATGATATTTCTGATTCTTCCTTTTCCTTTTTTTTTTTATAATCTTTTCTACCTTTTTTTTTTTCCTCTTCTTTGCTTCTTTTCTGCTGATCTCTTCAACCTTTGGATCATCGCACTATTCGTCATCTTCAACCTGTTGATCGTTCCTCACCTTTGCACGCTCGAAGACACGGTCGGATTCCACTGTGACCCCACGCGGTCGCTAGCATCGCCTGAGCCCCACAAATCTGCAGGCTGACGAACTCTACGACGACCTCCACAACTTCAAAGATCCATTCAGCGCTACAATCTTTTTCTCATCTTGTTGACACATACAAGTGACTAAGTCTTTTCAATCAACATGGTGCAAATACAGAGCTTGGTGTTAAGCAATCATGCTATCAACAAGTTGTAAATGGGAAAAAAGTTTGTCAATGACCACAATTATATATAGTTAACATGATGCCGATACAGAAGAATTGACCAGGATTCTAAAAGTTTAAGCTTTTAGAACAAATGGCAATGATCCTATATATCTCACAACCATGTTGAGGGTCATCAATTGAGCTATGGTGATTTGCATGGAAGTTAAGCAAGATGACCATGGAGTACATCTAATCTAAGTAATGACAGTAAACAATGGAGTTGAATCAACTACGTGAACATCTTTATTTAAAGGTTTAGTCTTTTATTGATCGAGAGATTTGAGCCACTATGGTAGATCTAGTAGGTTCCATACAAGGCTTGCAGACTTAAGTGTTTGGAAAATTGTAATTATGTCTCATTGTATATTCCTTGTACATGTATACATCTATATATTACAAAAAAAAAATAAAAAAATCAAGGAAAGGATATACACTATTACAATTTCCTACTTTATCTTTGAATATCTTCTACTAAATCAAATAAAATCAGAATCTATAATAAAATCGCAACCTTCTCCAACAATACTTGATGGTACTGAGAAACTTTTATTTTGCTATGGAAAGAGAAAGGGCAGTGGCATTTCTATCTCATGGATCTTTTCCTTTTCAAAATGGAAGTTTTGCAAAAAGTTTCTGAATCTTTTGTCTCTTCCCAAGAATGCTTCAACAAACAACGTTACCAAATACGAAACGAAACTCCTATGAGCTTTATAACCATCAAGGGCATTTCATTCAGCCTCGCACAATTCTTAAAAGCTCTGGTGTTCTTCCTTGTGGCTGTGTCGTGGAACTGAACTATTTCTGAAAGTTGTAACTATATCGTGCAATTGGTAAGGGATGGAAAATTCTCGAGAACGGATATTTTATATTGGGAGTAGGAGTGTGTCATTCTGGCACTCTTGCAACTCTTGCTTCTCTGTGAGCGGCATTTTTTCGCTATAGCCACAAAAAAAGTGAAAGAAGAATAAAAATCCGATGCAATGCCAAAGAGTAGGAAATTGCCTTCATGCTTTATTTGGGAAACTGCAATTCAAAAAGTAATTTCCCATTGAATTGTTCAAATAGATATCCAAGCAATCTTCAATAATTTATTTATTCATTAAGTAAAATGGGTACTCGTCGGAGTTTTGCAATGTATAGCTCGAACAGAAGTGACTACAATCATGCACAACCCACCGTAATGTACTTACAATAGACTTACCCCTTGCGAAACTTCAGAATAGCTAAGTAATCAAGGCCTCAATCAAAAGATCGAGAATGTACGTACGACCATGGGACTTGTTTCTTCTATATAGCTCCGTACAAGAAACACGAATTATATGCCGGAACTAGAAGTGGCTGCTTCGATGTCAAACACCAAAAGATCAGTTGACTCTGGTTTATTCATTTCACTGATTGAAGTCCGGAGAGAATCATCTCTCGCCTCGTCAAGTAAACTTCGAGTCTCTTCATTGTTCTGCTGATCAGCCCACAAACTCTTGTTGATCCTAGCTAGTTGCTCAGCCACTTCCCTCATTGTAGGCCTATTCACACCATTATAGTTTAAGCACCTTCTGGCGAGCGAACCGACCCCCTCGATCCCTCGCACTTCACTTGCATTGGATGCCTTGAAATTTGTCATATGAAGGAGTGTTCGATTCTCCACAGCGGAGATGAAAGATTGGATGACGTTGATTTTTTCCCCAGATTGTGCACGTCGAGTTGGCGTCTCTCCAGTGAGGAGCTCCATGAGGACAACCCCAAAACTATAAATGTCGCTCTTTGTGGTTAATTCACCAGTGGTAAGATACTCAAGGTCAAGGTAACCTATTGTGTCCTGTATCCTATTGGCTATATGAGTCTTTCCAGGTGAAATCAAAATTGAGGCTTTGAAATCAGATACTTTTGCTGAGTACTTTTCGTCCAAAAGCATACTTAGAGACTTGACGTCGCTATGAATGATTGGCAAGTCAGCCAAGGAATGCAAGTACTCGAGGGCCAAGGCAGTTTCCAAGGCAACCCTGAGGCAATTCTTCCACAATCGTAGAACGGTTGATCTCTTGTCATAAATGTGGTGATAGAGAGTCCCATTTGGGATGAATTCATAGACCAACAATTGCACTTTTGTCTCCAAACATATGCCGAGGAGCTTGACTAAGTTCTTGTGATTCACCTGTGAAATAATGCCGATTTTGTGTAGGAATTCATTGTGAGTGTTTAGAGACATGTCCTTGCTCGTGTCTTTTGTCTTACTGACAAGAACATCTCTTGGCTTCTTGACAGCGACTAAAACGTTGCCATCAATTCTTCCTTTGTAGACTGAAGCAAAACCACCCTCGCCTAACTTGTTGCCAGCATCATAGTTGTTAGTGGCTTTAGCCAACTGTGCCTCACTGAAGATTTTCACTCTCTGGTGCTTCAAGATCTCTCCTCCATTTTGCCTAAAGTATCTCTCTTTAGCTCTTTTCTTGCATATGAACAAGACTAGGCCAATGACAATTATAAACAACGTTGCCGCTACAATGGCTGCCACACAAAATTGGGAATTGGATGGATTAGCTTTTCTTTCAAGCCATTGATTTACTTCGATACATAATGAATTTCAACCTTCTAAATTTAAGAACTAGATTTTGATATTACATTTACGCCACCAATAGAGGATCCGGATTAAACAATACCCCAACTATGCCTCTAATTTTACTGAAATTCACTTCCATTTTCTAAGAACTCACATATAAACATGCAAAAGCGCACCAGTGAAATCCCCAATTACAAGTTTTGCTCTCCTTCTTTGCCGATCCGTTGGACCACAGTAGTGTTAAGAGAACTATACAAAGTGCTGGTGATGTCAAGAACAGAGAAAAGAAAGAAGACTTCGAGAACAGAGGAAAGAAAGAAGGCGAAGCTAATGGAAAACCAGTAAGTGCTATCGAGCACAAAGGAAAGAGAGAAAGCACTGAGAATAGAGGAAGGAAAGAAGCTGACGAAAATGAAGAAAGCAACAACATAGATTATAGCACGTGTAGCATGTTTACATTGAGGAATCAGTATTCAGTTTTAAGTTTGTAAAGTCAAACTTTCTGTTTTTGCTTTCAGTTAGTTAGTTGTTTTTCGTTCTGTTGTCATCCTCCAGATTGATATAAAAAAATTGATGAGGAAAGAGTAAATGATAAGTCGAGTTCTTTGATGTAAGCAAGCTCTCATTGAATAAGAATACACTTTGATTCTGCATCGTTTTCATCTCTCTCTCTCTCTCTCTCTCTCTCTCTCTCTCTTTCACTTTTTGTTCTGTTCATCAAATCTCTTCATGGTATCAGAGCAGTTTCCTGAGAGTACAAATCATCTTCGTTCTCTATGAAAAGATGATGAATCTGCAACAGATTGAAGTCAGATTCAAGCCTCATCGATCACTGTCTTCTGCTACTAATGGTGGTATTTGTTCTTTGATTGTGGATCTGTGAATCTTTTACATCATTGAACAAGAACTGTGAGTTGTTCTTATTCTTCATCGAGATCTTATCATCATCAGTGATAGATTCACGACTCTGTACTGCAGAACCGGTAGGAGATTGTTTCTGTAATAGAGCATCTCCTAGGATCTGAAAGTGTGAGAATGGCAGTAAGAATGCAAAAATATCCATTCCCTATTCATGTTAACATCTCTAACTTTGTTACCATCAAATTAGCCAAAAAATTTTTTTCTTCTTTGGCAAGCTCGGTTTCATAGATTCCTGAGAAGCCAAGATCTATTTGGTTTCATTAGTGGAGAAAGTCCACCACCTGCCAAATCATTGCAGGTTGAAGGAGAAGGTCAGGGTGCTAAAGTTATAAACCTTGATTACAACGATTGGATCAAGACAGATCAACTTGTATCTTCTTGAATTAGTGGTGCTGTTTCAGAAAACATACTTAGTCTGATAATTGGCTTGGATACTGCATATGAGATATGGCAAACCTTACTCAATCGATTCATGCAAAAATCTATGGCTAGAGAATTTGAGTTGAGAGCAAAGCTGCAAGCATGTCAAAAGCGTGATCGAGCATTGGCTATATATCTTAGAGAATATAAATCAATCTGTGATCAACTCAATGCAATAGGGAAACCTATAGATGAAATAACAAAATTGTTTGGAGTTTTGGAGGGTTTAGGATCTGAATATGAGAGTTTTAAAACCACAATATACTGCTTGAAACCTCAACCAGAGTATGATGAGGTGATATCACACTTAGAAAGATTCGAAGCAAGATTACAGAACTACTCTTTGAATCAGTTCAGTTCTAACCTAGCCTATTATGGTCAAAGGAAAACTGAAGTCCTGCAGAGGGAAGATCTTGACAGAGAATCTGCACAACAAAATGTTAGTTTTGGAGGACCAAGAGGATACAATTGTGGAGGTAAAAGTTATGGAAGAGGACGTCCCTTCAATAATCGATATCGCAACTATGGATATCCTAGAAGAAATATGAGCTACAAACTAAATAGTTTGAATCATGATCAGGGAGGATAGCAGTTCAAGCAATTCAATACTTTCTCTGGCGTTGGTTCTGGTCAAGGCTTTAGACCATATGATGGTTCTTCACAAAGGAATCCAGATACCAAGTCATATCCCTCTAACTCTTCAAATCTAACTCTTCACAAAAATTTGCAGGTAGACAAAACAACAGATAACACTCGTTTAGAGTGTTAGATTTGCAAACGTCCTGGACACGATGCACTTCACTGTTGGTATAGATTCAACAACTCATATCAAGCTGAGGAAATACCAACAGCACTAGCAGCAATGCATCTTGAAGAATTGAATGGCAATGAGTGGTATCCAGACACTGGTGCGACTGCTCACATCACTACTAATGCTGGTATTCTTCATAATTTCTTTAAACACATTGGCAATGATATAGTTATGATTGGTAATGGCTTGTGCCTACCTATTACACATATTGGTGATGCATTACTACATACTGTAGTGGATTCTTTACCTCTGAATGATGTGCTCATTGTTCCAGAAATTAAGAAAAACCTTCTGTCAATTTCGAAACTAACAAATGATTATCCATTTTCATTTGTCTTTGACAAAACCGGTGTATATATAAAGGACCACTTCTCCAACACAACCAAGATGCTCGGAAGGAAGGTTAAAGGGCTCTACCGTGTGGATCCTCATATTACAGAGGTCTTTTTTACTCAAAAACACAGGACAGTTGGAGAAGATGTGTGGCATCAACGATTAGCTCATATGAACTTGAAAATCTTGAAGTATATGAAGACTCAACAGTTGATTCACTGCAATACAAAGCTACAGTCTATATGTAGGAGTTGCCAAATAGCTAAGAGTGCTGCTTTACCCTTTCCATTATCAGACTCTGTAGCTTCTATGCCTTTAGAACAGATTCATTGTGACATCTGGGGGCCTTCTCCAATTAACTCATTTCAGAACTTCAAGTATTATGTGATTTTTGTGGATAACTTTTCTCGATTTAGCTGGATTTATCCACTGAAACTGAAGTCAGATTTCTATAATGTCTTTCTCATGTTCCAGAGGTTAGTAGAAAATCAGTTTGATTGTAAAATCAAGATCTTCCAATGCGATGGTGGAGGAGAATTCATTAGTCACAAATTCAAGTCTCATTTACAGAACTGTAGCATTCAACAGCGTGTGTCCTGTCCTTACACACCAGAACATAATGGAATACCTGAAAGGAAACATCGACACATTGTTGAGTTTGGACTGGCTATGCTTTGTCATGCAAAACTTCCTTTGAAATTTTGGGTTGATGCATTTATAACAGCCAATTACATTGTTAATCTTCTTCCCACTCCAAAGTTACAAATGCAGTCGCCCCTATAGTAAGCTATATCAGCAACAGCCAAGTTATGACCATCTCTGAATCTTTGGTTGTGCGTGTTATCCATGTCTCAGACCCTATGCACAGCACAAGTTTGATCCAAGATCTCTCACCTGTGTATTTCTAGGTTATAGTGATCGTCATAAGGGATATCGATGCCTTATTCCCACCACTGGTCATATATACATAAGTTGTCATGTTATATTTAATGAAAGCTTCTTTCCTTTTACTCAGAAATTGGCAACAGACTATCCCCATTATACAAAACTGTATCAGTTGTGCACAAAGGAAGTCCAATTCTTCGATTCTCCAAGTGAAGAACGCATCCCATCCAAATTATCTACACATACAGGTCATTTACAAGACACCGGCATCATCACTACAGCTCATTTACAAGAATCTCCTAGTTCAGAATCATCTTCAAATTCATCTTCGTCACACCTGTCATCTGCTAGTTCTTTGAGTTCAGCATCATCCTCAACCTCATCTCTTTTACACCTGCTACCTACCAATTCTGCAGAGTCAGGAGTTCCTATTTACACAACTGAATCACTAGGTGACCTCGCTATTGATCAAACTTCTTCTACTTCTCAAATTACCTCACCAGGTGTACCATCTACTCATCCTATGCAAACCAGATCTAAATCTGGTATTATAAAGACCAATCCTCGATATGCTTGCATTGCTGAATATCAGGTGCCTTCTGAACCACAATCACTCAAATTTGCTCTAGCAGATCAAGGACAGTATAAAGCAATGCAAGATGAAATGGATGCATTAGATGAAAACCAGACTTGGATCTTAGTTCCTCGAACTAGTCAAATGAATGTTATAGGCTGCAAGTGGGTTTTAAGACAAAACTTGCACCAGATGGCAGCCTTGATCGTTTGAAGGCTCAGTTAGTAGCTAAGGGCTTTCATCAGGAAGAAGGAGTGGACTTTACAGAAACATTTAGCCCTGTTGTCAAGCATGCCACTATCCGCATTGTGCTTTCTGTGGCAATGATAAAGAACTGGTCGATCCATCAACTTGATGTTAAAAATGCATTTCTTCATGGAAGCTTGAATGAAACAGTATACATGGAGCAACCTCCTGGCTTTGTACATCCACAAAAATCACAATATGTCTGTCTTCTTAAGAAGTCCCTTCATGGTCTTCGCCAAGCACCGCGTGCTTGGTTCGACAAATTCAGCAATTTCTTGCTTGAAGTTGGTTTTTTCTGTAGTACCACAGATCCATCTCTTTTTATACTGCGTGATGGACAAGAGACAGTATTTCTGCTACTGTATGTTGACGATATTATCTTGACTGGAAGCTCAGATAAGTGGCTCCGTACTTTGATTCATTCCCTTAGTCTTCAATTTCATATGAAAGACCTTGGCCATCTTCATTATTTCCTAGGAATTGAAGCTAAGCACACCTCTACTGAACTATTTTTATGTCAAACAAAATATGCCCTTGATTTACTTACACGAGCACACATGACTGATTGCAAACCCATCTCAACTCCTCTGTCCCTACGACCAATCATCTTGAAATCTAATGATACTCTTCTCTCCAATCCTGTTGAATATAGAAGTTTAGTTGGTGGCCTGCAATATCTGACCATCACTCGTCCTGACCTTGCCTTTGCCACAAATTTGTTATGCCAGAAAATGCAACAGCCTACTATAGGCGATCTTCATAAGTTGAAAAGGGTACTTCGATATGTCAAAGGCACAATTCATCTTGGCATCTTCATTCGTTCACATAGCTCTATGAAGTTATATGGCTTCTCTGATGCAGACTGGGCTGGCTGTGTTGAGACCAGACGTTTAACAACTGGTTTTTGTACCTATCTTGGTTCAAATATCATTTTATGGGCAGCTAAGAAACAACCTACTGTCTCCCGCTCCTCCACTGAAGCAGAATACAGGGCACTTGCTTCTGCTACAGCTGATCTCACTTGGATTAGTTTTGTTCTCCGTGATATTGGACAATCTCTGCACTCTCCAACTCTCCTCTTTTGTGATAATCAGTCTGCTATTTCACTTACATCAAATCCTGTTCTCCATGCTCGCACAAAACATATTGAAGTCGATTTTCACTTTGTTCGTGAGAAAGTTTCTTCTGGTTCGCTCCGAGTTCAGTTTGTTTTGAGCATGCGTCAACTTGCTAACATTTTTACTAAAGCTTTATCACGGCTCACACATTCTACTCTTTGAATCAAATTGGGCATGGGCTTTTTACCCCTTCCCAATTTGAGGGGGGATGTTAAGAGAACTATACAAAGTGCTGTGATGTCAAGAACGGAGAAAAGAAAGAAGACTTCGAGAACAGAGGAAAGAAAGAAGGCGAAGCTAATGGAAAACCAGTAAGTGCTATCGAGCACAAAGGAAAGAGAGAAAGCGTCGAGAACAGAGGAAGGAAAGAAGCTGATGAAAATGAAGAAAGCAACAACAGAGATTATAGCAAGTGTAGCATGTTTACTTTGAGGAATCAGTATTTAGTTTTAAGTTTGTAAAGTCAAACTTTCTGTTTTTGCTTTCAGTTAGTTAGTTGTTTTTCGTTCTGTTGTCATCCTCCAGATTGATATAAAAAAACTGATGAGGAAAGAGTAAATGATAAGTCGAGTTTTTTCATCTCTCTCTCTCTCTCTCTCTTTCACTTTCTGTTCTGTTCATCAAATCTCTTCAAGTAGCCCACCACCACCTTAGCCATTGGCCGTCAAATGCCCGCCGGAGCCACTGTGCAGCCAAGATGAGGTCCACCATCGTCATCACAGCCCCGCAGACTCCTTGTTTTTTCTCTCTTTCTCTACAGTAGTCACATGTCGGGGTCGACATCCCTGGATCTCATAATTGATTAACCTTTGACCCTTAGATCAGAGGTTGAAGGTCCCAATCTGAGGCTTCAGTCTCAAATCGAACCTGGAATGGTTTCAGAAGAGAGAGAGAGAGAGGCTGCAATGAGGAGGAGGCAATATTGACAATGGCTGAAGGCGGTTAGCTGGCGGTGGTTGGCAGAGGCATGCGCGGTGGGTGGTGGTGACCAGTGATCTCTCAGTCACAACGTAAAGTCAGAAACAATTTGAGAATAACTGAACATAAGTCAGATCAATAGCATGTGGACTTGTAGCCTGAAGCAAGAATAGCTTAGATTACTGAGCGAACATCACAAGGGAATTAGAATTACCTGTAGCAATTATGGCAAGATGAAAAATTTGGCAACCAACTTTGCCATCATCGCTCATGCCAAATGGGCAGACGCATGTGTAGTTCCCTGGCTTATTCTTGCAATTCCCATGACATGGATATTGTCTTGGATCCTTGCACTCGTCAATATCTATATCAAACAGAATCAACAGTGAACTGTAAATGTACGTTTACGTGAACTGTAAAATTAGTAATGGTTACCTACCCCATGGTGGGCGAGTTGGTTAGAGCACACACTGGCCACACGAAAGGCCAGGGTTCGATTCCCCTCCTTGTCAAGTTGCGCGACTTAAGTAGGGTGCCATGGGTGTTGGGTCCTGTGCTAGTGCTCCCCGGGTTTACGTCACCGGCTGCCGGCTGTACGGTGGTTCTCGGGTATGAAAAAAAAAAAAAAAATTAGTAATGGTCGTATTGAATCATTTAACTCAATGAAAAACTGGTTTGAGGAAGTTGGATGATGGAAATTATGGCTCAATCCAAACATAACTACATTTTGGTTGCAAAAAGAGCAGAATAATACCTCGACATCCCGGGGAAGTTGGGTGTACATAGGGATTCCCCATGTATCCAGCCTCGCAGAAGCAACGATAACCCTGCCTGTTCCCGAAGTAAGAGCAGATGCTGTTGGCGCCGCATGCATAGCTCAATGAGTTCGATTTTGCTTCCTCACAGCTCAAATTCCATTCAACGACCCAATCCAGGACAACCTTTGATTCAACGTGTTCTCTTATATCAGCCAGGACAGGAAGCTTGTAATCGGAGACATGAAACAACTCCTGGTCCACTACGAACGCTGATCCGCAAGAGCTGAATTCCTGAACTGATTTGTAATTCGTTGTGCTGTTCATGGTTATACTGAGGGTCCTGAGTCTCTTGGGGATCGACGTCTGACAGCACCCGAGGCCACAGTAGGCGCTTTCGGCTGTGAAATTGATTGCCTCGCGGCAATAGGAGGAGCATCCACACCCAAAAGTCCCAGCAGCGTCTGAGATAAGAGCTGAGGTGTCGCAGCCGAAGACTGTGAGCTTGTTCCGGGTGTCCGAAAATGTATAGTGCCCATCTTAACTCATCGTGAACGATGTGCCAGGGTAGGATTCATCAAGCAGATTGCCACTATGGTCATAATAGTCGTACGATATGTATATACCAATGGATATCATCCCGTTCACCACAGATATGTCGAACACCAGAATTTCTTCGTCGAAGAACAGCTTCGGGGGAGAAAAAGTGTGGTTGCAGATGAGGATGAAGTCAGAGTTCCGTGCGCAACTTTCGACGAGCCCGAATGGGAAAGGCACACTCATGTTCCCGCACACTCGGTCGCAGTTGTCCTTCTCGGCAAAGATGGCCAAGGCCATTGGAAGAAAACACGCCACGGCCGCCTTCATCTTACCTTTTACCAGTCTCTGCTTCCTGTGGCTCTCCTCTTCCCGGTATTTGTAGATCTAGTCTCAACGCCGATGCTTCAGCGGCATTTAATAACTGAGTCATTGATACTAACCCGTGAGAGAGAGATTACCTTGATTTCCGGCAAATCATATTTTTAAATTTCCATACAAGTCAGTAGATATTATCTATATGCGACTAAGTATACGTGTGAGTTCATAGTCACTTTCATTTTCACTCAAAATGAAAAATTTTAAAGCCGTGACTATTTCACAATGTAGGGAATTTCCAATTATCAAAATATTAAGAGCATTTATAACATGAGAAAAATAAGTTCTCTGAACTTACAAGTTTCATGATTGGTTATTTAATAAGTACTCTTGGAACCTCTTAAAGTCACTTAAAAAAGAAACAAACATATGTGTATGATAACATCATTATCAAAAAACGAATAATTTCAACATTCCGATAGGGAGACGAAAAGTCTTTTTTTTCCTATTTTCTCCCTCTTTTCTCATTGTCTTCTTCAACCTACGAATAATTTCAACCTTCCATTAGGTAGACGAAAAGTCTTTTTTCTCTCTTCTCTCTCTTTTCTCATTGTCTTCTTCAACTTTCAGCCAGGGGGGCGGGTTTGAACTAGTCTCACCTTGCCCTCCCTCTCTCTTTTGTTGATTTTGTTTGCATTTTATTGTTCTTTTCTTACTTTTTCTTCTCTCCCGATTTAGATTGGGAGCTTTTTTCTTCTGGTCTAGTTCTCGATTTGAAATTTTGAATTCTTTCGATCTAGTTTTAGATTTGTGCGCTATCTTCTCCTGATCTAGATCTAGGAGTTTAATAAATATGGTTTTGGGGATTCAATGCCCCTTTGCTTTGTTCATATAGAGGTTCTTTGCCTTTAGTCTTAATGATGATCGCAGAAGTTTTGGCGTTTCATTAAATTATGAAATTTTGCTTCTCCACATGTTAGATCCGTGTTTATTTAACCTATTATAGTTGTTCCTATATGATGATGGTATAAAGGAAGCCAAACTTAGGTGCACACCATCAACTGGCAACGTCGTAATTATTGAAGAAAGAATTTTCTGGTGTGTGCTCATCACTGACAAAGATATGAGATCCAACGATTGGGCACCGGTTTTGTTTGACAAATATGTTTATGTTAAACGAGTTTGTACTTAGCTTTGCAAATGCTCCATCGATCCTCCTTGTATTTTGGATTTGACTTTGTTTTTGGGTATTCGTGCTCTATTTTGATTTGCTTTGTTATGAAAACTATGTACTTTTGCATTCTTTTGAGTAATTAATACAATTCTCTCTCGACCAAAAAAAAAAAAAAATTCCATCCCCTTTTATCTTTTATCATTCTCCTTCTATACATTTTTGAAGATGTTGTATATAGGATTATTTCAAGAGACTAGTACCATTTGACGTTCGACTAACCGTCAGCTAACCACTGTGACGTTTGTTCCTAGTCGAACTAGCCATTGCCTATTTATTCTTCTAGCCATTGTGACATGTACTCTGGTAGCTTGCCTGTTTGCCCATAAATACCTGCCATCTTTTTCATTATTGATGCACTAGAATACATACACCAACTTCTATCTTCTATTTCCGATCTCTGTTGGTTATTGCCATCTTCGAAGATTATTACCATATCGTCATAGAAGAGACCAACCTATGGAACTGCATGCGATATAGTCAAAAGAGATGACTTCCAAAGTTAATTTGGTGAAAAAACAACCAGCACCAATAGAGGCACACAAATAAATTTCATAAACATCATTATTGACGACTCATATAGGTAACGCTAGATTAGGACACGTTGACTAAATAAGGTAAACAAGTCTCTTTCAAATAAAAAGGAGCATGGAGTATACGGAAAAATCACAACTACTGTTTTGAATGGATGCACTGCTTTCTCACTTGGCTATCAAGAGATTTGATTGGCCCATCCCTGGAGTTTGTCGATAACGATGTTCGCTAAAATGCGATGCGAGATCCTTCACTGCAATTCGATGTACTAAGATTCATGTAATCCAACAGATCGTATGCACTTAATATACCGAGTGCATATAATAATTTTCCCATTGCTATTGCGTTCAAGCAATTCTAATATGAGAAGGAAAGTAATCTTTGTACGTCTATGCCAAGCTGTCAACATGAAAAAAGAAGAAGACTATATACCGCTCATCAAGTAACAATAAGTCCCAACTGGCCCGTCTATTATCATGTATAGTGAACTTGATGACCTCATATTATGGGTGATTATGGTCCGAGTTGGGCTAGTCCAACACCTAATCCAGAGATCAACTAGTACAGTGTCGATCCCCAATTTTTGGGACTAAAGACCAACCTAATTGAGCTTCGGACCAAGGATCGAACCGACTCTATGGGTTCAATCCGATTCCAAAGTCAATTTGGGACCAACCAATAATTTTTTTATCATTTTGTATATTTCCTGAAAAGATAAACCTATTATTTCAAATTACATATCCATCAATAGGGGGAGCCACGAGACGAGCCAAGCAGTGGATGGTGAGCATTGTTCATGAGCAAAGAGGGTTTTTAATTTGGGTTTTATTTCCTTCTAATTTACTCGATGACGAGCAAGGCCAACAAAGAGAGGAGAGCGGCATGGATGTTGAGCGGTGAGCGGTGAGTGTGGAGCGGTGAGCCGTGAGCGTGGAGTGACAAGCACCAAACGAGGTAAACGTTGCACAGCGAGCAGGACGAGATTACTCATGAGCAAAAAATTGTTTCTTTCAAGTAAAAATTGAAGAGGATAAATAATCAAGGAGAACAAGAGTATTGGAGGAGGATGACGCCCATCGATGATATTTAATGTCGTTTAACGCCATTTAAGTTAATGTAATGCTGTTTAAGTTAGGGTTTCCTCTTTAGAATAAATATAAAAATATTATATAATATATTAGATATATATATATATATATATATGTAGTTAGAAATCATAAAATCTCATAATCGAGAATTACCTCACACAGTATTAATTTAGGAATTTTAAAATCAAGGACCGATCTAGTCTTCCTAAAAATCAGATCAAGACCAACCGGGTTGAGAACCTCAATTGATGCTCACCCCTATCTCATATAGAAAAGGATAGGTGGAGAGGTCAAATATGCTCGAAACACGTGTGTTGTCATTTTTCCATTTAGTGTGGCGTAGAAAATAATGTGGCATTTCCTTGCCTTTTCAAATTCACATGCAACGAGCACGAGAAATGCTTCGGGGGAACCGCTGTCGCCCTCCTCTTGCTCCTCCATGGCTATAGACAATGGAGAGAATAACGTGGCATTGCCTTGCTTTTTCAAATTCACATGCGACGAGAACAAGAAACGCTTTGGGGGAACCGCTACCGTATTCCTACTGCTCGTCCCGACGAAGAGCTTTCCAGCCTGGTGATATGCATGCACGTTGGATTTTTATCAAATCACATAGAAACACGGAGAAAATACGAGGATCAGACTTGATTCAACAAATATCGCAACCAGTACGAATCGATCTTGAGTTTAAACGCAAGTTAACATTCGGCCCTCTCTTAGGCATTTTACCGAACAGCTGAAGCACGACTTCAATACGAATTCTCTGCTAGGTTTCAGAGGGATTTCTCAGCTTAGCAACCATATATTGTACTCCAAGTCATCATTACACGCTAGAACTCGACTTCAGTATTGCACGATTCGTCCGAAATCTCATCGTTTTAGTTCAGTGTTCTCAAACTCAGTAGAACAGGGAAGAAGAGAGAATTATCCAGACCTTCTCCCCGACCTCCTCCTCTCGGTCCAATCTCTTTTTGCTCCTCTAGCCAACCGCTCTCTAGTTTCAGATGAAGAAAACCAGAGCAGAGGGAGCTCCAGGAAGCCTCTTTTCAACCTCTCCGAAAACCTGCTCTCTCTCCCTTTCGGATTCTCTCTGGTTTATCTCTCTAGCTACCTCCCTCGCCTGGGTTTCCTTGACCTCCTTTCTCTCTGATTCCAGCTAGCTCTCCTTTGCTCTAATGGCCGAACACTGTCTTTTCATGAGCGAGCCTCGAGCATGCTCCCCTCGCTTCCGTGAAGAATATTTTCCGTTAGTTTCGCATGCTCAGGATTCTAGAAGGCTCTTGGTCATGCTTCGGTCACCGTTGCCGCGCCTCATCCTTTGTCACGGACGCTCGCTCGTGGCTGTTCCTCTGTTGCGTCACGGTCCTCGCATGCGTTTTCTTCGCTCACAAACGTGAGCATGCGAAAGAGGAGCCTGGGACATGGGCCGGGCCTTCTTCTTTTAAGTTCAGGTGGGCTATTGATGACAACAAAAGGAAAAAAAAGGCATGGGCTCAAAGAAAGTGAGTTGGACACATGGGCCGATAGAAGCAAACGAAATAAGAGAAATAGGCTGGCTACGCGGGCTTCGCAGGCCCGAAATTTGCTAAAGAAGATTGGGCTCCGAATCTATTGCCTTTTTTTATTTCCTCCTTTTTCAAGTCTCTATTTTTGTTTTTGTTTTTTTTTTTGTATTTTTATATTTTTGCTAAAAAGGGATATTCAAACGGTCGACAAAATTCGGGTGTCAACAGTATATAAGGTATTACTATCCATGAGAGGTGTTATTCATTTGTCACACGACCATATTGAATCAACATCTATAGAGCTAAAATCATTCATAATTATGGAAGGCTTTGTATGTATACATGCAGGTTCCGTCATGATTTAGCGTTTGAGACTTTTTGGAATCGGATTGACTATTAAGAATTATCTTTAGACCAATATAAAAGGTGTATACATATAGTACAATTGCAATTAATATAGTCCAAGTGGGAAAATGTAAGAGCTTTTTTTCATGTGGATTACATTAATTGATATTATAATTTATTGTTTTATGGAATTAATCTAATAAAGTGAGATATAAGATTTCTTAATTAATATAATATGGGGTTGGTTAGTGTAGGCCGAGTTGAGCCCTGCTTTGAGAGGGTCTGATTGAAAACTCTAAAAATGATTATCAAGTCTCTCCTCTAATCCTAATACATACGAATATCCTCACATAAGGAGCCTTTACAAAATGCTAAGGTTGAGGGGTAGTTTCATTGAGCCGGTGATACAGAGGATGATAAAAGGGAAGAGAAGTGCTTAAGTTTTAGATCGTTGCTATTCCACATCAACAATGATGGATTCTAAATGATGCGCACAAATCTCTTTACTTATTTATATGTGTTCTTAATTCTAGTTATGAAAATCTTGGGTGTGCTTTTGCGGCTCACAACCCGATCTAGGACAACCTTTGAGTCAACATGTTCTCGTATATCAGCGGGACAAGAAGCTTGTAATCGGAGACATGAAACGACTCCTGGTCCACTACGAACGCTGATCTGCAGGAGTTGAATTCCTGAACTAACATGTAATTCGTCGTGCTGTTCATGGATATATTGAGGGTCCTGAGGCTCTTGGGGTTTGACGTCTGACGGCACCTGAGGCCAGAGCAAGCGCTGTCGGCTGTGAAGTTGATGTCCTCGCGGTAATAGGAGGAGCATCCACTTCCGAAAGTCCCATTAGTGTCCTAGATAAGGGCTGAGGTGTCGCAGCCAAAGACTGAGAGCTTGTTCCGGGTGTCCAAAAATGTATAGAGCCCATCTTTTCTCATCGTGAACGACGTGTCAGGATAAGATTCGTCAAGTAGATTGCTACTCTGGTCATAACAGTCGTACGATATGTATATACCAATGGATATCGTCCCGTACGCCACAGATATGTCGAACACTAGAATTTTGTTGTCGAAGAACAGCTTCGGGGGAGAAAAAGTGTGGTTGCGGATGAGGATGAAGTCGGAGTTCCGCGCGCAACTTTCGTCAAGCCCGAATGGGAAAGGCACACTCATGTTCCCGCACACTGGGTCACCGTTGTCCTTCTCGATAAAGGTGGTCAAGGCCAAAGCCATTGGAAGAAAACATGCCACAGCCGCCTTCATCGCAGCCACCTTAATCTTACCTTTTACCAGTCTGTGCTTCCTGTGGTCTCCTCTTCCCAGTATTTGTAGATCTAGTCTCAATGCGGATCCTTCAGTGGCATTGAAAAACAGACTCATTGATACTGACCTATGGGAGAGAGATTGCTGCGCTTTCCGAAAAACCATATTTTTCAATTCGCATACAAGTCAGTAGATATTATCTATATGTGACCAAATATACATGTGAATACATAGTCGCTTTCATTTTCACTCGAAAAGCAAAATTTTAAAGCCATGACTATTCCAAAATGTAGGGAATTTTCCAATTATCAAAGTATTAAGAACATTCATAACACGAGAAAAGTAAGTTCTTTGAACTTACAAGTTTCATGATTGGTTATTCAGTTAGTACTCCTGGGGAACCTCTTAAAGTCACTTGAAAAGAAACAAAAAGATGTGTACGATAACATAATTATCAAGAAACAAATAATTTCAATGTTCTGTTAGGAAAATGAAAAGTCTTTTTTCTATCTTCTCTCTCTTTTTGGGGAGGGTTTGAGCTAGTCTCACCCTCCCCTCCTCTCTCTTTTGTTGATTTTATTTGTGTTTTATTGTTATTTTCTTACTTTTTCTTCTCTTCTGATTTAGATTTGGGAGCTTTCTTTTCCTGGTCTAGTTATCGACTTGAGAGTTTGACTTCTCTCGATCTAATTTTAGATTTGGGTGCTATCTTTTCCTGATCTAGATTTAGGAGTTTAATAAATATTCTTTTGGGGATTCGATGCCCCTTTGCTCTATTCTTGTATAGGTTCTCTACCTTCAGTCTCAATGATGATCTTAGAAGTTTTGGAGTTTCGTTGAATTACGAAGATTTGCTCCTCCAAATGTTAGATCTATGTTTGTTTAACTTATTATAGTTGTTTCCATATGACGATGGTGTAGAGAAAGTCAAACTTAGGTGCGCACCACCAACTGGCAACGTCGTAAATTGAAGAAGGAATTTCTAGTGTTCTCATCACTGACAAAGACACAAGATCCAGTAATTGGCCATCGATTTTGTTTGATAGATCTATTCACGTGGAATGAGTTTGTGCTTAACTTTGCAAATACTCCATTGATCCTCCTTGTGTTTTGGATTTGGTTTTGTTTTTCAGTATTCATGCTCTATTTCACTTTGCTTTGTCATGAAAACTATGTACTTCTGCATTCTTTTGAGTAATTAATACAATTTTCTTTTGACCAAGAAAATTTCGTTCTCTTTTATCTTTTCTCATTCTCCTTCTAAACATATTTGAAGATGTCATATATAGGATTATTGCAAGAGGCTAGTACCATTTGATGTTTGACTAACCGACAGCTAACTGCTGTGACATTTGTTCCCAGTCGAACTAGCCATTGCCTATTTATTCTTCTAGCCATTGTGACATGTACTCTGGTAGCTTGCCTGTTTGCCCATAAATACCTGCCATCTCGTTCATTATTGACGCACTATAATACATACACCAACTTCTATCTTCTATTTCCGATCTCTGTTGGTTGTTGCCACCTTCGAAGATCATTACCAGATCGTCATAGAAGAGACCAACCTAAGGAGCTGCATGCAATACTGTCAAAGGGGATGATTTCCAAAGCTAATTTGGTGAAAAACAACCAGCACCAATAGAGGCACACAAATAAATTTCATGAACATGATTATTGACGACTTATATAGGTAATACTAGATTAGGACATGTTGATAAATCATTTGCACTGATAATGCATTCTATGGGTTTAATTTCAGGTACGAATTCTGATAGCGCGAGTGAATGTGAAGTATGTGTGCAACTAAACAGATTAAAAAGTAAAGTGCATCTACTTGTAGAATCTGCATAATTAGAATTATCCATATGAACTTTTTTTTTTTTGGTCGAAAATCCATATGAACTTTGGTGACTTCAAAACTGTCCATAATTAGAGGTGGTAAGAAATATTATGGAATACCCATTTATTGCCATTCTAATTATTCACAAATATGTTTGCTTAAGAATAGAAATGAAGGTTTGAATATGTTACATAGATTAGAAGTAGAAATTAAAAGAGTTAGGGGGTGCATGATAACTGATAATTTATGTTCCAGAAACAATTTTTCTATTCCGCACTGTTTCGGAATAGAAATCCGTTTGATAAACCTATTCCGTTTTTTATTTTCGGAATAGATTTCTATTCGGAAATAGGTTTGGAATAGAAATCGAAGTTGAAATTTTCTACTTCGATTTCTAGAATAGAAATGAGAAATAAAAATTTTCTCATCGTTCATCAATCGGTCCCTTCATCCGTTGCCGCCGACCACCGTTCGTCGCCGCCGACCGCTCGCCGGCCCCCGCCGTCGCCGCCGCCGTCGGTCGCCAAATAAATTATTTGTATAAATATCATTTTAAAATGAAATTTATTCGAATAAATAAAATGACATTTATTTTTATTTTTACGAATAAATATTTATTTTACGAATAAATGAAAAAAATCCTTAAAAATAAATAAATATCATTTTAAAAATAAAAATTCTTATAAAAATATCATTTATTCATTTTTATTTTTAATTTTTAATTTTTATTATAAATATTATTTTTATTTTTAATAAATTATAATAGAAAATTTAATCGAAATAAATTTATTTATTAAAAATAATTTAATTAAATATTATTTTATTAAAAATAAAAAAATATTCATTTTATTCATTTAAAAATAAAAATAAATTTATTAAAATAAATTAAAAATAAATAAATTATTTTTATTTATCATTTTATTAAAAATAATTTATTTATGATAAATAAAAATAAATTATTTTTATTAAAAATAAATTTAATAAATTTATTTTTATTTGCCTTGAGTGTTTTGCCAAATAAATTTATTTTTATTTTTAATTTTTATTCATTTTAAAATAAATTTATTCGTAAAATAAAATAAAATAGAATAAATAAAATAAATTTATTTTTAAGGATATTCTTATTTTATTTTTTTATGATTTATTTTATTATTATTTTTTCTTTATTTTTTTGTTAAGAAATCATTTTTATTTTTATTTTTTATATTAAAGGTCGCCGGTCGTCGCCGCCGCATTTGTCCGAAAGGAAGAAATTTTGTGTCGTTATCAAACGGTTATTTTTCTTAGAAAGTTTTCTAGAAATAGAAATAGAAAAATCTATTTCATTGTTAAACTATTTATGGAATGTAAATTTTGTGATGCACCCCCTTAGATACTGACAGAGGAGGAAAGTATGTTTTGTTTAGTGATTATCGTGAAAAGGAATGTATTATTCATGAGATTAATCGTCCATATTCACCAGAGTCAAATGGTGTAAATTAATGGAAAAATTCAATCTTTAATAAGTTAATTAATGGTTCGATTGTTAATACGTGTGCACCCGATAATCTGTGAGGTGAACCCATTTAAAGTTGATATCCTTAGGATAGGAATCAAAACGTACAGTCATTGGTATTTTAAGCCGAAAGCGGGACACCGTCCTTATCGTTCGAGTAAACACCCAATTGAAGTTGAGTTCCTTGGGAAAGATTTCGAACCCACAACCACAGGTTTTTCTAGCCGACGGCATGGGACGCCCTTGCGGTAGAGTCAATCTCCAGATAGGTTTTCAGAATTTTCCACATAAACCGAAGGAGACCCCTTAGTATTCTAACAATCTAGGCTGCGAATACGGGTAATGTCGCGCGTGTAGGAAGTTCAGATCCAACAATGAAAAGGTCTGGCTCCATAGCATCACGAGGGGATGACTTGACAAGTCGTCGGAGAAGACGGACTTTTCTTCTCTCTCTCTTTCTCTCTCTCTCTGTTTGGTCGGGAGGAGAAGACGGACTTCGCAAGTCGTCGTTCGGGCGTCTCAACAAAGAAGGCGGAGTTCACGATGACAAGCGAGTTTTCGTCCTGCGCCACCAGACCGTAGAAGATTCATCAAGGAAGTAGACATTTTGGAGAAGTGACAAAGTAGTCCTTGCCAGATCGTGGGTCTGTAGACCTGAGATTTGTACCTTTCCTCGCGCCACCCTGGAAAGATTCATTCTGGGATTAGAAGGAAGGTCGACCCAAGAAAGTTTCCTAGTTCTCGCGGATATCAGCTGATACTTCATCAAATTTTTATCCGAGGCTAGTTTGAGGACCCCTGCCATGCCCATGATGGGAGAGAGCCTCAAATCGGCAAGTTTAAACTTTGATCGATAGAGTTAAAAGGTGAATAACTTTGATTGACAATGCTCAAAAGAAGGAGACGAAGAAGCCTTTGCTTTATAACACCATATTTCACCTTATTAGAAACAATTACAAAAGTCGCATTATATAGACTTGATATGCCTTTTATAGACTTAATACACAACTTTTAAACTTAATGACTCATAAATATAGCTTGTGTTCCGAGGAGATAAATTTCTAATAACTTACAGAAAAATGATTAGAGTACAAGTACGAATAGTCATGACATAGAAATACTAACAGATTTCTAAAATCAACGCTACAATGATGACTCTTCTTTAACATGTGCAACATGGAGTCGAACAAACATCTTAATGAATTCATAACTTCTTAAATTGATTGACAACTCTAATGAATTTGGTTTAATTCCTATCACCACGAACATCCTTTTATTGATATAATCAATTAGAAATATGATATTATAAAATTTGATAAAATATCAACCGATATTTAGGAGGACTAAGAAACTTTATTTGGTCAACCTTCCTTCTAATCCTCAATGGAATCTAAGTTCTGCGGTCTGCATCTTCCCTTGAGCTGTGGTAAGGGGAATGGACAAATCTCGTGCCCACGTACCAAACAAAAACTGGTAAGGACTACTACTTCGTCACTTCTCCAAAATGTGTTCTTCCTTAATGAATTTTCTTTACGGGTACGGCGGCGTGGGATGAGGACTTGCTCGAGAACTCTCCGTCTTCTTTTAATGAAATGTCCGAACGACGACAACTCGTGAAGTCCGTCTTCTCCGACGACTTGTCGAGTCATCCCCTCATGATGCTATCCGCAACATTTATCCATATTCGCGACCTAGATTTGTTCAATCCCCTTACCACCAGTCATGGGAAGATGCAGATCGCAGAACTTAGATTCCATTGAGGATTAGAAAGAGGAAGGTTGACCCGGGAAAGTTTCTTAGTCCTCCTAAATATCATAGATATTTTATTAATTTTTGACCCAGGAATAGCTTGAGGACCCCTCCCATGCACGAACATTTTTTTACTAATACGATTAGTTAAATTAAGATAATATAGTATACTAAGGTTTCGTTCATTTTACAATAAATAACTTCTAATAAAACATTTTTTGAATTTTCAGGCGTTCATTTCATGAAAAATGAATTAGTCGGGAAAATATTTTCCATCAACGTAAAAAGTCTTCTAAAATAGGGGAAAATGTTTTCCATATCTTCTTTTTCCTCACTTTCTTTCACCAAATACATTTTCCTTGTATTTTCATTTTTTATTTTTCTTTTATTCTTGTTTTAAAAATGATTTTTAATTTATTTTTAATCTTTCTTTTCCTTTTCTTTTTTTTTCTTTTTCTTAACTTTCTTTTTTTGCTTCATAGGCAAGCTCGCTCGAGGCTGTCGTGGGAGTCGGGCCTCACTAGATCCAGTGAGTTGGGCCGAGCTCGAGCATCCCTTAGGTCCCCGACCTAGGGCGAGCCTCGACCTTGTCCGTATCTAGCGAGCTTGAGCCTCTCTAGCTTGTGGCAAGGCTCAAGCTTGCTTAGTGCCAGTCGCCAGCCGTTGCCATGGCCGGTGACCATCCAAAGAAGAAGAAGCAAAAAAGAAAGAATATAAAATAAAAATTAAAAAGTTAAAAATCAATTTTTTGAAAAATTTTAAAATTATTAAAAAAATCGATTTTAATAAATAAAATAATAAAAAAATTATTGAAAAAGATTGCATGGAGAAAAATGTTGTTTCTTACTTGACAGAGCAAAATATTTCTCAGAAAAGTCACATTTTTTGCGAAATGAACAAAGCCTAATTTATAGCACTTTCTAAAATATTAGAGTTTACCTTTCTATTAATCTTTCCGTTTTCAATACAATATAAGATCTATGTTTATTGTCACTAAGCTATGAAATAGACTCGCGATTCTATTACATTGCATTCTTTTGACAAATTAGTGAGAAAAAGCATAAAGCGCTAATGTAAATACTTAAGGAAAACGGGCAATGTGGTAAAACTACAGACTTCTAGATGCGAGGATAAGTGAACTTGTTTTTCAAGAAAGAGTTACGTGCATTATTTAGCCTATGATGCAATGCCACGCTACTTTTAAACATAGATATTAAAACAGATATATGCTTTTCTTAATGGTGCAATACAATATGCTTTTTTTTTTCCTTACAAAAAATCAGATACCGTCAAAATCGTAAAAAATTAGCATTAACAAAAGAAAGCATCTAGTCTCGACTCTCTCGACATGTAGAGCTCTTTTCCTACCTCCATGGTAGTTTTAAACCCTAACCCTTTATCTCTACCCTCACTTTCCTTCTCGTTTTCTTGTCATCGTCAGCCTTCCTTTCGCGATTACCCTCTTGTTTCTTTTCTTTTTTAACACCTATCTTCGCCTTCTCCACCTGATAATTCTCTTTTGATCGACATAGTTTGATACCCTTTTCATCGTTTTGCTGCATGCGACCCATCCCCCATCCACTAACTTTACTTGATTTCATCTCCCTCAATGGTCCCAATTCCTGTTTTCCTCAACTCACCCATCCCCCTTCGATGATCTTCCGCTGCATGTCGGTGCCTTTCTTCCGATTGCTTCTCTGTTTGGGACTAATTACCGAATTCTGAGTTCATGGCAGAAACTGATGATGACGGTGTCCCTCGACTCGCTGCCCTATGCTCCCGAATGGGCCGCCTTTGGCCGGAACAGCAAATTGATGTCTGGACTGACCCCCCCACCTGCAGCGACAATTGAAGATTGTAAGTTGTCCTTAATTGGTAAAGTGCTCTCTAATCCATCCATCAATTTACAAGCCTTTCAAAGTACTCTTCGATGTGTATGGCGAACAGACCAAGTCGAGCTCTCTGTTGGGGAAGAAGGGTTATATGTTGCGAAATTCAAGTTTGCTGCGGATAGACAACGTGTTCTAGATGGGGGACCCTGGTTGTTTTCTAGCCATTTGGTTATATTTAAGGCTTGGATCCCTGACACACCCTTGCAATGTTATAGCTTTCTGACCTGCCCATTCTGGGTGCACGTCCTGGGTATTCCACTTGAATGGTGTTATGAAAATATGATAACCAGAGCTGTTAGAAACATAGGTAGAGTCCTCGAAGTTCGGATTGATAGCAAAGAGGGTACTCCTATCCGAACTGCAAAAGCTCGGGTTGATCTTGATGTTCGGGAACCTCTAAAGACAGGACAGTTGATTCAACTGAATGGCAAGACTTTATGGTTAGATTTTCAGTATGAACGGTTATCACATTTCTGTTATTCTTGTGGCAAGCTTGGCCACTATGCCACATATTGCAAGGACTATCCTTTTTTGAAGCGAAAATGGAGGGTAAAGAAAAGATGAGCTATGGTCAATGGCTAAGAGCGGAAGTTCGGGAACACAAGTCCTTATTGGAAGGCTTTCTATGAGCCACAAACCATACCTGAAGACGTCGATGAGGTCATTCCCGAAACCCCCCCCATCCTTTCCGCTGCTGGTGGCTCCACCACATCTTGATCAAGACAACAGGGGAATTCTTCACATGCCCAACGTGCCTCATCTTAACAAAGATGTTGTATCACCACAGTCACCTGTCACAACAGCGCAACAAATGAGGACTGAATTAGCTCACAGATCAGAATCACCAACACGCACAGCAGCGAACCTTGCTTCAGCTAAGCAAAAAGCTCCTCAAGTTATACTCCCATGTCCTTCCACTTCCAAAAAGACAAAGCCGACTCGTCTCACAACCACAGTAGGAACAAGCAACAAACTGAAAAGGTATTCTCCCTACACTTCACGACTACACTTAGATGACATGCAACTACTGGATACTTCGGTTATGGAAGCTGCAAGAGATGGTCAGTGGGCTATGGTGGCTTGCCCAAAAAAGCAACCGAGTGAAAAATGAAACTCTTGAGCTAGAAGCGCCGGGGGGGCAACCCCACGGCGGTTAGATCACTCAAGGCCCTAGTGGCTAAGGAGAGGCCCGACATTCTTTTTTTGATGGAGACAAAAAACCAAGAGGTTGTAGTACATAGGGTACGCAAGCGTCTCAACTATCCTCATTCGGTTGTGCAAAACCTAGTTGGTATAGCTGGGGGGATAGCTCTTTTTTGGAATGATCAACTTACTATTACGCTGGATCGATCTGTACAGGAGTTTATTGATGTCATTTGCACTGATCTTATGAGCGGAAATCAGATGAGAATCACCTGCATACATGCCCCGGCTAATATCCAGCAACGCCGGCTCTTTTGGGCTGACTTACGACTTATCTGTGCTATCAACACCCTTCCATGGATCTGTATCGGCGACTTCAATGAGGTACTCTATCCCTGGGAAAAAGAAGGTAAGCGTTATGCTGACTCTACTAGGATGCAAGCCTTTAGGGAGGTTTTTACATGATTGTTCTCTCATGGAAATGGACAGTAAGGGTTGTTCTTTTACCTGGACGAATCAGAGGTTGGGTGATGAACTTGTCAGGGAACATTTGGATAGGGCGCTTTGTAACCTGGAATGGCGACTAAACTTCCCAGAGGCTGAGGTGTTTGCTTTGCCTGCATTAGGGTCCAACCATAGTCCATTGCTCTTAAATACAGTACCAATCCAGTGTCGTCGCCACCGGCCTTTTATCTTCGAATCTTTTTGGCTTCAAGACCCTGACTACTATGATATTGTGGCTTGATCATGGAATTTCGGACAGCGACCTAACACTGCTCTGCCTTCCCGCCTTAAGGTGGTTACCTCTGCCCTGGCTCGATGGAGCAGATCTAAATTTTCAAGTGGTCATCGGTAGCTTGCCATTTTGCACCAACAACTTCAAGATCAAGTTAATCAGCCTCTTTCTACATATGATGCATCGCTAGTTACTCATCTGCAAGGACAAATTCAGAAGTTATGGCAGCAAGAAGAACAATTTTGGGCGATGCGATCCAGGATCAACTAGCTCAGATGGAGGGATAAAAATACTACTTTCTTTCACGCAACAACTATACAACGACGACAGCGCAACAAAATTAGTATGTTGCAGAATGATGATTAGGTTTGGGTGCGTGACCCTCGACTTTTGCAAACAATGGCGACGAATTACTTTTCACAGCTATATCAGACGGTTGGACATCGCAACTACTGGCCTATCTTGCAACAATGTCCTAGGGTCATTACCACAGAAATGAATATAGCCTTAATAGCCGCTGTCTCAAAAAAGGAAGTTCACGAGGCCACATTCCAATTGGGACTTACCAAAGCCCCAGGTCCAGATGGTTTCAATGGACTCTTTTATCAGCATCATTGGGACATTATTCAGGATGATCTATTTCTATCAGTGCAATAGTTTTTTCATTCTGGAGTCCTCTCACCGGAGCTAAATCGGACTATCATCGCCCTCATACCTAAGGTATCGCGCCCTGAACGTTTAGATCAATACCGTCCCATTAGTCTTTGTAACTATGCATATAAAATCATTTCTAAAGTGATTGCCAATCATCTTAAGCCTTATCTGCCTGAAATTATCTCCCGAGAGCAAAGTGCCTTTGTCAGTGGACGTCAAATTCAGGACAATATCTTAATAGTCCAAGAGGTGCTTCACCAACTGAAAATTCGAAATTGTAGACGCCAGTTCCGAGCTGTTCTCAAAATGGATATGCAGAAGGCATACGACAGGGTTGAGTGGGACTTTCTCAAAGACTATCTATTCACTCTCGGTTTTCATCCTACATGGGTCACATGGGTCATGCAATGTATAACGACAGTGTCGTTTGCTGTTAAATTCAACGGTGAACTATTGCCCTATTTTCAACCTACCCGAGGCATCAGACAGGGGGACCCTCTATCCCCCTACATTTTTATCCTTCTGGCAAATCTATTGTCCCATCTTATCCATCAAGCCATCACCATGGGTCATCTAAAGGGAATCAAACTGAACAGGTGGTGCCCCACTCTCTCTCATCTGTTTTTTGCTGATGATGCAATATTCTTTTTAGATGGCAAATTGATTGAATGTCAAAATCTAGCAAACATTGTTAATCAATACTGCTATGCTACTGGCCAAGCTGTTAATCGAAATAAATCTGGCATAGTTTTCAGCAAATCCTGCCCTCCTAGTCTACAAGAAAATTTAGCTGGAGTACTTTGAATTCCGGTGATTCAAAAGATTGGAAAGTATCTAGGGGTACCATCGGAGTGGGGCAGATCTAAGTGGGACATGTTTGCTTGGATATTGGGTAGGGTGAACGCCAAACTAGAAGGATGGAAAGAGAGTTTACTTTCTAAGGGCGGCAAGGAAATCTTACTTAAAACTGTCGTACAAGCGATACCTCAGTATGCCATGTCTATTTTTCGAATTCCTGTATCTATCTGCCGATCCATTGAACAGAAGATAGCACGGTTTTGGTGGCAAAAGGACAGTACTAAAGCAGGCATTCATTGACAAATTGGGCTGTTCTCAAGCAAAGCAAAGGTAATGGGGGCCTTGGGTTTCGTGATCTTCAAGATTTTAACAGGGCCATGCTTGGAAAACAAGCCTGGCGTTTCGTTCAAAATCCAATGACGCTATGCAGCACACTTTTCAAAGGGCTTTTTTTCACTCTTCGGATTTCTTACATGCTAATAAAGGTTTTAGGCCTTCCTGGGGATGGCACAGTATTCTTGATGGGAGGGAGTCTATTTGTCACGCCCCGAACCCCGAGCACGTACCCATCCCTCTCTGGTCGATAAAATTTTGCGACTTCCCAGGACTAGTCGCCGACCCTTTTACTTTATTGCACATGCGGAAGCGAAAAGAATCCCCTGACAATAACCATCTCGGGATAGAAAAGCAGAAGAATAATTTCACAAACAAACATGCCTTTATAAACATATGCTGAGTCAAGTACAAGAGTCTAAGGTCAAAAGACTACAAAAGACTGTTCTCCAAAAAGAAGCGGTCCTATCCGACCTATGCTTCAAATCACCTCCTCTCAGCTCCAGGTCCTCCACTTGATGACCCTGAAAGTGGTTATACAATAACTAGTGAGACAATGTCTAAGCAAGTCTAAGCTCTAAACTGCGGCTAGGAGAGAAAGATGCTAAGAAGCGTTTTAAGCACGCAATCACACAATCAAGGAGACTTACCTCGTCTCAGTTCCACCCTACAGGTCTGCATAGATCATATCACAAATCAGAGCATCACTCAAGCTCAATTAATTGGAACCCAATACTCAAATTAACATGCATTCCTAGTTTTGATCTCGGCATATAGCACGGCCTACTCTTAGTTCGGCGGTCTTCTGGCATTGCCAGGCTTCGTCTCACCCCATTGAGCACGGCACGTTACTTCGTCAACGGCTTTCCCGAAGGAGCATAGGGTCCAGAATCTACTACGACCGGCTTCCCTTTATCAAGGGGTATCCCAAATAGGGATAACGTCCAGCTCAATAGCTCGAGACGATTTCTCATTGTCATCACACGATCACTCAAATATGGCCCAGGGCACCGTACATTGTACTCAAATGCTTCAATTAAAATTGTGAACCTGGCCTTTTTCTTCGTATTAGAAATACGCATGAAAATAGTCGTGTGTGGGTACACGGTCAACTCGACCCAGAAAAATTGACATTCTTTCTTTTTAAAATCCCACTATTTTATATAGTACATAAAACCATTTTCGGTGTTAAAATCCGACACCTGGGATTTTCTGAGTAAATATTGAAAATTCACAATCTTGGAATTAAATACCAAAAATCCAATCATCACTCAATTTGCATAATTTAACACTCAATTGCAGAAACTAACCACACCATTGCAATCAGCACAAAATTCGGTCACGGCCATCCCGGCCTAATTTTCGAAAAAATAATTAATAATTAATTAATTTCGAAAATTAATTAATTAATTCATTTTAATTTCCAAAAATACTAACCTAGGCTAAAATTATTAAATTAAATACCAATATGGACCCGGAAAATTCCCGAACCCTTATAGATAAATAATACAATTCAATTAGGCCTTAGCTAAACCATGCTAACCACCTAACATGCTCAATTAAATAATTAAATCATTAATTTAATCTAACTAACCACCTAATTCCTAATTAAATAAATCTAGATACCCCTTAGCATCAAAGCCTACTAAGAAGAGTTTAGAGAATAAACTCACCGGTGTATCGCGAAAACCGGTTCATCGCGACGGCGGCGCGACGGCAGCCGAAATCTTAATTTTCGGCGGCGTCGGCGAACTCTCGGACCGGGCCTAAAACTGGCCCAACAAATCTCAGCCCAAATCCGAGATTTGTTTTTTGAAATTGGACTGGACTTGAGTTGCTTCGCGGGCTTGGAAGTGCTGAGTTGGGCTTGAATTCAAGTGGGCCTTAAGCTTGCAATGGAATTGGGCCGAAGACACGGGCTTCGCTGAAATTTGGGCTCGGGTGTTGAATTCACGTGGATTGCAGGTTTCTGGAATTTGCTGGCCGGACTGCATACGGTGAAGATGGGCCAAAGATACACGGAGAGGAGCTGGGTTGGGCTTCAAATGGCGCGGCAAGAATCATGGTGATGCTGGGCTCAGTGGACGTTGCTGCTTCGCTTGGACTTCACGCGGCTGGATTTGCTGGCAGAGGAAACCGAAGATGCTGAGCTGCTCGCGGACAGTGGGCGGACAAGAAGACTTGAAGATCGGTGGACTTGGATGCACGGCGCACGAAGACATGGCAGGGGTTGCTTCGGTCAACAAACCGCTTGAGGGGATGGCATGGTTGACTAGCACCAGTTGCTTCGCTCGAATAAAAAAAATTCGTGGACCGCCCAAATGAAGTGAAGACTCGGCGGTTTGCAGGCATTGAAGTGGACGAAGGGAGCTGTTTCGATTGCTGGCTTCGTGCGATTGAAGAAGAAGACTCGTGGATGTGGCTTCGGTCAACAAGAAAAGACAAAGAGACTTGATTGTTGACCAAGGGTGGGGGCTTGCGGACGTGGAGAACAAGAGATGGTGGGGATGCGGTCTTCGAAGCCACCCTTTGAGAAGAAGACCGAAGCTGATCGTCCAAGGAACGCTTGAGTAGAGAGGTAAAAATAAAATAAAAAGGAGAAGACAGAGGTGGATCGGATGAGGGAGATGGCGACGGATGAGCAGCTGGCAATCTTGATCAAGAAGATTGAAAAGAGTCAACAAGCTTATCCAAAGAATTGAATCTTGGTCCCTTTTGGCTTGCGCATAAATATCCAATGTTCCCCTATTACTTTCTTGCTTTAAATATCCATAATTGTTCAATTTATTGCCCAAAATTCAACCATCAACCCATAGGTCCGAATTTCACTAAGTTTAGCTTCAAAGTCTTCATGAAATTTCCCAAATAAATGTCCAAATTTTGGTGTAGAGAAAGCCCACCTAATTCCTACAAGTCCCCTTCGCCATATAACTCGGTCTGCAAATTAAAAATCTCTTCAATTCGGCCAATCCGAACTTCCGTTTATTTTCTGCGACGTCCAAATCGGATTTCCATAAAAATCTCATAATCTCTCAAAATTTCTCGGAGGATGAGTCGACGTCCCTAATATAGCTCGTGACACCATAGAACTTTCAATTTCTGAAATCGTATTCAAATAAGCGGTTAATTTGAATCTGGCGCGGTATTAGCGTGACCTAGTCTACCGGGTAGTTTTTAGGAATTTTTTTGGTGCAATTGACCCGTGATCGATTTGTCTCGAGTCACAACGTACATCTCCGACATATTGGCGACTCTCGGTTATCGTGAAAATCTCAAGGTTTCAAATACGGACACATGGTACCCAAAACGTCAGAAAATCAATTTAGTGCTGATCGGTGAGAATTTTGAAATTAAGTGGAATCACCCACATTATGATCACATATCTCAGCCAAATCGACCTATCTCTGATCTTTGATCGATTCTGACAGTGCCGCAATGACCCTTGTAGATTGACACGGTCGAGCAGTCGATTCCTGGTCAAATTCTCAAGTTTATTGTATTTAAATTCCTTAATTGTTTCCCCAGATAGTCCAGTTATCTCGTGAGTGGCCAACTCAGAGAATAACACTATTGACGCGTCGACGAAAAGCCCGATTTATTTAATCGAAAACTAATTTAAAAATTCAGGCTGTCACACTATTCTCCCTCATCTTCGTTGGTCGGTAGGCAATGGGCAGTCTATTAAAATCCATGAAGACCGATGGCTTCCTAGAGGAGTTATTGGGGGCCTGGCCAACCGGAACGCCCCCTTCCTTGTCACTAAACTAATGGACCTGGATAGTAATAGCTGGAATGTTCCTCTTCTGACCAAACATTTTGATGTGTCTATAGTCCAAGAAATACTGAGCATTCAGGTTTGGCCTCAATATACTTCTGATAAACTTATTTGGACAGGGACTGTCAATGGCCTATATTCTGTGAAAACAGGATACCACAAACTCAGGACAACGGTTGCTACCACCCCACCGAACCTACCTTCTTCGTCCTATCGCCCACCCAAGTCACTATGGAAAGCAATTTGGACAGTAAAGCTTCCCCCTAAAATTCGACCTTTCCTTTGGTCGGTTTGCCATAACGCTTTAGCCACAAAAACAAACTTATATCAACAACGAATCACTACCGACCCCTACTGCCCCCTGTGTTCCACCCATACCCCATAAACTACTGAACACCTTTTCCTTCTCTGTCCATGGACGCAACATTTATGGTCTCACTCCCAGATTAACATCCACATCAATCAGCAATCAATCACAAGGATAGATGCATGGTTAGTCGCTCAGCTAGAACAACGGCGTACCTGTCCTGATCTGGAACTGATTACAGCTTTGTTGTGGCACATTTAGAAGGCGCGCAACCGATTTGTTTTTTAGCGACAGTATCCTAATCATCTTCAGATCATCGCCATGGCTTCTGCCTAGGTCCATGCCTATCAACTGTCCGATTCGTTGTTACTGCGATCACCCCGATCTAATCAGCGTTCTCATCCAAGATGGAGGCCACCAGAACCTGGCGTCATCAAAATAAATATTGATGGCGCCTATTCTCCTGAAAGTGTCAAAGGGACGATGACGAGCATACATCGAGATTATACTGGCTCTCTGGTATTCGGGTTTACCTGTGATTTCCCGGCGACATCAGCCCTGCAGACCGAGATCCACGCGCTTATCCTGACACTGGATCATCTATTACGGGAGGGGATGCATCACGTCTCGTTGCTCATAGAATCGGATTGTTTAGTTTTGGTGACAGCTCTCCACCAACCGCTCGAGACTCCATGGGAGGTGCGCTCACTGATTGCAGAAGCGGCAGTGAAGCTTTCTTTGTGCCCTAATCTGTCTGTGCGTCATTGTAGCCGGGAGGCAAATTTTGTGGCTGATTAGGCTGCCAAGGCCCACTGTCATGGCACCTTAAATCCGAATTGGGCTTCCTCCCCACCTGTCTTCCTTCTTGATCTTTTGTATGCTGAAGCCACGCAGCAAGATGTACTGGTTTTTCTCGTTAATATATATTATCCCCTTTCTGACCAAAAAAAATAATAAAAAAAAAAAATCACGGTTTATTTTTTATGCAAGATATTGCTCCTTCCAACATTTGAGGTCTCTAGCTGGCAATTTCAATTATTAAAGTGTACACTCTTCCCATCAACTCACTGCCTCCCAATTCAAAAGCGTAAGTTCACCTATCACGTGGGCAAAGTTGGAAGAAAATAAAAATGTATTTGCATTCGAAAAATACTAAAAACTCAAAGCACCTTCAGGCCTGCCTAAGGCTAAAAGTTTTTAAAAATGCAATTACATCTTCCACAAGCTCTCCAAAAAATTTGTCAAATGTAATTTATATTTGCCCAAAGGACCCAAAGCACCCTCGACAAAGCAATTCTCAAACAAAGCGGATATCTAGTTGCAGATGGAAGCTCTAAACAATGTGGGGACTAAAGAGCCAAATTAAAAATTTCATATGTAGTCCACCTTTATGCAAATTACTTTCAGGCTGTTACGCAATGATTGTATTATCGTTTTACATAAGACATTGTCAGTACGATTCCATAGTCATAATCCTAATGGCAATATTTTTAAACTCAAACTTAATGTCTAGCAAGTGAATGATTTTACTAAGAGAATCGTGAATCTAAGGACAACATTGTCTTGTAAGTTTATGTTACATAAGTCCAGTACGTACCTCCTAAGTTAAAATCTATTTTTTGAGTCGTGTTTTTTTCATACAATTTGTAGTTTTTGTTGATGAGGTTTTAAGAACCTGTTTTAATTTCTGAGATTAGGTTAGTGTTTTTGAATGAAATTTGTTTCTGGAATTTGTTTTTTTTTTCCAGTGTTTGGATGACACAAAACTAATTGATTTATGGAATATGTTGTCCATGAACTGAGAACAACTAGTTTAGGTCGTGGTCGTGGGAAGATAACTTCCCATTTTGGTAAGAATCGGGAATGGCATTTCATTCAGTCTTGCACGCACTATTCTCTTATACATGGTGTTTTATCTCTTCTTCCAAAAGTTTTAACAATTGTACAGGGTGGTAATACTCGAAAGCGAATATTTTGTTTTGTGAGTAGGTTTGTATAATGGGTTAATACTATAAAAAAAATTTCAAACTAGTACATATATAATCAAGTTACTCCAAACTAATTTTTTTACTATCAAAAATCTCAAACCGGTACACATGTGACATATTTATTTCAAATTAATTTTTTTACCACAAAAACCTCAAACTGGTATATTTATAACAAATGTATTGTCTGTTAATTTCCGTTAAATTGGATTAATATCACAAAGAATCATAAATTTTTACACTTTTGATAAATGAAGAGTAAAACCTCAAACTAGTACATCCGTCATCTAACTTAGTAATTTGTTAGTAAAATTTAACGGAAACTAACAGAGGGTAAAATTGCCACATGTGTACAAAATTAAGGTATTTCGTAGTATTAACCCTTATATAATTAATGCACTCTTGCAGCTCTTGCTTCTATATGAAGCAGCATTTTTTGCTATAGCGACCAAGAAGTAAAAAAAAAAAAAAAGTCCAATGCAATGCCGAAAGGTAGGAAATTGTCTTCGTGCTTTATTTAGGGAAAAAAGTGTATATAAAATTGAAATTCAAAAGAGTAATTTCCCATTATATTGTTCATATAGACATTCAAGCAGTCTTCCATAATTATCCATTCATAAAATAAAATGGCTATTCTTCAAAGCTCTGAAATCTATAGCTAGAATGGAAGTGAATACAATCATGCATCCCCCGTACTTAGTTTAAAATAGAATCATCCCTTAAAAAAAATAAAAATAAAACTCAAAGTTGCTAATTAATAGGAACTCAATCAAAAGATCAAGGACGAACATAGGACCATTGGTTTTGTTTCTTGTACATAGCCCCGCACTAGAAACCACGGATCAGATGCTGGAACTAGTATTGGCTGCTTCGATGTCAAATACCAAAAGATCAGTCGACGGGTTTGTTCATTTCACTGATTGAAGTCCAAAGAGAATCACATCTCGTCTCGTTGAGTAAACTTTGAGTTTCTTCATCGTTCTGGTTATCAGCCCACAAGTTATTGTTGATCCTAGCTAGTTGCTCGGCCACTTCCCTCATTGTCGGCCTATTCATGCCACTATAGTTCAAACACCTTCTAGCGAGTGAACCAACTGCCTTGATCTCTTGCAGTTCACCTTCATCGGATGCCTCAAAATTTATTATGTGGAGGAGTGTCTGGTTCTCCACAGCAGAGATGAAAAGTTGGAGGATGTTAATTTTTTCCCTAGATTTTGCCCGCCGAGTTGGCATTTCTCCAGTGAGGAGTTCCATGAGGATGACCCCAAAGCTATAAACATCGCTCTTCGTGGTTAATTCACCAGTGCTGAGATACTCAGGGTCGAGGTAACCTATTGTGCCTTGTATTCTTTCAGCTACATGAGTCTTTCCGGGTGATATCAAAACCGAGGCTCCGAAATCGGATACTTTAGCAGAGTAATTCTCATCCAAAAGTATATTCAAAGACTTGACATCGCTGTGAATGACCGGTGGGTCAGCTAGAGAATGCAAGTACTCGAGGGCCAAGGCGGCTTCCAAGGCAATCCTCAGGCGAGTCTTCCACAATTGCAAGATCGTCGATGTCTTGTCATGAATGTGGTGATGGAGAGTCCCATTGGGGATGTATTCATAGACCAACAATGGCACTTTTGTCTCCAAACATATGCCTAGGAGCTTGACCAAGTTCTTGTGATTCACCTGTGAAATGATGCTGATTTCGTGTAGGAATTCATCATGAGTGCTCAAAGACAAGTCTTTGTTCATGTCTTTTGGCTTCTTGACAGGGATATCTCTAGGCTTCTTGACTGCGACTATGATGTCGCCATCAATTCTACCGCTGTAAACTGAAGCAAAACCACCCTCACCAAGCTTGTTGCTAGCATCGTAATTGTTGGTGGCTTTAACCAACTGTGCCTCAGTGAAGATTTTCACTCTCTGGTGCTTCAAGATCTCTCCTCCATTTTGCCTGAAGTGCCTCTCTTTAGCCCTCCTCTTGCATATGAACAAGACTAGGCCACTGACAATTATGCATGATGTCACCGCTACAATGGCTGCCACACAAAATTGAGGAATGGAGGGGTTAGTTTCTCTGATTTACTTTGACAAATAACGAATTTGGATCTTCTAAATTTTAGAACTAATATATGTTCTTAAATTTATCCCCATAAATACCTGAAACATCAGCCACCAAATGGTGGGTGCAATGGATATACGACCAAAAGAAAGGTAAACAGAGTTTGGCCTTGTGTGTCTCTCGGTGAAGACTGAGAAAGAAAAGCAAAAAAAAAAAAAAAAAAAAAAAAGGGAGGGGATCTGGAACGGAATCCAGTTTTTCGGAGTTTCCATACAAGATAATAACCTTACACAAAATCTTTTTTTTTTTTTTTTTTTTTTAATGTGTTGATCATCGAGTGATTGGGTACCCGTTCTCCAAAGATCTTGAGAAACACCCCGGAGGAGAGTTGGCACTTTTAATGGAAAAACTCTGGAGAGTCGACATCGAGGAGTTGATAAGGTTTGTTAAAGTAAAGGCTTCGTGACCAGTAATCGCACGAGTGAGAACAATTTCAGAACATGTTACCATAAGCCGGATCAATGGCAAGTGGACTCGTAGTCTAAAGCAAGAGTGGCTTTGGATTATTGAGCGACCGTCACAAGGAAATTAGAGTTACCTGTGGCGATTATGACAAGACGAGAAGTTTGGCAACTGACTTTGCCATCACCAACCATGCCAAACGGGCAGTGGCATGTGTAGTTCCCTTGCGTATTCTTGCAATTCCCGTGACATGGATATTGTTCTGGATGCTTGCACTCGTCGATCTCTATATCAAATAGAATAAAAGGCGAAACTGTAAGTGTACGTTCATTTGCTTTTTTGCTTCTTAAAAATAACGTCTTGGTTGTATTGAAGCATCTAAATCAAACTCAATGAAGAACTGGCTTGAGGAGGTTTGATCACGGAAATTATGGCCCAATCCAAACAAAAAAATTTTGGCTCGCAAAGAGAACAGAAGAATACCTTCACATCCCGTGGACTCAGGGGACAGCGGTGGGGCATAGGGATTCCCCTGTACCCAGGCTTACAGGAGCAACGATAACCCTGCCCTTTCTCGAAGTAAGAGCAGTAACTGTTGGCGCCGCAGGGATACCTCGATTGGTTCGACTGCGCTTTCTCACAGTTCATATCCCGTTCAACTACCCAATCCAGGACAACCCTTGAGTATTCTTTAGCGGTCATATCAGCCGGGACAGGGAGCTTGTAATCGGAGACATTAAACGACTCCTGGTCCACTAGGAACGCTGATCCGCAAGAGCTGAAGTTCGAAACTGAGGTGTAATTCCAAAAGCTTGAAATGGATATATTGAATGTCCTAAGGCTCTTGGGGATCGACATCTGACAGCACCCGAGGCCAGAGCATGCGCTTTCGGCCATGAAGTCCACTTCCTCGGAGCAAGCGGAGAGGCATCCACTCCAGAAAGTCTTGCGGTCACCTGTCATAAGAGCCGAAGTGTCGCAACCGAAGACTGTGAACTTGTTCCGGGTGTCCGAGAATGTATAGTACCCAGCTTCGCCCAATTCGGTCCATGGGTCAGTGAAAGAGTTCTCAAGCTGTTCGCCATTCTCGTCGTAGCAGTCATAAGCTCTGTACATGCCAATGGTCATTGTCCCCTTCTCCACAGATATGTCGAACAACGGAATGTTCTCGCCGAGGGACAGGTTCCCTGATGCGTGGTCACAGTGGAGGACGTGGCTGGGGCTCTGCGCACAAATTTCAGTGAGCCCAAATGGGAAAGGCACGCTCATGTTGCCGCACCTTCGGTTGCAGTGGTCCTCCGCGGTAAAGGTGACCAAGGCCAAGGCCATTGGAATTGAAAGAAAACAAAAAACAGTCGCTTTCATCTTTTATGTTTCTCCAATCTGTGCTTCCTCTGGCTGTCGTCTCACCGGTTTTATAATCCTACTTTTGTCGATGCCGATGCCTCGGCGGCAGCCAAGTCAGTCAGCACGTCGGAAGACCGAGTCATCAATTACGACCGTTGGAGAGAGTGTGCAGGGTTTTCCTGAAAACTTACCCGAATCTTAACTTGGCCGATGTTGATATTGCTTTCATTTTCACTTAAAATTCCAACGTTCTAGAGCCGTGATTGTTCCCCAAGATAGAGAAAACTCTTCAATTCTCAAAATATTAATTGCACTGAACACAACGAAAATCAGTTCTTTGAATCTAGAAGTTTCATAATTGGTTATTCAATAAGCACTCTTGAGGAACTCCTCAACAAAATCCTGTTCTGAATATTCTCTTGCTTCAACTGCTGACAAAAAATGAAAAGTGGTGGATAAGTTTCATTCTCAATAGAAATCCAAATGTCCTTCGTCTCCATAACGAGGGATCTCATTTGACTTGCAATCATCGCAGCGTTCTAGTAAACTAGTCAGTCACTTAAAATTTGATTGAGTAATCTAAACATAGATTTTTATGCTTTATTAAGTTAAATCTAGTGTGGGACTTTCCGTTTTTCGACATGAAAGCTGTAATGGGAGCAATCTATTATCTAACCCACCTATAAGCGAAAAAGTTCAAGGAGCGATTTCTCACGTAATTGGCACTTTAACCCCCACTGTAACTTCTATAATGTCCACTTTCTTCTTACACTAATTTGTCTACATTTTTACGAATATTTCATTTATCAATGTAATTTGAGAGAACCGCCACAAATGTATGCACATTGGCGTTCTCGCATAAAGTTTAAATACCTCTTCCACTCCACTATCTTGATTGTAATCTCCTTTCGAGTTACTCTTATTTTTTCCCCTTTTTTTAACTATTGAGAATTTTGAATCTTAGAGGATAGTCGCATCTTACCTTTTGCACTTTGTGAAAGACATAAATAATCCTTGAGGATAGTACAGCAACACACCTCAATACCTCATGCGTTCTTGATTTTTATATTTATTGTCAGTCGTTCTTGGAATTTTTTTAAAATAATAGGACTCAACAATAATTAGCCGGTTATCAAGAGAGATATTAATACAACAACCCACCACCATGACCATCCACTTAAAGCTGAGTTCCCCAAGGTAGGAATCAGACCCACATCAATCAATTTTTTGAGTTGAATGACTAAGAACACCCTTGTCACTTGGTCAATTTCAAGGTAGGTTCTCAGAGTTTCGCAATCCGTGCAAACTACATAAACAAAATAAGACCCGTTAGTATTTCAACAAGAAGTGACAACACGAGCTCCACATCAACATGGGGGATGACTTGACAAGTCGTTGCAAAAGACGGACTTCACAAGTTGTCTTCGGTTCATGTTTCAACAAAAGAAGGCGGAATTCACAAGCAAGTCTTCATCTTGATTGTAGTCTCTTTCCATGTACTTCTATTTTTCTTTTCCCTTTTAATTAACCTTTGGGAAATTTTAAATCTTAGAGAATAGTGACATCTTACCTCCTACACTTTGTGAAAAGCTTAATTTATCATCAACAATAGTACTATCACACCTTATACAATCTTGTTTTCTATATTGTTTTTGGCCCAATTCCTGAAAAAGCCACAAACTTTAGTTTAGTTTTGATTTTATCCCGAACCTTTTTTATCTTAAAAAATATCTCAACTTTCACTTTAATCACAAATTTACCTGATTAACCCTCTGTCCAAAATTACTATTAATCTTCTAATGAGGCATTTCCACATCAATTGTAAATCTATGTAGTCCGCTTATGTGGATTTTTCATCTTCATTCTTCACCTCCATATTTTTTTCTTCTTCTTGATTCCTTGCAAACTCCATTAATGGATGCTCGAGCTCAAATGTGGGTCATGTGGCCTCAGATGTGAGTGGTACAACCTTAGATCTGAGTCCAATGACATCGAATGTGAGGTCTCGCGCCTCAAATGCAAGTTCCAGCCTCCACTAATGGAGGTCACCCGTAGGGCACAAAGTCGAGGAAAAGATCTGAGCCCTTGCATTGACGGTGGTTGTAGGCAAAGCTTGGGATCGTTTTGTTATCGCCCGGGTGCGTGATGGGTCTATAAAGCTTTGGCGTTGGCTGAGTGAAGTTGATGCCCGATAAAAATGGCTTCTTGAAGCGTCAAAAACCAGAACGAAAATAGGGGTCTTGGCCGAAATGGCCGGAGATGATTTCGACGACTGCAACCATCACGAACGTGTTGTCGAAGGTCATGGCCTGGCGTCAGAGGTCTTGGTGGACAGTGAACAGCGACGAGAATCATTAAACCTGTGTTAATGATTAACCTCTCAAGGGGATCGCATTTGGTCACTATCAATGCTCTCAGTTGGTCGAATCGACTGAGTTCAGTTCTTGAGGCTGAGATTGAGAAATTTGTGGCTTTAACAAAATTTTCAAGTTGGAAAAGATTGACCAAAATATTATCGAGTTGAAATTCACAAGTTGCAGCTTCGGAAGCTGTGTGATAGATTGCGAGGAAGCTCCAATAAAATCGCCTACCCAGATTTGAGCTCTTTGCTCGACCACCTGTGTTAATGGAGGTTGCAAGGGTCAAAGAAGAAAAATAGAAAATAAGGATGACTGTCGCGACCAATTTTTTTCGGGTGTGCACCACCTAAGGTTTGGCTAATAGATTGTTAAGCCTAGACTTAACTCGAGCTCTCCCAAGCCCATACCAATTCGCGACTTGGGTTCAAATTTTTAAACATGCAAATGGATTTTATCTAGGAGTCGCCACTAATCTATTTTTGGTGGGTCAATTAGAAACCCAAGTAAAGTAATGGGAGTTTTACTTTACTCCTACGGACCAGAGACTATGGGTACAGGGACTTGATTACACTAGATTTCTCTAATGCCCTTTCGGTACCATTCTTTTATTTTCAAAAATGTTTTTTTTGCAGGCAGCTTAGGTTGATTTTAAATTTACTTCCCTAACATGTGAGGTGATCATGCAGGTGCGCAATCCACCAATTTAACACCCAGATAAATAATAAATAAATCACAAACTTACCTCAAAGCAATGAAAGCATCTGCAATGTTAATTAAAATCCACATCAACAACCTTAGATATGGTTCTAATTAACACACAATTTTTGTTTTGTTTTCACTTAATTAATGAAAATCATGCAATATGCAATGCAATATTAACTAAATGACCTAATTATAATGACATGTAATTTCTAATTAAATGGGCCTAGTAAAAAAAAAATACTAAATGACATGCCTCTTAATGAATCTAATCCTAATGACGTGCATATGACATTTTTCTTTTTCCTAAAAGGATGCATTCTACCTAAATAATGAAACTAATTTAGCCTAAGGCACTTTTGTATTTTTTATGAAATTCGGAATTAAAAAATGTGAAAATTATCTAGCTAGATTAAGATCCTATTCAATTTATATTAGGAATTAGGTTAAACTAAATCCTAATTTAAACTAAAATATTATCTTAACCCAAATTATCCTAAAATGTAATTTATTTAAGAAAATGCCTAAACTTATAATAAATTAAAAAAATATTATCTAAAACTAAACTAGGTGCAATTTAACCCTAATATGCAATGTCGTGCAAAATATGCCCCCTAATTCTACATGACATATGCATGATGATTTTTTGCTTTGCTTTTTTATTAATTTCGAAATGCAAATCAAACAATAATAAAACTAACATTCTATATGCTTTCTTTTGTTTTCTTTTTTATGATTCAAAATAAAATTCCTATTCTAAATATGCATGATAATAAAAAAACAAACCTAATCCTAATTCGAACATTTTTTTGATTTTTTCTTTTTATTTCGAAATTAACAATTGCCAAATAATTAAACATGCAATTCAAGTTTTTTTTTTTAAAAAAAAACTAGCAACCTAAGTTAATTGATTTGATTTTTTTTTATTTCAAAAATTCATGATAAATGGAATGTCTTGCCTAACTATGCAAATAACCCTAAAACATGCAATATCCTAATTTAGGCATATCTCAAGACAAATAAAAACAATCAAGTTCATTCAAAATTACCCCAAAAAGGATATCACACATCATTCAAATCAAGGGATAATATTTCGCTAGTAAAATCAATAAATTGATCTTAAGCCTTAAAGATCAAAATATCAATTTTATTCCCACTTGATTAATTGTTTCATCTAAAGCCTTATAGATGAAATAAAAAAAACCTTGGCGCGGTTGCGAATTAGGTAATACATTGAGATTTTCAATTATGCATAGATAGACATTCCAACCAAAGAAAACTAACATAGAAAGAAATAATAAAAAATAAAGAAAAACCTAGACTTGCCTAATAAAGAAAAGGGAAAATACCTAATTTAACTTTTTCTTTTTCTTTAAAAAAAAAAAAGATCTTGGCCGGTTCGAAGGTCCGGCGAGGGAGGGCTCGTTGGCTAAGGTTTCGGTGAGCTACGTGGCGCCGGATCTGGCGGGGGCTTCGCGAACGATGGATCGTGCGGCGAGGGGGTCGGCTTTGGTGGTGGTGACTCTGGGTCGAGTGAATCGGAGACGGGGCAGCATGGCGGCGCGGGGAATCGAATCGTGGGAAGCTGCCGAAGCCTCAGATCTGCAGGCAGAGGGGCCTTGATGTCTGGATCTCGGCTCGGCGGCGGCGGCGACTTCACAGGCGTCGCGACGGGACGCCGGATCTCAGATCTATCGACATCGGGGGGCGAGATCAGAGGTGCGGCTGCCAGGCGACGTCGACGAAGACGCGGTGGGACTGGGCACGATCAAAGGCCAGCGTTGACAGGGAGGTGGCGTCGCGAGCTTCAGGCACCGGCAGAGTCGCGGATGGAGATGCGGTGCCGGCGAGACGCAGGCAAGGTCGGGGAGAACCCTCGAGAAGACGATGAACAATCCCCTTTTTTTTTTTTTTTCAGAAAATCTCTCCCCTCACCTTTTTTCGAAATCTTACTAAAAAAAAAATCAAACTTTTCACCTATTGCTCTCAAAATTTTCTCTCAAAATTTTGCCGACCACTTTTCTATACCCCATCACACTTTTTATAGGGTAAAATATTGAATCCTCATTGCATATTTCGTTTCTAATTTTGCTCGTGCAATATTCTGTTTTGCATGTTCTGCATATTCCATCCCTAAGAAATTTCTTTTTCGCTCAAAATACACCCCATAGTGTATATTACCTAAATATCTTAACAGAATATAACAAAAACTAAAATTTTCCTAAACTATATGCCATGTGATTTTTATTTTTTATTTTTTTATTTTTTTATTTTTAGCAAAATCAACCTCAAAAATTTAGGTGTCAATAGCTGCCCCTCTTTGAATGTGAGCTCGCAGAGGTTACCTTTAAAGACAAATTGAGACCTAAATTTTGGTCATGCTCATGCAATGAATGATTTTTTGTTGGAACATGAATTCCATTTTTTAATGCAATTTATATGATACATGGAAATACTAATGCAAATGATAGATGAACCTACCTGGAATAACTTACTTTCGAGGAGGATAGAGTAATTCGAGGTAGTGGGTGTTACCTGTCCAGGACCCGTACCATTCCATAGTCGCCCAGAATAGTAACATGACTTTGTGACGATGCTACTTTTCTAAGACTCGTACCATTATACGGTCGCCCAGTATGGCAGAAAGGAGCTGCTTTCTCAGGACCCGTACCATTCTACGGTCGCCTAGTACGGTAGAAAGGTTTTGTAAGGAACTACTTTCCTAGGACCCGTACTATTCTACGGTCGCCCAATACGGCAGAAAGGTTTTGTTTAGGACCCGTACCATTCTACGGTCACCTGTTAGAGCAATAAATGTTGTTTAGGACCCGTACCATTCTACGGACGCCTAAACAGAGGTTTTTGCTTGGCTATGACCCGAACCATTCTTCGGTCGCCCAGCGTTGCAATCTGGAGAAAAATCTTTGGGGACAACTCAATCGAGTGTCAGTGTATTCGAAAAGGGAATACCTGTGCAATGACAAGTATTTAAGGTATGAATAGAGATATACTTACCTGGTGACATCTCTGTTCATTGGGGATATGTCTCCTGTAAAGATGGGCCCTGGGCTACGAAAGCACGCCAGGATAATATAAAAAGACTTTGAGCTACGAAAGCACGCCATGTCAATTTATAAGGACACCGGGCTATAGAAGCACACCGGGTCGGCAAAAGGGGGACTCTGGGCTACGAAAGCACATCAAGTCAATTTTAAAGGACACCGGGCTACAGAAGCATGCCGAGTCAATAAAGATGGGCCCTAGGCTACGAAGGCACGCCATATCAATTTAAAAGGACACCGGTGTGGCTTCTGGGTTTTCGTCAGACCCCAAATAAGTAACTGCTCGTCACGGGTTGACGGGAGTATCGACACATTGCGTCATTGGTACAATTTACGGACGATATTTCGTCATCGTCATCGTTGGACCCGGACGTCACGTTACGCGATGATCTTAGGATATACCTTCGTAGTCACGCCTTGGTCGCGTCAAGACAATTCGATCATTTCATAACCTATCGCTTCGTCGAAAGTTTCTTTGCGTAACGCCACCACTGAGACCAACATCCCCTAAAACTTGTACCTCCCTAGTCGAACAGCCATGTGTACGTGCATAATGGTCAAACAAAAGGAAAAAAGGTTGACCCCATTTTAGCTACGTAAAATTCCCCTCCATGCGGCAACCAAAGGCCCACGTTCACAGCCCATGTTCACGCCTTTTCTCTCACCATTCAACCGGTCAATAGAAGGGAAATGTTTGACCCATGCAGCCGTATGAGTCCATGCATTTTTATGCAATGGACGAAGACCTTGACCTCATCAAGTCACGCCACGTCCGTCTCTCTCTCTTGGAAGACTCGAGCAACAGCCACGCATTCCTCTTCATTCCGCCAGTCAACAAAAGGAGAGATCTTGACCAGACTGCCACGTTCTCTAGTCTTCGGTGGCCAACAAAGGAAGCTCTTGAAATTAGATTGCAGCCAGGTACCTGTATGGAGCAACAGGTGTCGTGGACGGAGAGAAAGAATTCCCCGTGCATACACGGGAGAGAGTGGCAGCCGAAGGACCCAAGTGCTGGCCACGTCTTCTTCCAGCTGGTGCCGTGCGCGCCCCTTTCCTTCTTCGGTGGACAGCAAATGAAGAACTTTGACCATGCAAAGGCCACGTTCATGCATGAAGACCAAGGTGTCATGCACAAGGAATTCTCACACCAAGAATTCAGCCTCGTTCCCCTCCCACGTGCCTTCCATTTCAGCTGCCACAAACCCCTTGGATTGTCAACTCAATTTTCAATGGGCGGAATCCACGAATGCTGAAGAAAACTATTTCCTTCCGTTCTATCTCTCTTGACGCCCATCTTTCTCTCTTTCTCGGTGTTCTTTTTCTCTCTCTCGGCAGCTTAGGTTTCCCTTGTCCAGCGAAGTCCTTAGTAGATTTAGTTAAGAATCCTCTCACCATCGTGCTTGCTCCTCACCGTTAACCATCAACCTCCTTTGCCGCCGGCCCGGGAAGCGCACCATCTCACCTCAACCGTAGCTCGAGTTCTGTTGCCACCTCTCTGCCGTAGCTGGACCCGAGAGATCTCGGCTTACGCCTCACCGCATGCCGTTGCGTCGCTCCGCAACTCGCCTCAACCTAGTCCGCGAGCTTCTCGAGTTCTCGCCGTCGACACTGTAGGACCTAAGGCAAGTTGAAGTCTACTAATCCATATTGTGTAATGCTGTTACTGTCTTAGGAAGTGTATTGATAGGCTTGATTTGTTGGATTTTGATGTTGAGTGATGGTTTATTGAGCAATCGAGACTGTTTTGAGGTCGAAGGATTGATGAAATGTTTGGATTTCTCATGCATGTGTTTGATTCTTTGAATTTCAGCCAAAACAGATTTTTGGCGATCATAAAATCATGAGGAATTCAGCCATTGCTTCGGTTTTGGAAAAGAAAACCTTCTGACTTGTGTTTGAAACTCTATTTATCATGACACCGGTTACAAGTGTTTCAAAAATCGCACGGTGCTTTCCAAATTTTCGAGATTTGTATCGAATTGACCAAACCATTGAAGGTTGGGTTGATATCTTGGTTTACTTCACTAGTTTTTAAATTTGGTTATCGCTTTTGAACAAAATCGGCCATAAAATGATTTGGAAGAACCTCCCGACCCTCGCTGAAATTTTTATATAAACCAAGGCACCGTTCCTCAACGTCTCAAAAAGAAAAGAAAAGATTTTTGGCACTCTCGAAATCCCAAACTTTGATGCGAACTGATTATTATAAAATCATGAAGTCAGGAGTGGGGTTTAAACCTACCAATGTGCCAAATTCAAATTGTTGTTTTGATAACTCTTTTCAATTTTGGACAAAATTTGCAAGCATGGTTTAAGAAATTGCATATGATTTTGAAATGCATTTGGACCATAGCCGTGGGAGTGGACCTATAGACTTTTCTATTTTCATTGTTGAGTTTCGTTCATTGGTAATTCGAAAATGCTTTGGTATACGATTTCAAAACCTGTCATTGTTGTTTTGAAAATGGTTTGGCACTGAAATGACTTGGTTGATATACCATGGTTGAGATTTCAATGAAAACTCATGGGATTTCTGATGGCTTTGCATTGAAAGTGTTTTGGTATTGAAATAAATTAAGATGTTAATTGTTATCGTTGGACCCTCGGGTCAACGATGCCCCGGGAGTCGGGATGCCCAAAGGTTCGAATGAGTCGATGCCCTTTGGATGCCTGGTTGTATTATGAATACATGCTCAGAGGTTTACCCCGGGAGTGTTGGGATGCCCGGTTGTATTATGATACATGCCTGGAGGGTGAGGGTTGTATTATGATGCATGCCCGGAGGTTAAGGGTAACCCTGTCTATGGTCCCCAGTGATTCCTCGTGATGCCAGGTGGGGTGCGAGATGCCCGGAGGTGTGTACCGGATGCCCGGTTGTATTTTGAATACATGCCCAGAGGCTTCCACGACGCCAGGATTGGGTGCGGAATCCCAGAAGGATGAAAACGTTGGTCCTCTGGGGGGATAAAACCGTTTGAATGTTAAAACTAATGATTATACTAAGTGTGCGTGTGATCTGGTTATAGGACTAAATTGTATGGTATGGAATGGGACGTGTCGTAACAATTTGGCCTTATGATCGAGACTTGTGTGATTGAAATGATACATTATGGTTTTGAAACTGCATTGCCATTGCTTTGAAAAGTCTTATTGATCTGATGCACACTCATTCCTTGATTACCTGTTTTATCTATCTTGCATGGACTTGGATTGTGATTGGTTGCACAGTATAGCTTGGTAGATCTTCAACTGCTAGGTGGTTATACTCACCCGGTTTGGGGACTAACATTTCAGATTAGATAAGATGCCTCTGTTGCCACCGCCGCCAGCAGACGGACCGGACGGATGGATGTGACCATGAGAGAGGATTAACAGAGGCAAGATTTTTTGGACACCGACACTGTTTGATGGACTTATGGGTATAACTGTTAGAAAAGAAGTCGGTTATCTTTTGAAAAATAGCCAGATATCGAAACTTGGCATTTTGATGTACTGACCCGTGATGTCCATCTAGCTATGTAAATAAAATTGTTTGGCTTTAACTTATAAAATGTTTAGTTGGTGTGCATTGTTTCTGAATATAGGGAAGGGAGTTGTTGGATACTCTTCCGCCATATAAATTGCGCAGGGACCGATCTAAAAGATATAAACCCCCAGGATTGATAGACCTTCAGGTCAAGCAAGAGGAAGGTAAGCGAACTGTGGCGACCCCAACAGATCGAGGGCCGTTTCGAGGGTGCCACAATCGGGCTACAAAAGCACGCCGGGTCAATAAAAAGGGACTCTAGGCTACGAAAGCACGGCAGGTTAATTTAAAAGAATAGCTTGACTGAGTCAAGTGTCAAAAATGGGTAGAGATATACTTACCTGATGATATCTCTGATTCTTTGGGATTTGTCTTTTGAAACTTAGATATCTTGTGGAGGCCTCTCACCTCATGGTAGAAATAAATTTTGGAATATCAAGGATGCACCTTGAATGCTCATGATGGTTTCTCATCTCCTCATATCATGAGGCATTTTGAAAAGAACCTGAATGTTAAGAGCTCTTGGGTCATTGAGAAAAGATTATCTGTCAGACATGATTAGAGCAAAAATGCATTCACCAAAGAAATAAGCAATTAAGACTATTCTGGAATGCAAACTTCAAAATCTACTGAAGCTTTTATCAATTCAATCAAGATTCATGCATAATGACTTTTGCATCATTCGAATTTCCACTAGAAAGAATTATCGTTTAAGACAATTTTCACTTATGACATGGATTTCTTAAGAATACTAAATGAGAGACTTTCGGTTAGAAAGGACTTTCACTCACTCTCATTTAGAATGGCTATTTTATGAGAATCACTCAATTTCATTATATCGACATGGGTCTGAGTATTCTCGCAAGCGGTACGATCTTACCAATCTGAGAGGTCTTTAACAGGAACCATAATGTGGGCTTAGCCAATGGCTTAACAAATGGACTCTTTGAGTCAAGGCTATTAAATGAATATTCTTGTAATCATTTCCAGGTTTATAAGTCAAGAACCCTGCAAAAATGAGAAAGAAATAATCTTGCCCGCACTTCTTCGAGCAATGCTTATAAACATATGAACCCCTATGTTAATTCAAAAAATGAGAAAGAAATAATCTTGCCCGCACTTCTTCGAGCAATGCTTATAAACATATGAACCCCTATGTTAATTCAAGTGCCCTAATCTGAAGAGATTTTGTAAGGGACGTAACGTAGGTTGGGTTCATGGGTTGAGAAACGAAATGATCATTAGGCTCAAAATATGTGTGAAGGGTGAGAGTTGGTGATCATCTTGGCATTGCCACCAGTTTTCTTTTTTCACCATCGAGGATTGTCTTCATAAAGTGCCCCATTGATTGTAGAAACTTGGCATTTGAGTTCTTTGAGTATTGCTTCATTGGGATTCAATTCTTGCAATTAACAGTCACCTATCTTGACTTTCCTTTTTCATCTATGGGCATTGGCCTTGCTTTTACCAGGCACACTGCTTTTTATGCCCCTAGTTCTCATGCATTTTTTCTTCACTTATTTTTTATGGGCATTGGCCTTGCTTTTACCAAGAACACTGCTTTTTCATGCCCCTTAGTTCTATTTTGAATTCAATTCTTGCGCATAATGCATGTGTCAAGCAATTACACTTTAAATGACACTCAAACTTTTCCAGAGTCTTCATCTGCCTTTTGCACTGCCCCAGTGTAGGGGTTGATCATCAACTAGGTTTAAAAGAAATGAAATTGTAGGCTCAAGTGGGCTATGCAAAGGATATAAGTGTATAGGATAGAGAAAGAAATGCTCTTTGTCATCTTAAGGCACTTAAATTAACACATGAATTCAATGTAATAGCATAACTTGAAGATTGATGCAAATGAGAGTAAGAAAATTTCAATTCATTTTCCTCACCTCATGATGCCATTTGATCTCTTAGTTGCCCCGATGTGGGGTGATTCTTGATAGGGGGGATTTGAAAAGAACATCCATAAGTGTATGGGCTCAAAAGGGTTAAGCAATGGATCACTTGTAGTGTTTGAGATAGAGAAATGAATTGCCTCTCATCATTTCAGTTGCCGTACCTTTTGCGAGAGAACTCTTTACCTTATGGATATGAACCTTCCTACACTCATCTCACAAGTGTATGAATATAGGATTGTGTATAGTACAAGGTTTGCCTTTCATCATCCCGACTCGTCTCATTTAATAGGCTCAATCAATTCCACATCATTCATTAAATTGGTCCATCGTAATGTTCTTTAGCGGAATTGGTGGATAAAACATGTAAGAGTCATCATGCAAAATCCTTTTATTAAAAAGAACTCAACAGCTTTAAGCAATGTCAACTTCAAACAGTTTTCTATAATGCAAAATGGTTTTAAGCATTCATACAAGGATTCCTCTACAAAGGGAATTGCCTCAGCAGTTGATGTCTTCAGATTGTCGCTATCATTCAAGGCTGAAAATCCACTTTTGCCCCTGCACAAGAGAACGTGCATCAATATGATATTATGCAACATCAAAGTAAATTCAAATTGCACATCCACTTTGGCTCGGGTCAAGATTTTATCCCGGTCAGGTCACTACCAAAATCTATCATGCCCCCAATTTGTCATCTCTTCCACCAGGGAATGATGGTCCTCTTTTACTTGCCCAAAATCAATTTTTTTTTTACTACAAGTGCGCTCTAAGTCCGTTGATCACAAGTCAAGTTTATGATCATTGAAAATTGATACGCTATTTTCAGATGTCCCTTGTCAAAACCAGTGATAGAATTATGCTCTGAGGCAAGAAGTATGTGTCAGACAAATAAACAGGTTTAATATGCCATAAGCTTTGAGAATTTTTTTTACAGTGAAATACTTTTTGTTTTCGAAAAAGTTTTTGGGAGGAGACATGAGAAAGTCCAACCCTTAGGATTTCTCCGTGGATGATCTTTTTCATGGTTGGATATCGTCATTGGACTGGTTTCGTATACCCCATCATGTCCTCAAAATTGAAAATAAAATTGTAATTTCATTGAATATAATCAAATGAATTACATTATTGGAATGGAAATTGTGATTCCTATCCCCTAAAAAGAGAAAAAATCGAAAATGATTCATAGAAAGTGAAAACGATTCCTAAAAAGTGATAAAAAATTCTCATGCAGGAGAATGTGCTAGGTCACTCTTCATGGTCCATTTCTTCCAGAGGTTCTTCATCAATATCTCCCATGACAAGATCGTCGAATAGGCTTGTGATTCCTCCTAGGGCGTCATCGAGTTCTCTCGTCTCTTGAGGCGTCAAATCGTCCATGTCATCCCATCCACTTGGAACTATGTTGCGGGAGTCAAAGTAAAAGCGGGAGGAGCCGAATACTTCACCAGGTAATCAAACTTGCCACTAGGCTGTTTGATTAGAGTTCTCTGTCTCTTGAGGCGTCAAATCGTCCATGTCATCCCATCCACTTGGAACTATGTTGCGGGAGTCAAAGTAAAAGCTGGGAGGAGCCGAATACTTCACCAGGTAATCAAACTTGCCACTAGGCTGTCCCAGAGCGTCCATCACTTCCACTTCATCTTACGCCATTTCAAGGACATTGTCAGGCTTAGTTTTTTCGGTAGTGACCAACAGTGGGCTATCTTCCAGGTCAGGCATGTCGCCATTGCTCATTTGGGTCTTGCCTGGCTGCTTCAAGACTACTGTCTCAGGGAGAGCAAGTGCAGGAGTCAAATCCTCTCGAAGGGATTGGATTTGAGCTGTCATGAATTGCATAGAGGCGAGCAACTGTTGGAGTTGGTCTTCCATAGCGGAGATACGATCACACATTTCTGATTGGTCGACCATCCTAGCTCTTAATCGTGTAATAATGGGCGAGCGTGGAGGATCCGTTATCACCTAATATATGAATACACATAAGCACTTTATATAAAATAATGCCGGTCCATGACGAAAGTTTAACTTCTTTTATTCATTAATAAAATTGTTTGACATTAACAATGTAAAGAAACTTGCAAGGCCCTAGACAAATAAACTAACGAAGTAAATGACTCAACTTGCTAAACATTAAGCTAAAAATCAAATAGGTTCAAGCCATTTCATTTGGCCCGATCTATAAACAGATGGGAAGCCAACGCTCGACGTAATTGCCTCTTCTCCTTAGCATCCTTCTTGGCTTGCTTCTCAAGTTCTTCAATCTTCCTCTTGTGACGATTAAGCTCCACTTGTCAAGTGGGCTTTTCGGTCACATCTGGCACCTTTAGGAGATACTCGGTCGGGATCTTGTGTTGACGGATGTATCGAGCCGTGGCATAGTAAGTCTTTTCTTTCCCTCCAAGCTCATCTTCAGGCAAGCTCAACTTTTGATTGCGACATGCGAGCCAAGCTCGTTCGATACAACGAAGCTCCCTTTTGTGATCGCCATCCTTGGCAGTGAATCGAACTTGGAACAAACCCAACTTGAGAGGGGGTGGTAGGTCTTGAACAACTTGATATTGACGGGCCACACGGAGTGGGTAGTAGGAAGTGGCACTGGTGATCCCCAATAGCGGGATCGGTTCGTTATCGCCATGAGAGAGACGAGCCTCGAAGACTTGGAACCATTTAGCATGCCATAGGAAAATCTTGATATTTGGATTTTTCAACAATTTGATCCATTTTGAGTAAGAAAGATTTGGAGTTCGGTCTTGATGATTTTTAAATACCTCAATAGGGTGATGAGAATCAGTGACATTAATAATATTCATGCGAATATCAATCTTACTCATATGAGAAAAGAACCAGATTTGTAAAAGTTCAATTGGTGCACGAAAGGTTTTATCTTCATCTTCCTTAAATCGGGTGAGTGACAAAAATGTTTCAGCTAGAATAATGTTGACAAAACTAATCCTAGCACACACTTGTTTGACCACCCATGCAACAGAATGATTAATAGCGCCTTTACGAAGAGGAAAAACAATAAACCCGAAGAAAGCTAGGAGGAAGATCCTACTTTTTAAGAGAGTGTTAGCACTAGCAAAACTCTGATCTAGGAAGGAAAAAGGACATGCAAGACAATTATCTTTTAGCACTCTTTTTATCAGATTTTTATCCATTCTAAGAAAATCAGACAAAATCGATTCTGGTTCTAATCCAAGGGGTGGATTTATTAATTCCAATTCCAAGGGTTTTCCTATAGCAATACTATATTCTTCCAGGGTCGGAGTCAGCTCGTGCTTACCAAAGATGAACGTTGATGTTTGGGGGCTCCAGAAATGAGGAAGTGCTTGCATGACGCCACTCTGGAAGGGGAACAAGGCGACCAAGTCTATCTTCCACATAGCTTTGACCATCGTGGCCTAGACAATCCCACCATGATTTGAGTTCAACCTTTGGTGCAGGCACGAATCGAATGTCGAATCTTCCCATTGTTTATAGACCAAGACTCGACCAACCTAATGTCATGGACCGACCAAAGACATAATAAAGTAAGTAAATTGCAAAAGTAAAGAGAAGGGAGCTTACTTTACCAGACGATTAAAGCAACCACATAGACAAGCGCATGAAATGTGGGGTTCAATTTCTAACTAGGAAGGCTAAGCAAAATGGAGTTAAAAGGGTGGGATGACTTAGTTGCAGCCTCGCTTACTAAGTCAAGTCCTCCTAACTCCGGCTCAATCAAGAATGATACCCCAATGCGACGCAGCCTCGCGACCAGAGGTAAACATTCTTGACACCAAGAAAGAAACTTTTGGGATTGAGCTGGGCAACCTCTATTACGCGGCCTCGCGGTCGAAGTCATATCCAACTCAATACCATCCTAAGTATCCTAATGCGGCCCAGGTCCGACGGCAGGTTGTGTGTGCAAAAGTGTAATGCAGATGCAAGGCATGCACAACAGTTTATATCAAGCAACACTTCAACATGAAAATAAACCATACATTCCTTCACCTCCCTACAAAACAGAGGTTAGCAAACACTTTCCCTTATACCTCCCAACCTGCAAAAACATTTAACACCTAAGTGTTAGGGACGTACTTGGAATCCTTGCTGCCAAATAAAAACTTTTTTCAAATAAAGAGAAAATTGGCCTAAGTCCACTAAGAGATTTAATTCAACTCCCCAGCGGAGTCGCCAAGCTGTCGCGACCAATTTTTTTCGGGTGTGCACCACCTAAGGTTTGGCTAATGGATTGTTAAGCCTAGACTTAACTCGGGCTCTCCCAAGCCCATACTAATTCGCGACTTGGGTTCAAATTTTTAAACATGCAAATGGATTTTATCTAGGAATCGCCACTAATCTATTTTTGGTGGGTCGATTAGAAACCCAAGTAAAGTAACGGGAGTTTTACTTTACTCCTACGGACCAGAGACTATGGGTATGGGGACTTGATTATACTAGATTTCTCTAATGCAATTTCGGTACCATTCTTTTATTTTCAAAAATGTTTTTTTTTTTTTTGCAAGAAGCTTAGGTTGATTTTAAATTTACTTCCCTAACATGTGAGGTGATCATGCGGGTGCGCAATCCACCAATTTAACACCCAGATAAATAATAAATAAATCCCAAACTTACCTCAAAGCAATGAAAGCATCTACAATGTTAATTAAAATCCACATCAACAACCTTAGATATGGTTTCTAATTAACACACAATTTTTGTTTTGTTTTCACTTAATTAATGAAAATCATGCAATATGCAATGCAATATTAACTAAATGACCTAATTATAATGACATGTAATTTCTAATTAAATGGGCCTAGTAAAAAAAATACTAAATGACATGCCTCTCAATGAATCTAACCCTAATGACGTGCATATGACATTTTTTCTTTTTCCTAAAAGGATGCATTCTACCCTAAATAATGAAACTAATTTAGCCTAAGGCACTTTTGTATTTTTTATGAAATTCGGAATTAAAAAAATGTGAAAATTATCTAGCTAGATTATGATCCCATTCAATTTATATTAGGAATTAGGTTAAACTAAATCCTAATTTAAACTAAAATATTATCTTAACCCAAATTATCCTAAAATGCAATTTATTTAAGAAAATGCCTAAACTTATAATAAATTAAAAAAAAAAATATCTAAAATTAAACTAGGTGCAATTTAACCTAATATGCAGTGACGTGCAAAATATGCCCCCTAATTCTACATGACATATGCATGATGATTTTTTTTGCTTTGCTTTTTTTATTAATTTCGAAATGCAAATCAAACAATAATAAAACTAACATTCTATATGCTTTCTTTTTGTTTTCTTTTTTTATGATTCAAAATAAAATTCCTATTCTAAATATGCATGATAATAAAAAAACAAACCTAATCCTAATTCGAACATTTTTTTTTGGATTTTTTTCTTTTTATTTCGAAATTAACAATTGCCAAATAATTAAACATGCAATTCAAGTTTTTTTAAAAAAACTAGCAACCTAAGTTAATTGATTTGATTTTTTTTTTTTTTTTATTTCAAAAATTCATGATAAATGGAATGTCTTGCCTAACTATGCAAATAACCCTAAAACATGCAATATCCTAATTCAGGCATATCTCAAGACAAATAAAAACAATCAAGTTCATTCAAAATTACCCCAAACAGGATATCACACATCATTCAAATCAAGGGATAATATTTTGCTAGTAAAATCAATAAATTGATCTTAAGCCTTAAAGATCAAAATATCAATTTTATTCCCACTTGATTAATTATTTCATCTAAAGCCTTATAGATGAAATAAAAAAACCTTGGCGCGGTTGCGAATTAGGTAATACATTGAGATTTTCAATTATGCATAGATAGACATTCCAACAAAAGAAAACTAACATCGAAAGAAATAATAAAAAATAAAGAAAAACCTAGACTTGCCTAATAAAGAAAAGGGAAAATGACTAATTTAACTTTTTCTTTTTCTTTAAAAAAAAAAAAAAGATCTTGGCCAATTCGGAGGTCCGACGAGGGAGGGCTCGTCGGCTAGGGTTTCGGTGAGCTGCGGGCGCCGGATCGGCGAGGGCGTCGTGAATGACGGATCATGCGGTGAGGGGGTCGGCTCTGGTGGTGGTGACTCTGGGTCGAGCGAATCGGAGACGAGGCAGCACGGCGGCGCGGGGAATCGGATTGTGGCAAGCTGCCGGAGCCTCGGATCTGCAGGCGAAGGGGCCTTGATGTCTGGATCTCGGCTTGGCGGCGGCGGCGACTTCACGGGCAGAGCGGGGACTATGAATCGGAAGTAAGGCGTCGCGACGGGACGCCGGATCTCAGATCTACCGGCATCGTGGGGCGAGATCAGAGGTGCGGCTGCCAGGCGACGTCGACGGAGACGCAGCGGGACTGGGCATAATCAAAGGCTGGCGTTGACAGGGAGATGCGGCGCTGGCGAGACGCCGGCAGGGTCGGGGAGAACCCTCGGGAAGACGATGAACAGTCCCGATTTTGGGTTTTTTCCCCTTTTTTTTTTCAAAAAATCTCTCCCCTCACCTTTTTTCGAAATCTTACTAAAAAAATCAAACTTTTCACCTATTGCTCTCAAAATTTTCTCTCAAAATTTTGCTGACCACTTTTCTATACCCCATCACACTTTTTATAGGTTAAAAAATTGAATTCTCATTGCATATTTCGTTTCTAATTTTGCTCGTGCAATATTCTCTTTTGCATGTTCTGCATATTACATCCCTAAGAAAATTCCTTTCTGCTCAAAATACACCCCATAGTGTATATTACCTAAATATCTTAACGGAATATAACAAAAACTAAAATTTTCCTAAACTATATGCCATGTGATTTTTATTTTTTTATTTTTAGCAAAATCAACCTAAAAAATTTAGGTGTCAACAATGACGAACAGTGATGAAAAATTCACGTAAGCAGACGACTTAAATGTGCTATTGACAAGGAGATGCCACTTCGGATGATTAACAGAGATTTTGGATAGAAAGTTTACGTGGGTGGGCAGATTGAAGATAAAATGAAAATTTAAGATTTTTTTTTAGACAAAAAAATGTAAGGGGTATACTTGGGACTGGACTTGAAACTTGGAATCTTTTTAAGGAAATAGGCTCTCTCTTTTCTTTTCTTTTTTTAGCGGTTCTTGAAATTACTTTTTTTTAATAATCTAAAGACCCAACCATAATTAGCTGGCTATTTGGAGAAAAAACTAATGCAACAACGCACCATCAAGACCACCCACTTAAAGTTGAGATCCCTAGAGTAGGAGCCGAACTCACAACACTGGATTTTTTTTAGCCGAAAGCATGAGAGTGCCCTTATCATTGGGTCAATCTCAAGGTAGGTCCTCGGAAATTTACGACACATACCGAGATACATTAAAAAAATAAGGCCCATCGGGATTTTAACAATCTAGATGTGAGAACACGGCTCCATATCAACATTGGGAAAGACTTTGACTAGTCCTTGTAGAAGACGGACTTCACAATTCATCCCCGTTCAATGTTTCTGTCGCTGTAGAAAATTCATTCAGAAAATTGACATTCTAGAACAGTGACTAGTCCTTGCTAGTTTTTTGTTTGGTATGTAGACACAGTGACCATTGTCCTTACCGCTATTCATGTGAAGATGCAGACCGACATACCGAGATACATAAAAAATTAAGATCCATTAGGATTTTAACAATCTAGACATGAGAACACAGGCTCCATATCAACATTGGGAAGACTTTGACTAGTCCTTGTAGGAGAGGACCTCACAATTCATCCTCATTAAATGTTTAATTTATTCAGAAAATTGACATTCTGGACAGTGACTAGTCCTTGCTAGTTTTTTGTTTGGTATGTAGACACGTGACCATTGTCCTTACCACTGTTCATGTGAAGATGCAGACCGACATACCGAGATACATTGAAAATAAGATCCATTAGGATTTTAACAATCTAGACATGAGAACACAGGCTCCATATCAACATCGGGAAGACTTTGACTAGTCCTTGTAGAAGAGGACCTCACAATTCATCCTCGTTCAATGTTTCTATCGCTGCAGAAAATTTATTCAGAAAATTGACATTCTGGAGCAGTGACTAGTACTCGCCAGTTTTTTGTTTGATATGCAGACACAAGATTTGGCCATTGTCCTTACTACTATTCATGCGAAGATGCAGACCGCAGAACTTAGCATCCATGGAGTATCGAAAGGAGGGTTGACCCAGAAAAGTTTCTTAGTCCTCCGAAATATCAGCTGATATTTTATCAAATATTTAGCTTTCGCACGAGCTGTACTATGTCAAAACTTCTTAGAAGCACTAGGCAGATTGCGGGAATTGGATACCCTGAAAATCTGTGGTTTCCCAAAGCCTGCAATCTTATTCCGATAGTGATGGCAATGGTGTTGGGTGGCCTAGGAAGAGGGGGAGTTTCATCTTCAGCCCAACAAGTTTATAGGTCTCATGCCCACCTCCTTGGGGATAAGAGAAGTTTTAAATTAGAAATTTGAAGGTCCTTTGCTTCAAGAGGGATCGCATTTGACTAACAATCACCATAAAAGGGACTTCAATTTAACAATTGAAAAAGGACTCCGTGCAAATTTTATAATTCAAAAAGAAGAAGTCCATCAGATATGTTTGCGAAATGTAATTATAATTTTTTTTTTACTTCAACGATCAATATCTTTCACTTATAAGCTCATGAAGGGCAAGTCGTCGCACAAAATAATATACCGAGTCATCCATGATACCGATCCGTGTGGGACAGAGACCACTGCATTTTAAAACAACAAAAGACAGTTTGACATGTTCATGGAAAGAGAGGGAAGCCATCATTTGCCTCGGTCTATATGCACTTTAAAGATCAACTGCAACGATTGGTGCCTTTCCTATGTAGTTATCTTGGTTATTTAGGGCACGTTTGGCAATGTTTCTGTTCTAGGGAACAATTTTTGATCAGAAATGGTTTTTTCTAATTTTGTTCTCGAGAACAATTTCTGAACAAATGAACGTGTTTGGTAACTTTCCAAAATTTCTATTCCCGAGATAGAAATATGTAGAATTCTTCGATTTTTTTATTTCTTTTAATTTTTTAATTATATATATTTTTTTCCTTTTTCTTTTTCTCTTTTGCCAGTCGTCAGCCATCGCCGTGGCCAGCGACGGGCTGAGCAAGGTTCGGCGAGCTTGCCGGAGGCCAGCTTGGCCACAGCGAACCTCGGCCTTGCCTTGGCCTGGGGAGGCCTAGCCTCGCGTCAGCTGTGGAGGCCGAGCCTCGGCTTGGCTGCACAAGGCTTGGCCTCGCCAGTGGTTGGGCGAGCTTGGCCTCGCCTAGCCAAGGTGAGGCTGAGCCTTGCCGTGACTCGGCATCTCTGGGGGCTGGCGACGCTTCGGTGAGGGCGCTAGCCCTCGTCTGGCTAATCACCAATGCCGGCCATGGCTAAGGTTGGCAACTAGCCAAAAGGAGGAAGAAGAAGAAGAAGAAGAAGAAGAAGAAGAAGAAGAAGAAAAGAAAGAGAAGAAGAAAAGAAAAGAAGAGAGAAGAGAGAAAAAAATATATTCTAGAAATTGTTCTCGAAAACAAGAAGCTACTTTTTCTATTTCTTGTTTTTACATTCGAAATCTATTCCCGAGGAACAAAAAAAAATAGATTTTTGTTTCCTAAAAAAAAAAAAAAATTACCAAACAAGTTTCTATTCTTTTTTTGTTCCCTAGAACAAAAGAACAAAAATAGTTGTTTCAAGGAACGGAAACAAAATTTACCAAATGGGGCCTTAAATTTCTTTTGTCAGCTTTTCCGTAAAAGAGTTAGGGATAATTGAATAAATAAATTAATATGCAAAAGAGAAGAATACGGAATTTCTATGTACTTCAATATATGTATAAAAGAATATATAAAGAGCCTATTTACATGATTAGATAGAAGAAATCAAACAAAATCAAATCCAATATATTTAATCAAAATAGATATAGAAAATTAGAGAAAATATCCTAAATATCTCTACAAAATATCTAAATATCTCTAACAGGCTGTAAAAGGAAAAATAATAATCATAAAACTTATGTTCGGATTAACTTAGTTGGTTGGGAGTGGGAGATCATCAAGCAAACTGCATTGGGTCAATTCCACGTGCTCATATGCAAAGTTGAACCTAAAGCTTAATGGGATTTAAAAGGAATTTTATGGATTATTAGAAGGTAATAATCTCCAGTCATGCTCCTTATGACTCCAGGGCATTTGTGGGGGAAAGAGACTAGCTACTCTATGGTGGGGGAAAAACAAGTTAACAACTTAACGTAAGATTTTGTAGAAGGAAGAAGCAGCCAGAGAAATTCGTTCTCTATTAACAAGCTTATGACTTCCAAAAGGATCGAAAATCCCAACATATAAAACTGTAGGAATGTTTTATTCCTAAAAAGGCGGGGGAAGAATCAATGGGCGTCAACAGGAACAGTGAAACCCGTCATTAAAACCGCTTGTTCGTGACGGCCTCCATTGGTCGTCCTAATTTCTTTTGTCCCTATTTTAAATCCAATCCAGAAACGCAAATTCCTCTTCGGTTCGGCCCGTCTCTAAAAAACCCACAGGGACCTCGATCCAGCCCCGCCACGGAGTCAGGTTCTCTAGGCTTTTGATTTTGAGGGAATGAGAGGAACTCGTTTTCTGGTTCTGGATGCGATGGTTCAAGTTACGGTCCCTCCACCAAAATTCAATTAAGTCACTGTTGAAGCCATGATGATCTCCGAACCCCTGACAGACCATCGTATGTCCATGCAAACACGGTAAAATCCTAAGTTAATATATATATATATATATATGATAAATTTATTCTAAATTAAGTTTTTGATCACTATAAATATCAAATTGGAATACCAATGACATTTTACTCAAACTAATTTTTTGCTTACTAAAAACCCCAAACTAAAATATTTCCGACAGATTTATCCTCAATTAATTTTCAATTAATTTAGATTAATATCATGAAAAACCATGAACTGATACATTTTTTACAAACGGAGGGGAAAATCCCAAACTGGTACAACAATCAACTATCATATGTCATCCAATCATTAATTTGACGGTAAAATATAATGGAAACTAACAAATGATAAATTTGTCATCGTGTAATTAATTTGGGATAAATTTGTCATCGGTGCATCAATTTAAGATTTTTCGTGGTATTAATTTAAAAGAAAATAAAGAGTTATCACTTGATGTTCGTTTGGCTGATATTTCTCTTCTGTCTCGTCTTGCGACTTCCAATGTAAGGGCTCAAGGTCGGGGCGTCAGTTTGTCGCTTCGACCGAGGAGGTCATGAAGATGAACTACACCGACTATGTCACTTTGTTCGCCCTCCCTGGAAGGGAACTGCAGATTAAGAAATCCATGCACTCAGTGGAAGCCATTTCCGAAAGGATCGAAAATCTGAAGAGACGTAGAATTGATGCCTCCGATCATTTAATCGGTGCAAGGGTGCAAGTTCATAACGAAAAAAAGCTCTTTTACATATAACGTTCCAAGCTATCTTGTGCAGATGACAGAGAGATGCGATTGACTGATTAATCTTTATCGTGGCCCAGCCTACATGCATAATCTCACAGTGATTATAAAAACGTAGTTATCATTTGTAACTATAAGTCTATGACAGCCATGCACGAAAGTGTCATCCTTAATTTATGGGCCATTTTCTTGCAGTACGGCTTCCAACAGCTCTTTGCTCTTTTGTACAGCTTACAAAGTCATCACGAAGGCAAGATTTAATCCCAAAGCCTTGGTATCGGAAGGATTTTCTTCTTGCAAAAATGCACAAGGGACAAATCTTTGACTGACTGTATAGTACAGTTGTGATTAATGAATTAGCGTCTCGTTTGATTTATGGATGAGTGACTATCTGTGCAGCTTCTGACAATCTCTTACTCGTCTTAGATAAAGCGATATCCCAAAATACCTAGCAACTTACAGCGAAGTTGTATCCAATCCTTACCGAGCGCGTATGAATGCAACAAATATCGCAAAACGGTCCCCCGTCGTTATTGGCAGTGAGTGTGTAGGCGACAGTGGTTGATGGGCACAATGCGATTGCTAAAGGTCATTAAGGACAGGCTTTTAGGGTCGTCTTTGCCGGTCGCTGATTGTTAATTTTCTTAGCAGTGGTTTTGAGAGAGTTGTTTCCAATATTTTAAGTGCTTCTGATATTTGAACAGAACCGTTTTGAACTTTTTGTAATTGTCCAAAAAAGAACCCTCTCCGTCGACTATATCCTCTGTTCTAGTCACGAGCATCAACAAACACAACGATGGTGGTCCCGAGATGAGAAGAACTGTGGCGCAAAGAGTTCATAAGGAAGATGAAGCCATCATACCAAACGCGCTCTTTCTTGTTCTCATGGTGAGATTCTATATGGAATAAGGGATTTAAAAAATAAAAAGACAACCCAAAAGTTGAGAGCATGATTGCCATTCATATCAATATTCTTTTTAACCAAATCACGTGTAATGCATGTGATCTAGATACTAATAAAAAGAATTAAGTAAATTACCGAAACACTCTACAGTTTTGGTATTTTATAACCATGAAAAATCGTTTTATAATCAATGGAAAAATCTATATCTAAAATCAGCAATATGGCTTTCTATATTGAAAATTAAAAATCATTTTTTTGGAATAGAACTTTACTCCACTACTCTGACGTTGTTTCGAATGCTTTGGAGCAGATGCCCAGCCGATAGACCCGGGAACCCCATGCTTGGACCAATGTCTTGGGAACCTGACTAGAGATGATGATGGCATAGCCCTGGGTCCAGTCCTCACGGCCTAAGACTAGGGACCGCCGATAAGCCAAACTCAAGACTGCAGCACCAAAACCTAGGTCCCCATGGGCCAGGTCTGTGATCGAGAAAATTTTGAAAGTGTATTTTAGAGTAGTCCAATAATAGTTATTGCAAAATGACTTTTTATCTTTTCTGCAAAACTCAAACATTTACAAGGAAAATGATATTAATTTTTTTATTTTTTTTCTGTTCAAAACAACATCCAGTTAAGGAATTTCCAATAAAGTCCACTTTTCACGGAACAAGCAAAGTCTTAGCATAATACTACATAACAACACATCAAAGCCGAAATAATAATAAATAAAAAAACAATAGATGGTGCCAATTGCATAGACCAAGACTCTGTGTCTGGGGATTCTATAGTCCAGATTGGGTTACACTGTGGAGACACTATACTAGAGCTTGTTTATCACGGAGCATAATGGGATAGGCCAGGCAGCCCACATTAATTCATCGAATTAATTAAGTGTTACATGAAAATCTTGTTTAGGCTAAGGCTTCGACCATTTCGCGAAAATATCATGTTACCGGAAAATATTTTTTTGAAAGCCATTTTCCAAGAAAATGACCATATTTTTAGTATTAAACTGAAACCTAAAAATGGAATGGAAAATATTTTCCATTGTTTGATATTTGATTTGATTTTTTGGGAAAAATTATAAAAAAAAATCGAATTTTAATTTTTTAACAGACCAAAAATTTTAATTTTTGTATATTTTTTAAAAATTGATTTTTATTTTATTTTTAAAAATATATATTTTGTATTAATTTTAATTTTTCTTTTTTTCTTTTTCCCTTTTTCTTTTCCTTCCTCCTCCTTCCTCCTCCTTCCTCCTCCTACCACCATCGTTGTGTGCCTCAATGATGGCTAGCTGCCCAGTGATCGATTAAGATGTGGACTGACAAAGTTGAGCTTCATCGACCAAATCTTGAGCTCCATTGAGGTCGGCGAGCTCGCAGTTCGCCTGGTCCAAGTTAGCCCGAGCTCCACCTAACCAAGCAACCCTAAGCTCCGCAAGGGCTAGTGAGCTCAAGCTTCACCGATCTAAGCAAAGCCCAAGTGCCGCCAAACCTGGTGAGCTAGAACCTCCCCCTCACCAGATCTAGCCTTGAAGCCTCGCTTGTCTCGCCATAGGCTAGTGAAGAGCTCATCGGCTTGTGGTGAGGCTTGAGTTGGCCTGTGACCAGTCTTCAGCCGTCGCCATGGCTGGAGACCAACCAAGGAAGAAGAAAAAGAAAAGGGAAGAAAAAGAACAAGAAAATAGAAAAAAACAATCAAAACTCAATTTAAAAATAAAAAAGAAAAAGAAACATAAAATAAAAGAAAAATGTGTTTAGTGAAAGAAGGTGAGGTGGAAGAAGTTACCTACTTTTAAAGTTGTATTTTCTAATAGCGGAAAATGTTTTCTTTAACTAGTTCATTTTTCGTGAAACGAACATTACAAAATCCGGGAAAATGTTTTCTTGGAAGTTATTTTTTTTAAATGAATGGAGTCTAAGAGTGCATTTGGTTCAGCATTCTGAAAGCCCATTAGAAAAATGTAAAACACTTTAGCTTAAAGGACTTTGGATAAATGCAAAGGTCGTTTGGTAGACTATGCTTTGAGAAGCAACTTTGAGAGAAATACTGTTTGGTAGAAAATACATTTGAAAAGCCCTTTAGGTGAGTAATATTAGTTTTTTCAATTTTTATTTGTTTAAAATTGCAAAAATAACATATGCAACTTTTTTAATGTAAATTTTGGCAATAATACTAAAACAATCAAATATATATAAATGCTAAAAAGATCAAATATATATAATTAACAGAAAAGATCAAATCCTTTGCTAATCCGACAAAGGGTGACGGCCACCAACGAGCCAGATCTGGCGCCAATGGTCATCAGTCAAGGTCGCCCGAGGTTGGGCGAATTCTGCTGAGGGCTGCCAGAGGTCGCTCAATCTTGAGCGAACCCTTTGCAAATTCAGCAAAGGGCTACAGGAGCCAACAAGCCAGATCTAGTGCCAATGGTCGTCGGTCGAGGTTGCCCGAGGTTGGGCAAACTCTGTCGAGGGCTACCAGAGGTCGCCCAATCTTGAGCGACCCTTGGCGAGGGCCACGCGACACAAGCGACGCGTGACCTAGGGGACCACTACCTGGTTTGCCCAAGGTCATGCAACCTTCGGCGGCCCTCGCTAGGGTTGCACAACCCTCATCGGAGGTTGCTTGACCTTGGGCAATCTCGATCAACGATGGCTGGTGCCAAATCTAGCTTACGAGCTGTCGTAGCATGCAGGACCAGTGAAGGGTTGCTTTGTTTTAAAAAAAAAATTATATGTATTTGATGTTTTTAGCATTTATATATATGATTGTTTTTTTAGCATTTAAAAAATAACAAGGGCAAAATCGGAAATTTGAAAAATGGGTGAGGTTAGTTTTGGAAGAAAAAATGAGTTTTGGCATTTGATTAAATGTTGAAAGTTCAAAGCTAATCCTTATTAGCATTGGGCTTTTAGCCTTCTCAATGCTGGCTTTCACTTGAAAGCTACTACAAAATAATTGACAAACAGTCTAGCATTTTGCCAAGGAGCTTTAGAGGTCGAAAGTATCTTGAGAATGCTAAAACAAATGCACCCTAAGTCTTTTATTGACCATTGGATTTGAGCCACCACACTGGATCTAGTAGTTTTCTCACGAGCATTACATATTGTTAGGACTAGAAATAGCACCTAGAGGGGGGTGAATAGGTGATTAAAGCAATTTTAACAATTTAATCCGAATGAGAGATTAATGAATTTAAACCAACAATCGCAGCAAATGAAAGTAATAAAAGATAAAAGGATTAGGGATAGAGAATCAAGACTCAGATTTATAGTGGTTCGGCTTAGACCAAGCCTACGTCCACTCTCCCGCACGGACAGCACTTACGGCTGGATTTCACTAAGAATCAAAAGAGTGATTACGGTTTCACGCTCTTGAGTCCACAGTGTAGACACTTTACTACACTTCCTCAAGGTCTCACCACAATATGATCTCTCTTTTGATTTCATATAACGCTCGAAGAATATGATCGCAAAATAGAAAAGGAGATTCAGACTTTGGAATTTTTCTATTCGACACCCTTCAACAACTGGAGCATCTCTTTTATATACTTCTTCATGCATTCTATACCGTTGACACCTTCCAAAGAAGTTCTTCCAGTCAACCCGTTGGACAGAATCAATTAGAGAGATCTCGAGCTCTTTAAGGTAAGTGTTGATAGCCCATCAATCCTGCTCGCCCATACAATCAGGATCTTGGTTTCCATAAGTAGATCCTTCCAAATATAAGTTGCGAAATCTTTAGAGAATCTATACACATTCGAATACGAAAGTAAGATCTTCTAGTGCTGAATCCAGTAGAAAGATATTCTCTAGCCGTTAGAATAAAAACCATATAAGATCATAATAGAAGATGGTGGAGACTGTCCATGAGAGTAGACTTTGAAACATGAGTCTTGCTAGCTTGAGACTTTGATCTTCAGACTTTGCCGGTATAGTTTGTAAGTCTTCAGACTAGACTGAGGAAAATGTTTTGTCAACTTCAAAATACTTGAAGAGAATTTATCCAACAATCTCCCCCTTTTTGATGATAACAAAACTTTCCTGCAGATTTGAATATTATTGCCCTGCAATACAACTTTTAAGCAAGCATTGATATCTCATAAAAGATTAGAATAAAAATAGTAGAAGTTATCTTGTACACAAATATCCTGTACACGAGACTTACCACGTACACGAGATCTGCATCCCACGAAACTTCATTAGTCAAGTGCAGACATTACTATCTTTATCTAATTAAATAGCTTAAAGTAATGCAATGATGAGCACACATTCAAAAGAAACTCAGGATAAAGCCAAAATATCAATCCCAATCATCAAAAAAGTTTAAAAAATGAAGATTTGGTTTGGTTTGAAGATAGAGTCTTGAAAATGTGCTTGAAATCTACAAGGTCTTCTCCCCCTTTTTGTCAGCATTAAAAACTCAAGGAGCACGAGGAATGCGAACAAGTTGAAAGTCCTCCATAGACTTGACAATTTCTTCTAGCTTCCTCAAATCTTCCTGTAGTTGGGTAAGAGCAGTGCTTTTTGCAGTGTCCGAATCGACGCTGAACATCTTTAAGGCGATCATGCATGGTTATGAACATTGCATGATTTTTTCATTCGCGAGTCTGAAATTCATACCCCATAGCATAGATTTGGCCTTTGAGTTCCAAGATGATGTCAAGCAATCTTCCAAAATCTCCTGAATTGTCAGTCTGTGTGCTTGCGTCAACTCTGTCTGATGGTGGAGTCAAGCTAGTATGAATATCAGCAGGAAGATCAGTATGTGGAGATGATGCCTCTCCCTCAGGAAATTGAGCAGCATAAACATCTTCTGCATCAGGAGGTGATCGACTAACACTTGTTTGTGTATCTTCTTCGTAAAAGTCGGTAGAAGAGGAGTATGTTCTCTTTGGGTATCTCCCCCTGTTTCAATGTCTTCTGGAGGAGAAAAATACTCGTCTTTTTGAGGAGTTTCCTCAGTGACAGATTGTCGTTGATCCTCTTTTTCTGCTGGAGAATCTGTTTTTGCTGGTTCGTCCCCTTGTTCTTCTTTCTTCTCTTCCTCTTTCTCTTCTTCTTTCTCTTCTTCTTCTTCTTCTTCTTCTTCTTTCTCTTCTTTCTCTTTCTCTTCTTTCTCTTCTGTCACCTCTTCTTCTTTTTCTTCTGCAAAATGTTGTTCTGGAATAGGTGCAGAAATTTGAGATACAAGAGTAGAGATGGGTAAAGCATCCTCATCATCTTCATCTTCCAAGATGATTGCCCTTCTCTTCTTGATAGAACTAGTCACCGGTTCCTTTCCTTTTCTTTTGGCCGCAGAAGAGTATTGGCCGGGTCTCGAACTTAACAGGAGTCTTCTCCTTGAACTGCTCCAGCTTCTTGCTGAGTTCTTTCAGACGCATCTTAGTTATCATCCTCAGTCCGATGACCATTTTATCAATAGTCTTCACAGAGAGAATGTGAGGAGGCTGAATGTTCAGGTGTCTGAAAAGTCGAGTAATGAGAGCAGCATAAGGGAGATTTCCCTTGTCCTTTGCCATGGACCTATACATATGAAACATGATAGTGTGTGGCAGAGAGAAATTAAGACCAATCTTGATAGCATACATCAACTTAGCCTCTGAGATGGATACATTTGTCTTTGATGTTGATTTCGGTCTGAGACAGTTGATCACTATCTTGTGAAGCAGAGTGTTTGTTGCATTCATCCTGGAGTAGGAGAGACGACCTTCAGCAATTCGGTCTCTCGCAAGTTCTAGAATTGCATGACTTACAGACACACCAATTGATTGGAAAGCACCTCTTTCCACACCAATTACATCTGCCAGAGTGTCCATATCAACAACATATTCTCTATCTCTCACACTTTGAATGAGAGGCTATTTGCATCAAGGAAACGAGATTTGAATAAAAATATGTCAATTCGAGTAAGCCACATCACGGTCGTACAGAACTTATAAAGTTGAAGTTTCTCAAACTTCTCTCTCAGATTGATATTTAATAAATCCAGAAAATCAAAGTCCACCGTCCGTGGATTCATCAACCCACGCTTCAGCAGTTTCTTATACATCTTTCTGTGTTCGTCTAATCGAAACAATTCATCCTTCTTTCCTCGAAGGTTTGCAGCCACACCCATCCAAGGTTTAAAATGTATAAACATTTTCTCATCATCATCTTTCCCCACTTTGGTTGATTTACACTACTAAACCTAGGGTCACTTGGAAAGTTTGCAAAAGCTTTTGCTGCCGTTCCAGCAGGAACAATGCCTGATCTTTCCATTATAGTGAGAAAGTGTGTCTCATTTGCATAACCTTTTTCTTTCAGAAATTCATCAATGAAAGTCATTGCAGAACCTCCTTCCTTCAATGCAGAGTAGAGCCTATATACAAAAGCAGGCTTGAGTAATCTTACAGGTTTAATGCCTTCAAGAACTTCTTCTTCATCTTGAGGGTGACGTTCAAGAGGTCTAGTTGAGGAAGTACGATATTGAGATCGTTGAGGAGTCTGTTCTGTTGGAAAGTCACTATCTTCTGTGAGATCGAAGTGCGTAGGCCCCTCACCAGAGCCTTGTGGTCCCCTGTTTGCTATCCTTGAGGATTTCCTTTGGTAAGACATTGTCGCTTTCTTGGAGAAACTTTCACACTTGTGTCGCAAGAAAGTGAAAAGCTTTGAGACGTAGAAATTTTGGAGAGAAAAATACGAGAGAAGTGAAAAGCTTTTGATCTAGGGTTTCTGGGTAAAGTGAAAACGAAGGAGAAGGAGTATATAAAAGATAACAGATACGGGGTGATTCAAGCGTCGCAAATTTTGGAAATATGAGGGATTTCCTTTTAAAAAAATAACTACCTTAATAAATCGATAACCACCATTTTTTTAAATATAACTGCCTTAAAAAGCTCAATTAGAGATAAACAGACAATCTTACCTTTTCGAAATAACAGTTTAAGTAAATGAATGAACTTACAGTCATGTCGATTGGTATTCTCAGTCTACAACCTTTGAGTCTGATACTCTGTCAGACTTTAGATCCCGAGTCGAGCTTCAACATTCTTCAAGAGATAAAATATTGAGTCTTGGGCGAATAGACTCAAACAAGCTTTTCTCAAGTGGCTTTGTGAAGATGTACGCAGTTGATTCTTTGAGTCTATGAATTGTATCAAGACTTCTTTGTTCTGAACATGATCTCTTATAAAATGATGTCGAATCTCAATATGTTTTGCTCTTGAATGTAGAATAGGATTCTTTGTAAGATTGATTGCATTGGTATTATCACATATGATCTCTGTGCAAGAGTCTTCAATGCCAAAGTCTTGTAGTTGTTGTTTTGTCCACAGTATTTGAGAACAGCAACTTCCAAGAGCTACGTATTCTGCTTCAGCTGTTGAAAGAGCCACGGTACTTTGCTTTCTTGAAAACCAAGATACTGCCCTGTTTCCAAGCAATTGACAAGTACTTGTAGTGCTTTTTCTTTCAACTCTACAACCTGCAAGATCTGCGTCTGAATAACCAAGAAGAGTAAAGTCTCCTTCTTTGGGATATCATAGACCAATCTTAGCAGTAGTAGCAACATATTTAATGATACGTTTAGCAGCACTTAAATGAGATTCCTTAGGATCAAATTGAAACCTAGCGCATATGCAAACACTAAATAATATGTCAGGTCTGAATGCAGTAAGATAAAGAAGTGAACCAATGATACTTCTGTGTAACTTTTGGTCGATTTTCTTCCCTGCTTCATCTTTGTCTATCTTCAAGGAACTTGACATTGGTATGTCAGTCTTTTTGCAATTTTCCAGACCGAACTTTTTAACAAGTTCTTTTGCATATTTCTCTTGATGAATGAATATTCCTTCATTTAGTTGTTTCACTTGTAGACCAAGGAAATAGGATTGTTCACCCATCATGCTCATCTCGAATTCATCCTACATAGTCTTAGAAAATTTCTTGCACAAAGTCTCATTAGATGATCCGAATATAATGTCATCAACATAAATCTGAACAAGTAGAAAACTTTTACCTTCCTTTTTAATAAACAAAGTAGTGTCTACATTTCCTTTAGAAAAGCCATTATGAATTAAGAAATTACTTAGTCTTTCATACCAAGCTCGAGGGGCTTGTTTCGGTCCATATAAAGCTTTCTTGGTCCGAACACGAGTCTGGTTTCTTTGAGTCTTCAAATCCGGGATGTTGTTACACGTAGACTTCTTCTTGAATAAATCCGTTCGGGAATGCACTTTTGACATCCATTTGAAATAACCTGAAATTCTTATAACAAGCAAAAGCAAGTAGTAATCGATTGCTTCTAACCTTGCTCTTTGGAGCATAGGTCTCATCATAGTCTATCCCTTCTTCTTGCGTATATCCTTTAGCTACGAGTCTTGCTTTGTTTCTCGTTACTTTGCCTTTTTCATCAACTTTATTCCTGAAAACCCATTTAGCTCCAATCACTGATTTACCTTTTGGTTTAGGAGTCAATTCCCATACGTCGTTAATGCTGAATTGTCTGAGCTCTTCTTGCATTGCTTCAATCCAGCTTTCATCAGCTAAAGCTTCTTCAATATTTTTGGGTTCTATTTCAGAAATAAGAGCAACAGCACTGAACTCTTCTCGCCTTTTGGATCTTGTTCGAATACCCTCATTAATATTTCCAATAATGAGTTCTTCAGGATGACTAGACTTGTGCTTCCAGTTACTAGTCGAGTCGATATATTGTTGATCTTTTTCTTGAGTAGATTCTTCATCGGTAGCTTGTTGTGCGATTCTGAATTATTAACTTGCTTCAATGGAGGTAGATCTAGCGAAATGTTTGGAGCAGTTCAGAATCTTGAGTCTGAATTTGCTGAATTTGTGGAGAGTCTTGAAATCGACATTCATTGATTCTTCCACGGTCGAGTCTTCTTGTTGAATAGTCTAAAGGCTTTGCTTGTAGTTGAGTAACCAAGAAAGAATCCTTCATCTGATTTTTCTTCAAACTTACCAACACGATCATTTGCATTCTTTAGAATAAAACATTTGCAACCAAATGTTTGAAAATAAGAAACTATTGGTTTCTTTCCTTTAAAAATTTCATAAAGGGTTTTCTCAAGAATTGGCCTTAAAAACACTCGGTTTATAATATAGCAAGCGGTTGAAACGACTTCAGCCCAAAACCTTGAAGAAATTTGATTTCCAATTAAAAGAGTTCTTGCCATTTCTTGTAAAGATCTATTCTTCCTTTCCACAACCCCATTCTATTCTTGTGTATATGGAGAGGAGAATTTGTGTTGAAAACCAAATTCATCACAAAATTTAGTAAAATCTTGATTTTCAAACTCACCTCTATGGTCTGTACGAATACTCGAGATAGTGTGACATTTCTCATTCTGCACTTTCTTAGCAAACTTTGAAAAAGAGAGAAAGTCTCGACTTACTTGAAAGAAAGTAGACTCAAGTAAATCGTGAGTAATCATCCACAATTACTAGACAGAACCTTTTTCCACCAATGCTTTGCGTTCTGGTAGGTCCAAACAAATCCATATGCAAAAGCTGCAATACATGATTAGTGGAAACTTTATTTATCGATTTGTAAGAGTTTCTAATCTGTTTACCCAGTACGCATGGTGTACATAGATCAGACTTTGAGTAATTGAGAATAGGCAATCCTCGAACAAGTTTCTTGGTAGAGATCTTGTTGATTTGCTTCATATTGGTATGGCTTAGCTTTTTGTGCCATATATTAGCTTCATCTTGTACTGATATTAAGCATTGTCATCTTTCTTGGTTCACATCCAGAAGATAGATATTTCCATGTCTTCGTCTAGTAAAAGATTGAGTAGAGTCTTTACTGATTCCAGAGCACGTTTCTTCGGAAGTTGATCTTGAAACCGAGTATCACACAACCGACTTATGCTAAGCAAGTTGTAATTCAATCCTTCAACTAAAGAAACATTTTTGATTGACAAACTTCCAATCTTTACTGTTCCTCGACCAGTAATTCTTCCTTTGTTGTTACCACCAAAGGAAACTTTTCCTCCGTCTATCTAGACAAGTTTTGTGAAGCAGCTTGAGTCTCCTGTCATATGTCTTGAGCAGCCACTATCAAGATGCCACTTAATCTTCCTTTTGATAGTAACCTGCAATTAACACAAATTCAAGCTCTCTTTGGTACCCATATCATCTTGGGTCCGAAGTGTTAGAACAATAGACAGTCTTAGCCCGGCTCTTTTTAACAAGGTCTCCAAACCAAAGGACATTCTTTCTTAAAATGTTCGAGCTTTTACACTTGGAACATTTCAAGGCATTTACCAACAGGTTTTACAAAAAAATTCTGGAAATGATTCTTATAAATAATTCTTGCTGGTCTCTATTTGATTCTATCCTTTACCTTTGGGAAATCAATTAGTGGAATAGTTTCAGAAGTCATACCAAGACCTAGCTTACCAAAGTATGGTCTTTGTATTGAAAGAATCTTATCCAACTTTTCAGAACCATTTGAAAATCTTTTTAATATGTTAGTAATATCATTTTTCAAAAGATTATTTTCATTTGAAATAAAGTCTGAGTTTTCTTTCACAACAACAAAGTTCTTTTCCAACTTTTCAAACTTTTCTTTCATAAGTTTATCCTGTTGCTTCAATGTAGAATTTTCCCTTTTTAATTCGGAGATCCTCTTGAGAGAGGTTTTAGACTAAGACAAAATTCATCAATATATTTAGAAACTTTGACAGGAATTTTCAGGTTCGACCTCGAGTTCTTGCGAGTACGTGTTTGAATCAAGGTCTGAGTATGAATCTGATTTTGCCATTAAACAGATATTGGCATAATCATCATCACTTTCTTCACATTCAGTGTCACTCCAAGTCTCTGCTTTGAGTGCCTCCCTGTTTTTCTCGGTCTTTCCTTTTCTCTTCTTTAACGAGAGGACGGTTGGGTCGATGTGTCCCTTTTCTTGCATTCAAAGCAAGTCACTTCTTTGTTAGAATAATCTTCCTCTGTTGATTTGTTTTGAAACCTTTGAGAGCTTTGTTTCTTCCAATTGAATTTCCTTCCTTTTCTGTTCAACTTTCTGAATCTCTTTATCATGAGCGCCATTTCTTCATCATCTAGATCTTTTGAGTCGTAGCATCGGAATAGTCATTAGACTTTAAGGCAATAGATTTCTTACCTTTTGAATCTTCCTCTTCGTTGGTTTGTTCCACTTCATAAGATTGAAGAGTCCCAACCAGTTCGTCTACAGAGAGTGGAGCAATCCTCTGCGTCTCTCTTATTGAGGTTTTTATGCAATTCCAATCTTTAGAGAGTCCTTGTAGGAGTTTGTTGACCTTCATATGTCCTGAGATTGGATGTCCACGATATTCAAGACCATTCACAATTTCAGTAAAGCGACTAAACATGTCAGTTATTGATTCTCCTGATCTCATCTTAAATACTTCATATTGTCCCAAAAGTATATTGATCCTCGTTTCTTTCACACGATCAGTTCCTTCATAGGTAATGTGAAGCCTATCCTAGACTTCTTTTGATGTATCACAAGAAGATATTCTGTTATACTCAGTAGGGGATAAAGTACAATATAATGAGTAAATAGCTTTAGCATCAAGAGTCTGTCTCTTGGTGATTTCTTCTTGAGTCAGAAGAGTGGGATCAGCAGCTTCTTTTCCTCTCTCGATTTCGATGCAGCAGCGGGAATGATTCCTTTATCAACCACTTCCCATTCCAAAGGATCTTTCGATCTTAGGAATGCCTTCATCTTATTTTTCCATATGCTGTAGTCTTTTCCATCAAAGTATGGAGGTCTGGTATTGTTTTAACCTTCAATCAACCCTGTAGGCAACATACTAGCCATAGATCTTTTACTCAGAAGTAAAGACACTTCTTATGAACGAGTACACAAAGCTCTGATACCAATTGTTAGGACTAGAAATAGCACCTAGAGGGGGGTGAATAGGTGATTAAAGCAATTTTAACAATTTAATCCGAATGAGAGATTAATGAATTTAAACCAACAATCGCAGCAAATGAAAGTAATAAAAGATAAAAGGATTAGTGATAGAGAATCAACATTCCAGATTTATAGTGGTTCGGCTTAAACCAAGCCTACGTCCACTCTCCCGTACGGACAGCCCTTCTGGCTGGATTTCACTAAGAATAAAAAAGAGTGATTACAGTTTCACGCTCTTGAGTCCACAGTGTAGACACTTTACTACACTTCCTCAAGGTCTCACCACAATATGATCTCTCTTTTGATTACATATAACGCTCGAAGAATATGATCGCAAAATAGAAAAGGAGATTCAGACTTTGGAATTTTTCTATTCGACACCCTTCAACAACTGGAGCATCTCTCTTATATACTTCTTCATGCATTCTATACCATTGGTACCTTCCAAAGAAGTTCTTCCAATCAACCCGTTGGACAGAATCAATTAGAGAGATCTCGAGCTCTTTAAGGTAAGTGTTGATAGCCCATCAATCCTGCTCGCCCATACAATCAGGATCTTGGTTTCCATAAGTAGATCCTTTCAAATATAAGTTGCGAAATCTTTAGACAATCTATACACATTCGAATACGAAAGTAAGATCTTCTAGTACTGAATCCAGTAGAAAGATCTTCTCTAGCCGTTAGAATAAAAACCATATAAGATCATAATAGAAGATGGTCTGGAGACTGTCCATGAGAGTAGACTTTGAAACATGAGTCTTGCTAGCTTCGGACTTTGATCTTCGGACTTTGCCGGTAGAGTACGTAAGTCTTCGAGACTAGGCGAGGAAAATGTTTTGTCAACTTCAAAATACCTGAAGAGAATTTATCCAACACATATGTGAGTGTGTGGATAACTCGAATCAACTTTGTGGCTAGAGTTCGTCATTCATGCTTTCTCACAGCTCTTGCCTTTCTATGAAGCGGCATCTTTTTACTATAGTGACAAAAAGGTAAAAATGAGAAAACGATGCAACGCCAATAATTAGGCAACCGCCTTCGTGCTTTATTTGGGAAAGAAGGTCTACGGGAAACTGCAATTCAAAAATGTGATTTCCCATTGAATTGCTCGAATAGATACTAAATGGAGCAATCATTCCATAATTATTCATATGGGTATTCATCGGAGCTTTGCAAGCTCTAGATAGAACAGAAGGGAGTATAATCGTCATAATCCCCCATACTTAATTTAAATAAGAATCATCCCTTAAAAACTTCAAAATCCCTAATTAACAAAGCCGGAACATACGACCTCTGGACTTGTTTCAAGGGTAGAAAGCACGAGTCAGACGCTGCAACTAGAAGTGGCTGCTTCGATGTCAAATACCAAAAAAGCAGTCGACTTCGGTTTGTTCATTTCAGCGATTGAAGTCCTGGAGAGAATCACATCTCATCTCGTTGAGTAAAGTTTGAGTCTCTTCGTCGTCTCGTTGATCGGCCCACAGGTTCTTGTTGATCCTCGCCAGTTGCTTGGCCACTTCCCTATTGTTGGTCTTTTGACGCCATTAAAGTTTAAGCACCTTCTAGCAAGCGAACCGGCCACCTCGATCTCCCGCAGTTCACCTTCATTGGATGCCTCGAACTTTGTCACACGGATGAGTGTCCGGTTCTCCATAACGGAGATGAAAGATTGGATGGTGTTGGTTTTTTCCCCGTATTTTGACCGTTGAGTTGGCATCTCTTCGGTTAGGAGCTCCACAAGGACAACACCAAAACTAGAAACATCACTCTTCATAGTTAATTCACCAATGATGAGATACTCAGGGTCAAGGTAACCTATTGTGCCTTGTACTTTATTAGCTATATGGGTCTTTCCAGGTGACATCAAAACCGAGGCCTCGAAATCATACACTTTTGCCGAGTACTTCTCATCTAAATATATATTCAGAGACTTGACATCAATGTGAATGATCGGCGGGTCAGCTAGGTAATGCAAGTACTCGAGGGCCAAGGCAACTTCCAAGGCAACCCTGTTTCCGAAGGAACTGGAGTTACATCTCTTTTCCATTTCCATTCAAGAGTTTCTTCCACGAGCACAGAATGGTCGATCTCTTGTCATGAATGTGGTGATAGAGAGTGCCATTAGGAATGAATTTATAGACCAACAATGGCACTTTTGTCTCCAAACATATGCCTAGGAGCTTGACCGAGTTCTTGTCATTCACCAGTGAAACGATGCTAATTTCGTGCAGAAATTCATCATGAGTACTCAGAGACAAGTGCTTGTTAATGTCTTTCGGCTTATTGACAAGGACATCTCTAGGCTTCTTGATTGCGACTAAAACGTAGCAGTCGATACTTCCTTTGTAGACGGAAGCAAAACCACCCTCATCGAGCTTGTTGCAAGTATCGTAGTTATTGGTGGCTTTAGCCAACTATGCCTCAATGAAGATTTTCACTCTGTGATGCTTCAAGATCTCTCCTCCATTCTGCCTAAAGTATCTCTCTTTGGCTCTCCTCTTGCATATGAACAAGGCTAGCCCACTAACAACTACGCTTAATGTTATCGATACAATGACTGCCATACAAAATAGGGGAATAAATGAATTAGTTTTTCCCAAAAAAATTGACTTAGGTTATATGATGAATTCAGGCCTTCTAAATTTAAGAACTAAATTTTAATGTTTACTTGACCCCCTTAAATAATTGGATCTCAAAGTTCTTCAACCTTCGACTCTTAGATCAGAGGTTTGTTAGTATTTTTTTCTTAAACTCAATTGAGTTCGTTTATGTACTTTTGGTCATGTTGGTAAACTTGCAATTTTTAGATGAAGGTTGGACATTTTAGCGTTTTAGCCAAAAGGAGTTGTGGTGTTTATTATTTAAATATTTTACCACTCCATTTCATGCGTAAGTTGGACTTTGATCTTAATCTAAAGTGTAAAAGTATTTGAAAGGTATGAAAAGATTTGAACTTAGGACCTCCAACTCTAATACAATGTAAAATTTTGGTAGGAATAATGTCAATTATTCTAAAAGTTGAAGTTGTTAAATGAATGTATAATTTATTATTTAAATAATCTTGCATTAAAAATTGCCTTGCCTATACTCTCATTTCATCAACTACGACATAACTAATGCTCCAGACCTCGGAAGGACTGAAAGATGCCTTCTCAACATGATCAATTCAACTATAGAGAGAAATTGAACAAAAAAGCATAACTGATTCGATTACAAAGGGATAAATTCACAAAAATGGAAAGAGCTTGGTGATGAACTCGAGGATGCCGAAGCTGCGAGGAGCGGAGCCAGCGATGTCGAAGGTGAGAGTGGAAGGAGAGAGGACGGCCTTGATTGGGAGCTCGAAGACGTTGATTACCTGCCAAGTGAAGGTCTGGTACTGAGTGCCCACGAATTGCTTCATGCTCTTGATCGGGTACGTAGTAGGTGCACGGTGTGCAGTGGACTTGGAAAAATTGGGTTAAAAATGGGTCACTAAAGCCCATTTATGACCTGTTTTTTGAGGGGCTAATTCCATAGAAAAGCATCAACTTTAGGTTGATGGACAAATCTGGCCAAAACTTTTTTTGTCTCATGAAAAAGCACAAACTTTAGGTCGAGAGACAAATCTGGGCCGAACTTTCTTTTGTCTCGTAAAAAAGCACAAATTTTAGGTTAAGTGACAATTCTAGCCCCAATTTTTTTTTTTTTTTGTCTTATAAAAAATCACAAACTTTCACTCCTATCCAAAATCTAACCCCTACCATTAACTTTCTATTTGAAGTTAAACTTATTTCAGGAGAAAAGGTTCTAGCCGTGAGGTTGGTGGATCTCATCCATGGTTTCTCTTGATGGGTGGTGATCTACAGCTTCATATTACGACAAAATGATAAAGTATAGCCAGAGAAATTCAATCTTGAGATTTTTTTACTTGCTAGTGAAGTATAGGAGATGACACAGTTTCACCGTTATTCTTCGAGCTGTGGCTCAAACAATAAGACAATGGATGGTGTTAGCCAGCAAGTGCAGGACAATCAATGAATCTAAGTTGAGGGGGGCCAGATTTAAAATTTAAGTGAAAGTTGGTGATTTTTTTTCAAAATGAAAAAAAAAATTTGGGCCAGAATTGTCACTCGACCTAAAGTTGGTGCTTTTTTACGTGACAAAAAAAGTTTGGGCCAGATTTGTCACTCGACCTAAAGTTTGTGTTTTTTTACGAGACAAAAAAAAAGTTTGGGCCAGATTTGTCCATCAACCTAAAGTTGGTGCTTTTTTTTGGAATTAACCCGTTTTTTGAGCTATAGAAAAATGGGGGGAGAATTGTCCAAAAAGTCCTAAACCTTTTGCAGTTTTGCCAATTGAGTCCTAAACCTTTCAATCTTGCCAATTGAGTCCTAAACCTTTTGTCAGTTTGCCAATTGAGTCCATCCGGCCAATTTTGGCCGGAAAATGCTGATGTGGACGTCGGCGGTGCCACGTAGGATGGCCGGAGCTGCGTGGACAATTTTTAATAATATTTTAATATTTTAAAAAATTTTAAATTTTTTTATTTATTTTTTTATTTTTTTTTCCTTGGCCTTTTCCGGTGGCTGGCCACCGCCCACGGCGACGGCCGGCCACCGGCCACAGGCCCGCCCGGCTGGCCTCGCCCGCCACGGGCGAGGCTCGGCCGGGCGACGGCGACGGCGACGCCGGGCAAGGCCGCCCAGCCCGGCGAGGGCCGGCTCGCCAGATCTGGCGAGGAGCCCTCGCCGAGGCTCGCCCTCGCCTAGGCGAGCATCGGCCTCGCCCGGATCCGGCGAGGCCAGCCCTCGCCCGGCCGGCCGGGCGTCCGCTTGTAGCCGGTGGCCAGCTGTCGCCCGCCCGGCTAGGGGCGAGGCCGACACTCGCCTGGGCGAGGGCGACCCCCGGCGAGGGCTCCCCTCGCCGGATCCGGCAAGGCCGGCCCTCGCCGGGGCCGGGCGGCCTCACCGTCGCCGGTCGAGCCTCGCCTTTGTGGCGGGCAAGGCCGGCCGGCGGGCTGTGGCCAGTGGCCGGCCACCGGAAAAGGCCAAGGAAAAAGCCAAAAGGAAAAAAAAAAAAAACAGAAAAAAAAATCAAAAAAATCAAAAAAATTTTAAAAAATTATTTAAAATTGTCCACGTCAGCTCCGGCCGTCCTACGTGGCACCGCCGGCGTCCACGTCAGCATTTTCCGGCCAAAATTGGCCGGATGGACTCAATTGGCAAACTGACAAAAGGTTTAGGACTCAATTGGCAAGATTGAAAGGTTTAGGACTCAATTGGCAAAACTGCAAAAGGTTTAGGACTTTTTGGACAATTCTCCTGAAAAATGGGTTAAAATAGGTCACTCGTGAGAAAAGAAAAAGAGTTTCCCATATCGAACTGGACTCATCCAATTTGAGTCAGGAACCCAATTTGCTGGCCCTACATTGGAGGGCGAGACCACTGTAATTGAAAAAAAAAAAAAAAAAAAAAACCAAACAGTTTGACATGTTCTTGGAAAGAAAGGGGAGTCATTGTTTGCCTTAGTCTAGATATACTCTGAAGATCAACTATGTCAACCAATATCTTTCCTATGTTTATGTTCTATAAAAGAAGTAAAATTTAACTCTCGTGTTAGCATAATTGATTAGGGGGTCAGGAGATCTCCAGTTAAGGATTTGAGATTACCATGGAAATTGCTTTGAGTCAATGATATATATTCAATTTCAAAATTTGAATTTAATCATATCACAGGGTCTATAAAGTATAATTTTTATAAGAATCAGTCATGCACGTGATGAGTCCATGCCATTTGTAGGAGAGAGAGAGAGAGTAGCTATTACACTGGGGGGAAAACATGGTAATACAAGATTCTGGAAAGGAAAGAACTCGTGGAAATATGTTTGCTCTAATAAACAAGCTAAGTACTTCAATATATAAAAGAGCAGCTTAAAAGAGAGAAAAAAATGCAGCAAGTGACAACATTATAAGGACGGTTACTGACGCGTCCTCAAAAACGCTTTGTCGCAACGGCCTCCATAGTGGTCACAATTTTTTTGTCCAGATTTCAAATCCAATCCAGAAGTACAAATTCCTCTTCGGTTCGGCCCGTCCTAAAACCCCACAAAAACCTTCATTCAGCCCAAAATAAATTACAGCTCACGCGCTCTTCACTCTCATCTCAGTACTCCCTCGTCTCTCCCCCCTAAGCAAATCTGTTGGGACAGAATCAGGCTCCCTAGGCCTTTGCTCTTGAGGGAGCAAGAGGAACTCTTGATCTGGCTCTGGATGCGAGGGTTCAAGCTTGAGCCCCGGCGCCGAGAATCACCTACGCCATCATTAAAGCCATGATGAAGTTCCTCCAGTTCCTCTCAAATCGTGCCCATATCCACGCAAACACGGAGAAAATAAAGAGTTCTTGCTTGATCTTCGTTCGACTAACATTTCTCGTCTTGTCTTCTGCTTCCGAAGTAGGGTAGAGGACTTTGGTGCTCAGAGCTGCCTAGGAGACGCGTCAATTTTGCTGCTTCGACCGAGGAGAGTGAACCAAAAATTATTTTCAGTCAACAAAAGCATGAGTATATAACAATAGGAAAGTGATTTTTCTAGAACTACTCTTACTTCCTCCCCTTTTTCACTATTCTTCACGAGTCTTTGTCGGTTTTTATCCTTCGTTGAGGTGACCTCTTCCTTTCGCTCTTCTTCATCGACACTCGACATCTTCGTCATTGAAGTTTCAACTCTTCTTCAATGATGCTCATCACAGCTTTGTTCTAGATTGACCAGGGGTGGAGGTGGAATTACTGGACCTATTGTACCAAAAGTAACTTGAGCAGATGTCGATGAAGGAAATTAGCCCATAGGTGTAGGATCTCCTCCTATCTGGATTGACTGGCTTGGCATCCAGATTTAGATATGACATCATGGAGGACATTGGTAACCATCGGCTCAACAACATCAATAAGATATTTCATCCTGTGATTAGTCAAGTCGGTTTGTTGTTGCTGAAAGATCCTTATCATGGTGGCCAGGAATTCAAGGCCCGGCTCGAGCTGCCTTCTCTACTTATCGGTGATTTATTGAGATATCGACATCTCCACCTTGATCTTGTTCTGCCACCATAGCTTAGAAAGTTTTGTCTTGAATTTAATCGATGATGCAAATATGGAAATTATAACTATAGTGCAGGATTGAAAGATTACATGTTTTTTTGTGACGAGAGGGGGGCTCTAGTGGACGAACACAAGTGTTTATGGTGTTCTCAATGTAACCGCCTATGAGCAGTTTTAAAATTTTCCAGTTTTAGCCATGCTTCCATGTCTTTGAGAATCTTAGTTCCATGCTTACAGGTCGCCATGATCTCATGTCTAGGTGGTTGTTCTCTAAAATTTGTGCCTCAATCTCTTGCACTTCGCTGTTAACTTTATTGCTTCTCCTATGAGTCGTTGGACTTCATTGTTTTACTTACCAGTGATTTTAAATATCCTAACTCAGTTTTAGTGCTTTCCAGGTTTTTGCTCTTCACTTGGTGTCTCAATCAGTGATCTTTTGATCCCTTTTAATCTGTATCCTTATGATAATTGTCAAACATAAGCTCCATTCGCTATCGTGTGTTGATAGCTCAACTAATGTTTATTGATATATATTAATTTCGATAATAATTTCCACGGTCGTCGATAATGACCCACATTTCTAATATGGTTAACCTCTAGCCACGTATTTACTTATGTTGACGATCTGGTTAATGTTTTGGTGCGGACTAGTTATTGTGAAGATTAAACATTCAGTACGGGATTAACCATAAACTCAATGATGATCCAAAGGTTAAGAACATGGTTGCCATCCATAATGATTTTTTTATGAAAATGTTAATATCCCCAAACCACGTGCAAGGCACGTGACCCCCATTCTAGCTAATAAAAAATTGATAAAATAATTGGAACATTAAGGTTCCATTTGCTTAACGAAAAACAACTTTAAAAAAAAAAAAATTGCCAGATTTTCTGACGTTTGGTTTATTAAAAATAAACTAGTTAAGGAAAATATTTTTCGTTAATGAAAAACACATGTAAAAGTGTAGAAAATGATTTTTTTTTTTTTTTTTGAAAGAGGAAACATTTTCCCTCCTCTTTCTTTCACCTAGACCAAGCATATTCTCCTCCCGTGCATTCATTTTAATTATTTTTATTTTCTTTTTTAAATCAAAATTTTAATAAATTTTCTTTTATTATTTTAATTATTTTTTTATTTTTTTATCTTTTGACTTCTTCCTCGATTGGTCGTTGGCCATTAAGATGGCCAATGACTAGCCATAGGTGAGCTCGGGCCTCATTAGACGCCTGTGGCAAGGCTTCAGCTTGTTGATTTGGTGAGGCCTTGTGCCTCGTTGACATGTGGCAAGCTCAAAGCTCGCTAATCTGACAAATCTCAGCTTATCAAAATTTGGTGAGCTTGGGCTCCGCTATGATTGGTGATTGGCCAAGGAAGAAGAAAAAAAAAAAAAAAAAAAATTAAAAAATTAATTTTTTTGATAATTTTCTCCAAAATTAGATTTTCTATACCAAATATCAGAAAATACTAATTCGTTTTTGATTTTTAATCAAATATTGAAAGATATTGTTAGAAAAATGACAAGTTGAAAAACATTTTCTAGAAGTAACAATTTTTGCAAAAATGACGAAGTCAAGGCCAGTGTTGAACTCAATCAATTCTTTCAACTAATGATTGTGTTCTGTGCGGCCCTTGATTTGATCGAGATCCTTACATGCGCCTGCCAATGTTGCAAATTGGAGAGTTTTATCTGATTGATTGAACTTGAGGTTGGCGAACAGATGAGCAGTCAGTGCAAGCAAGAAACGCTACCAAATGGAGGATCCAGAAAATGCCATTCACATTTTCCGCATAACCAAATACCGATATGCTTTCTCTCCAGTGGTCACGTTTCAGGGTCGACGACCTTGGATCTCATAGTTCTTGAACCTTCAATTCTTAGATCGGAGGCATGTTAGTATTTTTTTTTTTCCTTAAAATCGATCGAGTTCGTTTTTGTACTTTTGATCATGCGGGTAAACTTGCAGTTTTAGATAGAGGTTGGACCTTTTGAAGTAAAAGAAAACAGAAGTGTGGCGTGTGAATATACGACCAAAACAAAGAAAAACAGAGTGTGGCAGGGTGCGTCTCTCGGTGAATACTGAGAAAATAAAAAATAAGAAAAAACCTCAGATGAGGGGCAGTTCTGCGGTGCCTGGAATGGATTCTCGAACTGTAACGGATCGTAACTCCTCACAAATTTTCATAATTCCTATAAAACCATAAGGCACAACGGGCAAGACTTACTCCCTCTTTTTTTAATGCGATGGTCATCGAGTGGTGACCAATAATCACTCGGTTGCAAAGTAAAATCAGATAACAATTTCTGAACATCTCAACATAAGCCAGATCAATAGCCAATCGACTTGTAGTCTAAAGCAAGAATAGCTTAGGTGCGTTCATTTCGTGAAAAATGTGGCGTTCCGGAAAATATTTTTCAAAAAGTCATTTTCAAGGAAAATGTAATTTATTTTCTAGTGTTCAAGCGAAACCTGAAAATGAAATGAAAAATATTTTTGTTATTTTAAGGAAAATCTTAAGGAAAATCCTTTTCCTCCATACACTCTTTTTCATTTATTTTATTTTTAAAATTGATTTTTCATTATTTTTATTTTTAAAATATATTTTTTTTATTTTTTTAAATCAATTATTAAATTACTTTTTCTTTTTCGTTTTTCTATTCTTTGTTTTCCTCCTCTTCTTCTTGGCTGGTCGCCGGCCACGATGACGGTTGGCGATCGACCACATGTGCTTGCCCATTGGTGAGCTTAGGCTTGCTACTTGCTGATCGTGCTCATTGGTGAGCAATGAGGCTGGTGAGCTTGGAGCTCACCGATCTGGTGAGGCATGAGGTTGGCGAGCTCGAGGCTCGCTACTTGTCAACTCGCCAGATCGGCGAGCTCGAGCTTGTGGCGACGCTTGCACTTGTCAATCCGGTGAGTCTCGAGCTTGTTGGCCTCGAGCCTCGCCAGATCGGTGAACTTCGAACTTACAAGCCTCAAGCTCAACACTCGTGCTCACCGATGAGGAGCGAGCCTAAGCTCGCTGGAGATGGGAAGCCTCGTGCTTACCGGCGAGTTGGAAGCTCACTTGTCACTAGTCGCCAGCCAATAAAGAAGAAGCGAGGAAACAAAGAAAAGAAAAAGATAAAAAAAGAAAAAAAAGAAAAAAAAAAAATAATTCAAATTTAAATAAATTAATTAATTAAAAAGAAGAAGAAGAAGAATGAGGGGGAGTGAGGGCTTGTAGGGGTGTGAAATAAGATAAATTAAGTAAGGAAAATGTTTTTCACTTTTCAAAAGTGGAAATTATTTTCTTCTAATTTAGAAGACTTTTTTTCCCTTAATGGAAAATGTTTTCTTCAAATAATTTATTTTCTGTGAAACGAACATTGAAAAATCTGAAAAATATTTTTCTAGAAGTTATTTTCCATGAAAAAGTCGGCAACCGACTTTGCTATCACCAGTCATGCTGAATGGGCAGTGTCATGTGTAGTTCCCAGGCTTAGTCTTGCAATTTCCTTGACATGGATATCGTCCTGGATCCTTGCGCTTATCAATGTCTATATCAAGCAGAATCGATGGTGAACTGTAAACGTACGTTCACGTCCTTCTGTAAACGTACGTTCACGGCAAAAACGTCCTTTTTGCCTCCTAAGATTGCATACTGGTTGGATTGAAGCATCTAACTCAAACTCAATTAAAAAATGGTTTGAGAAAGTTGGATCGTGGAAATTGTGGCCCGATCCAAACGTATACGTTTTTTGCTCGGAAAGAGAACAAAACAATACCTAGACATCATCCTTACCAAAAAAAAAAAAAAAAAATACCTAGACATCCTGGAGACAGCGGGGAGGCATATGGATTCTCATGTATGCAGCCTCACAGAAGCAACAATAACCCTGCCCGTTCTTGAAGTCGGAGCAGATTTGTTGTGCCGCAGGCATAGCTCGATTGGTTCAATTTCACTTCCTTGCAGGTCAAATCCCGTTGAACTACCCAATCCAGCACAACCCTTATGTCATTGTCTATGCGCAATGCGAGACCTTAAACGACTCCTGGTCCCCGAGGAACGCTGATCCACAAGAGCTGAAGTTGTAAACTGGCGTGTAATTCGTTAAGCTGTCCATGCCTATAATAAGGCTTCTGAGGCCATTAGGATCGATGCCTGGCAGCACCCTAAGCTGGAGCAAGTGCTCTCAGGCATGAAGTCGTTGTCCGCTGCACTGGGAGAAGCATCCACCCCAAGAAGTCCTGATCGTGTCCAAGATAAGAGCTAAGGTGTCCCAACCGAAGGCCACGAGCTTGTTCCGGGTGTCCAAGAATATATAGCGCTCGTCTTTGCCCACTGTGATCGACACCCATACGAGTAAGAGTCATCAAGCAGACGGCCACTCTTGTCATAACATTCGAAAGCTCTGTACTTGCCAACGGTCAGCGTCCCCTTATCCAAGGATATGTGCCAACGGTCATCGTTCCCTTTTCCAAGGATATGTCGGACATAGGGATGTCGCTGATAGGGTCAGCTTCGGGAAATCCAGAGTGTAGTTGCAAAATGAGGACTAGGCTGGAGCTCCACGCGCAAATCTCCTCCAGCCAGGATGGGAAAGGAGCGCTCATGTTCGCGCACATTCGGTTGCAGCTGTCCTTCCTGGCAGTAGTGGCCAAGGCCATTGGAAAAAAACACGACGCAGCCGCCTTCATCTTTTCCTTTTTCTCAGTCTGCTCTTCTACCGGTTCTCTTCTTGCCGGTTTTTGTATACATAATTTCGTTGATGCAATGCCTCAGCAGCAGCCAAGTTAGTCAGCATTCATCGCAGCTTGTTCTCCAATCTGGGCTTCCTCTTGCTCTCCTCTTACCGGTTTTTGGCAAATCTAGTTTCGTCGATGCCGATGCTTGAGCTGCAGCCAAGTGACTCTTCACATTAGAACCAGTCAACGACACGTACACATGAGCGTTCTTGTACAAAGTTTACCCAATACCTCTTCCGCTCCACCGTCTTGATCGTAATGTCTTTCTATATATATACATATATACTTCTCTTTTTCCTCTTTTGACCTTCAGGAAGTCTGAATGTATAAATATTGCACACTATCGCAGGGAGGAGGGATTCCCACTGTTCTCCTTGTAATAGGAATGTAAATTTTATAATTGAAAAGAAATCTATCGGATGATCTATGGAACATAATTATGAAAAATTATTACTTCAATATTCCATACTCACTCATTCTTAAATATATTTTAAGAGGTAGAATTGTATGATTAGTTCTAAACTTATTGTATGAATTTAATTTTAGTTATAAACAATTCAATTGAACTAATGTAGTCCTAAACTTTGGAGGAAAAATGCAATGAAGTTCCTTTAGCCAAGTCTCGTGTTTTTGTTTGAGATAGCGGTCTAGTTATTGCTAGCCATCTTATGTATAATGGTGACAGCGCGATGTGGACGAAATGACTTTATTTTCTAATGATTTTTCTGATTCTTCCTTTCATTTATTTTTTTGGTTATCTTTCTTATCTTATCTTTTTCTTTTTCTTTTTCTCTTCTTTGCTTTTTTTCGCGGATGTCTTCAACCTTTGGATCGTCCCACTATTCGTCATCTTCAACCTGTTGATCGCTCCTCACCTTTGCACGCTTGAAGACACGGTCGGATTCCACTGAGACCCCACGCGGTTGCTAGCATCGCCCGAGCCCCACAGATCTGCAGGTTGATGAACTCTACGACAACCTCCACAACTTCAAAGATCCATTAAGCGCTACAATCTTTTTCTCACCCTGTTGACACCTAAAAGTGACTAAGTCTTTTCAATCGACATGGCGCAAATACGGAGCTCGGTGTTAAGCAATTATGCTATCAATAAGTTGTAAATGGGAAAAAATTTTGTCAATGACCACAACTATATACAGCTGACATGATGCCGATATAGAAGAATTGACCACGATTCTAAAAGCTTAAGTTTTTGGAACAAATGGCAGTGATCCTATAATATCTCACAACCATGTTGAGGGTCATCAATTGACCTATGGTGATTTACACAGCAGTTAAGCAGGATGACCATGGAGTACATCTAATCTAAGTGATGCTAGTAAACAACGGAGTTGAATTAACTATGTGAACATCTTTATTTAAAGGTTTAGTCTTTTATCGATCAAGAGATTTGAGCCACTACAGTAGATCTAGTAGGTTCACACGAGGCTTGCAGATTTAAGTGTTTGGATAACTCAAATCTATAATTGGGATGAGTTTATAAAAATCTGGCTAAACTTGTTTTGTTCGGTTCAATGTGGAACTAGATTCCTCTTGGAATGGAATCCCGATTCCTACAATTTTCATGTTTGGAGAGAAATGAATGTGGAATTGGGCTCATCACCCCAGTAATAGGGTAAGGTTTACTCCCACCAGTAATGTGATAGGCAGCAGCGATGAACTTACTCATAATGGCAATAGTCATAACTTAAAATGAACATTCCAATAGAACATATGTGAAAATAAACAATGCATAGGCCTTTTGAGCTTTTTTAGTTGCAAGAAGAAGAACAAACGTTGCTTGTAGAATGGGCAACGATCGAACAATTGAGTATGGAGGCAATCTTTGGTGTGCTTATTTGCACAAACTCATCAAACCTTCAAGCAAATGACATTGGGAATCCATGGAGCACAATCTTATTCGACTGCTACGAACACAAGACAAATGGTAATGTGAAAAACCCGCTCAAAGGCATCTAATTTTCTATTAAAATGGAATTGTGAATGATCTTAAAGGATGTCTCCAATAGAATCTTAAGGGAATATGACATGAGTTGTGAAGTTTTTGCGACCTAACATCATCTCTAAAAGAAAATAGTATTCAAAAATCCATATAGTAAAGGGTTATTCAATTTTGAATCCAATTTTATCAAAAAGATTTTCACCTTTTTTTATGCTCAACTAGTTATAAACTAGAATTAACATTAAAATCTAGTAAAACTACTAATTTCTATGTATTTTTCCTGAATTTGCAAATTTTATTATTTTATTCCAAAAGCGGAGTCAAATCGAGTCATGAGACCAGACCTTGTGTTGATTGGGTAAAGATGAGTATTAGATTACGTTGAGCTTGTTTTTCTAAGATGACCTTATTTCTCCTTTTATTCTTAGGAACAAAAAACTAGTTTTTTCTACTTTTTGTTATTGTTCCAAATCTATTCCATGACTATTAATCTGTTCTAGAGAATAAAAAAATTAACTAACGTTACAAAATAGAAGTCTTCTTTCTTTATTCTGAAGAACAAAAGAAAAAAAAATAGAGAAATATGATGGTTATCAAATATAGCCTTAGATTTTATATCGAATAGGTTTCTCGGAAAGTGTGGAATTGAATTTACCTAGCGATTGCTAGTATTTAGATTCCTGTTTGACATTCTTAACCCCACAAAACTATCGAACACTCAACTCAATGACTATTGCCGCCACCACTGCTCACTGCCCGTTACCGCCCTCGGTCACTATCACCGGTTGCCACCAGTCGCCACCAGACATCCGTCTCCACTGCCACAGGTGAGAAGTATTCTTTATTTTATGACCAAAACTTTTTGCAATCCATATAATTAAAGATATCTTCCCAAGGAATGAGATTGTATTACATATATAGTGAGAATCTCTCTGTGTATTTCTTGTCATGGTCTCAAACGACCTCGAAAAGTTGTAACGTTATCGTGCAATTGGTCGGGCCGGAAATTCTCAAAAGCGGATATTTTATTTTGTGAGTAGAGTCTGTCATTCTCGCACTCCTGCAGCTCTTCCTTTCTATAAAGATAAAAAAGTCAAAAAAAAAAAATGCCAATATAATGACAAAGAATTCGTGCTTTATTTTGGGACAGAAGTTCTATGTGAAACTTCATTTTTCAATTATAAAAGTGTAATTTCCCATGGAATTGTTCGAATACTTATTCTAAGGTGTCTTTCCGCAGAATCATCCCTTATTATAACTTCAAAATCGCAAATTAATCGGCTGTAAGAGAAAGAGAACCTTAATCAAAAGATCAGGATAAACATACGACAATTGGACTTTTTTTTTGTGCATAGCCGCACGCTAGACACCTCGAATTAGATGCTGGGAGTAGCTGCTTGCTTCGATGTCAAATACCAAAAGATCAGTTGACTCCGGTTTGTTAATCTCACTAATTGAAATCCAGAGAGGATCACATCTCGTCTCATCCAATAAAAATCTAGTCTCTTTGCCGTTCCGATGATCACCCCACAAGTTATTGTTGATCCTAGCTAGTTGCTCGGCCACTTCCCTCGTCATTGGCCTATTCATGCCATTATAATTCAAGAACCTTCTAGCAAGCGAACCGCCCACCTCGATCTCCTGCAGTTCAACTTCATTGGTTGCTTCGAAATTTATCATCTGGAGGAGTGTCCGGTTCTCTATGGCAGAAATGAAAGATTGGATGATGTTGATCTTTTCCCCGGATTTTGCATGCTGAGTCGATGTCTCTCTAGCGAGGAGCTCTACAAGGACAACTTTGAAGCTATAAACGTTACTCTTTGTGGTTAATTCACTAGTGTAGAGATACTCAAGGTCGAGGTAACCTATTGTGCCTTGTATTCTTTCGGCTATATGAGTCTCTCCATGTGAAATCAAAACCGAGACTCCAAAATCGAATACTTTTGCAGTGTACTTCTTGTCTAAAAGTATATTTAGAGACTTGACATCACGGTGAACGACTGGCAGATCGATGTCATAATGCAAGTACTCCATAGCCAAGGCAACTTCCAAGGCAATCCTATGGCGATTCTTCCATGACCGCAAAACAGTCAATCTCTTGTCATGAAGGTGGTGATAGAGAGTTCCATTTGGGATAAATTCATAGATCAACAATTGGACTTTTGTCTCCAAACATATGCCTAGCAACTTGACCAAATTCTTGTGATTCACCTGTGATACAATGCTGATTTCATGCAACAATTCATTGTGAGTACTCAGAGATACATCATTGTTCATTTTTTTTAGGCTTCTTCATAGGGACATCTCTAGGCTTCTTGACCACGACTAGAATGAGGCCGTCAATTTTGCCTCTGTAAACTGAAGCAAAACCACCCTCACTGACTTGTTGCTAGCATCATAGTTGTTGTTGGCTTTAACCAATTGTGCCTTAGTGAAGATTTTCACTCTCTGGTGCTTCAAGATCTCTCCCCCATTTTGCCTAAAGTATCTCTCTTTAGCTCTACTCCTGCATATGAACAAGACTAGGCCACTAACAACTATGCATAAGGTTACCGCTACTATGACCGCCACACAAATTTGAGTAATGAATGGATTAGTCTCCCCCAATTTTTTTTTTACTTTATACATATTGAGTTCGGACCTTCTAGATTTAAGAACTAAAATTTAATCTTGACTTGACCCCTTAACCAAATGGAGAATCTAGATAAAGCTACACCACAAAAATGCCCCAGCTTGCTAAAATAGATTCACATTTTCCACAAAACCATATACGCGCGTGCGCGTATGCACCAATCAAATTCCTTGTAATGTCACCAACCTCCGCCTTAGGTCCTTAGCCATTGGCCATTAAGGGCGCGAGTAATAACCATTTTGTTTCTAAGAATAATTTCTAACTAAAAATAAATTTATCTAATTTTATTTCGAGGATAAATTTTTGAGCGAAGATACACATTTGATGATGACACAAAATTTATGTTCCTAGAATAGAAAATCGTTTGATAAGCCTTCTTAAATATCTCCACCCAGGTGAAGAAAAGTAAGGGTGAGCGATAAGAAGAGTTTTTATTTCTATTTCTATTCTAGAAATAAAAAAGTAAAAAATTTCCACTTTTCATTTTGTTCCAAAACTATTTATAGGCTAAAATTTTGTTTTGGAAATAGAAAAATAAAATTGCATTATTAAATAAATTTTTATTCCAAATATATTCCCAAAAATAGAAAAATAAAATAGTTATCATTCGGATCCTAAATGCCCGTAAAAGCCACAATCATATAGTCTATAGATAGAGGTTGGACATTCTAGCCTTTAATCCGAAAGGGGTTGGGGTGTTTTTGAACTAAAAGCAATAAGAAGTGTGGCGAGCAGTGAATAGACGATCAAAAGAAAGAAAAACAGACCGTGTGGGTCTCTCGGTGAATAAAGGGAATAAAAAAAAAACTCAGATGAGGGCCAATTCTGGGTTACCTGGAATGGATTTTCGGATTGTAATGGATCACGACTCCTCACAGTTTTTGTAATTCCTATACAAAATATCCTAAGACGCAAAAATTTATCAACAGGTGAGACTTGCCTTTTTATTTTCTTTTTTCCCAAAGTAGAATCAAATACAATTTCAGAACATCTCAACACAAGCCACTTCGTAGGCTAAAGCAAGAATAGCTTAGACTGTTGAGAGCGACCTCCACAAGGGAAGTAGAATTACCTGCAGCAATCATGACAAGACGAGAAGTTTGGCAACCAATTTTGCGATCCCCAGTCATGCCAAATGGGCAGTCGCATGTGTACTTGCCAGGCTCATTCTTGCAATTCCCAATGGATATTGTCATGGATCCGTGCACTTATCAATGTCTATATCAAGCCAAAACGATCAAGATTCTTCCCTTGACAAGGTCTTCACCTACAAAGTTGGTGGCTCGACACTGAAAAGTACCTTAAATCTTATATGCATACTCACGAGCCCTTTCATGGGCTTACAACGATATTGAGCACTAAAACCACATCCTCTAATATCCAAAAATTCAATCCATAATCAATCTCATAATCCACAAAACATTTCATGAACCAATCATATAACATTTTTTAACTCAGTTCATCCGATATAAATACTTTTTCGTAAAGCAATTCTCATATCATTTCATAAACCAAATTCAAAATCAATATCTATAACTTTTTGTGATTTTTTCATAAAACATTTCTCAATATTATTTTATAACTTATTCCATAAACCAATTCACAAAGCTATATATATCATTTCATAATACTTTTCATAAAACTGTTCTCAAATTAAAAGGTAGTAATTGCCCAATCCAAACTTTTATACAACAGACATGCTTTAATTACTCGTATAATACTCAGATATTTATCTCTTTCAAGACATGAGTTTACAAATCCATAGAAGAGATAGCACTACTCACTTGGATATTTCTTAAACCAAACAATAAGTCTCTCGAATCGACAAACTCGCACTCCTATGATATAAGCGAGAAATAACATCAAAATCAAGTAAAACGCTATCTCAACTAATGGCTTGACTAAACTATGCATAAAATGATGCATACGTACTAATAAATCTCATATCCTAAGCGATTATTCAAGATGTCCACAATACAAAACTTGAGCGCGAAATTTGGTTAAGCCATAACTCTTTCCATTGAACCCTATTTCAAATGTTTTCACAGTCAATAAAAAGTTCTTTCAACATACTATAAGGACCCCAACTCAACATTCTTAAAATAATTAAAAAACCAACAAAATATGGCCCCGAAATTGCTAGATGTACACTGTTTATCATGCGTGGGAAATTTTGAAATTTTGTTTTAGGCAAACCGTAAGCTCATCAAGTTTTGTAAAATCCTATGAGTCTAAAGACACCCTAAACTTCATATATACACTCACACATACATATATACATACATACATGCATGGTTTAACGACTCAAAAAGGATTTCATGGCTCGAATCTCACATAATTCTAAATTCCAAGCTCTAAAATCGAAACTACTCCAATTGAATGAATGAGAAGCACGAGTACTTATTGGGCATTACATTACTGAATCAAGCTGGCTCGGCAAGATGCCCTTAGCTTGTACATGCAAACCCCTTTCCCCTTCTTCTCCTTTCCTTTTTCCCTCTTTCTTCGCTTTTTCTTCTTTCTTCCCGAACTGGTTCGACCAATGAGCTGAACACCCTTTTTTTTTTTTTTTTTTTTTTTCTTTTCCTCTTCTTTTTTTTTTTTTGACTTTTCAGCCTTTTATTTCCTTTTTCTTTTTTCAATCAAAAGTGGGTCCCACCGCTCCTTTTGGACTTGGTAAAAAATATTTGAATATTACAGTATGTGAAACTGAAATTCGAAAGAGTAATTTCCTGTTAAAATTTTCAATTAGATATACAACCAGTCTTTCATAATTATTCATTCGTTAAATAAAATGGCTATTCCTCAGAGCTCTGCAATTTATAGCTAGAACAGAAGTGAGTACAATCATGCATAATCCCCGTACTTAATTTAAAATAGAATCACCCCTTATAAAAACTTTAAAATAGCTAATTAATCGGGACCTTAATCAAAAGATCAAGGACGAGCATATGACCATTGGTTTTGTTTCTTGTACATTTCCCCACACTAGAAACCATGAATCAGACGCTAGAACTGGTTGTGTCCGCTTCGATGTCAAATACCAAAAGATCAATCGACTCCGGTTTGTTCATTGCACTAACTGCAGTCCAGAGAGAATCACATCTTGTCTCGTCGAGTAAACCTTGAGTCTCCTCATTGTTCCGTTGATCTGCCCACAATTTCTTGTTGATCCTGGCCAGTTGCTTGGCCACTTCCCACATTGTTGGCCTACTCACGCCATTATAATTCAAGCACTTTCTAGCAAGCGAACCGACCGCCTCGATCTCCCGCACTTGCTTCATCGGATGCCTCAAAATTTATACTATGGAGGAGTGTTCGGTTCTCCACAGAGAGATGAAAGATCGAATAATGTTGATTTTTTCCCCAGATTTTGCATGTCGAGTTGGTGTCTCTCCGGTAAGGAGCTCCACAAGGACAACCCCGAAACTATAGACATCGCTCTTCATGGTTAATTCCCCATTAGTGAGATACTCAGGGTCAAGATAACCTATTGTGCCTTGTATTCTTTCGGCTATATGAGTCTTTCCGGGTGAAATCAAAATCGAGGCTCCAAAATCCGATATTTTAGCAGAGTATTTCTCATCCAAAAGTATATTCAGAGACTTAACATCGCCGTGAATGATCGGCGGGTCGGCCAGGGAATGCAAGTACTCAAGGGCCAAGGCAGCTTCCAAGGCAATCCTAAGGCGATTCTTCCACGAGTGCAAGACTGTTGATCTCTTGTCATGAATGTGGTGATAGAGAGTCCCATTGGGGATGTATTCATAGACCAACAATGGCACTTTTGTCTCCAAACATATGCCCAAGAGCTTGACCAAGTTCCTATGATTCACCTGGGAAATGATGCCAATTTCATGTAGGAATTCAGCATGAGTGCTTAGAGAGCTGTCTTTGTTCATGTCTTTTGACTTATTGACAAGGACATCTCTAGGCTTCTTGATCGCGACTAAAACGTCGCCGTTGATTCTTCCTCTGTAAACTGAAGCAAAACCACCCTCACCGAGCTTGTTGCTAGTGTCACGGGTCGATCAATTTCGGTCGATCCAACATCGTGCGGCCTTAGGATCGGTGATCCTAAGTAAGCCTTTTCGCTCACACACGCACAACACAAAGAGTTGGAAGCACAAAGAGCGTGTATATTCACTTTGAATGAGCTGAGGTCAGGTGAGGGAGAGGGATCCCTTTTATACAAGTTCGGGACTAATCTCGGCCGTGGATCGTCCCTCCGATCCAACGGCTGTGTTTGAATTCGTATCATCATTACAAGGCTACCAACAGGCCACTTGATGGCTACGTGCATGGGAATCAGCCATGGTGCAGGCACAAGTCAGAAGCAAGATCAGGGGCAGCATGGACGATCTTGGACATGCTTGTCCGTCGGCCGTGTCATTCTCCCCCACCTAATCGGGCGACGCCCTCGTCGCGTTGTGGCATGGAATGCTTCGATGTGTTTCTTGAATTGCCACATGCCCTCGGAGGGTTCCCAACTCGCTTCACTCTCGGGAAGGCCTTTCCATCGGACGAGGTACTCCCTTCTCGGTGCACGATACTTCTTCCGTATGATCCGATCGGCCATGATGCATTCGACATCCCGATCATAGGAGGTCTTTGCTCCGAGGGGTGCTCGTAGTGATGTGCTCCGATCCGGATCCTCCTCGTCCGCATGGAACGGCTTCAACATGCTCATGTGGAACACGGGGTGTAGCTTGAGTTTGGATGGTAAGTCCAGTTTGTAAGCCACCTTCCCGATCCGCTGTACTACTCGGAAGGGGCCTTCGTAACGACGGATGAGTCCTTTGTGTATGTCCCGATACCGAAGGACGAGGTGCAATTTGGCCAGCACCAAGTCTCCCACCTGGAATTCTACATGCCGTCGCTTCCGATCAGCCCACTTCTTCGTGCGTCTTGAGGCACGATCTAAGCACGCCCGCGCCAAGTCTGCATGTTCATCCCATTCCTTGGCCATCTTGTACACGGAAGGGCTGCTCCCTCGATATCCTGAGGCGATCGCGCTCGGAGTGAGCGGTTGTTGCCCGGTCACGATCTCAAACGGGCTTTGGTTTGTGGATTCGCTCCGCTGCAAGTTGTAGGAGAACTGAGCAACATCGATCAATCTAGCCCAATTCGCTTGCGTGTTGCTCACATAGTGCCGAAGATAGATTTCTAGCAATGCATTCACCCCCTCCGTCTGTCCGTCGGTTTGGGGATGCATGCTGGTGGAGAAATTGAGATTCGTCCCCAACAACTTGAAGAGTTCGATCCACAACCGCCCGGTGAATCGAGGATCGCGATCACTCACGATCGTGCGTGGAACGCCCCAATATTTGACGACGTGCTTGAGGAATAGCTTGGCTGCTTCCTCGGCTGGGCAATCCTTGGTGGCCGGCATGAACGTCGCATATTTAGAGAATCGATCCACCACGACCATAAGGGTCCGACACCCTTCGGACTTGGGCAAGTTCACGATGAAGTCCATCGAGACACTTTCCCATGGACGTTCCGGTATGGGCAACAGCACAAGGAGTCCCGCGGGCGACCGTTGCTCGATTTTGTCTTGTTGGCAAACGAGACAGGTCCGCACATAGGCCTCAACGTCGTCCCCCATATGGGGCCAATAGTACTGATCTTCGACAAGTGCCATGGTGCGGTGGATTCCCGGATGTCCCGCCCATTTTGAGTCGTGGCACTCGTGTAGGATTTCCTTCCGAAGCTTCCCGTGGAGCGGCACATAGAGTCGCCTTCCTTTGGTGTAGAGGAGATCATCCTCGAGCCAAAATCGCCTCGTCTTGCCCTCTTGAGCGTATCGAAGGAGTGCTTGGGCCGTTTGGTCGTGTTTCAGCCCTTCCTTGATACGATCTTTCCATGGACAATCGGGCCGGCTCACCATATTGGCCAATTCGAACTTCCTGCTTAGGGCGTCGGCCACGGAATTGGATTTTCCGGGCTTATATTCTAGCGCATAATCGAACTCGGCTAGGAAGTCTTGCCACCGAGCTTGTTTCGGGCTGAGTTTCTTCTGAGTTTGGAAGTAGCTCGTGGCCACGTTGTCGGTTCTTACTACGAACCGTGATCCCAAGAGATAGTGCCTCCACGTGCGAAGGCAATGTACCACCGCGGTCATTTCCTTCTCTTGGACCGTGTATCGTCGCTCGGTGTCATTCAACTTCCAAGATTCGAAGGCAACCGGATGCCCTTCCTGCATCAAGACACCACCGATAGCAAAATCAAAAGCATCGGTTTCTACCTCATAAGGTTTGGTGTAGTCGGGCAGCACAAGAACCGGTTCTTTGGTCAGGGCTTGCTTCAACCGCTCGAACGTCTTTTGACACCGGTCTGTCCATTCCCACGGCCTTTCTTTCTTCAACATGTCCGTGAGTGGCACGGTAAGGTTCGAGTATCCCCGGATGAAGCGCCGATAATAATTTGTGAGACCGAGAAAGGATCTCAGCTCCGTCACCTTGGTTGGAGGCTCCCAATCAACGATGGCGCGGATTTTGGCCGCGTCCATCCGCACTCGTCCGCCCCCGACGATGTGCCCAAGAAAGGGGACTTCCTTTTGTGCGAAGGCACATTTCTCCCGTTTCACATATAGATCGTTCTCCCGAAGGGTCCGAAAGACTCGGCCCAAATGCTCGATATGTTCCTCAAGCATCCGGCTATATATGACAATATCATCAAGGTAAACTACGACGAACCGATCGAGGAACGGATGTAGTACCTTGTTCATGAGAGTGCAAAACGTAGCCGGTGCGTTGGTCAAGCCAAAAGGCATGACGAGGAACTCGTACGATCCATATCGAGTCACACATGCTGTCTTAGGCTCATCCCCCTCGGCAATCCGCACTTGATAGTACCCCGATCGGAGATCTAGCTTGGAGAACCATCGGGCTTCCCCGAGCTGATCGAACAAGTCGGCTATGAGAGGGATCGGATACTTGTTTTTGACGGTCAGCTTGTTCAATGCCCGGTAGTCGATGCACATGCGGAGGGATCCGTCATGTTTCTTTTGGAACAAGACCGGGGCACCGAACGGGGCCTTGGATGGCCGAACATACCCAGCATCGAGCAACTCTTTGAGTTGTTTCCTCAGTTCTTCCAACTCAGGCGGGGCCATTCGATAGGGAGCCATGGCCAGTGGTCGAGCATCGGGCACGAGCTCGATCCGATGATCGACTTCTCTCCGAGGAGGGAGCTTCTTTGGCAGCTCGGGTGGCATCACGTCTTGGAAGGTGTCGAGGACTCGGGTCACCTCTTCCGGTACCTCCTTCTCTTCCGGGCCTTCCTCCTTCAATGCCGCCAAGAAGGTCACCTCTCCCCTTCGTAATCCTTTGGTCAGTTGTATGGCCGATAGCATTTTCCTATCGTGTCCCGACTCGCGGTAGATCGGGACCATGCATTGACACCGTTTATCGAAGATGCAAATACAGTCCGCGAAGGGCATCACGCCCGCATTGATCCAATCAAGGAATCCCAAACCGAGTATGAAATCATAGTCATCAAGGGGGATTACCTCAATATCCTCTCGGCTGCTCCATGGACCAAGGTGAAACTCCACGCCTTTGGCCATGCTGCTGGTTGGGACTTCTCTAGAATTCACCGTTTTAAGCCAACCGGCATCACTTGTCTCAACCGGAAGATTCAGCTTCTTCGCGGCCTCCTTGGATATGAAGAGATCGGACGCCCCGGTATCCACGAGTGCACTCATCGTGGTCAAAACCACCCTCACCAAGCTTGTTGCTAGCATCATAGTTGTTGGTGGCTTTAGCCAACTGTGCCTCATCGAAGATTTTCACTCTCTGGTTCTTCAAGATCTCTCCTCCATTTTCCCTAAAGTATCTCTCTTTAGCCCTCCTCTTGCATATGAGCAAGACCAGGCCACTAACAACTATGCACAACGTTGCCGCTACAATGACTGCCACACAAAATTGAAAAATGGATGGATCAGTTTCTCTCCCGAATGATTGATTTACCTTGACAAGTAATGAATTTAGACCTTGTAAATTTTAGAACTAAAATTTGTTCTTACGTTTATCGGCTTAAATAATTGACACATCAGCCACCAAATGGAGTATCCGGATTGAGCCACACCATAAAAAATGCCCCAACTTTACCGAAACGCACTCACATTTTCCGAAAAATCACATACACGTGCGCTAAGAGCCATTTCCCATCAAATGCCCGTCGAAGCCACCACAAGCCAAGACGAGAGTCACCGCTCAAAGCCGCACAAACAACAAACTCTCTCTCTCTCTCTCTCTCTCTCTCTCTCTCCGCCCCCCACCCCCCTCTCTCCCCGAGTCTCTCCGTGTACACGCCAAGGTCGACGACCTTGCGTTAGAGGGTTGAGTTTTTGTGTTTTTGAACCCAACTGAGGTAATTTATGTATCATTGGTCATGTGGGTAAAGTTGTAAATTCAATACAACGGTTGCACCTTTTATCCTTTTAGCCAAAACTGGTCAGGGTGTATTAAAAGAAAAAATAAGTGTGGTGGGTGCAGTCGAGATCCGACCAAAGAAAGGAAAACAGGGTGTGGCCGTGTGTCTCTCTCGGTCAAAACTGAGAAAGAAAAGGAAAAGAAAAAGCCAAAAAGGAGGGGGGGCAGGGAAACGGAATCTCGGGTCATAGCAGATCATAACACCATACAAATTTTCTCGGTTTCTATTCAAAATACAAAAAAAAAAAATAATTTTTTTATGTGATAATCATCAAGTGATTGAGTACTCATTCCCCAAAGATCCTAAGAAACACCCCAGAGGAGAAGCGTCACTTTTAGAGGAAGAACTGTCAGAGACTATTGTCATGGACCAGAGATTTCAAGACCCGAGCGGCCAAAAAGATGATCCACACGATCAGCAAGACTTGAAGTGTCTTGGGCTCTAAGGTTTTCATAAGGATTCTAGAATACTCTCAAGGACGGTACAGGATATGTATACTCAAGATATTTCTTGTATTTAATGGGATAGATGATAGTATTGTAATTAATAGGATAGATGGTAGTTGAAAAGATAGTAATTGAAAATCCTCATGTTTAAGTAGTAGTGCTCTCCTCATTTGAGCAATAGAAGTGCATTTTCTCTTAGAGCTTCTCTCTCTAGGATATATGTAGTGAGTGAGCGTTTGTTCCTTGGGAAAAAGGCTCAGTTTAGGCGACCCAACAAACCAAATGAAGCCTAAGTTGCCACACCGTCTCAATCTCAAGTATCGACCCATGATACTAGAGTGGGTGTTTCTCGAATCTAAGTGAATGAGCTTATACTTGTAAGCAAACGAGTTTATAGACTCTAAATTGCTAGTTTTGTTGAAGCATTTTGAGTGATAGAGGTTTATTTGGTGCCCGCCACTTTGTCTACATCCGTGTCATGATTCGTGATGTTCTTGTGAAATTATTTGGGGAATTATATTAGCCAAGGGTTGCTTGTGGGGTATTATTGAATGGTGCGTCGGGTTTGCATTAGGGGAACTGTAACTAGTCGAAATTGGTGATCGGGTGTGTCAATGTGAAAGGAAACATCATGATGCTACGCCAAAATGATAGGCTGTCATTGAAGAGTCTAGTTCTAAGAAAATTGCCCCTACTTCTCAAGGCGCGTGGGGATTTCTTTGATGAAAGCACATTGAGGAGTTGATAAGGTAGTTAAAGTTAAGGTTTCAGATGCTAAAATGTGTGTTCAAGACATTAAGCATAAATGAGTCGGAGCCCATTGACAACCATATCAGTGACTGGTGATCACTAGAGTTGAATGTAGAGTGAGAACAATTTGAGAACATAAAAACATAAGCCGGATCAATAGCAAGGGGACTCATAGTCTAGAGCAAGAGCAGCTTAGAATGTTGAGTGACCATCACGAATATATTAGAGTTACCTGCAGCGATTGTGGCAAGACGAGAAATATGGCAACTGACTTTGCCATCACCATCCATGCCAAACGGGCAGTGGCATGTGTAGTCCCCGGCTGTATTCTTGCAATTCCCATGACATGGATATCGTCCTGGATCCTTGCACTCGTCGATGTCTATATCAAACAGAATCAAAGGTGAAACTGTAAGTGTACGTTCATGCGTTATTTTGCTTCTTAAAAATGACGTCTTGGATGTATTGAAGCATCTAACTCAACTCAATGAAGAACTGGCTGGAGGATGCTGGATCACGGAAATTCTGGCCCAATTCAAACCAAAAAATTTTGGCAAAGAGAACGGAAGAATACCTTCACATCCCGCGGAGGACAGCGTGGGGGCATAGGGATTCCCCGCGTACCCAGGCTTACAGACGCAACGATAACCCTGCCCGTTCCTGAAGTCAGAGCAGTTACTGTTGGCACCGCAGGCATAGCTCGATGGGTTCGATTGCACTTGCTTGCAGGTCAAATTCCGTTCAACCACCCAGTCCACGACAACCCTTGAGAAATTTTTGAGCATATCAGCCGGGACAGGTAGCTTGTACTCGGAGACATTAAACGACTCCTGGTCCACCACGAATGCTGATCCGCAAGAGCTGAAGTTCTGAACTGCGGTGTAATTCGTTGAGCTTCTCATTGTTATCCTGAGGCTCCTCAGGCTCTTGGGGATGGACGTCTGACAGCACCCGAGGCCGGAGCAAGCACTCTCGGCTGTGAAGTCGACGTCCTCGCGGCAATAGGAGAGGCATCCACTCCCGGATTTCTTGGTAGCGTCTAAGAAAAGAGCTGACGTGTCGCAACCGAAGACAGTGAACTTGTTCCGGGTGTCCGAGACTGTATAGTGCCCTTGTTTGCCCAATGTGATCTGTGGGTTAGGGCGAGAGCCATTGAGGCGACCGCCACTCTCGTCACGACAGTCGTATGCTATGTAATTGCCAATGGTCATCGTCCCGTCCTCCACAGATATGTTGTACACCGGAACGTTTTCGCCGAGTATCAGTTCCCCGGATGTGTGGTCGCATGTGAGGGCGAGGTTGGAGTTCCACGCGCAACTTTCGTTGAGCCCGAACGGGAAAGGCACGCTCACGTTGCCGCACGTTCGGTCGCAGTTGTCCTTCTCGGCAAAAGTGGCCAAGGCCAAGGCCATCGGAAAGAAACACAACACCGCCGCTTTCATCTTTTATGTTTCTCCAATCTGTGCTTTCCTCTGGCTCTCCTCTCACCGGTTTTTATAATCCTACTTTCGCTGATGCCGATGCCTCCGCGGCGGCCAAGTCAGTGAGCACATTGGAAACTTGCCTGAATATAGACACTGCTTTCATTTTCACTTAAAATTCAGATGTTCTAGAGCCGTGATTGTTTTACAAGATAGAGAAAATTTTCAATTCTCGAAGTATTCATTGCATTCAGCACAAGAAAAATCTGTTCTTCAAATCTACAAGTTTCATAATTGGTTATTTAATAAGTACTCTCGAGGAACTCCTTAATAAAATCCTTTTCAGAATATTCCCTTTGCTTAAACTTTTTATTAAAAATAAAAATTGACAGATAAGTTTCATTCTCAATAGAAATTCCAAAGTCCTTTCCCTCCATAATGAGCCACCTCATTTGACTTACTATTACTATATAATGAGCCGCCTCATTTGACTTACTATTACTATAATGTTCCAATAAACTAATCGGTCACTTAAAATCTGAAATGAGTGACAGAATTTTAAGTTTTATTAATTTAAGATTCCGTTTCAAAGCCTTCGCATAAGGCGACCTCCGTGGCTGCGGCCCCCGACGCGGGGGGACATCTGGGATGGAGTTCCCGCATCTGGGCTGTGCCACACCTGTTGCATTTAAGGGCTTCAATCTCTCTCTTCAAAAACAACATTAGACATACACATATATTATATTACATATATATATATATATATATTTCCCTGCATCTTTGGGCCATAACTATTCCGATTTTCACAGGACATGTGGCAAACTCCTCACATTTTGCTCCTTCCTAGGATTCAAAAAATATTTAACTTTTCATATTGTTTAAGGATTTCAATAGCCACATCTAATATCGTATGTGGTGCTACGATAGCAATTAATTGTCACTTAGTGCCATAATGGCAGCACCTTCACAAATTTTATATATATATTGAAGGACCCAATAAAAAAAATCATAGGCTTGATTGAACATTATGTAAAAGTTCTGATATCATGATTTGGTTCGATAGAGTCATCACCAAAATCCTCTCCATGCAAAAAAATGTGTTGGTAGACATTTTTCCTTTTGGTAAGAAGTATTGATAGGGGAGACTATTGTGGATGATAACTGTGGAGTTAATACTGGAGGTATGAGTATAGGGAGTTGGTTGAGTGACTTGCTATAAGATAGCCTATATCATAGTGGGATTTTCACCCACACTTTCTTTCTTTAGGCCGGTGAGACTATTATCCATGCCTACTTGACGATAATTAGGATTGAAAAACTTTATTGTGGTATCAATCTTCATCACTGAAGACATTCTAATTCCCAGTTTAGTTTTATCTTCCTAATTGAGAGGGAATGCGAGAGTAATATGAGATTTCTCATCCTAAGATGGATTTCTCGCCTATTTTTTTTCCTTCAGCCTTTTAAATACCTATTCATGTTCAATTACAGATCATAAACTACATGTAAAATTGCCTTTTTTTTTTCGGTCTTTGACATGACAGGTGGTCTATTATACATCCTACCTATGAATGAAGAGATTCGAGAAGTGACGTCTCGCATAATTGCCACTTTACCTTCCCCAATAACTTGTTTGACTTCCACTTTCTCCTTTGACTTCTGCATTAATTTGTTTACGCTTTCATCAGCATATCTTCCGGGGAAATAATTCACGGCCGGCATCGATACTATTTAAAAAAAAAGGGCCACACCTCCATCAATGATGTTTTCAATGAAATCAGGTAGCTGTTTTACGCGGTGCTTTTGCGAAATCTAGAATAGAAAATCTCACTTGCGATTTGCTTAAATCCCATTAAAAGAGATTCCTTAAATATTGAAAAAAAAAAGGAAGAGAGAGAAGATTTTAATCTAAATAAAATTAAACACTAAAGGGCCACCTTCCAACGTGGAAGGGGAAGGTAGGGGTTTGAATCTCCACATTCTCAAGTGGTTGGGGTGGGGACGATTTAGTTTCAAGTGTAGGTTTTGACTCTCATACCCTATAAGGAGGTAGGGTAAAAGTCTGAAAGTAAGAGTTAGAGTAAAAATAGAATAAAACAAAAAAAAAAAATAAAAATAAATGTTACAATATAATAATCACGACTATGAAAACAATATCACTAAAAAGAGCTCATTAATGTTATTAAGAATATGCATTAAATTTCCAAAATACAAGAAAACTCTAGGAGTTTTGTTTTGTGGACTGACGATGCTATTATTCTACATTTCCGTAGCTTCTCGTTCTTTGTGCTCGAGTTAAGTTGGTTTATAGAGGCTTTTGTTATTTTGGATTTCTGAGACTTAGTCAGAGGAGTTTTCACCATAGTAAAACAATGGAATTGACTTTACTGACCTCTTTTTGATCTTGTGCCTACAAAAATATACTCCTCCCTATTCCTCTCTACTTTTCCTTTTCTAAGATTTTGAGACTCTAATGCAAAATCCTACTGCTGTGGCATATTTGTTTAGTAATTCATAAACCTCCTCATCAGAGTTAAAACGCCATACCCATGCCCGTATTGGGTGTTTTGCTTCTCCTGTTTTCTTGGTATTAAAAAGAAGAAGAAGAAGAGAGAGATATTTCATACTTATTCAATGTAACACTAGCTTAATTTTTTATTTTTTTTTTATGTCATGATTCCTTCTTCATTATCATATTATTGGTCTCATTTTCATCGCATTGATGTTATTTTGATCAATCACTCTACTTTTAATATGAGCTTCATCTATCTAAAAGGGATATTTTTTAAAAGGATTAAGATATGTATATCTAAACAGAAATTGATGTTAAATACCTTTTTTCTCACAATGAGAATCACCAACACAAATTGATAAATCATTCTTGTTTAAAAAATAGAGACTGACTTGTATTTTCATTCATAAACCAAAAATTTTGCTCGTCTTTGTATTTTCAATGGATTTCAACATGTTAAAATAATCCAAACTAGATGTTGTTACTATTTGACTGAGCAATGGCCATCGTTTGAAAGTTGCACTTCAATTTCTTATGAATTTTTTATTACCGGATTATTAGAACTTTAGATATGTATGTTTGAATATATCAGAAACTAAAGTTTGTGATCACAACAGCACCGCTAGAAATACTAGCTAACGGTGCTCTTATGCTAGAGCCATTCTTTCTACAGTATAAGTGGCGAGAGCCACTATAAATGCGTGCGCACTGGTGTTCCTGTACAAAGTTAATTTAATACCTCTTCCCCCACCATCTTATAAAATTTAGAAGTCTTCCTGTACATGTATTTCTATTTTTTTTGTTTTTGACCTTCAGGAATCTTTAATACATGAAAAACAGACTTTTATACAGGGGGGAGGCGCTTCCACTTTAAAGTAACAGCTTTTCTTGTTTCTTTCTCAAAAGCCCTCGACTCTTCATAGAAAGACTTCTAAATTTTATAATTGAAAAAGATGAAGTCAATATAAACTTTCTAATTGAAAAAAATAAATAAATAAGTCTACCGGATGTATTTGCATAGCAAGACACCGACTTGTGTGGGAGTGGGGTTGTCAAATGGGTGGCTCGGGTTGGGACGAATATAGTTCAATGCATATTGATCAATTTAACCATTTAAACCCATTTTTATACAATAAATTTAATGAGCCATATCCGATTGGTATTATGAAAACACATCAATATTCCAGAAAAATTCATACCCATCCATTTAACCCCATTTAATTCTTTACATTTATATCTTATTTGGATAAAAACTTCATATAAAATTTAAAAACCAAATTAAACAATAAGGTAAATAAAATAAAATTTTTTAAAAACCTAAAAATTGATATACTTATAGAGAATTTAGGGTTGGCAAAATGGGTGTGACTCAAATTTAATGAGTCTATTTTTGTATGGGTGACTATTTTTTTTTTTTTCGAGATAGTAACTCAAACGGTCCCTAAAATTTACCCAAATGTATAATTTGGTCCATGAATTTTTAATTTATTCAATGTGGTCCCTAAACTTTTGCTTAATGTGATTAATGAATTTCTAATTTGTTCAATGTAATCTTTAGACTTTTAGTAATGTTCAATATAGTGCCTAAATTGTATGAACGGACTACATTGAACATTTTCATATAGTTCAAGCACTATACTGAACATATATAAAAAGTTCATGAATTACATTCAACAAATTAAAAGTTTAGGACCACATTATACATTGGGCTAAAGTTTATGGACCGCATTGAATAAATTAAAAGTTCATATATCAAATTGCACATCGAGTCAAAATTTATGGACTATTTGTATCATTTTCCTTTTTTTTTCCTAAAGGTGTTATAAACGAGTTGAGAAAAAATAAATACCACAAAAATAGATCATAAAGTGAACCATATTTTAACCTATTTTCGAAAAGCCACACGCACTCATGCAAGTTATGTGGGTTTGATTCTACAAATAGTTCATACGTCTTCAATGATCAAATCGAGAATCATAAGATTCTACGAATTTACCAAATTAATGGATAAAGTTCGAAATTCCAACATTGCTTTGCTCAATTATATGCATATCAATAAATTAGGAAGAGGTCACACCCTATGTACTTGCATTACCAGTAGAAAACTCAAGTCCGAAACAGGTCAAGAGCAGGTAGAGCCTGTTTAACCCTCTCGCACAAGAAAAGATCAAATATCAAATCTGAGCTTTCCCATTAGAAGTCCAGTAAATAAGCTGACAACCAATCAACACAACGAAAGAACATATCGTCTGTATTGCAAGAACTATATCACATCATACAATGATCACCAACAGACGGAAGACAGTTTGAAATGGTAAAACTACAGACCATTCACCGGATTAAATTCCTAAACAGAATATGTGATGTACAGATCGCATCCTTCATTTCTACACACTAGAAGACTAGTCTAGTCCTGACACAAGTGTTTGCAGAAAAAGATTTTGACGGCACTGAGATCCTGGTGAAGTAGTATCAACTCTTGACTTTGTTCGGCAAATTTTGCACCAGGGGCAAAGCATCGAGACAGTTGCCGTAAATCTGATTGATCTTCTTGTGTCCTTTTCATATCTCAGTAGGCATTTCTTGCTCTGTGCTTCTTTAGTCGAAATAGGACCCTTTGCTGTTATGAGAGAAGGCCCGTCGTTGATATGAGCTATTAAATAAAAAATTCGGAGAATCATTAGTTATAGAAACTAGTATATACACGCACATCTTCGGTGCATCGTACGAGCTGTCAATTTACTCACCCTCAGTGACGGTGCAACGCATGCAGCTATTAATTATCATGTACTAGTAGAATTCGTCAAATTCCATACAATTCAAACGGGCATACACCCACGTCACCGTTGGGCACGTTCTCTATTAGACATTGGATAATCACCCCCCAATCATACTCCAAGGTCAAATCATGATGCAAAAGGCTGTAGAGCTTAGAAAACCCCAACAAACGCATCTTCTGTGCATCATACAAAATGTCAATTTACTCACCCTCAATTACGTTTGCAACGCACAGCTATGTAGTTATCATATATTAGCAGAATTCGTCAAATTCCACACAATTCAAACGGGCCGGTACCCAATGAACGAAAAAAAAAACAGAGGCCGGCACCCATGTCCCCGTTGGATCATTCCCTTGTAGACATTAAATAATCACCCCCCAATCATCTCCAAGATCACCTCATGATGGAAAAGCTGTAGAGCTTAAAAGATCCCAACAAGTTTCTTGCCTCAAAGCTCGCTCACTCCCTGATAATATAACCCCATGAAGCGTGCTCTAAGAAGCATTTTGTCAAACACATTGAGGCTATTGAAATTCCGGGCAGAGTTTTACACGAACCCAACGCCCATGGGCAACATGAAAGCAGAAACTTGCACAAGTCGCAGACACTCGTGCAGATCAGTAGAAACTATTGCAATGACATGTAAGGTTCAAATGGTGTATGTTAAATATTCTAACACTCCCTTTCATGTGTAAGCATAGAAATATTCGATTGGGGAGGTAAATAAGAGCCTAAAAAAATTCGAACTTAATATATCTAACTCTGATATCATATGAGATTTTGGCAGGGCCACTGTCAACTGTTTTAAAAATTTAAGTTATTAGATAAATGCGTGATTTGTTATTTAAATAAGCTTACACTGAAAATTGCCTTGCCTATACTCTCATTTCATCACCTACACCATAACGAATGCTCCAGACCTTGGAAGAACCTAAAAGATGGCTTCTCAACACAATAATTCAACTATAGAGAGAACTAGAACAAAATAGCGTAAATAGTTTGATTCGGAAGGGAGAAATTCATGAAGATGGAGAGAGCTTGGTGTTGAACTTGAGAATGCCGAAGCCGCGAGGAGCAGGGCCAGCGATGTTGAAGGCTGAGAATGAAAGGAGAGAGGACGACGTTGATTGGGAGCTCGAATATGTTGATTAGCTGCTGGCCATGGGAAGCGGTGAAGGTCTGGTGCTGAGCTCCGTCGAATTACTTCACGCTCTTAATTGGGTACATAGTTGGTGTAGGGTGTGCGGTGGGCTTCGGAAAAATGGACTTTTTTTTTACCGACCAGAAAAAAAAAGTCCGTTTATGAGGAAAAAAAAAAAGTCCGTTTGTGACCTTTTTTTGAGCTATGGAAAAATGGGTTAAAATATGGGCCACTCGTGAAGAAAAAAATCCATATCGAACTGGACTCATTAAATTTGAGTCAGGAACCCATTTTGCTGGCCCTACATTGGAGAGAAAGACCACTGCATTTAAAAAAAAAAAAAAAAAACTCTTGGACATGTTCTTGGAGAGAGAGGGGAGTCATTATTTGCCTTCGTCTATATGTACTTTGAAGATCAACTATATCGATGAATATCTTTCCTGTGTTGTTATCTGGGTTAGATATAGTAGTTCATTTTAAGCTTTTCTATGAAAGGGCAAGGGGAATCAGGAAAGGACAGAAAAAAAAGATTAACTCATGTTCTATAAAAGAAGTAACAACTAGTAAACTCTCATGTTAGCGTAACTAATTAGGGGGTCAAGAGATTTCCACTTAAGGATTTTAGATCATAGTGCAAATTGCTTTGAGTCAATGATACATATTCAATTTCAAAGTTTGAATTTAATCGTTTCATGGGCTTTATAAATAAGCTTTTGGAAGTGGAAGAAGTCGTGGAAATTCGTTTGCTCTAATAAACAAGCTTTTGACTTCCAAAAGCTGTCCCGGCATGTAGGAACGGTTACTGAAACCCGTCCTCAAAAACGCGTCGTCGCCACGGCCTCCATGGTGGTCACAATATTTTTGTCCGGATTTCAAATCCAATCCAGAAGTACACATTCCTCTTCGGTTCGGCCCGTCCTAAAACCCCAGAAAAACCTTTATTCAGCCCAAAACAAATTAGAGCTCACGCGCTCCACTCTCATCTCAGTACTACCTCGTCTATCCCCCCTAAGCAAATCTGCTGCGATAGAATCGGGCTCCCTCGGCCTTTGATCGTGAGGGAGCAAGAGGAACTCTTTATCTTGAGCCCCTGCCCCGAGAATCACCTACGCCATTGTTGAAGCCATGATGAAGTTCCTCCAATTCCTCACAGCTCGTCCTCGTATCCACGCAAAAGCGGAGAAAATAAAGAGTTCTCGCTTGATCTACGTTCGACTGATATTTCTCCCGTCTTGTCTTTTGCTTTCGAAGTAGGGCAAAGGACTTTGGTGCTCAGAGCCGCCTAGGAGGGCGTCAGTTTTGCTGCTTCGACTAAGGAGAGTGACCCGAAGATTGTTCACGGTCAACAAAACAATTAATATATCCCAATAGGAAAGTGAATTTTCTAATCTAAACTGGAGAAAACACTCCTTGGAGCAACTCTTACTTCTTCACCTTTCACTATTCTTCATGAGTCTTTGTTGTTTTTCATCCATTGTCGAGGTGAGCTCTTCCTTTCGCTCTTCTTCCCTTCTTTAGCTCTTCTTCAACGATGCTCAACATAGCTTTATTCCAGATTGACCGGGGGTGGAGGTGGAATTACCTTACCTATTATGCCGAAAGTAACTTGACCAGGTGTCGATGAAGGAAATTGGGTGATAGGTGTAGGATCTCCTCGTATCTAGATTGACTGGCTTGGCATCCAGATTTATATATAACATCATGGAGGACGTTGGTAACCATGGGCCTAACAATATCAATAAGATATTTCATCATGTGATTAGTCAAGTCGGTTTGTTGTTCCTCAAAGATCCTTATAGTCATGGCTAGGAATACAAGGCTTGGCTCTAGCTCCCTTCTCTGCTTATCGCTAATTTTCCTTAAGATATCAACATCTCTACCTTGATCTTGTTTTACCACAACTTGAGCAGATAATGGCTCATAATGTTTTGTCCTGAATTTTATCGATGATGCAAATATGGAAATTATAATTACAATGCGAGATTGAAAGATAACATATTCGTTTGTTTGTGCTCGTGGGTGGGGGGCTCTGGTGGACAAACCCAAGTATTTATGGTGCTCTCAACGTAACAGCCAATGAGCAGTTTTTTTTTTTTTTTTAAAATAAGTTCTAGCCATGCTTCCATGTCTTTGAGAATCTTGCTGCCGTGCTTATACGTCGCCATGATTTCCTCTCTAGGTGGTTGTTCCCTAAAACTTGTGCCTCAATTTGTTGCTAAGTTAACCTTATTCCTTGTCCCACGAGTCACTGGACTTCATCATTTTACTTACTAGTGATTTTAAGGGTCCGTTCGTTTCGTGGAAAATAATTTTCGGGAAAACATTTTCCGGATTTTTCGGCGTTTATTTCACGGAAAATGAATTCCTTAAGGAAAATGTTTTTCATCAAAAGAAAAAAGTTTTCTAAAGTAGGGAAAATGTTTTCCACTTCAATCTCACACCTTTACAAATCCTGACTTCTTTCTCTCCTTTCTTTTTCTTCTTTTCTTTTTTCATTAGAATTATATTTTAATTTTATTTTTCTTTTTTAATTCGAATTATTTTTAATTTCATTTTTCTTTTTCTTTTTCTTTTTTTTTTTTTTTTTTTTCATATCTTCTTCTTTCTTAACTAGTCGTCAGACTAAGTGAACCTCAAGCTTGTCGATCTCAAACTCGCGCTCATCAATCTGGGAAGCGGAAAATATTTTCCTTACCGAACATCGGAAAATATTGTCATTTTCCTGGAAAATGACTTCTGGCAAAATATTTTCCGGAAATGGCTCATTTTCCGCAAAATGAACGGACCCTAAATATTGTGACTCAATTTTAGCGCTCTCCAGGTTTTTGCTCTTCACTTGGTGTCTCAATCGGTGATCTTTCAATCCCCTTTTAATCTGTATCCTTATGATAATTGTCAACCATGAGCTTGATTCACTATTGTGTGTCGATAGCTCAATTAATGATTATTGATGTATATTAATATTGATAATAATTTCCATGGTGGCCGATAATGATCCACATTTCTAATATGGATAAACTCTAGCCACGTGTTTACTCATGTTGACGATTTGGTTAATTTTTTGGTGCGGACAGTTATTGTGAAGATTAAACATTCAGTACGGGATTACCCATAAACTCAACGATCATCCAAAAGTGAAGAACACGGTTGCCATCCATAATGATTTTTGTATGAAAATGTTAATATCCCCAAACCACATGCAACGCATGTGACACCTGATTCTAGCTGATAAAAAAATTGGTGAAATTATTGAAAAATTAAGGTTCCATTTATTCCACAAAAAACAGCTTAAAAAAATTGCCAGATTTTCCGATGTTTGGTTTATTGAAAATAAACTAGTCAAGGAAAATATTTTTTGTTAATGAAAAAACACCTTCAAAAGTAGAGAAAATGATTTCTTTTTTTTCTTTTTTTGAAGGAGGAAATAATTTTCCCTCATCTTTCTTTCACCTAGACCAAGCATACTCTCCTCCTCCACACTCATTTTAATAATTTTTATTTTCTTTTTTCAAAAACAATTTTTTAATAAATTTTCTTTTTCTCTTTTTTTCATTTGGCTTCTTGCTCGGTTGGTCATCGGCTATCACGACGATTGACGACCGGCCACAAGTGAGCTTGAGCATCGCTAGATGCCTGTGATGTGGCTTGAGCTCATCGATCTAGCAAGGCCTTGTGCCTCGTTGGCCTATGGTGAGCTCAAAGCTCGTTGATCTGACAACTCTTGCTAATCTAACAACTCTTAGCTTGCTGAAGTTTGGTGAGTTCGAGCTCCCTTGTGGCTAGCAGCCCACCAAGTAAGAAGCAAAAAGAAAATGAAAAGAAAAAAAAAATTAAAATTTTTAATTTTTTTGATAATTTTCCCCAAAATTAGATTTTCTATACCAAATAGTGGAAAATATTTTTTAGTCCATTTCAAGTTTTAATCAAATATTGAAAAATATTGTCAAAAAAATGACAATTTGAAATATTTTTTCTACAAGTAATAAATTTTCCGAGAAACAAACAAAGTATAGACCATCATTCCTTGCATTTCATGCGTCGAGCTCAATTAATTCTTTCAACTGATGACTGTGTTCTATGCGGCCCTTGATTTGATCGAGATCCTTACGTGTGCCTGCCAATGTTGCAAATTGGAGAGTTTTATCCGATTGATTGAACTTGAGGTTCACGAACAGATGAGCAGTCAGTGCAAGAAAGAAATGCTACCAAATGGAGGATCCATAGAATGCCAAGACTCACATTTTCCGCATGACCAAATACCGACATGCTTCCTCTCCAGTGGTCGCGTTTCAAGATCGACGACCTTGGATCTCGTTGTTCTTCGACCTTCAACTCTTAGATCGGAGGCCTGTTAGTATTTTTTTTTTCCTCTTAAAATCGATCGAGTTCGTTTTTGTACTTTTGATCACGTGGCTAAACTTGCAGTTTTTAGATAGAGGTTGGACCTTTTGAAGTAAAAGAAAACAGAAGTGTGGCGTGAGCAGTGAATATACGACCAAAACAAAGAAAAACAGAGTGTGGCAGTGTGCGTCTCTCTGTGAATACTGAAAAAAAAAAAAAAAACCTCAGATGAGGGGTAGTTCTGCGGTGCCTGGAATGGATTCTCGAACTGTAATGGATCGTAACTCCTCACAAGTTTTCATAATTCCTATAAAATGATAAGGCAAAATGGGCGAGACTTACTCCCTTTTTTTTTATGCGATAATCATCGAGTGGTGACCAATAATCAATTGGTTGCAAAGTAGAATCAGATACAATTTCTGAACGTCGCAACATAAGCCAGATCAATAGCAAATGGACTGGTAGTCTAAAGCAAGAATAGCTTAGATTATTGGACGGCCATCACAAGGGAATAGAATTACCTGCAGCTACTATGGCAAGACGAGAAAGTTGGCAGCTGACTTTGCCATCACCAGTCATGCCAAATGGGCAGTTGCATGTGTAGTTCCCAGGCATAGTCTTGCAATTTCCTTGACATGGATATCGTCCTGGATCCTTGCGCTGATCAATGTCTATATCAAGTAGAATTGACGGTGAACTGTAAATGTATGTTCATGTCCTTTTTGCTTCCTAAGATTGCGTACTGTTTGGATTGATTCCCCATGTATGCAGCCTCACAAAAGCAACGATAACCCTGCCCGTTCTTGAAGTCGGAGCAGATATCGTTGTGCCGCAGGCATAGCTCCATGGGTTCGATTTTGCTTCCTTGCAGGTCAAATCCCGTTGAACTACCCAATCCAGCACAACCTTCAAGTCATCGTTACACGCTAGAAATCGACTTCAGTATTGCAAGATTCGTCCGAAATCTCATCGGTTTAGTTCAGTGTTCTCAAACTCAGGAGAACAGGGAAGAACTATGCATACGAATGAGAGATTTCCCTGGTTCGGAGCTATGGAGTCTCGATAGTTGCAACCACAACGATGAGGCTCGAGGAGACCGCCGACAGGCTTCTCTGTTCGGCCTCGTGCGGATGTGATGGCGGGTGCTCGGAAAAAAATCAGTTTATGGCCGTCTAGGAGCGACCAAATCAGAAAAGGGATCTTCAGACCTTGAGAGAATTATCCAGACCTTCTCCCCGACCTCCTCCTCTCGGTCCAATCTCCTTCTGCTCCTCTAGCCAACCACTCTCTGGTTTCTGATGAAGAAAACCAGAGCAAAGGGAGCTCCAGGAAGCCTCTTTTCAACCTCCCCGGAAACCTGCTCTCTCTCCCTTTCGGATTCTCCCTGGTTTATCTCTCTAGCTACCTCCCTCGCCTGGTTTTCCTTGACCTCCTTTCTCTCTGATTCCAGCTAGCTCTCCTTTGCTCTAATGGCCGAACACTGTCTTTGCATGAGCGAGCCTCGAGCATGCTCCCCTCGCTTCCGTGGAGAATCTTTTCCGTTAGCTTTGCCAGCTCAGGATTCTAGAAGGTTCTTCTCGGTCATGCTTCGGTCACCGTTGCCACGCCTCATCCTTCGTCACGGACGCTCGCTCTTGGCTATTCCTCTGTTGCGTCACGGTGCTCGCGCGCGTTTTCTTCGCTCCCAAACGTGAGCATGCGAAAGAGAAGGAGCCTGGGACATGGGCCGGGCCTTCTTCTTTTAAGTTCAGGTGGGCTATTGGGTACAACAAAAGGAAAAAAAGGCATGGGCTCAAAGAAAGTGAGTTGGCCGCATGGGCCGATAGAAGCAAACGAAATAAGAGAAATAGGCTGGCTACGCGGGCTTGGCAGGCCCGAAATTTGCTAAAGAAGATTGGGCTCCGAATCTATTGCCTTTTTTTATTTCCTCCTTTTTCACTTTGAGAGGGTATGGCCGAAAGCTTTAAAAATGGTTATCAAGTCTCTCCTTTAATCCTAATACATACGAATATGTTAACATAAGGAGCCTTTACAAAATGCTAAGGCTAAGGGGTAATTTCATTAAGCCAGTGATACAAAAGATAATAAGATGGAAGAGAAGTGCTTAAGTTTTTTATTGTTGCCATTCCACATCAACAATGATGGATTCTAAATGACTTGCACAAATCTCTTTACTCATTTATATGTGTTCTTAATTCTAGTTATGAAAATCTTGGGTGTGCTTTCGCAGCTCACAACCCGATCTATGACAACCTTTGAGTCAACGTGTTCTCGTATATCAACGGGATAAGAAGTTGATGTCCTCGCAGTAATAGGAGGAGCATCCACTCCCGAAAGTCCTAGATAAGGGCTGAGGTGTCGCAGCCGAAGACATTGAGCTTGTTCCGGGTGTCCAAAAATGTATAGAGCCCATCTTTTCTCATCGTGAACGACATGTTAGGATAAGATTCGTCAAGTAGATTACCACTCTGGTCATAACAGTCGTACGATATGTATAATACCAATGGATATCGTCCCGTACGCCACAGATATGTCAAACACCAGAATTTTGTTGTCGAAGAACAGCTCCGGGGGAGAAAAAGTGTGGTTGCAGATGAGGACGAAGTCGGAGTTCCACGCGCAATTTTCGTCGAGCCTGAATGGGAAAGGCACACTCATGTTCCCGCACACTAGGTCGCAGTTGTCCTTCTCGGTAAAGGTGGCCAAGGCCAAGGCCATTGGAAGAAAACATGCCACAGCCGCCTTCATCGCAGCCACCTTAATCTTACCTTTTACCAGTCTGTGCTTCCTGTGGTCTCCTCTTCTCGGTATTTGTAGATCTAGTCTCAATGCGGATCCTTCAGCGGCATTGAAAAACGGACTCATTGATACTGACCTATGGGAGAGAGATTGCTGCGCTTTCCGGAAAACCATATTTTTTAATTCGCATACAAGTTAGTAGATATTATCTATATGTGACCAAATATACATGTGAATACATAGTCACTTTCATTTTCACTCGAAATTCAAAATTTTAAAGCCGTGACTATTCCAAAATGTAGGGAATTTTCCAATTATCAAAGTATTAAGAACATTCATAACACGAGAAAAGTAAGTTCTCTCAACTTACAAGTTTCATGATTGGTTATTCAGTAAGTACTCCTAGGGAACCTCTTAAAGTCACTTGAAAAGAAACAAAAAGATGTGTACAATAACAATTATCAAAAAACGAATAATTTCAATGTTCCGTTAGGAAAACGAAAAGTCTTTTTTCTATCTTCTCTCTCTTTTCCCATTGTCTTCTTCAACCTTCAGCCATGGGCGAGGGTTTGAGCTGGTCTCACCCTCCCCTCCTCTCTCTTTTGTTGATTTTATTTGCGTTTTATTGTTCTTTTCTTACTTTTTCTTCTCTTCTGATTTAGATTTGGGAGCTTTCTTCTCCTGGTCTAGTTATTGACTTGAGAGTTTGACTTCTCTCAATCTAATTTTAGATTTGGGTGCTATCTTTTCCCGATCTAGATTTAGGAGTTTAATAAATTTTCTTTTGGGGATTCGATGCTCCTTTGCTCTATTCTTGTATAGGTTCTCTACCTTCAGTCTCAATGATGATCTCAGAAGTTTTGGAGTTTCGTTGAATTACGAAGATTTGCTCCTCCAAATGTTAGATCTATGTTTGTTTAACTTATTATAGTTGTTTCCATACGACGATGGTGTAGAGAAAGTCAAACTTAGGTGTGCACCACCAATTGGCAATGTCGTAAATTGAAGAAAAAATTTCTGGTGTGTTCATCACTAACAAAGACATGAGATCCAGTAATTGGCCATCGATTTTGTTTGATAGATCTGTTCATGTGGAATGAGTTTGTGCTTAACTTTGCAAATGCTCCATCAATCCTCCTTGTGTTTTGGATTTGGTTTTGTTTTTCAGTATTCATGCTCTGTTTCACTTTGCTTTGTCATGAAAACTATGTACTTCCGCATTCTTTTGAGTAATTAATACAATTTTCTTTTGACCAAGAAATTTCCGTTCTCTTTTTCTTTTCTCATTCTCCTTCGAAACGTATTTGAAGATGTTGTCTATAGGATTATTTCAAGAGGCTAGTACCATTTGATGTTCGACTAACCATTAGCTAACCGCTGTGACATTTGTTCCCAGTCGAACTAGCCATTGCCTATTTATTCTTCTAGCCATTGTGACATGTCCTCTGGTAGCTTGCCTGTTTGCCCATAAATACCTGCCATCTTGTTCATTATTGACGCACTATAATACATACACCAACTTCTATCTTCTATTTCCGATCTCTGTTGGTTGTTGCCACCTTCGAAGATCATTACCAGATCGTCATAGAAGAGACCAACCTAAGGAGCTGCATGCAATACAGTCAAAGGGGATGATTTCCAAAGCTAATTTGGTGAAAAACAACCAGCACCAATCGAGGCACACAAATAAATTTCATAAACATGATTATTGACGACTTATATAGGTAATGCTAGATTAGGACATGTTGATAAGTCATCTGCACTGATAATGCATTCTATGGGTTTAATTTCAGGTATGAATTCTGATAGAGCGAGTGAATGTGAAGTATGTGTGCAACTAAACAGATTAAAAAGTAAAGTGCATCTACTTGTAGAATCTGCATAATTAGAATAATCCATATGAACTTTGGTGACTTCAAAACTGTCCATAATTAGAGGTGGTAAGAAATATTATGGAATATCCATTTATTGCCATTCTAATTATTCAAAAATATGTTTGCTTAAGAATAGAAATGAAGGTTTGAATTATGATATGTTACATAGATTAGAAGTAGAAATTAAAAGAGTTAGATACTGACAAGGAGAAGGAGAGTATGTTTTGTTTAGTGATTATTGTGAAAAGGAATGTATTATTCATGAGATTAATCGTCCATTCAAATGGTGTAAATTAATGGAAAAATTCAATCTTTAATAAGTTAATCAATGGTTCGATTGTTAATACGTGTGCACCCGACAATCTGTGAGGTGAACCCATTTAAGGTTGATATCCTTAGGATAGGAATCAAAACTTACAGTCATTGGTATTTTAAGCCGAAAGCGGGACACCGTCCTTATCGTTCGAGTAAACACCCAATTGAAGTTGAGTTCCTTGGGAAAGATTGCGAACCCACAACCACAGGTTTTTCTAGCCGAAAGCATGGGACGCCCTTGCGGTAGAGTCAATCTCCAGATAGGTTTTCAGAATTTTCCACATAAACCGAAGCAGACCCCTTAGTATTCTAACAATCTAGGCTGCGAATACGGGTAACGTCGCGCATGTAGGAAGTTTAGATCCAACAATGAAAAAGTCTGGCTCCATAGCATCACGAGGGGATGACTTGACAAGTCGTCGGAGAAGACGGACTTTTCTTCTCTCTCTTTCTCTCTCTCTCTCTTTTTGGTCGGGAGGAGAAGACGGACTTCGCAAGTCGTCGTTCGGGCGTCTCAACAAAGAAGGCGGAGTTCACGATGACAAGCGAGTTTTCGTCGTGTGCCACCAGACCGTAGAAGATTCATCAAGGAAGTAGACATTTTGGAGAAGTGATAAAGTAGTCCTTGCCAATTTTCGTGGGTCTGTAGACTTGAGATTTGTACCTTTCCTCGCGCCACCCTGGAAAGATTCATTCTGGGATTAGAAGGATGGTTGACCCAAGAAAGTTTCCTAGTCCTCGCGGATATCAGCTGATATTTCATCAAATTTTTACCCGAGGCTAGTTTGAGGACTCCTGCCATGCCCATGATGGGAGAGAGCCTCGAATCCGCAAATTTAAACTTTGATTGATAGAGTTAAAAGGTGAATAACTTTGATTGACAATGCTCGAAAGAAGGAGACGAAGAAGCCTTTGCTTTATAACACCATATTTCACCTTATTAGAAACAATTACAAAAGTCGCATTTTATAGACTTGATACGCCTTTTATAGACTTAATACACAACTTTTAAACTTAATGACTCATAAATATAGTTTGTGTTCCAAGGAGATAAATTTCTAATAACTTACAGAAAAATGATTAGAGTAGAAATATGAATAGTCATGACATAAAAATACTAACAGATTTCTTAAAATCAACGCTACAATGATGACTCTTCTTTAACGTGTGCAACATGGAGTTGAACAAACATCTTAATGAATTGATAACTTATTGAATTGATTGACAACTCTAATAAATTTGGTTTAATTCCTATCACCACGAACATCCTTTTATTGATTTAATCAATTAAAATTACAATAATATAAAAAATTTGATAAAATATCAGCTGACATTTAGGAGGACTAAGAAACTTTATTGGGTCAACCTTCCTTCTAATCCTCAATGGAATCTAAGTTCTGCGGTCCGCATCTTCCCTTGAGCAGTGGTAAGGGGAATGGACAAATCTCGTGCCCACGTACCACACAAAAACTGGTAAGGACTACTACTTCGTCACTTCTCCAAAATGTGTTCTTCCTTAATGAATTTTCTTTACGGGTACGGCGGCGTGGGATGAGGACTTCCTCGAGAACTCTCCGCCTTCTTTTAATGAAATGTCCGAACGACGACAACTCGTGAAGTCCGTCTTCTCCGACGACTTGTCGAGTCATCCGCTCATGATGCTATCCGCAACATTTATCCATATTCGCGACCTAGATTTGTTCAATCCCCTTACCACCAGTCATGGGAAGATGCAGATCGCAGAACTTAGATTCCATTGAGGATTAGAAGGAGGAAGGTTGACCCGAGAAAGTTTCTTAGTCCTAAATATCATAGATATTTTATTAATTTTTGACCCAGGACTAGCTTGAGGACCCCTCCCATGCACGAACATTTTTTTTACTAATACGATTAGTTAAAATTAAGATAATATAGTATACTAAGGTTTCGTTCATTTTACAGAAAATAACTTCTAATAAAACATTTTTTGAATTTTCCGGCGTTCATTTCACGAAAAATGAATTAGTCAGGAAAATATTTTCCATCAACGTAAAAAGGTCTTCTAAAATAGGGGAAAATGTTTTCCATATCTTCTTTTTCCTCACTTTCTTTCACCAAATACATTTTCCTTGTATTTTCATTTTTTATTTTTCTTTTATTCTTGTTTTAAAAACGATTTTTAATTTATTTTTAATCTTTCTTTTCCTTTTCTTTTTTTTCTTTTTCTTAACTTTCTTTTTTGCTTCATAGGCAAGCTCGCTCGAGGCTGTCAGGGGAGTCAGGCCTCACTAGATCCAGTGAGTTGGGCCGAGCTCGAGCCTCCCTTAGGTCCCCGACCTAGGGCGAGCCTCGACCTTGTCCGTATCTAGCGAGCTTGAGCCTCTCTAGCTCGTGGCAAGGCTCAAGCTCGGTTAGCGCCGATCGCCGGCCGTTGCCATGGCCGGTGACCATCCAAAGAAGAAGAAGCAAAAAGAAAGAATATAAAAACAAAAATAAAAATAATTATAAATCAATTTTTTGAAAAATTTTAAAATTATTAAAAAAATCGATTTTAATAAATAAAATAATAAAAAAATTATTGAAAAAGAGTGCATGGAGAAAAAATGTTTTTTCTTACCTGACAAAGCAAAATATTTCTTAGAAAAGTCACATTTTTCGCGAAACGAACAAAGCCTAATTTATAGCACTTTCTAAAATATTAGAGTTTACCTTTCTATTAATCTTTCCGTTTTCAATACAATATAATATCTATGTTTATTGTCACTAAGCTATGAAATAGACTCGCGATTCTATTACATTGCATTCTTTTGACAAATTAGTGAGAAAAAGCATAAAGCGCTAATGTAAATACTTAAGGAAAACGGGCAATGTGGTAAAACTACAGACTTCTAGATGCGAGGATAAGTGAACTTGTTTTTCAAGAAAGAGTTACGTGCATTATTTAGCCTATGATGCAATGCCACGCTACTTTTAAACATAGATATTAAAACAGATATATGCTTTTCTTAATGGTGCAATACAATATGCTTTTTTTTTTCCTTACAAAAAATCAGATACCGTCAAAATGGTAAAAAATTAGCATTTTAAATCACGGTTTATTTTTTATGCAAGATATTGCTCCTTCCAACATTTGAGGTCTCTAGCTGGCAATTTCAATTATTAAAGTGTACACTCTTCCCATCAACTCACTGCCTCCCAATTCAAAAGCGTAAGTTCACCTATCACGTGGGCAAAGTTGGAAGAAAATAAAAATGTATTTGCATTCGGAAAATACTAAAAACTCAAAGCACCTTCAGACCTGCCTAAGGCTAAAAGTTTTTGAAAATGCAATTACATCTTCCACAAGCTCTCCAAAAAATTTGTCAAATGCAATTTATATTTGCCCAAAGGACCCAAAGCACCCTCGACAAAGCAATTCCCAAACGAAGCCGATATCTAGTTGCAGATGGAAGCTCTAAACAATGTGGGGACTAAAGAGCCAAATTAAAAATTTCATATGTAGTCCACCTTTATGCAAATTACTTTCAGGCTGTTACGCAATGATTGTATTATCGTTTTACATAAGACGTTGTCAGTACGATTCCATAGTCATAATCATAATGGCAATATTTTTAAACTCGAACTTAATGTCAGCAAGTGAATGATTTTACTAAGAGAATCGTGAATCTAAGGACAACATTGTCTTGTAAGTTTATGTTACATAAATCTAGTATGTACCTCCTAAGTTAAAATCTATTTTTTGAGTCATGTTTTTTTTTAGACAATTTGTAGTTTTTGTTGATGAGGTTTTAAGAACCTGTTTTAGTTTCTGAGACTAGGTTAGTGTTTTTGAATGAAATTTGTTTCTGGAATTTTTTTTTTTTTCCAGTGTTTGGATGACACAAAACTAATTGATTTATGGAATATGTTGTCCATGAACTGAGAACAACTAGTTTAGGTCGTGGGAAGATAACTTCCCATTTTGGTAAGAATCGGGAATGGCATTTCATTCAGTCTTGCATGCACTATTCTCTTATACATGGTGTTTTATCTCTTCTTCCAAAAGTTTTAACAATTGTACAGGGTGGTAATACTCGAAAGCGAATATTTTGTTTTGTGAGTAAGTTTGTATAATGGGTTAATACTATAAAAAAAAAAATCTCAAACTAGTACATATATAATCAAGTTACTCCAAACTAATTTTTTACTATCAAAAATCTCAAACCGGTACACATGTGACATATTTATTTCAAATTAATTTTTTACCACAAAAACCTCAAACTAGTATATTTATAACAAATGTATTGTCCGTTAATTTCCGTTAAATTGGATTAATATCACAAAGAATCATAAATTTTTACACCTTTGATAAATGAAGAGTAAAACCTCAAACTGGTACACCCATCATCTGTTATGCGTCATCTAACTTAGTAATTTGATAGTAAAATTTAATGGAAACTAACGGAGGGTAAAATTGCCACATGTGTACAAATTTAAGGTATTTCGTGGTATTAACCCTTATATAATTAATGTACTCTTGCAGCTCTTGCTTCTCTATGAAGCAGCATTTTTTGCTATAGCGACCAAGAAGTAAAAAAAAAAAAAATTCCGATGCAATGCCAAAAGGTAGGAAATTGTCTTCGTGCTTTATTTAGGGAAGAAGGTGTATGTGAAACTGAAATTCAAAAGAGTAGTTTCCCATTAAATTGTTCATATAGACATTCAAGCAGTCTTCCATAATTATCCATTCATTAAATAAAATGGCTATTCTTCAAAGCTCTGAAATCTATAGCTAGAACGGAAGTGAATACAATCATGCATCCCCCGTACTTAGTTTAAAATAGAATCATCCCATAATAAAAATAAAAATAAAACTCAAAGTTGCTAATTAATAGGAACTCAATCAAAAGATCAAGGACGAACATAGAACCATTGGTTTTGTTTCTTGTACATAGCCCCGCACTAGAAACCACGGATCAGATGCTGGAACTAGTATTGGCTGCTTCGATGTCAAATACCAAAAGATCAGTCGACTTTGGTTTGTTCATTTCACTGATTGAAGTCCAAAGAGAATCACATCTCGTCTCGTTGAGTAAACTTTGAGTCTCTTCATCGTTCTGGTTATCAGCCCACAAGTTCTTGTTGATCCTAGCTAGTTGCTCGGCCACTTCCCTCATTGTCGGCCTATTCATGCCATTATAGTTCAAACACCTTCTAGCAAGTGAACCAACTGCCTCGATCTCTTGCAGTTCACCTTCATTGGATGCCTCAAAATTTATTATGTGGGGAGTGTCTGGTTCTCCACAGCAGAGATGAAAAGTTGGAGGATGTTAATTTTTTCCCCAGATTTTGCCCGCCGAGTTGGCGTTTCTCCAGTGAGGAGTTCCATGAGGATGACCCCAAAGCTATAAACATCACTCTTCGTGGTTAATTCACTAGTGATAAGATACTCAGGGTCAAGGTAACCTATTGTGCCTTGTATTCTTTCAGCTACATGAGTCTTTCCGGGTGATATCAAAACCGAGGCTCCGAAATCGGATACTTTAGCAGAGTACTTCTCATCCAAAAGTATATTCAAAGACTTGACATCACTGTGAATGACCGGCGGGTCGGCTAGGGAATGCAAGTACTCGAGGGCCAAGGCGGCTTCCAAGGCAATCCTCAGGCGAGTCTTCCACAATTGCAAGATCGTCGATGTCTTGTCATGAATGTGGTGATAGAGAGTCCCATTGGGGATGTATTCATAGACCAACAATGGCACTTTTGTCTCCAAACATACGCCTAGGAGCTTGACCAAGTTCTTGTGATTCACCTGTGAAATGATGCTGATTTCGTGTAGGAATTCATCATGAGTGCTCAAAGACAAGTCTTTGTTCATGTCTTTTGGCTTCTTGACGGGGATATCTCTAGGTTTCTTGACTGCGACTATGACGTCGTTGTCAATTCTACCACTGTAAACTGAAGCAAAACCACCCTCACCGAGCTTGTTGCTAGCATCGTAGTTGTTGGTGGCTTTAACCAACTGTGCCTCAGTGAAGATTTTCACTCTCTGGTGCTTCAAGATCTCTCCTCCATTTTGCCTGAAGTGCCTCTCTTTAGCCCTCCTCTTGCATATGAACAAGACTAGGCCACTGACGATTATGCATGATGTCACCGCTACAATGGCTGCCACACAAAATTGAGGAATGGAGGGATTAGTTTCTCTGATTTACTTTGACAAATAACGAATTTGGATCTTCTAAATTTTAGAACTAACATATGTTCTTAAATTTATCCCCATAAATACCTGACACATCAGCCACCAAATGGTAGGTGCAATGGATATACGACCAAAAGAAAGGTAAACAGAGTTTGGCCTTGTGTGTCTCTCGGTGAAGACTGAGAAAGAAAAGCAAACAAAAAGAAAAAGAAAAAGGAGGGGATGTGGAACGGAATCCAGCTTTTCGGAGTTTCCATACAAGATATCACCTTACACAAAATCTTAATTTTTTTTTTTTTTGATGTGGTGATCATCGAGTGATTGGGTACCCGTTCTCCAAAGATCTTGAGAAACACCCCGGAGGAGAGTTGCCACTTTTAATGGAAAAACTCTGGAGAGTCGACAACGAGGAGTTGATAAGGTTTGTTAAAGTAAAGGCTTCGTGACCAGTAATCGCACGAGTGAGAACAATTTCAGAACATGTTACCATAAGCCGGATCAATGGCAAGTGGACTCGTAGTCTAAAGCAAGAGTGGCTTTGGGTTATTAAGCGACCGTCACAAGGAAATTAGAGTTACCTGCGGTGATTATGACAAGACGAGAAGTTTGGCAACTGACTTTGCCATCACCAACCATGCCAAACGGGCAGTGGCATGTGTAGTTCCCTTGTGTATTCTTGCAATTCCCTTGACATGGATATTGTTCTGGATGCTTGCACTCGTCGATCTCTATATCAAACAGAATAAAAGGCGAAACTGTAAGTGTACGTTCATGTGCTTTTTGGCTTCTTAAAAATAACGTCTTGGTTGTATTGAAGCATCTAAATCAAACTGAATGAAGAACTGGCTTGAGGAGGTTTGATCACGGAAATTATGGCCCAATCCAAACAAAAAAATTTTGGCTCGCAAAGAGAACAGAAGAATACCTTCACATCCCGTGGACTCTGGGGACAGCGGTGGGGCATAGGGATTCCCCCTGTACCCAGGCTTACAGGAGCAACGATAACCCTGCCCTTTCTCGAAGTAAGAGCAGTAACTGTTGGCGCCGCAGGGATACCTCGATCGGTTCGATTGCGCTTCTCACAGTTCATATCCTGTCCAACTACCCAATCCAGGACAACCCTTGAGTATTCTTTAGCGTGCACATCAGCCGGGACAGGGAGCTTGTAATCGGAGACATTAAACGACTCCTGGTCCACTAGGAACGCTGATCCGCAAGAGCTGAAGTTCGAAACTGAGGTGTAATTCCATGAGCTTGTCATGGATATATTGAATGTCCTAAGGCTCTTGGGGATCGACATCTGACAGCACCCGAGGCCAGAGCAAGCGCTTTCGGCCATGAAGTCCACGTCCTCGAAGCAAGAGGAGACGCATCCACTCCAGAAAGTCTTGCGGTCACCTTTCATAAGAGCCCAAGTGTCGCAACCGAAGACTGTGAACTTGTTCCGGGTGTCCGAGAATGTATAGTACCCAGCTTCGCCCAATTCGGTCCATGCGTCAATGGAAAAGTTCTCAAGCTGTTTGCCATTCTCGTCATAGCAGTCATAAGCTCTGTACATGCCAATGGTCATTGTCCCCTTCTCCACAGATATGTCGAACAACGGAATGTTCTTGCCGAGGGACAGGTTCCCTGATGCGTGGTCACAGTGGAGGACGTGGCGGAGGCTCTGCGCGCAATTTCCAGTGAGCCCAAATGGGAAAGGCACGCTCATGTTGCCGCACCTTCGGTCGCAGTTGTCCTCCTTGGTAAAGGTGACCAAGGCCAAGGCCATTGGAATTGAAAGAAAACACAAAACAGCCGCTTTCATCTTTTATGTTTCTCCAATCTGTGCTTCCTCTGGCTCTCGCCTTACCGGTTTTTATAATCCTACTCTCGTTGATGCCAATGCCTCGGCGGCAGCCAAGTCAGTCATCACATTGGAAGACCGAGTCATCAATTACGACCGTTGGAGAGAGTGTGCAGGGTTTTCCTGAAAACTTACCCGAATCTTAACTTGGCCGATGTTGATATTGCTTTCATTTTCACTTAAAATTCCAACGTTCTAGAGCCGTGATTGTTCCCCAAGATAGAGAAAATTCTTCAATTCTCAAAATATTAATTGCACTGAACACAACAAAAATCAGTTCTTTGAATCTAGAAGTTTCATAATTGGTTATTCAATAAGCATTCTTGAGGAACTCCTCAACAAAATCCTGTTTCTGAAAATTCTCTTGCTTCAACTGCTGACAAAAAATGAAAAGTGGTAGATAAGTTTCATTCTCAATAGAAATCCAAATGTCCTTCGCCTCCATAACGAGGGATCTCATTTGACTTGCAATCACCGAAGCGTTCTAGTAAACTAGTCAGTCACTTAAAATTTGAATGAGTAATCTAAACATAGATTTTTATGCTTTATTAAGTTAAATCTAGCGAGGGACTTTCCATTTTTCGACATGAAAGTTGTAATGGCTGCAGTCTATTAGTTAACCCGCCCATAAGCGAAGATGTTCAAGGAGCAATTTCTCACTTAATTGCCACTTTATCCTCCACTGTAACTTCTATAACGTCCACTTTCTTCTTATCCCTTTTGTCGTACACTAATTTGTTTACATTTTTACAAATATTTCATTTACCAATGTAATTTGAGAGAGCCACCACAAATGCGTGCACATTGGCGTTCTTGCATAGAGCTTAAATACCTCTTCCCCTCAACTATTTTGATTGTAATCTCCTTTCGCCTTACTTTTTATTTTTTCCCCTTTCCTTAATTGTTGAGAATTTTGAATCTAAGAGGATAGTCACATCTTACCTTTTGCACTTTGTGAAAGACATAAACAATCCTTGAGGATAGTGCAGCAACACACCTCATGCGTTCTTGATTTTTATATTTTTTGTCAGTGGTTTTTGGAATTTTTTAAAATAGTAGGAGGACTCAACCATAATTAGCCGGTTATCAAGAGAGAAATTAATGCAACAACCCACCACCATGACCATCCACTTAAAGCTGAGTTCCCCGAGATAGGAATCGGACCCAAATCAATCGATTTTTTGAGCCAAACGCCTAAGAATGCCCTTATCATTAGGTCAATTTTAGGGTAGTCTCTCAAAGTTTCAAATTCATCCAGACTACATAAACAAAATAACACCCGTTAATATTTCAACAAGAAGTGACAACACGGGCTCCATATCAACTTGGGGGATGACTTGACGAGTCGTCGCAAAAGGACTTCACAAGTCGTTGTCGGTTCATGTTTCAACAAAAGAAGGCGGAATTCACACGCAACTCTTCGTCCTGCTAGGGGCAATGTACTATAGAATATTCACTAAGAAAAATGACATTTTGGAGAAGAAGTGACAAACACTTCCTTGCCAGTTTTTCTTTGATGTGTAGACATGAGATTTGTAGCTTTCTCTTGCACCAATCATGGGAAGATGTAGTCTGCTAGAAATTACAATCTGTTGAGGACTAGAAGGGAGGTTGACCCAGAAAAGTTTCTTAGTCCTCTCAAATATCAGCTGATATTTTATCAAATTTTTACCCAAGGCTAATTTGAGGACCCAAGCCATGAACAAACACCTTTTTATTGATATAATTAGTTAGAACTACGATAAAATAATACATTGCTTTGTGGCACTCTCTAAAAGTACTAGAATCGACTTTCTGTTGATCTTTCTATTTTCAATACAATAATATGATATTAATGTTTATTGAAACTAAGTTGTAAAATAGACTAATGATTATATAACGTTAGATTTTTTTGACGAGTTAGTGCGACAAAGCATAAAGCACTAAAATAAACATTAAGGAGATCGCTAATATGGTGATTCAAGAGTTCAAGATGTGATGTTAGGTAAACTTGTTTTTAAAGAAAGAGTTATGTGCATTTAAGATAGGGTTGACACTATCAAAGGTCTCAATTGTGTCACAAAAAAATCCCAAACTGGTACACTAATACCACATTTATCCCAAAACCGGTGCACCCATGCTACATTTATCATAAATTGAATTTTGTGTTACAAAAAATCTCAAATAGATACATCTATGTGATATTTACCTATTAAGATAGATATCTACTTTTATTCCCAATTTTGCAGTACAATATGCTTTTTATTCGTTACGAAAGATCAAATTTTATCAAAATATCATATTTTAACATTTTGAATAAGGTTAGTTTTCAACATATTTCAAGCGAAAATAAAGCTCATTCCAACATTTGAGATCTCAAGCTTGCAATCTCGATTATTCAATTATACACTATTCCTATGGAATCACTACCTCCTAATCCAAAAGCCTAATCCAGCTACCACGATTTCCGGTTGTAGGCAAAAGCCCTCTAAATGTGGGGACTAAAAAGCCAAATCCATATTACATATTCTATCTACACTAATTGACATTGCTTCTAGGCCATCACATGTTAATTTGTATGGTCGTTTCACATTGGATTTAATCAGTACGATTCCATAGTCATAATCATCATTGAAATATTTGTGATCTCGGATTTAATGTCAACATAAGAAACACTTTACTTAGAGAATCATAAATCTAAGGACAGCAATGTTTTGTAAGTTTATGTTACACAAATCTAATTGATATCCCCTATGTTAAAATCTATTTTGTCAATTATGTTTTGGAGAGATTTTGTAACTATTTTGTTGTCGAGTCATAAGGAAAGAAATGTAGAGTTACAAAGATGACCCCACAAAAGGTAGATAAATAGAGCCCACACGTGCGAGACCCTTGAGCACATATATCTCACATCATCAAGAGGACTCACCAGTCCTTAAAAATGGGGTCATAAACAAACGAAGTTCTCCTCTCAGCTTTCGCACGAGCTGTACTTTGTCAAAACATTTTGGAAGCACTAGGCTGACGGTGGGAATTGGATACCGTGAAAATCCACGGTTGCACAAAGCCAGCAACCTTATTCCGATGCTGATGGCCACTGTCTCGGGTGGGCCGGGAGGAGGGGAAGTTTCATCTTCAGCCCCGCCCCGACGATAGTTGTGATGACCCCATCTCAGACCTGTGCTCCATGCGAGACAAGTTCATAGGTCTCATCCCCACCTCCGTGGGGCATCCAAATTTTGCTAACCCTTGATATCTTCAAATATTTATATCAAACTTAATTATAGCTCAAAAAATTATTTAAATGTAGCACCGTATAATTGCTTTAGTCTTTGAAAAGTAACAATAAAAAAATGATTGTCCATTCGTAATCAAATCATAAAATTATAACATATGCCCTTTGCCCTTTTTATATAAAGCATTAAGATAAATATAAAAAGTGACTAGGCCATGGGGTGGGGCGGTTCACGAGCAATGATGAGTGGGGGCAATATTATTTGGCCCCAAACCCAAACCCTTGTCTTGTGGGGCGGGGCAATGTTGGTATTTCGTAATGTAGGTTGAATTGCCATTTCTCCCATTCTAGCGCCTCGGATCGTGCCCTCCATGGACGACATATCAAGTTTCACACGAAGAGAGACAGTTGATTTTACTATGCTGGGAATGAAACATTATGAAAAGAAATGGGGAGCAAAACGATGCCATTTCCCACTCCCAAAATGGCATTGTTTCAATTTAAAAAAAAAAAATTGGTAAAAAAAAATACCAAAGAAACGTCGTTTGAGATCTTCCCCAAATGCACCAAATTGAATCTCAGGAATCCTAATTTGAGATGGCCCCTTAAAATCTAAATGAGTGACCTAAACATAGATTTTTATGCTTTATTAAATTAAATCTAGCGCGGGATTTCCAATTTTTGACATGAAAATTGTAATGAGTGCAATCTATTATTTATCCTGCCTATGGGCGAAGAGATTTAAGGAGCAACTTTTCACGTAAATGCCACTTTATCATCCACTGTAATTTCAACAAACTTCCACTTTTTTTCTTTACTTACCCCTTTCGTTTTGTACGCTAATTTGTCTATATTTTACTAATATTTCATTTACCAATGTAATTTGAGAGAACCACCACAAGTGCGTGCACATTGGCGTTCTTGCACAAAGTTTAAATGCCTTTTCCCTCCACCATCTTGATTATAGTCTCTTTCCATGTACTTCTATTTTTCTTTTCCCTCTTTATTGACTTTCGGAAAATTTTAAATCTTAGAGAATAGTGACATCTTACCTTCTACACTTTGTGAAAAACTTAATTTATCATCAAGGATAGTACTATCACACCTTAAACAATCTTGTTTTCTATATTGTTTTTGGCCCAATTCCTGAAAAAAACCACGAACTTTACTTTTAGTTTTGATTTTATCCCAAACCTTTTTTGTCTCAAAAAACATCTCAACTTTCACTTTAATCACAAATTTACCTTATTCACCCTCTGTCCAAAATTACTATTAATCTTATAATGTGGCATTTCCACATCAATTATAAATCTATGTAGTCCACTTATGAGGATTTTTCATCACCGTTCATCACCTCCATATTTTTTCTCTTCTTATCGATTCCTTGCAAACTGCATTAATGGATGCTCAGGCTCAAATCTGGGCCATGTGGCCTCAGATGTGAGTCGTACAACCTTAGATCTGAGTCGTTGACATCAAATTTGAGGTCTCCCGCCTCAAATGCAAGTTTCAACCTCCACTAATGGAGGTCACCCATAGGGCACAAAGTCGAGGAAACGATCTGCGCCCTTCGATTGACGCTGGTCGTAGGGAAAGCTTGGGCTCGTTTTGTTATCGCCCGGGTGCGTGATGGGTCTATAAAGCTTTGGGGATGGCTGAGCGAAGATGATGCCCGATAAAAATGGCTTCTTGAAAGTGTCAAAAACCAGAACGAAAATAGGGGTCTTGGCCGAAATGGCCGGAGATGATTCCGACGACCGCAACCATCACGAACGTGTTGTCGAAGGTCATGGCCTGGCGTCAGAGGTCTCGGTGGCGATGGATGAGCGCCAGCGAAGCTGTGACTGAGTGAGTCCATGCGAAGAGAACAGTGAACAGCGACGAGGCTTTAATCTCAACTGGCTTTGGACATTCCAATACCCACAATTCTTTAAGCTTCTTTGAGCTTCCTGTAATGATTAACTTCTCAAGAGGATCACATTTGGTCACTATCAATGCTCTCAGTTGGTCAAATCGACTGAGCTCAGTTCTTGAGACTGAGATTGAGAAATTTATAGCTTTTACAAGTTTTTCAAGTTGGAAATGATTGACCAAAATATTATCGAGTTGAAATTCACAAGCTGCAGCTTCGGAAGCTTTATGATAGATTGCGAGAAAGGCCCAATAAAATCGCCTACCCAGATTTAAGCTCTTTGCTCGACCACCTATGTTAATGGAGTTTGCAAGGGTCAAAGAAGAAAAATAGCAAACGAGGATGACGAATAGTGACGAAAAATTCACGTAAGCAGACGACTTAAATATACTGCTGACATGGAGATGCCACTTCGGATGATTAACAGAGATTTTGGATGGAAAGTTAACGTGGGCAGTGAAGACTAAAGTGAATTCGAGATTTTTTTTTTTAAGACAAAAAATTAAGGCTTATAACTGGGACTGGACTTCAAACTTGGAATCTTTTTAAGGAAATAGGCTCTCTCTTTTTTCTCTGTTTCCATTAGCGGTTCTTGAAATTACATTTTTTAATAATCCGAGGACCCAACCATAATTAGCCTGCTATTTGGAGAAAAAATTAATGCAACAACACACCACCAAGACCACCCACTTAAATTTGAGATCCCCAAAGTAGGAGCCGAACTCACAACAGTGGATTTTTTTTAGCCGAAAGCATGAGAATGCCCTTATCTTGGGTCAATCTCATGGTAGGTCCTTAGAAATTTACAACACCTATTGAGATACACAAAAAAATAAGACCCATTAGGATTTTAACAATCTAGACGTGAGAATACGGGCTCCATATCAACATCGGGTAAGACTTTGACTAGTCCTCGTGGAAGACGGGCTTGACAATTTGTCCTCGTTCATTGCTTCTGTCGCCGTGGAAAATTCTTTCAGAAAATTGACATTCTGGAGCAGTGACTGGTCCTCGCCAGTTTTTTGTTTGGTATGCAGACAGGAGATGTGACCATTGTCCTTACCACCATTCATGCGAAGTTGCAGACCGCAGAACTTAGCGTCCATAGAGTATTAGAAGGAAGGTTGACCCAGAAAAGTTTCTTAGTCCTCCAAAATATCAGCTGATATTTTATTAATTTTTTAGCTTTCGCACGAGCTGTACTTTGCCAAAATTTCTTAGAAGCACTAGGCAAATCGCAGGAATTGGATTCCCTGAAAATCTGCGGTTGCTAAAAGCCTGCAACCTTATTCCGACGGTGATGGCAATGGTGTCGGGTGGGCTGGGAAGAGGGGGAGTTTCATCTTCAGCCCAACAAGTTTATAGGTCTCATGCCCACCTCTGTTGGGATAAGAGAAGTTTCAAATAGAAATTTGAAGGTCCTTTGCTTCAAGAGGGATCGCATTTGACTAACAATCACCGTAAAAGGGACCTCAATTTCACAATTAAAAAAGGACTCGGTGTAAATTTTATAATTCAAAAAGAAGAAGTCCATCAGATATATTTGCGTAATGTAATTATAATTTTTGTTTTACTTCAGTGATCAATATCTTTCACTTATAAGCTCAAAAAGGGCAAGTCGTCGCGCAAAATAATATACGGAGTCATCCATGGTGCCGACCTGTGTGAGAGAGAGACCGCTGCATTTAAAACAACAAAAGACAGTTTGACATGTCCATGGAAAGAGAGGGAAGCCGTCATTTGCCTCGGTCTATATGTACTCTAAAGATCAATTGCAACGGTCAATGCCTTTCCCATGCAGTTTTCTTGCTCAGTTAAAGTTCTTTCTCAGTTTTTCCGTGAAAGAGTTAGGGATAATTGAATAAATAAAATAATATGCAAAAGAGAAGAATACGGAATTTCTATGTACTTCGATATATGTATAAAAAAAATACATAGAGAGCCTATTTATATGATTAGTTAGAGGAAATTGAACGAAATCAAATCAAATATTTTAATCAAAATAGATATAGAAAATTAGAGAAAATATCCTAAATATCTCTAACAGGTTGTAAAAGGAAAAATAATAATCATAAAATTTATGTTTGGATTAACTTAGTTGGTTGGGAGTGTCGGGCTACATACAATTAAGGAACGGGACATCATCAAGCAACCTGCTTTGAGTCAATTCCATGTGCTCATATCCAAAGTTGAACCTAACGCTTCATGGGATTTGAAAGGAATTTTATGGATTATCATAAGGTAATAATATTCAGTCATGCTTGTTATGACTCCAGGGCATTTGTGGGGGAAAGAGACTAGCTACTCTATTGTGGGTTGGGGGGGTGGGAACAAGTTAACAACTTAACGTAAGATTTTGTAGAGGGAAGAAGCACCTAGAGAAATTCATTCTCTATTAACAAGCTTATGACTTTCAAAAATCTATCCCAGCATATAAAAAGGCAGGAATGTTTTAATCCTGAAAAAGCGGGAGAAGAAGCAATGGGCGTCAACACGAACAGTGAAACCCGTCATTAAAACCGCTCGTCCGTGCCGGCCTCCATTGGTCGTCCCAATTTCTTTTGTCCATATTTTAAATCCATTCCAGAAACACAAATTCCTCTTTGGTTCGGCCCGTCTTTAAAAAACACCACAGGGACCTCGGTTCAGCCCCGCCACGGAGTCAGGTTTTCTAGGCTTTTGATTTTGAGGGAATGAGAGGAACTCGTTTTCTGGTTCTGGATGCGATGGTTCAAGCTACAGTCCTTGCATGGAAATTCAATTAAGTCACTGTTGAAGCCAAGATGATCTCCAAACCCCGACAGACCGTCCTATGTCCATGCAAACAAGGCAAAATCCTAAATTAATATATATAATAAATTTATTCTAAATTAATTTTTTGATTACTAAAAATATCAAATTGGAATACCAGTGACATTTTACTCAAACCAATTTTTTGCTTGTTAAAAACTCCAAACTAAAATATTTGCGATAGATTTATCCTCAATTAATTTTTAATTAATTTACAGTAATATTGTGAAAAACCATGAACTAATATATTTTTGACAAACAGAGGATAAAATCCTAAACTGGTATACCAATCAACTACCATATTTCATCCAATCATTAATTTGATAGTAAAATTTAATGACAACTAACGAATGGTAAATTTGTTACAGGTATAATTAATTTGGGATAAATCATCGGTGCATCAATTTGAGATTTTTCGTGGTATTAACTTAAAATAAAACAAAGAGTTATCGTTTGGCTGATATTTTTCTTCTGTCTTGTCTTCTGACTTCCAATGTAAGGGCTCAAGGTTAGGGCGTCAATTTGCCGCTTCGACCGAGGAGCTCATGAAGATGAACTACACCGGCAATGTCACTTTGTTGGCCCTCCCTGGAAGAGAACTGCAGATTAAGAAATCCATACACTCAGTCGAAGCCATTTCCGAAAGGATCGAAAATCTGAAGAGACGTAGAATTGATGCCTCAGATCATTTAATCGGTGCAAGGATGCAAGTTCATAACAAAAAAAAAAAAAAAAAAAAAAAAAAGCTCTTTTACATATAACATTCCAAGCCATTTTGTGCGGATGACAGAGAGATGCGATTGACTGATTAATCTTTATCGTACAGTGATTATAAAAACGTAGTTATCATTTGTAACTATAAGTCTATGACAGCCATACAGGAAAGTGTCATCCTTAATTTATGGGCCATTTTCTTGCAATACAGCTTCCAACAACTCTTTGCTCTTTTGTACAGCGTTACAAAGTCATCACGAAGGCAAGATTTAATCCCAAAGCCTTGGTATCGGAAGGATTTTACTTCTTGCAAAAACGCACAAGGGACAGATCTTTGACTGACTGTATAGTACAGTTGTGATTAATGAATTAGCGTCTCATTTGATTTATGGATGGGTGACTGTCTGTGCAGCTTCTGACAATCTCTTACTCGTCTTAGATAAAGCGATATCCCAAAATACCTAGCAACTTACAGCGAAGTTGTACCCAATCCTTACCGAGCGCGTATGAACCCCCGTCGTTAGTGGCAGTGAGTGTGTAGGCGACAGTGGTTGATGGGCACCATGCGATTGCTAAAGGTCATTAAGGACAGGCTTTTAGGGTCGTCTTTGCCGGTCGCTCATTGTTAATTTTCTTAGCAGTGTTTTTGAGAGAGTTGTTTCCAATATTTTTTAAGTGCTTCTGATATTTGAACAGAAGCGTTTTGAACTTTTTGTAATTGTCCGAAAAAGAACCCTCTCCGTCGATTATATCCTCTATACTAGTGACGAGCATCAACAAACACAACGATGGTGGTCCCGAGATGAGAAGAACTGGGGCGCAAAGAGTTCATAAGGAAGACGAAGCCATCATATCAGACGTGCTCTTTCTTGTTCTCATGGTGAGATTCTACATGGAATAAGGGATTTAAAAAATAAAAAGACAACCCAAAAGTTATGAGCATGATTGCCATTCATATCAATATTCTTTTTAATCAAACCACGTGTAATGCATGTGATCCAGATACTAATAAAAAGAATCAAGTAAATTACCAAAACACTCTACAGGGAAATCGTTTTATAATCAATGGAAAAATCTATATCTAAAATCAGCAATATGGCTTTCTATATTGAAAATTAAAAATCATTTTTTGGAATAGAACTTTACTCCACTACTGCGAGGTTGTTTCAAATGCTTTGGAGCAGATGCCCAGCCGATAGACCCGGGAACCCCATGCTTGGACCTATGTCTTGGGAACTTGACTAGAGATGACGATGGCTCAGCCCTTGGTCCAGTCCTCGCGGCCTACCGCCGATAAGCCAAACTCAAGACTACGGCACCAAAACCTAGGTCCCCATGGGTCAGGTCTGTGATCGAGAAAATTTTGAAAGTGTATTTTAGAGTAGTCCAATAATATAGTTATTGCAAAATGACTTTTTATCTTTTCTGCAAAACTCAAACATGTACAGGAAAATGAAGTCCACTTTTCACGGAACAAGCAAAGTCTTAGCATAATACTACATAACAACACATCAAAGCCGAAATAATAATAAATAAAAAAACAATAGATGGTGCCAATTGCATAAACCAAGACTCTGTGTCGGGGGATTCTATAGTCCAGATTGGGTTACACCGTGGAGACACTATGCTGGAGCTTGTTTATCACGGAGCAGAACGGGACAGGCCAGGCAGGCCACATTAATTCATCGAATTAATTAAGTGTTACGTGAAAATCTTGTTTAGGTTAAGGCTTCGATCATTTTGCGAAAATATCATGTTACCGGAAAAGACTTTTCAGAAAGCCATTTTTCAAGAAAATGACCATATTTTTTAGTATTAAACCAAAACCTATAAATGAATTTTAATTTTTTTAACAGACCAAAAATTTTAATTTTTATATATTTTTAAAAATTGATTTTTATTTTATTTTTAAAAAATATAATTTGTATTAATTTTAATTTTTTCTTTTTTTTTCTTTTTTCCTTTTTCTTTTCCTTCCTCCTCCTTCCTCCTCCTACCTCCATCGCCGCGTGCCTCAATGATGGCTAGCTGCCCAGTGATCGATTAAGATGTGGATTGGCAAAGTTGAGCTTCGCCGGCCAAATCTTGAGCTCCATCGAGGTCGGCGAGCTCATAGTTCGCATGGTCTAGGTTAGCCCGAGCTCCACCTAACCAAGTGACCCTAAGCTCCGCAAGGGCTAGTGAGCTCAAGCTTCACCGATCTAAGCAAAGCCCAAGTGCTCCCAAACCTGGTGAGCTAGAGCCTCACCCTCACCAGATCTAGCCTTGAAGCCTCGCTTGTCTCGCCATAGGCTAGTGAAGAGCTCATCGGCTTGTGGTGAGGCTTGAGTTGGCCTGTGGCCAGTCCTCAGCTGTCGCCATGGCCGGAGACTGACCAAGGAAGAAGAAAAAGAAAAGGGAAGAAAAAGAACAAGAAAATAGAAAAAAAAAATCAAAACTAAATTTAAAATATAAAAAAAAAGAAACATAAAATAAAAGAAAAATGTGTTTAGTGAAGGAAGGTGAGGTGGAAGAAGTTACCTACTTTTAAAGTTGTATTTTCTAATAGCGGAAAATGTTTTCTTTAGCTAGTTCATTTTCCGTGAAACGAATATTACAAAATCCGGGAAAATGTTTTCTTGGAAGTTATTTTTTTTAAAACGAATGGAGTCTAAGAGTGCGTTTAGTTCAGCATTCTGAAAGCCCATTAGAAAAATGTAAAACAGTTTAGCCTAAAGGACTTTGGATAAATGCAAATGTCGTTTGGTAAACTATGCTTTGAGAAGCAGTTTTGAGAGAAATGCCGTTTGGTAGAAAATACATTTGAAAAGCCCTTTAGGTGAGTAATATTAGTTTTTTTAATTTTTATTTGTTTGAAATTGCAAAAATAATATATGCAACTTTTTTAATGTAAATTTTGGCAATAATACTAAAAAAATCAAATATATATAAATGCTAAAAAGATCAAATATATATAATTAAAAGAAAATATCAAATCCTTTGCTGATCCGACAAAGGGCAATGACCACCAACGAGTCAGATCTGGCGCTAATGGTCATCAGTCAAGGTTGCCCAAGGTTGGGCGAACTCTGCTAAGGGCTGCCGGAGGTCGCTCAATCTTGAGCGAACCCTTTGCAAATTCGGTAAAGGGCTATGGGAGCCGACGAGCCAAATCTAGTGCCAATGGTCGTCGGTCGAGGTTGCCCGAGGTTGGGAGAACTCTGTCGAGGGCTGCCGAAGGTCGCCCAATCTTGAGCGACCCTTGGTAAGGGCCTCGCGACCCAAGCGACGTGTGACCTAGGAGACCGCTGCCCTGTTTGCCCAAGGTCATGCAACCTCCGGCAGCCCTCGCCAGGGTTGCACAACCCTCATTGGAGGTTGCTTGACCTTGGGCAATCTCGATCGACGGCGGCTAGTGCCAAATCTAGCTTACAGGCTATTGTAGCACGTAGGACCGATGAAGGGTTGCTTTTTAAATATATATATATATATATGTATTTGATGTTTTTAGCATTTATATATATGATTATTTTTTTAGCATTTAAAAAAGTAACAAGGGCAAAATCAGAAATTTGGAAAATGGGTGAGGGTAGTTTTGGAAGAAAAAATGAATTTTGGCATTTGATCAAATGCTGAAAGTTCAAAGCTAATCCTTATTAGCATTGGGTTTTTAGCCTTCTTAATGCCGGCTTTCACTTGAAAGCTACTTCAAAATAATTGACAAACAGTCTAGCATTTCGCCAAGGAGTTTTAGAGGTCGAAAATATCTTGAGAATGCTAAAACAAATGTACCCTAAGTCTTTTATTGACCATTAGATTTGAGCCACCACACTGGATCTAGTAGTTTTCACAGGAGCATTGCAGATGTGAGTGTGGATAACTCGAATCAACTTTGTGGGTAGAGTTCGTCGAGCATTACAGATGTGAGTGTGTGGATAACTCGAATCAACTTTGTGGGTAGAGTTCGTCATTCATGCTTTCTCACAGTTCTTGCCTTTCTATGAAGCGGCATCTTTTTGCTATAGCGACAAAAAGGTAAAAATGAGAAAACGATGCAACGCCAATAATTAGGCAACTGCCTTCGTGCTTTATTTGGGAAAGAAGGTCTACGGGAAACTGCAATTCAAAAATGTAATTTCCCATTGAATTGCTCGAATAGATACTGAATGGAGCAATCATTCCATAATTATTCATATGGGTATTCATCGGAGCTTTGCAAGCTCTAGATAGAACATAAGGGAGTATAATCATCATAATCCCCCGTACTTAATTTAAATAAGAATCATCCCTTAAAAACTTCAAAATCCCTAATTAACAAAGCCGGACCATACGACCTCTGGACTTGTTTCAAGGGTAGAAAGCACGAGTCAGACGCTGCAACTAGAAGTGGCTACTTCGATGTCAAATACCAAAAAAGCAGTCGACTCCAGTTTGGTCATTTCACTGATTGAAGTCTGGAGAGAATCACATCTCGTCTCGTCGAGTAAAGTTTGAGTCTCTTCGTCGTCTCGTTGATCGGCCCACAGGTTCTTGTTGATCCTCGCCAGTTGCTTGGCCACTTCCCTATTGTTGGCCTTTTGACGCCATTAAAGTTTAAGCACCTTCTAGCAAGCGAACCGGCCACCTCGATCTCCCGCAGTTCACCTTCATTGGATGCCTCGAACTTTGTCATACGGATGAGTGTCCGGTTCTCCATAACGGAGATGAAAGATTGGATGGTGTTGGTTTTTTCCCCATATTTTGCCCGTTGAGTTGGCATCTCTCCGGTTAGGAGCTCCAAAAGGACAACCCCAAAACTAGAAACGTCACTCTTCACGGTTAATTCACCAGTGATGAGATACTCAGGGCCAAGGTAACCTATTGTGCCTTGTACTTTATCAGCTATATGGGTCTTTCCAGGTGACATCAAAACTGAGGCCTCGAAATCATATACTTTTGCCGAGTACTTCTCATCTAAATATAAATTCAGAGACTTGACATCACTGTGAATGATCGGCGAGTCAGCTAGGTAATGCAAGTACTCGAGGGCCAAGGCAGCTTCCGAGGCAACCCTGAGGCAATTCTTCCATGGGCGCAAAATGGTCGATCTCTTGTCATGAATGTGGTGATAGAGAGTGCCATTAGGAATGAATTCATAGACCAACAATGGCACTTTTGTCTCCAAACATATGCCTAGGAGGTTGACCAAGTTCTTGTGATTCACCTGTGAAACAATGCTAATTTCGTGCAGAAATTCATCATGAGTACTCAGAGACAAGTGCTTGTTAATGTCTTTCGGTTTATTGACAAGGACATCTCTAGGCTTCTTGATTGCGACTAAAACGTAGCGGTCGATACTTCCTTTGTAGACTGAAGCAAAACCACCCTCATCGAGCTTGTTGCAAGTATCGTAGTTATTGGTGGCTTCAGCCAACTGTGCCTCAGTGAAGATTTTCACTCTGTGATGCTTCAAGATCTCTCCTCCATTCTGCCTAAAGTATCTCTCTTTGGCTCTCCTCTTGCATATGAAAAAGACTAGCCCACTAACAATTACGCTTAATGTTATCGATACAATAACTACCATACAAAATAGGGGAATAAATGAATTAGTTTTTCCCAAAAAATTTGACTTAGGTTATATGATGAATTTGGGCCTTCTAAATTCAAGAACTAAATTTTAATGTTAACTTGACCCCCTTAAATAATTGGATCTCAGAGTTCTTCAACCTTCGACTCTTAGATCAGAGGTTTTAGTATTTTTTTCTTAAACTCAATTGAGTTCGTTTATGTACTTTTGGTCATGTTGGTAAACTTGCAATTTTTAGATGAAGGTTGGACTTTTTAGCGTTTTAGCCAAAAGGAGTTGTGGTGTTTATTATTTAAATATTTTAACACTCCATTTCATGCGTAAGTTGGACTTTGATCTTAATCTAAAGTGTAAAAATATTCGAAAGATATGAAAAGATTCGAACTTAGGACCTCCAGCTCTAATATAGTGTAAAATTTTGGTAGGACTAATGTCAATTTTTCTAAAAGTTGAAGTTGTTAAATGAATGTATAATTTATTATTTAAATATTCTTGCATTAAAAATTGCCTTGCCTATACTCTCATTTCATCAACTACGACATAACTAATGCTCCAGACCTCGGAAGGACCTGAAAGATGCCTTCTCAACATGATCAATTCAACTATAGAGAGAAATTGAACAAAAAAGCATAACTGATTCGATTACAAAGGGATAAATTCACAAAAATGGAAAGAGCTTGGTGATGAACTTGAGGATGCCGAAGCTGCGAGGAGCGGAGCCAGCGATGTCGAAGGTGAGAGTGGGAGGAGAGAGGACGGCCTTGATTGGGAGCTCGAAGACGTTGATTAGCTACCGAGTGAAGGCCTGGTACTGAGTGCCCACGAATTGCTTCATGCTCTTGATCGGGTACGTAGTAGGTGCACGGTGTGCAGTGGACTTGGAAAAATTGGGTTAAAAAATGGGTCACTAAAGCCCATTTATGACCTGTTTTTTGAGCTATAGAAAAATGGGTTAAAATAGGTCACTCGTGAGAAAAGAAAAAGAGTTTCCCATATCGAACTGGACTCATCCAATTTGAGTCAGGAACCCAATTTGCTGGCCCTACATTGGAGGGCGAGACCACTGTAATTGAAAAAAAAAAAAAAACCAAACAGTTTGACATGTTCTTGGAAAGAAAGGGGAGTCATTATTTGCCTTAGTCTAGATATACTCTGAAGATCAACTATGTCAACCAATATCTTTCCTATGTTTATGTTCTATAAAAGAAGTAAAATTTAAACTCTCATGTTAGCATAACTGATTAGGGGGTTAGGAGATCTCAAGTTAAGGATTTGAGATCACCATGCAAATTGCTTTGAGTCAATGATATATATTCAATTTCAAAATTTGAATTTAATCATATCACAGGGTCTATAAAGTATAATTTTTATAAGAATTAGTCATGCACGTGATGAGTCCATGGCATTTGTAGGAGAGAGAGACTAGCTATTACACTTGGGGAAAACATGGTAATACAAGATTTTGGAAAGGAAAGAACTCGTGAAAATATGTTTGCTCTAATAAACAAGCTTTTGACTTCCAAAAAGCTACTTCGGTATATAAAAGAGCAGCTCAAAAGAAAAAAATAATGCAGCAAGTGACAACATTATTTTTTTGTCCACATTTCAAATCCAATCCAGAACTATAAATTCCTCTTCGGTTCGGCCCATCCTAAAACCCACAAAAGCCTTTATTCAGCCCAAAACAAATTACAGCTCACGCGCTCTTCACTCTCATCTCAGCACTCCCTCGTCTCTCCCCCCTAAGCAAATCTGTTGCGACAGAATCAGGCTCCCTAGGCCTTTGCTCTTGAGGGAGCAAGAGGAACTCTTGATCTGGCTCTGGATGCGAGGGTTCAAGCTTGAGCCCCGCCGCCGAGAATCACCTACGCCATCGTTGAAGCCATGATGAAGTTCCTCCAGTTCCTCACAAATCGTGCTCATATCCACGCAAACACGGAGAAAATAAAGAGTTCTCGCTTGATTTTCGTTCGACTGATATTTCTCTCGTCTTGTGTTCTGCTTCCGAAGTAGGGCAGAGGACTTTGGTGCTCAGAGCCGCCTAGGAGAGGCGTCAGTTTTGCTGCTTCGACCGAGGAGAGTGAACGAAAAATTATTTTCAGTCAACAAAAGCATGAGTATATAACAATAGGAAAGTGATTTTTCTAGAACTACTCTTACTTCCTCCCCCTTTTCACTATTCTTCACGAGTCTTTGTCGGTTTTTATCCTTCGTTGAGGTGACCTCTTCCTTTCGCTCTTCTTCATCGACACTCAGACATCTTCGTCATTGAAGGTTCAACTCTTCTTCAACGATGCTCATCACAGCTTTGTTTCAGATTGACCAGGGGTGGAGGTGGAATTATTGGACCTATTGTACCAAAAGTAACTTGAGCAGATGTCGATGAGGGGAATTAGCCGATAGGTGTAGGATCTCTTCCTATCTGGATTGACTGGCTTGGCATCCAGATTTAGATATAACATCATGGAGGACGTTGGTAACCATCGGCTCAACAACATCAATAAGATATTTCATCATGTGATTAGTCAAGTCGGTTTGTTGTTCCTCAAAGATCCTTATCATGGTGGCTAGGAATACAAGGCCTGGCTCCAGCTGCCTTCTCTACTTATCGGTGATTTATTGAGATATCGACATCTCCACCTTGATCTTGTTCTGCAACCATAGCTTAGAAAGTTTTGTCTTGAATTTAATCATTGATGCAAATATGGAAATTATAACTATAGTGCAGGATTGAAAGATTACATGTTTGTTCGTGCTCGCAAGAGGAGGCTCTAATGGACGAACACAAGTGTTTATGGTGTTCTCAATGTAACCGCCTATGAGCAGTTTTAAAATTTTCCAGTTTTAGCCATGCTTCCATGTCTTTGAGAATCTTAGTTCCATGCTTACAAGTCACCATGATCTCATGTCTAGGTGGTTGTTCTCTAAAATTTGTGCCTTGATCTCTTGCACTTCGCTGTTAACTTTATTCCTTCTCCTATGAGTCGTTGGACTTCATTGTTTTACTTACCAGTGATTTTAAATATCGTAACTCAGTTTTAGTACTCTCCAGGTTTTTGCTCTTAACTTGGTGTCTCAATCAGTGATCTTTTGATCCCTTTTAATCTGTATCCTTATGATAATTGTCAAACATAAGCTCCATTCGCTATCGTGTGTTGATAGCTCAACTAATGTTTATTGATGTATGTTGGGATTATCGGATTTCCAAAAACCAGATTCGACACTAAATCGAACCCCTAAAACAAGTGCGGAAGACGAGCCCGGGAAACAACACATGTATCACCGATCCTAAGGCACATCACAGAATCGAACGTACCTTGTTAGCTACAGATTAAACACCAACACTGATATGAGGAAGAAAAACTGGTCCCGTGCAATTCGATGATGTCAATTTGCCTTGAAGGGAAGAGAGTGTCGCCTTTTTGGTTACTGTTATTCTTTTGGAGGGAGAGAGAGAGGAGGAACATACGTAATGTCAAAAGGTGCGTTCCTCCCTCTCTTTTTCTCCCTTAAATATGTCCTCTCCAAAGGACGTGTCCCTTCGATAAAAGATATCCCCCCAAAAGTTACAACCCTTCAACATATCCCTTCATCCATGGGCCCTAAACTTGTGGGCCGGGCTTTTAGGCCCAATATGGGCGGACGGGCCAACTTAGGCCCATCACATTTTATTTAATAAATAAAACCATCATCTCCCACTCGCACATGGTGGGCCGAACAGGATCCTCTTTTTACCTCTCTTCAACATTCATACCGATGAATAATCCGTGCGACCAGCATACTTTGAGAGCTCGTTGCTATACATCTATTAGGAATATATAGCAGCTCATAATGGGCATCACACTCTGAGTAGATTTAGTATGCAGTACCCTAGATCGATCGATCACATTTATATCTCTCTTGATCTCTTTTAAATAATGATATATTGTATTCACAATTATGATTATCCCATAAACAATTATAATTGGTCGACCAGTGAATACAAAACTAGAATGTGATTCTCCAATTTCGATCTTCCTCTTTCCTTGAAACTCTCAATTTTAATTTAACTTGCTTTTATAAAAATGTCCCATTAGATCGAATCAATTCATGATCATTGGCAATATCCTAAGATAGCAAACCCTGAATAGAAATCTAGAGAATAAGTAAGAGTCATGAGCGCACTAAATTTGAGGAACTCTTTTCCTCAAGAGTCTCACACAGCATAAAAGTTGAGATCAAACTTTTGTCATTCTTATTGGTCGTCTCATGCATACATAGTATGAAATACGTATTACGGTATTAACTCATTTCTCATGGAGTGTATGTCTACACCTTCAATACTGTACAGATGACAGTTCAGACATACCTAATGTCTAACTTGAGTTCACGTATCTACTCATTCACAAAATTCATCAAAACTCATATCTGGCATCTTAGACAGATAAAGTAAAATATGTGGGGTATTTTACTTTCGGACATAGTACATATCATGTCCTCATCTTAACACTTAGTTAAGGCGACATATATATTTTAAGCTTGAGCTCTCGATTATCACCTAGATAATAAGCTTAAAAACCGTCTCATCTCTATTTATCACATAGTAAATAGAGGCGATTATCCGTGTGAGTGGGCTAATCTTATATCTGTCCAACATACTTTCTCAACTTAATGTAATGCACTGAGCATTAAGATGCATAAAGGTCAAACAAAGATTCATAGGCATTAATAATGAAAAAACACAAGTTCATAAATGTGAACAACTTAGGGAAATTACAATATCCAGTACATCAGACTCTACGCAATCCTAGAGATTTTACATGACCACAAAACACATCTCTAGGTATTGGCTTTGTCATAGGATCTGCTACCATTCTATGCGTAGATATGTATTGTAAGTTCACATCCTTTCGTGCAACCATATCTTTGACAAAGTTATACTTTGTATCTATATGTTTGGTCTTGCCATGATATTTTGGATCTTTGGTGTACACTATAGCTGCTTGGCTATCACAGTTAACCAATAATGGATTTACAACTTTCTCAATAACACCTAAATGATCCAAAAATCTCTTAAGCCAAACTCCTTCTTGTACCGCTACTGATAATGTCACGAACTCAGCTTCCATCGTGGATAAGGCTATACACGTTTGCTTCTTACTACTCCATAATATAGCGCCATTGTTTCGTAAGAAAGCAAATCCAGAGGTAGATTTCCTTTCATCTAAATCTCCTCCCCAATCAGCATCTGAATAGCCTTCAAGTCGCAGATCATTTCCTTGGTAATTCAGCTTGTAATTAGCAGTTCCCTTCAGATACCTCAGTATTCTCTTAACGGCTTTCCAATGTGCTTGACCCAGATTGGATTGGTATCTACTCACCATTCCAACTGCAAAACATATGTCAGGTCTTGTACATATCATAGCGTACATCAAGCTCCCAACAGCACTAGCATAAGGAACATGTTTCATTTGTTCCTTCTCTTGTGGAGTCCTTGGACACAGTCTATGGCTCAATCATTCACCTTTTGCAATAGGAGTATTACGAAATCGTTCAAGAACCTTATTTATATATGTTTCTTGCGAAAGAGATAACGACCTCTTCGAACGATCTCTTGAAATCTTAACTCCAAGGATGTATGCAGCCTCACCCATATCTTTCATTTCAAAGTTGGAAGATAACCAACTCTTGACAGTGTCAACAAACTCCATATTGCTTCCAGCAATTAGTATATCATCAACATATAATGATATGATCACAAATTGATCTTTGGATCTTTTGATATATACACAATGATCATCATCAATCATTGTAAAATCATATGCCATTATGGCATTATGAAAACGTATATACCACTGTCTAGACGGTTGCTTAAGACCATATATCGATTTCAAAAGTTGACATACCTTTTCTTTTTGGCCTTTTGTAATGAAACCAACAGGTTGCTCCATATATATTTCCTCATCTAATTCTCCATTAAGAAAAGTAGTCTTTACATCCATTTGATGTAATTGAAGATCCATACTTGTCACTATCGCTAAAATAATGCGAATCGAGGTAAATCTCACAACAAGAGAAAATGTTTCCTCATAATCAATTCCTTCCTGTTGATTATACCCCTTCGCCACAAGGCAAGCCTTATGCCTTTTTATCGAGCCATCAGCTTTAAGTTTTATTTTGAGAACCCACTTGTTCCCAATAGCTTTGCGTCCTTTTGAAGGTCAACCAGTTCCCAAACTTGTTTTGACTTCATTGACTCCATTTCCTCTCCCATTGCATGCATCCATTTTTCCTTACTAGGGCAACTTAGAGCCTCATGTATATTTCTTGGCTCTTCCTCATCTTGTGGGGCAATCATAAAAGCTTCCCCTTCAATGTGAAAACATCGACGGGGAATACTTTTGCGATTTGTTCGCCGTATGGGAGATTGTACACTTTACACATCATTCCCCATTATGCTCCCACTAGGATTAGATAATGATGATGTCGTCTCATCATGTGGTTGTAATTGAGAATGAGTTGAATTCAATTCATCACTTCTCATATTACTCCCACTTGGACGAACTCCACTAATATCATTATCTTCATCCAAGGTTTCAAATAGGGAGTAATCTTCACCTATTTCGCCTTTCTTAGGAAATTCATTTTCTAAGAATGTGACATCTCGTGATTCAAATTCAGTTATACTCCCACTTTCCTGCTCACCTATGAACACATACCCTTTTGAGTGTTCGGAGTATCTTATGAAAACACTCTTCTTTCCTCTGGGATCCAATTTCCCAAACTTGTGAGAGGACTCATGAGTATAGGCAGCACAACCCCATTGCTTAAGAAAACTTAAGTCCGGTTTTCTAGCTGTCCATAACTCATATGGAGTAGAAGTAACTGATTTGGAAGGCACCCGGTTAAGTATATAGGCAGTAGTTAACAACGCATCACTCCAAAAAGTGATAGGTAAGTTAGCATGTGCCATCATGGACATAACCATTTCCAGTAGGGTTCTGTTTCTTCTCTCCGCAATATCATTTTGTTGAGGAGTATATGGAATAGACAACTGTCTTTCTCTTCCTTTTTCATCACATAATTTTCTGAACTCATCAGATAAATATTCTCGACCTCGATCGGATCTCAATGCTTTTATTTTCTTGTCTAATTGATTTTCTACCAAGTTCATAAACCTTTTGAAACAATTTAATGCTTCAGATTTATGAGAAATCAAATAGACATATCCGAATCGAATATAATCATCTATAAAAGTGATGAAATAAACAGCCCCATGCATTCCTCTCACATTCATTGGACCACAGACGTCAGAATGAATTAAATGCAAAGGAAATTCAGCTCTTTTACCTTTTCCAAATGGTTTCCTTGTCGTTTTCCCTACCAGGCAATGCTCACAAATGGGCAAATTGACTTTTTCAATATTGCCTAACAAGCCATCTTTAGCTAGTCTATTCATACGTTGTTGGCCAATATAACCAAGTCTAGCATGCCACACACTCACATCATTATCATATGAATTGGGAGACATAAAAAGGGAATAACAAACATTGACATTACTATAGTCAACATTTAATACAATAAAACCATATAGAAAATAACCACAACCATAGTAATTTGTATCCAAATACAAATCCATACCACTATTATGGAAGTTCATATTAAAACCAAGCTTAACCAATACTAAAACAGATACTAAATTCCGATGAATCTCCGGAGCATACAACACATCATGTAGGAACAAAGTGCGTCCACCACGCATGTTCAATTGACAGATGCCAATTCCTTTTACTTTTGCTCTAGAGTTGTTTCCTACATAGATCCACTTAGTTCTAGTTGGTACTCGTCGGAATTCCACGAATGATTCTTTATCCTTCGCTATATGGTCTGTTGCTCCTAAATCTACAATCCACAAAGGATTAGACTCAGTCAGAAATACATAACTTGACACATAAGCAAAGTTCTCAAAAATACAAGGGGTGTTTACCTTCTTTGGCTCGCGACAATCGCGGGCATAGTGACCCTTCTGGTTACAGTTGTAACACTTCACCCATATCAACTTCTTCACTCGAGGACGTTTTCCTCTTTCATGTTGGTCAAGCTTAGGTTTCTTCCCTGAAGGACCTACTCCATTGCCTTTCCTTTTATTGAACCAGTTAGAACGTTTGCGCTTGGAGCGTGAAGCTTCATGTGAGCTGGAACCAGTATGGTAAATTTCAGTTTCCGACTTAGCTGCCAAGAGGCGGTCCTCTTCCAGCTCAAGATGATGCACAGCATCCTCAAAGGTTTTGATATTCTCATTATGGGTCAAGTGCACCTTCATATGCTCCCAACTCTGAGGCAATGAACGAATCACTGCTTGCACTTGCTACTCATTTGTCAGGACATGGCTAGCATCTTTCAGCTCATTGATCATGTTTGACATCTTTCTAAGATGTTGCTTCATGGTCTGACCATGAGGCTTCTTATAAGAGTCAAACCTAATAGTGAGCTATCTCAGTCTGGTCACCAAAGTATGACCAAATCTTGCTGCCAACGCTTCCCACATCTCCTTGGCATTCTCAAAACGCCTGAACTCTCGCATGACGTCATTTTCCATGCTACTCAGCAACGTGATGCGAGCAAGGGAGTTCTTTCTTTTCCATGCAGCAAAAGCATCCTTATCTCTCTTATGCTGCGCAGTGTTTCCTTCTTCAGGTTCTACCATGGTCAGGTTAAGAGCTTCTAGTGCCTCTTGCTCTTCTAGCACATATTGGATTTTCATGTGCCATATCTCATAGTTATCGCCATTGAGCTTCTCATTGAGCTTCTCACCTTTGTTCAGCTCGGCAACTATGCTCTTTGTGGCTGAAGCCATTGATCTGAACACATCAGACATATATGCACGAATAATTAATGCCTATCATTTATGCATCCACTTTGCACAGACCCATCATATTAATGAACAATTTCAAGTAAGGTTTCAGAATCAAAAGGTCACTATGTTTCCAATCATTCTCCAAAAATCCTAACTTAAAACTATCATTAATATAATTGTCCATGCAAAGTAAATTCTATGAAGCTACAAAAACTTATATGAACTACCCACAGCAGTCAACAATAACAGAAAGAAAATAATATTGACATCCAATAGAATAATAATGCTTTCACATAATACAACTTATATATCAGTCGCTACAACAACAACAACCAGGTAGTAAAATGTTACATAAGATGTCCACAAAGCACACTAAATAAAGACCAGCCAAAACATCTAACACCAAGTCAATATATGAACTGGGAAAGATCCTTTTTTCTTCAATTTCTTGATATTTTCTTTTGTAACAATCCAGTAATATTCATCTATAAAAGCCATCACCAGTCTCTTATACGAAGTATCTCTGTTGACTTCCCATAAGCGATTCAACACTCATTGCCATTCTTGTGGAAGAGTGTTCATGAAAAATCGCACCATCTCAGATTGTGTCATGGGACGACCATTCCATATGACCTTTTGTATTATCCCGTTGACTTCCAGAACATGATCAATTAAGTCACCACTCTTCCATCGATAATCAGTCAGCTCAGCTATCAACCTAGAAAGCCTTTCCTTTTGTTTATCGGTAATTACGCGAATAGGCGTGCGTAACTGAAGGGGAGGCATTGTTCCTGCAACAAATGCAGAACAAATAAGGGATTACATATAATCCTCATAGACTTAATTGGAAAAAAAAAAAAAAAAACAAATCCTTTTTTTTTTTTTTTTTTTTTGGCAACGGTCAACGGTCAACGGTCAACGGTCAATAGTCGTCAACGGTCGTCAACGGCGTGGTCGGGTCGGACCAGACGGGCCGGTCGGATGAACCAATCGGCATGTGCCACGCGCGTGCCTGTTGACGTCACGATGACGTCAGCTGGCGCGTGCGTGGCACGTGCCTAGGGCCGAAACGGCGCCGCTTCAACGCGGGGGCGTGCGTCACACGCTTGGGCTGAAACGGTGCGTTCGACACGCACGCGTGTGTCGCACGCGCCTGGGTCGAAACGGCGCGTTGACGCGCGCGCCTGCGGGGGACCAAATCGGCGCGTGCGTTGCAGGCGCCGATGACCCCCGTTCATTCCGACCGCGAGTGGCGGTGCGTCCGGCAGCCTCTGGTGACGATCCGCGACTCGTTTTTCTCGTATCGACGAGCCCTTCGACCTTGCGCTATCAAAAAAAATTTCGACTTGCAGAAAAACACAAAACTGGGAGTATAGTACGCGGGTGTCGGGTTTTTCCATCCCCGATCGACCGGCAGCGGCTTTTCTCAAAATTCGACCACAAAATTAATTCAATAACATAAAAAGGGGTCGGGAAACATGAACTACGGCTCTGATACCAATGTTGGGATTATCGGATTCCCAAAAACCGGATTCGACACTAAATCGAACCCCTAAAACAAGTGCGGAAGACGAGCCCGGGGAAAAACACATGTATCACCGATCCTAAGGCACATCACAGAATCGAACGTACCTTGTTAGCCACAGATTAAACACCGACGCTGATATGAGGAAGAAAAACTGGTCCCGTGCAATTCGATGACGTCAATTTGCCTTGAAGGGAAGAGAGTGTCGCCTTTTTGGTTACTGTTCTTCTTTTGGAGGGAGAGAGAGAGGAGGAACGTACGTAATGTCAAAAGATGCGTTCCTCCCTCTCTTTTTCTCCCTTAAATACGTCCTCTCCAAAGGACGTGTCCCTTCGGTAAAAGACATCTCCCCAAAAGTTACAACCCTTCAACATATCCCTTCATCCATGGGCCCTAAACTTGTGGGTCAGGCTTTTAGGCCTAACATGGGCGGACGGGTCAACTTAGGCCCATCACATTTTATTTAATAAATAAAACCATCAATGTATATTAATTTTGATAATAATTTCCACGGTTGTCAATAATGACCCACATTTCTAATATGGATAACCTCTAGCCACGTATTTACTTATGTTGACGATCTGGTTAATGTTTTGGTGCGGACTAGTTATTGTGAAGATTAAACATTTAGTACGGGATTAACCATAAACTCAACGATGATCCAAAAGTTAAGAACATGGTTGCCATCCATAATGATTTTTGTATGAAAATGTTAACATCCGCAAACCTCATGCAACACATGTGACCCCCGATTCTAGCTAATAAAAAATTGGTGAAATTATTGAAACATTAAGGTTCCATTTGCTTAACGAAAAACAACTTTTTAAAAAAAAAAATTGCCAGATTTTCTTACATTTGGTTTATTTATTAAAAATAAACTAGTTAAGGAAAATATTTTTCGTTAATGAAAAAACACATGTAAAAATGTAGAAAATGATTTCTTTTTTTTGAAGGAGGAAATCATTTTCCCTCCTCTTTCTTTCACCTAGACCAAGCATATTTTCCTCCCGTGCACTCATTTTAATTATTTTTTATTTTCTTTTTTAAATAAAAATTTTAATAAATTTTCTTTTTATTTTTCTTTCTTTTCTTTTTTTTTTTTCTTTTGGCTTCTTCCTCGATTGGTTGTTGGCCATTAAGATGGCCAATGACTAGCTACAGGTGAGCTCGGGCCTCATTAGACGCCTGTGGCAAGGCTTTAGCTTGTTCATTTGGTGAGGTCTTGTGCCTCGTTGACCTGTGGCGAGCTCAAAGCTCGCTAATCGACAAATCTTAGCTTATCAAAATTTGGTGAGCTTGGGCTCCCCTGTGGCTGGTGATTGGTCAAGGAAGAAGCAAAATATATATATATATATATATATATATATAAATTAAAAAATTAATTTTTTTGGTAATTTTCTCCAAAATTTAGATTTTCTATACCAAATATCAGAAAATATTTTTTAATTCGTTTTTGAGTTTTAATCAAATATTGAAAGATATTGTTAGAAAAATGACAAGTTGAAAAACATTTTCTAGAAGTAACAATTTTTTTGCAAAACTGACGAAGTCAAGGCCAGTGTTGAACTCGATCAATTCTTTCAACTAATGACTGTGTTCTGTGCGGCCCTTGATTTGATCGAGATCCTTATGTGTGCCCGCCAATGTTGCAAATTGGAGAGTTTTATCTGATTGATTGAACTTGAGGTTGGCGAACAGATGAGCAGTCAGTGCAAGCAAGAAACGCTACCAAATGGAGGATCCAGAAAATGCCAGACTCACATTTTCCGCATAACCAAATACCGATATGCTTTCTCTCCAGTGGTCACGTTTCAGGGTCGACGACCTTGGATCTCATAGTTCTTGAACCTTCAACTCTTAGATCGGAGGCCTGTTAGTATTCTTTTTTTCCTTAAAATCGATCGAGTTCGTTTTTGTACTTTTGATCATGTGGGTAAACTTGCAGTTTTAGATAGAGGTTGGACCTTTTGAAGTAAAAGAAAACAGAAGTGTGGCGTGTGAATATATGGACCAAAACAAAGAAAAACAGAGTGTGGCAGGGTGCGTCTCTTGGTGAATACTGAAAAAAAAAAAAAAAAAAAAAAAACCTCAGATGAGGGGCAGTTCTGCGGTGCCTGGAATGGATTCTCGAACTCTAACGGATCGTAACTCCTCAAAAGTTTTCATAATTCCTATAAAATCATAAGGCACAATGGGCGAGACTTACTCCCTCTTTTTTTAATGCGATGGTCATCGAGTGGTGACCAATAATCACTCGGTTGCAAAGTAAAATCAGATAATAATTTCTGAACATCTCAACATAAGCCAGATCAATAGCCAATCGACTTGTAGTCTAAAGCAAGAATAGCTTAGGGTTCGTTCATTTCGTGAAAAATGTGGCGTTTCCAGAAAATATTTTCCAAAAAGTCATTTTCAAGGAAAATGTAATTTATTTTCTAGTGTGCAAGCGAAACCTGAAAATGAAATAAAAAATATTTTCCTCCATACACTCTTTTTCATTTATTTTATTTTTTAAAATTGATTTTTCATTATTTTTTATTTTTTAAAATATATTTTTAATTATTTTTATTTTTCAAAAGTCGATTATTAAATTACTTTTTCTTTTTTGTTTTTCTATTCTTTTTTTCCTCCTCTTCTTCTTGGCCGGTCGCCGGCCACGACGACGGCCCGATCGGCCACAGTGCTTGCCCATTGGCGAGCTTAGGCTTGCTGCTTGCTGATCGTGCTCGTTGGTGAGCAATGAGGCTGGTGAGGCATGAGGTTGGCGAGCTTAAGGCTTACTACTTGTTGATTCGCCAGATCGGCGAGCTCGAGCTTGTGGTGAGGCTCGCACTTGTCAATCTGGTGAGTCTCAAGCTCGTTGGCCTCGGGCCTCGCCAAATCGGTGAACTTCGAGCTTACTAGCCTCAAGCTCGACACTCGCGCTCACCGATCTAGCGAGGAGCGAGCCTGAGCTCACTGGAGATGGGTGAGCCTCGTGCTTGCCAGCAAGTTGGAGGCTCACCTCGCCGGCCATCACCGTGGCGGGCGACCGGCCAATAAAGAAGAAGCAAGGAAACAAAGAAAAGAAAAAGATAAAAAGAAAAGAAAAGAAGAATAAAAAGAAAAAATAATTCGAATTTAAATAAATAAATCATTTTAAAAAGAAGAAGAAAAAGAAGAAGAAGAACGAGGGGGGAGTGAGGGCTTGTAGGGGTGTGAAATAAGATAAACTAAGTGAGGAAAATGTTTTTCACTTTTTAAAAGTGGAAAATATTTTCCTCTAATTTAGAATACCTTTTTTTTCCCTTAATAGAAAATGTTTTCTTCAAATAATTTATTTTCTATGAAACGAACATCGGAAAATCTGAAAAATATTTTTCTGGAAGTTATTTTCCATGAAAAAAGTTGGCAACCGACTTTGCTATCACCAGTCATGCTGAATGGGCAGTTGCATGTGTAGTTCCCGGGCATAGTCTTGCAATTTCCTTGATATGGATATCGTCCTGGATCCTTGCGCTTATCAATGTCTATATCAAGCAGAATCATTGATGAAGTGTAAACGTACGTTCACGTCCTTTTTGCCTCCTAAGATTGCATACTGGTTGGATTGAAGCATCTAACTCAAACTCAATTAAAAAATGGTTTGAGAAAGTTGGATCGTGGAAATTGTGGCCCGATCCAAACGTATACGTTTTTGCTCGGAAAGAGAACAAAACAATACCTAGACATCCTGGAGACAGCGGGGAGGCATATGGATTCCCATGTATGCAGCCTCACAGAAGCAACAATAACCCTGCCCGTTCTTGAAGTCGGAGCAGATTTGTTGTGCCGCAGGCATAGCTCGATTGGTTCGATTTCACTTCCTTGCAGGTCAAATCCCGTTGAACTACCCAATCCAGCACAACCCTTATGTCATTGTCTATGCGCAATGCGAGACCTTAAACGACTCCTGGTCCCCGAGGAACGCTGATCCACAAGAGCTGAAGTTGTAAACTGGCGTGTAATTCGTTAAGCTGTCCATACCTATAATAAGGCTTCTGAGGCCATTAGGATCGATGCCTGGCAGCACTCTAAGCTGGAGCAAGTGCTCTCAGGCATGAAGTCGTTGTCCGCTGCAATGGGAGAAGCATCCACCCCCAGAAGTCCTGATCGTGTCCGAGATAAGAGCTAAGGTGTCCCAACCGAAGGCCACGAGCTTGTTCCGGGTGTCCGAGAATATATAGTGCTCGTCTTTGCCCACTGTGATCGACACCCATACGAGCAAGAGTCATCAAGCAGACGGCCACTCTTGTCATAACATTCGAAAGCTCTGTACTTGCCAACGGTCATCGTCCCCTTATCCAAGGATATGTGCCAACGGTCATCGTTCCCTTTTCCAAGGATATGTCGGACATAGGGATGTCGCTGACAAGGGTCAGCTTCGGGAAATCCAGAGTGTAGTTGCAAAATGAGGACCAGGCTGGAGCTCCACGCGCAAATCTCCTCCAGCCAGGATGGGAAAGGAGCGCTCATGTTCCCGCACATTTCTGTTGCAGCTGTCCTTCCTGGCAGTAGTGGCCAAGGCCATTGGAAGAAAACACGACGCAGCCGCCTTCATCTTTTCCTTTTTCTCAATCTGCTCTTCTACCGGTTCTCTTCTTGCCGGTTTTTGTATACATAATTTCGTTGATGCAATGCCTCAGCAGCAGCCAAGTTAGTCAGTATTCATCGCAGCTTGTTCTCCAATCTGGGCTTCCTCTTGCTGTCCTCTTACCGGTTTTTGACAAATCTAGTTTCGTCGATGCCGATGCTTGAGCTGCAGCCAAGTGACTCTTCACATTAGAGCCAGTCAACGACACGTACACATGAGCGTTCTTGTACAAAGTTTACCCTATACCTCTTCCGCTCCACCGTCTTGATCGTAATGTCTTTCTATATATATATACTTCTCTTTTTCCTCTTTTGACCTTCAGGAAATTTGAATGTATATATATTGCACGCTATCGCAGGGAGGAGGGATTCCCACTGTTCTCCTTGTAATAGGAATGCAAATTTTATAATTGAAAAGAAATCTATCGGATGATCTGTGTAACATAATTATGAAAAATTATTACTTCAATATTCCATACTCACTCATTTTTAAATATATTTTAAGAGGTTGAATTGTACGATTAGTTCTAAACTTATTGTATGAATTTAATTTTAGTTATAAACAATTCAACTGAACTAATGTAGTCCTAAACTTTGGAGGAAAAATGCAATGAAGTTCCTTTAGCCAAGTCTTGTGTTTTTGTTTGAGATAGCGGTCTAGTTATTGCTGGCCATCTTATGTGTAATGGTGACAGCGCGATGTGGACGAAATGACTTTATTTTCTAATGATTTTTCTGATTCTTCCTTTCATTTATTTTTTTGGTTATCTTTCTTATCTTTTCTTTTTCTTTTTCTTTTTCTCTTCTTTGCTTCTTTTCGCGGATGTCTTCAACCTTTGGATCGTCCCACTATTCGTCATCTTCAACCTGTCGATCGCTCCTCACCTTTGCACGCTTGAAGACACGGTCGGATTCCACTGCGACCCCACGCGGTTGCTAGCATCGCCCGAGCCCCACAGATCTGAGGGTTGATGAACTCTACGACGACCTCCACAACTTCAAAGATCCATTAAGCGCTACAATCTTTTTCTCACCTTCTTGCACCTAAAAGTGACTAAGTCTTTTCAATCGACATGGCGCAAATACAGAGCTCGGTGTTAAGCAATTATGCTATCAACAAGTTGTAAATGGGAAAAAAGTTTGTCAATGACCACAATTATATACAGCTGACATGATGCCGATATAGAAGAATTGACCACGATTCTAAAATCTTAAGTTTTTAGAATAAATGGCAGTGATCTTATAATATCTCACAATCATGTTGAGGGTCATCAATTGAGCTATGGTGATTCACATAGAAGTTAAGCAGGATGACCATGGAGTACATCTAAATTAAGTGATGCTAGTAAACAACGGAGTCGAATTAACTACGTGAACATCTTTATTTAAAGGTTCGGTCTTTTATCGATCAAGAGATTTGAGCCACTACAGTAGATCTAGTAGGTTCCACACGAGGCTTGCAGATTTGAGTGTTTGGATAACTCAAACCTATAATTGGGATGAGTTTATCAAAAGTCTGGCTAAACTTGTTTTGTTCGGTTCAATGCGGAACTAGATTCCTCCTGGAATGGAATCCCAATTCCTATAATTTTCATGTTTGGAGAGAAATGAATGTGGAATTGGGCTCATCACCCCAATAGTTGGCCTAATAGGGTAAGGTTTACTCCCACCAGTAATGTGATAGGCGGCAGCGATGAACTTATTCATAATGGCAATAGTCATAACTTAAAATGAACATTCCAATAGAACGTATGTGAAAATAAACAGTGCATAGGCCTTTTGAGCTTTTTTAGCTGCAAGAAGAAGAACAAATGTTGCTTGTAGAATGGGCAATGATGGAACAATTGAGTATGGAGGCAATCTTTGGTGTGCTTATTTGCACAAACTCATCAAACCTTCAAGCAAATGACATTGGGAATCCATGGAGCACAATCTTATTCGACTGCTATGAACACAAGACAAATGGAAATGCGAAAAACCCGCTCAAAGCCATCTAATTTTCTATTAAAATGGAATTGTGAATGATCTTGAAGGATGTCTCCAATAGAATCTTAAGGGAATATGACATGAGTTGTGAAGTTTTCACGACCTAACATCATCTCTAAAAGAAAATAGCATTCAAAAATCGATATAGTAAAGGGTTATTCAATTTTGAATCCAATTTTATCAGAAAGATTTTCACCTTTTTTTATGCTCAACTAATTATAAACTAGAATTAACATTAAAATCTAGTAAAACTACTAATTTCTATTTTTTTTCTGAATTTGCAAATTTTATTATTTTATTCCAAAAGCGGAGTCGAATCGAGTCATGAGACCAGACCTTGTCTTGATTGTGTAAAGATGAGTATTAGATTACGTTGAGCTTGTTTTTCTAAGATGACCTTATTTCTCTTTTTATTCTTAGGAACAAAAAAGTAGTTTTTTCTACTTTTTGTTATTGTTCCAAATCTATTCCATGACTATTAATCTGTTCTAGAGAATAAAAAAATTAACTAACGTTACAAAATAGAAGTCTCTTCTTTCTTTATTCTGAAGAACAAAAGAACAAAAAAATAGAGAAATATGATGGTTATCAAATATAGCCTTAGATTTTATATGGAATAGGTTTCTCGGAAAGTGTGGAGTTGAATTTACCTAGCGATTGCTAGTATTTAGATTCCTGTTTCACATTCTTAACCCCACAAAACTATCGAACACTCAACTCAATGACTATTGCCGCCACCACTGCTCACTGCCCGTTGCCGCCCTCGGTCACTATCACCGGTTGCCACCAGTCGCCACCAGACATCCGTCTCCACTGCCACAGGTGAGAAGTATTCTTTATTTTATGACCAAAACTTTTTGCAATCCATATAATTAAAGATATCTTCCCAAGGAATGAGATTGTATTACATATATAGTGAGAATCTCTCTGTGTATTTCTTGTCATGGTCTCAAACGACCTCGAAAAGTTGTCATGGTCTCAAACGACCTCGAAAAGTTGTAACGTTATCGTGCAATTGGTCGGGCCAGAAATTCTCAAAAGCGGATATTTTATTTTGTGAGTAGAGTCTGTCATTCTCGCACTCCTGCAGCTCTTCCTTTCTATGAAGATAAAAAGTCAAAAAAAAAAAAAAAAATGCCAATATAATGACAAAGAATTCGTGCTTTATTTTGGGACAGAAGTTCTATGTGAAACTTCATTTTTCAATTATAAAAGTGTAATTTCCCATGGAATTGTTCGAATACTTATTCTAAGGTGTCTTTCCGCAGAATCATCCCTTATTATAACTTCAAAATCGCAAATTAATCGGCTGTAAGAAAAAAAGAGAACCTTAATCAAAAGATCAGGATAAACATACGACAATTGGACTTTTTTTTTGTGCATAGCCGCACGCTAGACACCTCGAATTAGATGCTGGGAGTAGCTGCTTGCTTCGATGTCAAATACCAAAAGATCAGTCGACTCTGGTTTGTTAATCTCACTGATTGAAGTCCAGAGAGGATCACATCTCGTCTCATCCAATAAAAATCTAGTCTCTTTGCCGTTCCGATGATCACCCCACAAGTTATTGTTGATCCTACCTAGTTGCTCGGCCACTTCCCTCGTCATTGGCCTATTCACGCCATTATAATTCAAGCACCTTCTAGCAAGCGAACCGCCCACCTCGATCTCCTGCAGTTCAACTTCATTGGTTGCTTCGAAATTTATCATCTGGAGGAGTGTCCGGTTCTCTATGGCAGAAATGAAAGATTGGATGATGTTGATCTTTTCCCCGGATTTTGCATGCTGAGTCGATGTCTCTCTAGCGAGGAGCTCCACAAGGACAACTCTGAAGCTATAAACATTACTCTTTGTGGTTAATTCACTAGTGTAGAGATACTCAAGGTTGAGGTAACCTATTGTGCCTTGTATTCTTTCGGCTATATGAGTCTCTCCATATGAAATCAAAACCGAGACTCCAAAATCGAATACTTTTGCAGTGTACTTCTTGTCCAAAAGTATATTTAGAGACTTGACATCACGGTGAATGACCGGCAAGTCGATGTCATAATGCAAGTACTCCATAGCCAAGGCAACTTCCAAGGCAATCCTATGGCGATTCTTCCATGATCGCAAGACAGTCAATCTCTTGTCATGAAGGTGGTGATAGAGAGTTCCATTTGGGATAAATTCATAGATGACTTTTGTCTCCAAACATATGCCTAGCAACTTGACCAAATTCTTGTGATTCACCTGTGATACAATGCTGATTTTGTGCAACAATTCATTGTGAGTACTCAGAGATACATCATTGTTCATTTTTCTTAGGCTTCTTGATAGGGACATCTCTAGGCTTCTTGACCACGATTAGAATGAGGCCATCAATTTTGCCTCTGTAAACTAAAGCAAAACCACCCTCACTGACTTGTTGCTAGCATCATAGTTGTTGTTGGCTTTAACCAATTGTGCCTTAGTGAAGATTTTCACTCTCTGGTGCTTCAAGATCTCTCCCCCATTTTGCCTAAAATATCTCTCTTTAGCTCTGCTCCTGCATATGAACAAGACTAGGCCACTAACAACTATGCATAAGGTTACGGCTACTATGACCGCCACACAAATTTGAGTAATGAATGGATTAGCCTCCCCTAATTTTTTTTTTTTTTTTTACTTTATACATATTGAATTCGGACCTTCTAGATTTAAGAACTAAAATTTAATCTTGACATGACCCCTTAACCAAATGGAGAACCTAGATAAAGCTACACCACAAAAATGCCCCAGCTTGCTAAAATAGACTCACATTTTCCACAAAACCATATACGCACGCGCGCGCATATGCACCAATCAAATTCCTTGTAATGTCACCAACCTCCACCTTAGGTCCTTAGCCATTGGCCATTAAGGGCGCGAATAATAACCATTTTGTTTCTGAGAATAATTTCTGACTAAAAATAAATTTATCTAATTTTATTTCCAGGATAAATTTTTGAGTGAAGATACACATTTGATGATGACACAAAATTTATGTTCCTAGAATAGAAAATCGTTTGATAAGCCTTCTTAAATATCTCCACCCGGGTGACGAGCAGTAAGGGTGAGCGATAAGAAGAGTTTTTATTTCTATTTCTTTTCTAGAAATAAAAAGTAAAAAATTTCCATTTTCATTTTGTTCAAAAACTATTTATAGGCTAAAATTTTGTTTCGGAAATAGAAAAATAAAATTACATTATTAAGTAAATATTTATTCCAAATCTATTCCTGAAAATAGAAAAATAGAAAAATAGAAAAATAAAATAGTTATTATTCACATCCTAAATGCCCGTCAAAGTCACAATCATATAGATAGAGGTTGGACCTTCTAGCCTTTAATCCGAAAGGGGTTGGGGTGTTTTTGAACTAAAAGCAATAAGAAGTGTGGCGAGCAGTGAATAGACGATCAAAAGAAAGAAAAACAGACCGTGTGGGTCTCTCGGTGAATAAAGGGAATAAAAAAAAAAAAAAAAAAAAAAAAAAAAAAAAACTCAGATGAGGGCCAATTCTGGGTTACCTGGAATGGATTTTCGGATTGTAATGGATCACGACTCCTCACAGTTTTTGTAATTCCTATACAAAATATCCTAAGACCCAAAAATTTATCAATAGGTGAGACTTGCCTTTTTATTTTCTTTTTTCCCAAAGTAGAATCAAATACAATTTCAGAACATCTCAACACAAGCCACTTTCGTAGGCTAAAGCAAGAATGGCTTGTTGAGAGCGACCTCCGCAAGGGAAGTAGAATTACCTGCAGCAATCATGACAAGACGAGAAGTTTGGCAACCAATTTTGCCATCCCCAGTCATGCCAAATAGGCAGTCGCATGTGTAGTTGCCAGGCTCATTCTTGCAATTCCCATGACATGGATATTGTCATGGATCCGTGCACTTATCAATGTATATATCAAGCCAAAACGATCAAGATTCTTCCCTTAAAAGGTCTTCACCTACAAAGTTGGTGGCTTGACCCTGAAAAGTACCTTAAATCTGATATGCATACCCACAAGCCCTTTCATGGGCTTACAACGATATTGAGCACTAAAACCACATCCTCTAATATCCAAAAATTCAATCCATAATCAATCTCATAATCCACAAAACATTTTATGAACCAATCATATAACATTTTGTAACTCAGTTCATCCGATATAAATACTTTTTCGTAAAGCAATTCTCATATCATTTCATAAACCAAATTCACAAATCAATATCTATAACTTTTTGTGATGTTTTTCATAAAACATTTCTCAATATTATTTTATAACTTATTCCATAAACCAATTCACAAAGCTATATATATCATTTCATAATACTTTTCATAAAACTGTTCTCAGATTAAAAGGTAGTAATTGCCCAATCCAAACTTTTATACAACAGACATACTTTAATTACTCATATAATACTCAAGTATTTATCTCTTTCAAGACATAAGTTTACAAATCCATAGAAGAGATAGCACTACTCACTTGGATATTTCTTAAACCAAACAATAAGTCTCTCGAATCAACGAACTCGCACTCCTATCATATAAGCGAGAAATAACATCAAAATCAAGTAAAACGCTATCTCAACTAATGGCTCAACTAAACTATGCATAAAATGATGCATATGTATTAATAAATCTCATATCCTAAGTGATTATTCAAGCCGTCCACAATACAAAACTTGAGCGCGAAATTTGGTTAAGCCATAACTCTTTCCATTGAACCCTATTTCAAATGTTTTCATGGTCAATAAAAAGTTCTTTCAACATACTATAAGGAGTCCAACTCAACATTCTGAAATTAAGTCGAAAACCAACAAAATATGGCCCCGAAATTGCTAGATGTACACTGTTTATCATGTGTGGGAAATTTCAAAATTTTGTTTTAGGCAAACCGTAAGCTCATCAAGTTTTGTAAAATCCTATGAGTCTAAGACACCCTAAACTTCATATATACACACACACATACATAAATACATACATACATGCATGGCTTAACAACTCAAAAAGGATTTCATGGCTCGAATCTCACATAATTCTAAATTCCAAGCCCTAAAATCAAAACTACTCCAATTGAATGAATGAAAAGCACGAGTACTTATTGGGCATTACATTATTGCATCGAGCTGGCTCGGCAAGATGCTCATAACTTGTACACGCAAACCCCTTTCCCCTTCTTCTCATTTCCTTTTTCCCTCTTTCTTCTTCTTTTTCTTCTTTCTTCCCGAACTGGTTCGACCAATGAGCTGAACACCCTTTTTTTTTTTATTTCTTTTCCTCTTTTTTTTTTTTTGACTTTTCAGCCTTCTATTTCCTTTTTCTTTTTTTAATCAAAAGTGGGTCCCACCGCTCCTTTTGGACTTGGTCAAAAAGATTTGAATATTACAGTATGTGAAACTGAAATTCGAAAGAGTAATTTCCTGTTAAATTTTTCAAATAGATATACAACCAATCTTTCATAATTATTCATTCATTAAATAAGATGGCTATTCCTCAGAGCTCTGCAATTTATAGGTAGAACAGAAGTGAGTACAATCATGCATAATCCCCGTACTTAATTTAAAATAGAATCACCCCTTATAAAAACTTTAAAATAGCTAATTAATTGGGACCTTAATCAAAAGATCAAGGACGAGCATACGACCATTGGTTTTGTTTCTTGTGCATTTCCCCACACTAGAAACCATGAATCAGACGCTAGAACTGGTTGTGTCCGCTTCGATGTCAAATACCAAAAGATCAATCGACTCCGGTTTGTTCATTGCACTAACTGCAGTCCAAAGAGAATCACATCTTGTCTCGTCGAGTAAACCTTGAGTCTCCTCATTGTTCCGTTGATCTGCCCACAATTTCTTGTTGATCCTGGCCAGTTGCTCGGCCACTTCCCACATTGTTGGCCTACTCACGCCATTATAATTCAAGCACTTTCTAGCAAGCGAACCGACTGCCTCGATCTCCCGCACTTCAGCTTCATCGGATGCCTCAAAATTTATACTATGGAGGAGTGTTCGGTTCTCCACAGCAGAGATGAAAGATCGAATAATGTTGATTTTTTCCCTAGATTTTGCATGCCGAGTCGGTGTCTCTCCGGTAAGGAGCTCCACAAGGACAACCCCGAAACTATAGACATCGCTCTTCGTGGTTAATTCCCCATTAGTGAGATACTCAGGGTCAAGATAACCTATTGTGCCTTGTATTCTTTCGGCTTTATGAGTCTTTCCGGGTGAAATCAAAATCGAGGCTCCAAAATCGGATATTTTAGCAGAGTATTTCTCATCCAAAAGTATATTCAGAGACTTAACATCACCGTGAATGATCGGTGGGTCGGCCAAGGAATGCAAGTACTCGAGGGCCAAGGCAGCTTCCAAGGCAATCCCGAGGCGATTCTTCCATGAGTGCAAGACTGTTAATCTCTTGTCATGAATGTGGTGATAGAGAGTCCCATTGGGGATGTATTCATAGACCAACAATGGCACTTTTGTCTCCAAACATATGCCCAAGAGCTTGACCAAGTTCCTGTGATTCACCTGGGAAATGATGCCAATTTCATGCAGGAATTCGGCATGAGTGCTCAGAGAGCTGTCTTTGTTCATGTCCTTTGGCTTCTTGACAAGGACATCTCTAGGCTTCTTGATCGCGACTAAAACGTCGCCGTTGATTCTTCCTCTGTAAACTGAAGCAAAACCACCCTCACCGAGCTTGTTGCTAGCATCAAGTTGTTGGTGGCTTTAGCCAACTGTGCCTCATCGAAGATTTTCACTTCTGGTTCTTCAAGATCTCTCCTCCATTTTCCCTAAAGTATCTCTCTTTAGCCCTCCTCTTGCATATGAGCAAGACCAGACCACTAACAACTATGCACAACGTTGCCGCTACAATGACTGCCACACAAAATTGAAAAATGGATGGATCAGTTTCTCTCCCGAATGATTGATTTACCTTGACAAGTAATGAATTTAGACCTTGTAAATTTTAGAACTAAAATTTGTTCTTACGTTTATCGGCTTAAATAATTGACACATCAGCCACCAAATGGAGTATCCGGATTGAGCCACACCATAAAAATGCCCCAACTTTACCGAAACGCACTCACATTTTCCGAAAAATCACATACACGTGCACTAAGAGCCATTTCCCATCAAATGCCCGTCGAAGCCACCACAAGCCAAGACGAGAGTCACCGCTCAAAGCCGCACAAACAACAACCGCCCCGCCTCTCTCTCTCTCTCCACCCACCCCCCTCTCTCTCTCTCTCCCCGAGTCTCTCCGTGTACACGCCAAGGTCGACGACCTTGCGTTAGAGGGTTGAGTTTTTGTGTTTTTGAACCCAACTGAGGTCATGTGGGTAAAGTTGTAAATTCAATACAACGGTTGCACCTTTTATCCTTTTAGCCAAAACTGGTCAGGGTGTATTAAAAGAAAAAATAAGTGTGGTGGGTGCAGTCGAGATCCGACCAAAGAAAGGAAAACAGGGTGTGGCCGTGTGTCTCTCTCGGTCAAAACTGAGAAAGAAAAGGAAAAGAAAAAGCCAAAAAGGAGGGGGGCAGGGAAACGGAATCTCGGGTCATAGCAGATCATAACACCATACAAATTTTCTCGGTTTCTATTCAAAATACAAAAAAAAATTAATTTTTTTATGTGATAATCATCAAGTGATTGAGTACTCATTCCCCAAAGATCCTAAGAAACACCCCAGAGGAGAAGCGGCACTTTTAGAGGAAGAGCTGTCAGAGACTATTGTCATGGACCAGAGATTTCAAGACCCGAGCGGCCAAAAACATGATCCACACGATCAGCAAGACTTGAAGTGTCTTGGGCTCTAAGGTTTTCATAAGGATTCTAGAATACTCTCAAGGACGGTACAGGATATGTATACTCAAGATATTTCTTGTATTTAATGGGATAGATGATAGTATTGTAATTAATAGGATAGATGGTAGTTGAAAAGATAGTAATTGAAAATCCTCATGCTTAAGTAGTAGTGCTCTCCTCATTTGAGCAGTAGAAGTGCATTTTCTCTTAGAGCTTCTCTCTCTAGGATATATGTAGTGAGTGAGCATTTGTTCCTTGGGAAAAAGGCTCAGTTTAGGCGACCCAACGAACCAAATGAAGCCTAAGTTGCCACACTGTCTCAATCTCAAGTATCGACCTGTGATACTGGAGTGGGTGTTTCTCGAATCTAAGTGAATGAGCTTATACTTGTAAGCAAACGAGTTTATAGACTCTAAATTGCTAGTTTTGTTGAAGCATTTTGAGTGATAGAGGTTTATTTGGTGCCCGCCACTTTGTCTACATCGGTGTCATGATTCATGATGTTCTTGTGAAATTATTTGGGGAATTATATTAGCCAAGGGTTGCTTGTGGGGTATTATTGAATGGTGCGTCGGGTTTGCATTAGGGGAACTGTAAATAGTCGAAATTGGTGATTGGGGTGTGTCAATGTGAAAGGAAACATCATGATGCTACGCCAAAAATGATAGGCTGTCATTGAAGAGTCTAGTTCTAAGAAAATTGCCCCTACTTCTCAAGGCGCGTGGGGATTTCTTTGATGAAAGCACATTGAGGAGTTGATAAGGTAGTTAAAGTTAAGGTTTCGGATGCTAAAACGTGTGTTCAAGACATTAAGCATAAATGAGTCGGAGCCCATTGACAACCATATCGGTGACTGGTGATCGCTAGAGTTGAATGTAGAGTGAGAACAATTTGAGAACATAAAAACATAAGCCGGATCAATAGCAAGGGGACTCGTAGTCTAGAGCAAGAGCAGCTTAGAATGTTGAGTGACCATCACGAATATATTAGAGTTACCTGCAGCGATTGTGGCAAGAAGAGAAATATGGCAACTGACTTTGCCATCACCATCCATGCCAAACGGGCAGTGGCATGTGTAGTCCCCGGCTGTATTCTTGCAATTCCCATGACATGGATATCGTCCTGGATCCTTGCACTCGTCGATGTCTATATCAAACAGAATCAAAGGTGAAACTGTAAGTGTACGTTCATGCGTTATTTCGCTTCTTAAAAATGACGTCTTGGGTGTATTGAAGCATCTAACTCAACTCAATGAAGAACTGGCTGGAGGAGGCTGGATCACGGAAATTCTGGCCCAATTCAAACAAAAAAAAATTTGACAAAAAGAACGGAAGAATACCTTCACATCCCGCGGAGGACAGCGGGGGGGCATAGGGATTCCCTGCGTACCTAGGCTTACAGACGCAACGATAACCCTGCCCGTTCCTGAAGTCAGAGCAGTTACTGTTGGCGCCGCAGGCATAGCTCGATGGGTTCGATTGCACTTGCTTGCAGGTCAAATTCCGTTCAACCACCCAGTCCACGACAACCCTTGAGAAATTTTTGAGCATATCAGCCGGGACAGGGAGCTTGTACTCGGAGACATTAAACGACTCCTGGTCCACCACGAATGCTGATCCGCAAGAGCTGAAGTTCTGAACTGCGGTGTAATTCGTTGAGCTTCTCATTGTTATCCTGAGGCTCCTCAGGCTCTTGGGGATGGACGTCTGACAGCACCCGAGGCCGGAGCAAGCACTCTCGGCTGTGAAGTCGACGTCCTCGCGGCAATAGGAGAGGCATCCACTCCCGGATTTCTTGGTAGCGTCTAAGAAAAGAGCCGACGTGTCGCAACCGAAGACAGTGAACTTGTTCCGGGTCTCCGAGACTGTATAGTGCCCTTGTTTGCCCAATGTGATCTGTGTGTTAGGACGAGAGCCTTTGAGGCGACCGCCACTCTCGTTACGACATTCGTATGCTATGTAGTTGCCAATGGTCATCGTCCCGTCCTCCACAGATATGTTGTACACCGGAACGTTGTTGCCGAGGATCAGTTCCCCGGATGTGTGGTCGCATGTGAGGGCGAGTTTGGGGTTCCACGCGCATCTTTCGCTGAGCCCAAATGGGAAAGGCACGTTCAGGTTGCCGCACCTTCGGTCGCAGTTGTCCTCCTCGGCAAAAGTGGCCAAGGCCAAGGCCATCGGAAGGAAACACAACACCGCTGCTTTCATCTTTTATGTTTCTCCAATCTGTGCTTTCCTCTGGCTCTCCTCTCACCGGTTTTTATAATCCTACTTTCGCTGATGCCGATGACTCCGCGGTGGCCAAGTCAGTGAGCACATTGGAAACTTGCCTGAATATAGACACTGCTTTCATTTTCACTTAAAATTCAGATGTTCTAGAGCCGTGATTTGTTTCACAAGATAGAGAAAATTTTCAATTCTCAAAGTATTCATTGCATTCAACACAAGAAAAAACAGTTCTTCGAATCTGCAAGTTTCACAATTGGTTATTCAATAAGTACTCTTGAGGAACTCAATAAAATCCTTTTCAGAATATTCCCTTTGCTTCAGCTTCTTATTAAAAATGAAAATTGACAAATAAGTTTCATTCTCAATAGAAATTCCAAAGTCCTTTCCCTCCGTAATGAGCGACCTCATTTGACTTACTGTTACTATAATGTTCCAATAAACTAATCGGCCACTTATAATCTGAAATGAGTGGCGGAATTTTAAGTTTTATTAATTTCAGATTCTGTTTATTTCAAGAAAATAAATGATCTGAAAAATATTTTCCAAAAAATATTACTTATATTGTTTGAAATAATTAGTCAATTGAATTTTTTTCATTGATAATGATAATTTATATCTAAACATTTTCATAGACTATAAAAATATTTCTCTTTTATTCATTTTTATTAGTGACAAGAGATTATTTTTAGGAAAATGTTTTCTAAATCATTCATTTTTTGCGGAACAAATGCACCCTAAATCTAGTGTGGGACTTTCCAACTTTGGACATGAAAATTGTAATATGTGCAATCCATTATTTATCCTGCTTATAAGTGAAGATTCAAGGAACGACTTCTCACATAATTGCCAATTTATCCTCCATTGTAACTTCTCTAACTTAAATTTTCTTCTTAATTTATCCAATTTGTTTTGTACACTAATTTATCTACATTTTAACGAATATTTAATTTACCAATGTAATTTGAGAGAAACACCACAAATGCGTGAACATTGGCGTTCTTGCACAGAGTTTAAATACGTCTTCCACTCCACCATCTTGATTGTAGTCTCCTTCCATGTTCTGTTTTTTCCCCTTTTTTTCGACCTTGGGTAATTTGAATCTTAAGGGATAGTCGCATCTGACCTTCTACACTTTTTGAAAGACATAAATAATCGTTGAGGATGGTGTTAGCACACCTCGTGCGTTCTTCATGCGTTCTTAATTTCTATAATTGGTTCTTGGAATATTTTAAAATAATCGGAGGACTCGACCATAATTAGCCAGTTGTTAGGAGAGGAATTAGTACAACAGCCGGCAACCATGACCATCCACTTAAAGCTGAGTTCCCCTAGGTTGGAACCGGACCCACAACAATTGATTTTTTAAGCTGAACATATGAGAATGCTCTTATCCTTGGGTCAGTTTCAAGGTAGGTTCTCAGAGTTTCACAACCCATGCAAGCTAAATAAACAAAATAAGACCCATTAGTATTTCAACAAAAAGTGAGAAAACGTGCTCCATATCAACTTGGGGGACGACTTGACTAGTTGTCGCAAAAGACGACTCATAGGTCGTCGTCATTTCATGTTTCAACAAAAGAAGGCGGAATTTACAAGCAAGTCTTTGTCCCGCTAGGCGCTCTGTACCATAGAAAATTCACAGGGAAAAATGACATTTTGGAGAAGAAGTGACAAAGAGTTATGTGCATTTAAGATAGCGTTGATACCATCAAAGATCTTAATTGTATCGAATAAACTCCTGAACTGATAGACCAGTGCCACATTTATCCCAAACCGGTGCACCCATGCTATATTTACCATAAACTAATTTTATGTCATAAAAAATCTCAAACAGGTTCACTTGTATCACATTTACCTCTTACTAGTGCACCATGCCACATTTACACCCCAAAAATCCAAGATTTAATATAATTTGGGGTAAATATAAAACGTTATATCATTTTGGAGTTTTTTTACACAAAAATTAATTTGAGATTAATGTGACATGGGTGTACTAGCTTGGAAGCTTTTGTAATCTAAAAATTTATTTAGGGTAAATATGGCACAGGTGTATTATTTGGGGTTAGGCGGTATTAGCCTTTTAGGATATGATGCAATGTTATATTACATTTAACCGAAGGTAATTAAGATAGATATCTACTTTTATTCCAAATTTTGGAGTACAATATGCTTTTTATTCTTTATGAAAGATCAAATACCATCAAAATAGTATATGTTAACATTTCAAATCAAGGTAAATTTCAATATACTTCAAGCAAAAATTCAGCTCATTCCAACGTTCGAGATCTCAGGCTTGCAATCTCGATTATTCAAGTTTTACAGAGAGAGAGAGAGAGAGAGAGAGAGAGAGAGAGAGAGAGAGAGAGAGAGAGAGAGAGAGAGAGAGAGAGAGAGAGAGAGAGGGGGGGAAAAGTGCCAAAAAGTCCTAAACCTTTTGTCTTTGTACCGATTTAGTCCTAAACCTTTTTTTGGTGTCGATTTAGTCTTAAACCTTTTTACGTTGTGCCAATTCAGTCATTTTTGGCCAATTTTGGCCGGATTTTGCTGATTGGACGTCGGCCGGCTGACATGGCATGATCGGCGCTGACGTGAACAACTTTTAATAATATTTTAATATTTTTTATTTTATTTTCTTTTTCTTTTTCTTTTTTTTCTCCTCCTCTTCTTCCTCCAGCCGATCGCCGGACCTTGGCGACTGGCCAAAGGTGACGGTCGGTGAGGGCAATGCCGCCCTCGCCAGCCACCTCGTGAGCAAGAGTCGAGCCTCGCCCGCCCGGGCGGCGACGCTCGCCCTCAAGGCCTGGGCGGCGAGGCTCGCCCTTGTCGAATCTGGCGAGGGTCGAGCCTCGCCCATGGCCGGTGAGGGCAAGCCCCGCCAGCTCGGTGCGAGGCCAACTCGCCCGAGCCGAACACCGAGAAAACAAGAAGAGGAGTTGGCGTTTGCTACCGAACCGAACCGCGTCTCGCGTCGAGCTGGCGGGGCTCGCCCTGCCACCGAGATCGACGGCGAGGGCGGCCTTGCCTCGCCGACCGTCGCCTTTGGCCGATCGCCGAGGTCCGGCGACCGACCGGAGGAAGAAGAAGAGAAGAAAAAGAGAAAAATCAAAAATCAAAAAAATCAAAATATTAAAAGTTGTCCACATCGGCGCCGATCGGCCATGTCACCGACTGTCCAATCAGCAAAATCCAACCAAAATTGACCGGAAATGACTGAATTGGCACAACGTAAAAGGTTTAGGACTAAATCAGCAAAAAAAAAAGTTTAGGACTAAATCGACACAAAGACAAAAGGTTTAGGACTTTTGGCACTTTTCCCAGAGAGAGAGACAATTGATTTTACTATGCTAGGAATGAAACATTATGCAAAGAAACAGGGAGTGTCATTTGTGTTGGGGGAGGTACCAAAAATGTTCTAAACCTATTGTATTAGCGTTAATTTAATCCTAAATTTTTCAATTGAACTAATTTAGTGTTAAACATTCTGCATTTATGCTTTTTCAATTCATCCGGCCTTTTTAATCAGAAAAGTTTGTTGTGGATTCCAAGTTAGTGCCAATGCTAACATAAACACTAGAAAGCAAAACAACACCGTTTCCCACTTCCAAAACGGCATTGATTCAATTTATAAAAAAAAAAAAAATTAGTAGAACTGAATACCAAAGAAAAGTTTGAGATCTTCCCCAAACACACCAAATTGAATCTCAGGAACTAATTTGAGATGGTCCCTTAAAATCTAAATGAGTAACCTAAATATAGATTTTTATGCTTTATTAAATTAAATCTAGAGTAGGATTTCCAATTTTTGACATGAAAATTGTAATGAGTGCAATCTATTATCTATCCTACCCATGGGTGAAGAAATTTAAGGAGCAATTTTTCACGTAAATGCCACGTTATCATCCAATGTAATTTCAACAAACTTCCACTTTTTTCTTTACTCATCCCTTTAGTTTTGTACGCTAATTTGTCTACATTTTACTAATATTTCATTTACCAATGTAATTTGAGAGAACCACCACAAGTGTGTGCACATTGGGGTTCTTGCACGAAGTTTAAATACCTCTTCCCCTCCACCATCTTGATTGTAGTCTCTTTCCATGTACTTCTATTTTTCTTTTCTCTTTTTATTGACCTTGAAGAAATTTTAAATCTTAGAGAATAGTGATATCTTACCTTCAACGCTTTCTAAAAAGCTTAATTTATCATCGAGGATAGTACTATCACACCTTATACAATCTTGTTTTCTACATTGTTTTTGGCCCAATTCCTGAAAAAACCACAAACTTTACTTTAGTTTTGATTTTATCCCGAACCTTTTTTATCTTAAAAAATATCTCAACTTTCACTTTAATCACAAATTTATGTGATTAACCCTCTGTCCAAAATTACTATTAATCTTCTAATGTGGCATTTCCACATCAATTGTAAATCTATGTAGTCTGCTTATGTCGATTTTTCATCACCCTTCATCACCTCCATATTTTTTTCTTCTTCTTGATTCCTTGAAAACTCCATTAAAGGATGCTCGAGCTCAAGTCTGGGTCATGTGGCCTCAGATGTGAGTTATACAACCTTAGGTCTGAGTCGCATGACATCGAATGTGAGGTCTCGCGCCTCAAATGCAAGTTTCAACCTCCACTAATGGAGTTCACCCATAAGGCACAAAGTCGAGGAAACGATCTGAGCCCTTGGATTGACGGTGGTTGTGGGGAAAGCTTGGGATCGTTTTGTTATCGCCCGGTTGCGTGATGGGTCTATAAAGCTTTGGGGATGGCCGAGCAAAGTTGATGCCCGATAAAAATGGCTTCTTGAAGCGTCAAAAACCAGAACGAAAATAGGGGTCTCGGCCGAAATGGCCGGAGATGATTTCGACGACTGCAACCATCACGAACGTGTTGTCGAAGGTCATGGCCTGGCGTCAGAGGTCTTGGTGGACAGTGAACAGCGACGAGAATCATTAAACCTGTGTTAATGATTAACCTCTCAAGGGGATCACATTTGGTCACTATCAATGCTCTCAGTTGGTCGAATCGACTGAGTTCAGTTCTTGAGGCTGAGATTGAGAAATTTGTGGCTTTAACAAAATTTTCAAGTTGGAAAAGATTGACCAAAATATTATCGAGTTGAAATTCACAAGTTGCAGCTTCGGAAGCTGTGTGATAGATTGCGAGGAAGCTCCAATAAAATCGCCTACCCAGATTTGAGCTCTTTGCTCGACCACCTGTGTTAATGGAGGTTGCAAGGGTCGAAGAAGAAAAATAGAAAATAAGGATGACGAACAGTGACGAAAAATTCACGTAAGCAGACGACTTAAATGTGCTCTTGACAAGGAGATGCCACTTCGGATGATTAACAGAGATTTTGGATAGAAAGTTAACGGGGGTGGGCAGATTGAAGATAAAATGAAAATTTAAGATTTTTTTTTAGACAAAAAAATGTAAGGGGTATAATTGGGAATGGACTTCAAACTTGGAATCTTTTTAAGGAAATAGGCTCTCTCTTTTTTTTTTTTTCGTTAGCGGTTCTTGAAATTACTTTTTTTTTAATAATCTGAAGACCCAACCATAATTAGCTGGCTATTTGGAGAAAAAACTAATGCAACAACGCACCATCAAGACCATCCACCTAAAGTTAAGATCCCTAGGGCAGGAGCCGAACTCACAACATTGGATTTGTTTTAGCCGAAAGCATGAGAATGCCCTCATCATTGGGTCAATCTCAAGGTAGGTCTTCGGAAATTTACAACACATACCGAGATACATAAAAAAGTAAGACCCATTAGAATTTTAACAATCTAGACGTGAGAACATGGGCTCCATATCAAAATCGGGGAAGACTTTGACTAGTCCTCGTAGAAGACGGACTTCACAGTTCGTCCCCATTCAATGTATCTATCGCAGCCGACCCAAAAAAAAAAAAAAATGTATCTGTCGCCGAAGAAAATTCATTCAGAAAATTGACATTCTGGAGGAGAGACTGGTCCTCACCAGTTTTTTGTTTGGTATGCAGACACGAGATTTGACCATTGTCCTTACCACTATTCATTCGAAGATGCAGATTGCAGAACTTAGCGTCCATGGAGTATCAAAAGGAAGTTTGACCCAGAAAAGTTTCTTAGTCCTCCAAAATATCAGTTGATATTTTATCAATTTTTTAGCTTTCACAAGAGTTGTACTATGTCAAAACTTCTTAGAAGCACTAGGCAGATTGCGGGAATTGGATACCCTGAAAATCTGCGGTTGCCCAAAGCCTGCAATCTTATTCCGATAGTGATGGCAATGGTGTCGAGTGGGCTGGGAAGAGGGGGAAGATGGCAATGGTGTCGGTTGCCCAAAGCACTAGGCAGATTGCACTTTTGACATTCATTTGATGTAGTATGAAATTATGAAAACATGCATAAGCTGACAATAAATGTATAGCTTCTAATCTAGCAATAGGAGTATAAGTTTCATCAAAATCAATACCTTTCTCCTATATGTATCCTTTGGCAACTAGTCTTGCCTTGTTACGTACAACATTACATGTTCCATCAAGTTTGTCCCTAAATACCCATTTGATTCCTATTATAGTCTGATCTTTCGGTCTACCAACTAGTTCTCAAATATCGTTAAATTTTGCATAGCTTCAATCTAACTTTTATTATATTCCTGACTGGATTTTTCAAAATCTCTGTCTGTTTCCAGCCCTGTGAGCATGGTCCTTGTTTGGTTGTAACCTCTTAATGCCCATAAAAGACAAAAATGATGTAATATGTTAGGCAGAGTCCGTTGAAATAAAGTAAGTATTTGTGAAAAATTCTCAATATCTCTCTAAATACTTCTTCTTCTCTAACTTGATTAGATCCTCTGAAAAATGCAATTTGGATAGTTAAAAATGCTATCATCCCGGCACCTTTGAGTGTCTATTAACCCATCCTTAGAGTTTGTGGATAACCACGTTCCCTTAAATCTATTTTAGCCCCTAAAAAAACCCAATTGTTGCAATATTATATCCATTTTGGATGAGGGTGGGATTATGTTTTTTTCCCCTACCGTGATCCATTTAAAGTCCATACTTATTGCAATGCAATGTTATTGCGTGCACCCGAAGTAGCAGGTTTGAGTGTATGAATCTCACATCGATTCAACATATTCACTAAGCCTCAATATACCGAGGGTATATAACAATTTTGTCGTTGCTATTTTGTTCGAGCGATTCTAATCTGGGAAGTAAAGTAACCTTTGTACATCTATGCCATGCTGTATACTGCTCATTAGGCAACAGTATGTGCTTGTTGGCCCTTCCATTATCATGTATAGTGAACTCGATGACCTCGTATAGAAGAAAAATAGGTGGAGAGGTCAAATCTGCTCGAAACACGTGCATTTTCTCCATTTGATGTGGCATTTCCTTGCTTTTTCGAATTCACTTGCAACGAGAACGGGAAACGCTTTGGGGGAACCGCTGCCGTAATCCTACTTTTCCTCCATGGCTATAGACAATGGACCGAGCGACGACCAATTCACGTGATACACGTTTCGTCGATGTGAATCTCCCGGGTGACGTCCTCGATTCGCGTAAGACGCATTTAGTCATTGAGGAAGATCACAGTGAACCCCACAACATCTCGTCTCCTCCGTATGCTTTTTTCACTGGCATGTTGTCTTGTTGTCCGAAAGACTTTGAGACGACTTAAAGTATTCACGCACGGAGTCTCCCCTATTGGTCACCAGGCGCTCGGCCCGGAGGTTTTGGTACGGATCCAAGGCGCACTTGCATGAACCGGGTACACAAGATCTTGATGAATTTCGACCGTTAGATGAGGTCGGCATTATATGGGGCTCATATAAATTAATGCCAGAGATTGACTAGGTTCATTTACGTACGAAGCAGGTTGTTGAATTTCCCTTTTTTTTTTCCTTGGGTCCATAGCCAGGCAACTGGGTTCTAAGCCAGCACAAAAAGGTGATGGTCTGACACATGTTAATCCAAGGTGCTTTTCTATATTTAATTTATGTCGTGTAACAGATGGTTACTTTAGTTTGGTCGAGAGAGAGAGGGGTAATGGATTTTGCAGCAAATATAAAAAATGACTGTTCGAAAGGACTCGATGATCAAAACCATTTGGTGGTAACTTTCAGTCAGATTTTTCTTTTGCAATTTCGAAATATTGGCCGACTGATTAAACATTTAATTTGTATGCAACAAATACATTCACAACACCTCACATTCAAAATAAATCTTCGGAGACATACTATGAAGGACCTTTACTAGATGCATGTCAACAAATGAATTGCATGGACCCAAAAAAAAAAAAAAAAATGAATTGCGTGTGACATTTGTTTAAGTCAAACAAATTAAATACATTTATTGTAAAAAAATAATAATAACTTGTTTGGACCACATGTCAAGACTTTTGGAGTTGTAATGGCAAGACAATTACCTTTTAAAACAAGATGATTTTAATGAAAATTAAAATATGATCACTATTCCATTTACGGCCTATGTAGGTTCTTCCCCTATAGGCAATCTTAACTACTACATAGAGTACCACTAATAGTTTAGAGATTTAGATTGCACCTTCGTGCACTACAATTAGTTTTCTACATTAAGAAGGTGAAACTTGTTAAGTAACCCAAAAGTACATATGTTATTAAATTTTTAATATTGATTTCTATTGTTATATGTGCTATTAATATTTAAGAATCAAATCCTTTTCCAAAACGATGTGCCATTGATTTTTCAAAACTCAAAAGACAAGGTTGACCAAAAATTCGTATCACTTCGATGTAGTGATTAACTTGTTACATTACAATAGTAAAGAGATTGATCCATGATATTAAAAAGAAAATTCTAAGAAAATGGAGAGTATTCCATCTTATAAGCAATCCTAATTTTATTAATAACTTAACACTGAAATATTGCATACAAGACGGCATAACTCCTAGGTCCATTGCCTCGTCACCTTTAAATAAAGGCAATTTTCTAAATCAAAGATTGTGGTACATAAATAATCTCTTGACTGGTCCATCAATCCAATGCAATTGCAACAATTGATCATGGAGGACTCACTTGTGCGGCCTGCACGATCAATGGTTACGATGAAGTTAGGCTGCGCATGACAAAATTTTAAATGAAAATTGATTTGGCGGAAATCAATTTCTCAATTTATATTCCCGGACAAGTTTCGAGCAAAGAAAACCCGTTTGATAACGACTCAAAATTTCTATTTCAAAAACAAAAATACGTTTGATAACGTAATAAAATTTCTATTTCTAGGAATAGGAATTGATTAGATAATAACATAGGAAATCCTCAAATACAAAATAATAGTCGAAATAATACTAAAACAACATAGGAAATCCTCAAATACAAAATAATAATCGAAATAATACTAATACATTACAAAAGTTAAAAATACAATTTTATTGAATTTCCGGCATATTATTATCCATTGCCACTTTATTGGCAATGGTTTTTCTAAGCGTATTTATTTGATTTCCTTCCTTGGTCAATGTATCATTTGCAAGCTCATCTTACATAGGTTCAGAAAAGTACTGTGGAAGCATGAATATGGGTGCCATCAATGGTGCCTATACAACCTTATCATTTTATCAAATACTAGTATTATACAAGATTATCAACAAAATAAAATTGATGGTGTAAATGAATATATGAGAATTCTACCTTGAAGTAACATTTATGGTTAGGAACCAATCGGGAGAAGGTCGGTTTATTTTGATTCTCAAATTAAATCAGTCTAGTTGCTCATCCCTAATTTCTTTATTATTGCTCAATGAACCTTTAATGGCCATTGCTTAGCAAAAGAGAGATTCTCTTGAATCTCTTGCCTTCGAATTAAAATTCAAGATTGTGTAACAATTTAATTATTTTGATTTTACAAGAATTTTGAATCAAGAAAAGAAACGAGGTTAAATTTCTTGGCACGTTTTTTATTCATCTATTACGTAAGAATTTTTCTTCCACTGGCCATGCACGTGCCTTTTCTAGGAGAAAAGAGCCCCATTGTTTTTAAGTAAGCATTTGAAAATTTTGGTCGTTTTTTAAAATTGGGGCCCATTCGATTGCCTTTCATCCTAAAGAGGAAGTTATCAAAAAAAATTGAAAAAAATGAAAAAAAAACACGAGCAAAATAAGAAAAAGAAAATTAACAATAATTTGTGAAGTTGTGGTTATAAGTGAATTAAGTTAGCAAGAAAGCATAATGTTCTTTTATATGGTTTGATTTCGGTGTTCGATTTTTATTTTAAACGAAGTTAAAATTTCAGCTTCGATTTCTTCAATTTTTCTATTTCGTAATAGAAATCTGTTTTAGAAATAGAGAAATCGGATTGCGTTACAAACGGATTGCTCCAAACTTGGGAATAGAGAAATGAAATCGGTAAATGTAAATTTTGTCACGCACACCCTTAGTCTAGTGGTCAGGTATGTTAAAATGTTTTGCTAGTAAGAAATACGTTTCTTAAGTAGTTTTGCTAGAGGGACCTGAGCAGGTACTTAAACTGCTCAATGGAGGTAAAGGCGGGAGAACTGCCCTGGGGTGAGTGACCTCGTACTTGCCTCCCTTGGCTGGGATCCGGGCCAAGTGAAAGATACCGTCCCCGTTGGGGGGAATTAGCTTTATGCAAAGGGGATCCCACCCCTACCTCTTGGGCCTGATGGGGCTCTACTTCCCCAGGAGCTATTCTCCTGGGCGCGCATCCCCAAATGATGGCAACTGGGATCCCCTTTGCATTATCCCGAGATTGAAATAACATTTAATGTTTCCTGTAAAATAGGTGGTTAAAGGGAGGGAGACTCTATGACCCAAAAAAAGGGGAGAGAGATCCTATTTTGGATCCTATAATATAATAATAATAAAATTGTGCTTTACGTTGTCTTATGACTGGACTATTAATCTTTTCTATTAATTAATGTTGTATTTAACTATACTTTAATAACCATCAACCAAGTTCTTTTTTTTCATATTTTTATGCACCAAGTCAGACACCTCGAACCCCAAGTTCTCACCTAACATTTTCTGCTTGGGTGAGTGGGAATATGAAAGACAGCAAAGGGTCTCACCCTTGGGGTTCTTCCCCCTTGTTTCTTTCTTAAGCCTTTTAAAGATCTACTAAGATTTAGGATGATTAATATTTCTATTAATTAATGATGTATTTTACTATACTTTAATAACAATCAACCAAGTCCGTTTTTCATATTACAAATGAAGTTTTGGATGTTTGTCTCATATAATCAAACACTACTACATAAAATCAAGAAAAGTCTTGAGATTATAGCATTACTATGGTTTTGATGATTTTAATACATCTTTGTATGATTCTAACTATAATTACGGATATATGTTGAATCTACTCAGAGAGCACCCAATAATTCTTAATATAGAAAGAAGGGGACGATTTTTTTCAAACAATAGAACAACATTATCTCTATTATTCATGATGTGAAAATAATATCTTTTAGAAATTAATGGTTCTCGGAGTTAAGAAAAAATGATAATTCTGTGTAGAGATAATCAAGATTATTTTCTTGAGAATCCCACAATCTCTTTTCTTTACTTTTTCTCTCGCATTTTGTGGTGTCCTTCGAAAGACTTCGAGACGACTTGTAAGTCTTCGCGTGCTGTCACCATCACCAATCTTCCCGAACGAGATATCACGTGGTCACCTCGCCAGGCGTTGGGCCCGGAGGTTTCGGTCCTCATCCAGGCCACACTTGCATGGATCGGATGCACAAAAAATCCCAATTAATTTCAGCTGCTAGATTATGACGGTCTCGTGTGGAGCCCACATAAATCAACGTTGGAGATCCATTGAACTCAACTTCATGCGGAGCATACTGTTGATGTTTGGTTACCAGGTCACGCCAACTGGAAAGGCAAAGTTCTCCTCAAACGATGTGCAGCAATGATGAAATGCACGACATTTATTAATTCACTTGTGACCTGTGCTGAAGTGCATGATTAGTGTAAACTTGTCTAAATCAATAAGCGATACTGATATATCATGAAATATTAGGTCATATGTTTGCTTATGAGTGGATGAACTTACATTATGGTCAATAATTTTATTGGCATATCATTTTAGTAAAGAAGAATTTGTCCACACATAATTATTGTTCTAAACTCATGCTATTTGATCGGTGCCATGTTAAGTGCTAAGACGATCTCCTATCTTATACGTAAGGATTTTATTTACTGAGTTTCAGCTTATCTCTTATTTTTCAGGGTGTAAAATGGTCCCTTTGAGATATGACGGAGGAAGGGATGAGGTGATGCTTGAGACCATCAATCCTTGAGTTGACTAGTGGCTTGCTTGTGGATTATTAGAGGAGTAGTAGTACTGCTGGGCTCATAATCAGGAAGTATAAAGAAGAAGCATGTGTATTAAACTCGTGCAACTTTCTCGTATGGTATGTTGTGAGATATTAATGAGTATAAATGGAAGGAACATGTGTAACGCATGAGTACCTAAGGCGTCACATGGTCGCCTAATAAAATCTATAAATAAGCCCTCGTATTCTCCGTCAATGTACATTGAAATATATAAAATTCCCCAATTTCGTTTTCAAAATAATTCTTTAACTTTTTTTTTAAGGAATCCCACCGTCTTTCTTTTCTTTTACTCTCGTATTTTGTCGTGCTCTTTGAAAGACTTGAAGACTTGCAAGTCTTCATGCACCGTCGCCAAGTCTTCCCGTGATATCATGTGGTGGCCTAGCCCGGAGGTTGTAGTGCGGATCCAGCCCACACTTGCATGAACCGGAGCACAAAATCCGGATGAATTCCAGCTGTTAGATGACGTCGATCTTATGTCGAGCCCACATAAATCAACGTTGGAGATCTACTAGGCTCATCTACATACGGAGCATATTATTAATGTTCGGGTGCAGGGTCGGGCCAACTGGGTCCTCACAGGCTAATGATGGGTAGTTATCTACGTTTCACTTTTGTCGTGAAATTTACTTTGGATTGGTCTCGAAAGGAGGGGGCAAAGGATAATATAAAAAATGACTGCCCGAAAGTGGACTCCATGATCAGAAAATTTGTTGATTACTTTTGTCTTAGTCAAGTCATTTTGATTTAAAACCTCGAATTATTGACTGAATGTTTAATGTTTAATTTGGAGACGTCATCCTTACGACAGTATTAAGCAATCTGATAAAAATATATATACCGATGACTTTTGACACTGGTTTTTTTTTTTGGTAGTATGTGTATTTAATATTTATAAATCAAACCCTTTTCCATAGAGTAGACTTCACCATTACTCTCAAGAACTCATTAACAACATTTCTTGTGTTTATATGGTGCGATGGCCAATGATAACTAGATGCCATTTCAGTAATTTCTGGTAGCAATTAAACGGAATGATTACATTAGAATTTAACACACAAATGTTTAAAATTTCATCTGTAAAATTGAAAAATTAAGAATTAAATTGACATTCATACAAGAAATTTAGAACCGATTTGGTAATTATATCTTGATTGCCAAATTTCTTGATTTTTTTTTATTTAACCAAATTTATGAATTGAAATATGCAGTGGGAGGCCTCCATTAATAATGGAGGCTGTCATGCTCTCGTGAAAATATGCAGTGGGAGGTCTCCATCACGTAATTTTCCAAGGAAATCGGGAGACCTGTTTGTCCGGTCTCCTCAGGAAGTTGGTAATCTCGCTTAATGGGATATTTCTTGAAGGAAAATCCCACCAAGTGCTGTGTTTATAATTATTTCTTTTGAAACTGTTGGCCCCAACAAAAACAAGGAAAAATCGAAAATAAAGGAAATAATCGCAATTTAGATACTTAGAAGTATGAAACGTTTGTTCCGACTCTGTCATGGATTGATTTCATTATTTTCTCTAATATCAATCTTCCGACTGAACTTAAAATCTTATATTATGAGAAACTGCACAATGAATATGATCAAAAGATAAATTTGATTTTTTTGTATATTTGTGATCTGGCCACAAAAACGAACTATACAAAAATTTTCTTTGCTATTTTCCTTCTGTACAAGTTTAGAATTGTAAGGCTATCTTAAACATAACTCTTATAAACTGTTTAAATCTTATCATTATTCTCGGGCCATCTTAGCATCGCCTTGAGTTTAGTTAACTTTTCAAGCCGCCTGGCCAATCTCCTATAGTGGAATCTGTGGCCGATATGTGACCCTCATTTTAAAACGTAATGGCCGCCGGGCTAGTGGCTCTCTAAAACTTTTATAATAGATGATATAGTAATTTCTTTTTGGCATCTAACAAGCCAGAAATTCAAAGAATAGATCTCACTTATTTAAGTGCTCAATTGAAACTTGTCATATCACTTGGTAAAAAGTTCTAGTACGAATTCTTTATGGATTTAGAATTTCTTGGGAAAAATACCAAAAAAGTCTTAAATTTATTATATTTGTTCGGATTTAGTCATAAACTTTTTAATTTGGCCAAATTTAGTCCTAAGTACTTTAACAATTTACTAATATAATCTATCTAGCCAATTGTAGCCGAAATTCACTGACTAGACACCAACTGTCCTACATGGCACGACTAGAGTTGACGTAGATAATTTTCGCAATTTTTTTTTAAAAAAATTGGATTTTGTTATTTTTTTTTTCTTTATTGCAACCAACCAAGGCTAGTAAGGACCCGAAGACCCTCACTGACCACTAGGCAAGGTCCTGTAGGGGACCCTCACCAAGCCCTCCTCTACCTTTGCTTGTGGTTAGTCTCCAACCATCAGCGGAAATGAAGGAAAGAAACCGAAAACGAAAAAAAAATTAGAAAACTTTTAAAAATTTGTCTATGTTAGCACTGGCCACGCAATGTAAGAGAGCCGACGCTGAGTGAGCCACCACATCAACGTTTTCCAATATAGCCGGAAGGATTATATTGATAAATTATCAAAAGTTATGACAGATCGGCATGAATGCAATAAATTTAGGATTTTTTTTTTTTTTTTTTTTTTTTTTATAATTTTCCCAAATTTCACATTACTATGTGTGCTTGTTTCTTCTTAGATACAAGATGGAGGAAAGTTTGCTAAGCAGCCTCGGCATCACCATCATGCAGTCATTGTATACTGTGACCATCCCTTTGCGTTACCCTTTATGTGTAAAACCTTTGTATATTGTTTTCTTTTTAAATTCTGTCTTGCATTTGTTGTCATATGCAATCGGGTCCCTCCAATTTCTATAGACACAACTTTCCCTTCTGCCCTTCATTGTTGTACTTAATTTCAACAATTCGTCGATGTGTATATAATGGGTCGGTGAGAACGGCTTCCACTCTATAAACACGGACAGAAGCATAACAAAAATACGCGAGAGAGAGTTTGAGAGTTTTTTTTACCCCCGAAATGAAGGGAGTGCATTGGCTTCTAATGGTGGCTGTGGCCTGGCGGTTGCGACAAGGCGGTGCTCCCCCCGTGCCCGGAATGTGCGAACACCGGTGTGGGGAGGTGGACGTACCTTTTCCGTTCGGACTCGATACCAATTGTGCGAGGTCCCCAGATTTTTTGCTTAATTGCACCAACATCGAAGGGAGCGGTATTCAACTACAGTGGGGGAATCTTACGATACACAAAATCTCGGTCGGGGACTCGACCATGATCGCCAGTCTCCCCGAAGCATACGAGTGCTATGATCAGAATGGCACGCCAACAAATGAAAGCAGTCCTCTGGCCATCGATCTATCTCCAAATCCTTGGTACAGATTCTCAGAAACCCAAAACAAGCTCATCGTCGTCGGCTGCAACGCCTTTGCGTCCGTGGCCGATGGAAAAGGGACGATCAAGAGTGGTTGCGTCTCCTACTGCAGCGGCAATGGCGACTTCGCCAACGAGACCACTTGCTCCGGTCAAGGTTGCTGTCAAGCATCCATCCCAAAGGAGCTCAAGACGTTCAACATTAGCATCTCTTTCATCGGCCAAAACGTGTTGGACTCACAACGCGGCCACTGTGCACGGGCCTTCATGGTGGACAATAGACCATTCAATATCTCAAACTTGACTCTCCAGACGTTCCAGGATGTGAATAACAACTCGGGCCTTGTTCTGGACTGGATGATCAAATCGGACGTGAGCTGCGTTATGGCCAAGCGGAGCAGGTCGAGCTATGCCTGTCGTAACAACACGGATTGTAAAGACTTTGGGGATGGATCGGGTTATCGTTGCGTATGCAAGCATGGGTACTATGGAAATCCTTATAGTCCCTTCGGAGGGTGTAAAGGTAATTCAACGTACCCGACTCCTCATTCATTATCGCACTCGAATGAATTGCGTGGGTAATTAATTAATCAACATGCAAGAGCCTGATGGAGAAGTATTGTATCTACCTACTAATTCCATCTAGTTTTACCCCATTTAATTAGCCGCCGTTCGATTTGCGCTGCAACCTCTTCCTCCACTCTCCATCTTGCAACTCACGCCATTGCCGCTGCCACCGTCATCCGCCCACCACTTTAGGCGAGCCAGCCATTGGACCACCATAGCCGCCTCTCTCTCTCTCTCTCTCTCTCTCTCTCTCTCTCTCTCTCTCTCTATCTACGCAAATACACAATTTTCCGTCTCCTCCACCGGCAACGGGCACATCCACTTTAGAGATGACATTAAGTGCCATCGCCACTGCAAGCAACAAAGATGACCTCTCTCTCTCTCTCTCTCTCTCTCTCTCTCTCTCTCTCTTCCTTCCTTCATGAGTCTGGCTGGTACCTCATCTTGGCAGTCACAAGTCCCCAGTACCACCACTGTCAGCAACAAAGATGACGACTGTCTCTCTCTCTCTCCCTTCATGAGTCTGGCTTGTACCTCATCTTGCAATGACAAGTCCCTGGTACCATCTTCTCTGCAATGAAGGAGATGAGATTTGCTTGATTAGTCTCTTCCATGAACAGAGAGACTAATAAGGATACGACAAGGCCATGGCTCGACAGTGGTGGGGATGGTGATGCCATGGTCACGATGGCTGTAGTTAGTGACAATGGGAAAGGAGAGAAAAATGTGTTTTCTCATTGGTATAACTTTAATAGGAGGTCTATATAAAATTTGAGGAATTTTGCCTGGACCGGGGTCTATGTCTAGCTTCAATCATGTGAGTCACATGATCAATAATTATGATAAATTCGATCGAGTAAATCCAGATATAGAGAAAATATATCTCTTGAAGTTCCAACTTTTTGCCTACTAGAATAAGTGAAAGGCAGTTGCCACCGCCCGTTAACATCATGGTCAAAATCATCTGTAGCAATTCTATCCTCATGTTGCAATGTCAAGATCAATGTCCCCCTTCCCCTTAGGACCTATATATATATATTGAACATGATACAATACTAAAATGCATCTAAATGGACAAATCTGTCGACCCCATCATATTTAGTGATATATGTGCATATTAGTACATCCGTTTCGCTCATAGAATAGTGACTTATATTAATAAATGCATGTACACGTGTCAAGATCAATGTCCTCCTTCCTAGGCCAAGTCGTCGTCCCCAATAACCATATCTATTATGGCAACAATGAAACCTCACCTCCCTCTTGCAATGTAAGGTTTCGTGCATCATCGCAAAAGTTCAAGGCAGCGTCAATCTCCGTTGATGGCAACAAACAATGCCATTGTTGAGCTTAAATTCGACCAGGAGAGAGATAGAGAGTAGAGAAGGAAGAGATATCTTAAGAGAGAGTGGATACATGTCGCAATGATACAACCAAGACAGAATGGGATAGCATTACCTGACTAATAATCCCTGCACCACCTATTCAATTTGTTTTTGCCATTAATCGAGATAACGGTTCAATTTGTCTTTTGCATAATGTAGCCATCCATTGCCCATTTGGAAAGAAGTACAATGGAAAGAAGTACAATGGAAAGATGCACAATAAAGGCGGTTGCCAAATTGCTCCTGGCGCTATAGCTGGTGGAGGTAATTCCAAATATATCCCTCCTTCATTCATTGGACGGTTCATATTCTATTAACTTATATTTGCTTTTGCAGTAGGTTTGACATATTTGTTTTAAGGATTATTAGCCTATGTAAATTCCTGGTAAGCACAAGCAGTGAGCCCCATGCTACCACGCGTTCCTATTCAGTCCCAGGCTAACCCCGTTTACAACTTTCTTTTGTTTTTCTTTTACCTCCCTTCTAGCCTTTTTTTCCCGTTTATCTGAAGCTTGCACTTTGAAACTACGTTCGTGGGAAGATAAACTGCAAGATCCAAGTGAAAATCCCTCCTCCGACCAAACCTGCGAATCTTGAGCCAAAAAGGACAACTAGACCAGCAGATTTCAAGAGGGAAAAAACCCCTAATATCTCTAGCGAAAGTGAGCGAATTTGAACTAGTAAAAGGAAACGTAAAAAAGGGGCACGACATTAAGCAATAGCATATCAAGGTGATTGTTGAAGAAGGTGATGCAGTTGGATTATTATACCGTGCCGTCTCAACATTATCTTATTACGTTGAGACGGCACAGTAATAATAATAATAATAATAATAATAATAATAATAATAATAATAATAATAATAATAATAATAATAATAATAATAATAGTTGACACCACCCTTTTTGTAAAATCCACCATGAGGCCTTTCTTTTTAATGAAAATTATAAAAAAAAAAAAAAAAAAAGTGAAATGGTCATCTAATAAGTGGATTACTTTTTTTCTTTGAGAAAAGATAAAATCTATGAAAAGAAAATGTTTTTCATCTTTGGTTAGAGAAAATCTTTTCAATCATGCTTTCCATTGGTGGGTTATGAATCATATATATATGCGAATATGGGTGATGTATATGTCCGTAACCAGTCGATTAGAGTTTCCTCCAATAAAATGGATGGAAAAACATTTAATCATGATAGTGATGACGTGCATAATTGGTTATCTAGTAAGTGGATTACATGCTTGAATCTTCAATTTAGTAACATATATTCTTTGGCAGTGATCTTTGGCATAACTATTACATCTTCAGTCTCCGTCACAATGAGGTGGAGACTCAGAAAGTTCAACTTCAGAAAAAATGGAGGAGAGCTCATGAAAAACCGCAAAGTTCCAATCTTCACAGAGTCGAAATTGGCGAAAGCAACCAACCGCAAAGAGCTCCGCAATGATGGTTTTGGTTTTGTCTATAAAGGGACACTAGAGGAGCACAATGGCACCGTGGTCGTGGTAAAAAAGCCTAAAGATGTGGACAGGTCTCTACTAACCAAGGATTTCCAGGATGAGCTTGAAATTCTTATGAACATAAGCTGCAAAAATGTGGTGAAGCTCAAAGGCATATGCTTGGAGACCAAAACACCACAGCTGGTTTATGAATACATTCCGAATGGCACCCTCTTCCAACTCATCCATCAAAACGAGTCAACCATCTCGTGGGAAAAACGCTTCAAGATAGCCACCCAAGCTGCTCTTGCACTCAAATATATGCACTCCGAAATACAATCTCCAATCTTTCATGGCAACATCAAGTCAGCGAACATACTTCTGGATCAAAACAACTCGGTGAAAATATCTGATTTTGGAACTTCAGTACTCATATCACCAAAGCATAGACATATCGTAGCCACTCAGAAAAAAGACTCGTTGGCCTACATCGATCCGGAATATTTAGTCACCGGTATGCTAACACCTCAAAGCGATACATACAGCTTTGGAGTTGTCCTGGTGGAGTTACTCACGGGAAAGGAACTTTATGTTATTGAGTCCGAAAAGTCGTTCAATACCATCCAATGTTTCATCTCTTCTGTGAAGGGCGACACACTCTCCGATGTCATAAACTTTGAGGGCGCTAGTGAAGATGAAATAGAGAAAATACAAAGTGTAGCTAAGATTGCAGTGGAGTGCTTGGACCAAAGCAGTGCGAACAGGCCAGCAATGAGCCATGTGGCTCAGCAACTCGCCATTATCAACCCGAGCTCGACAGTTGGAGAAGAGAATGAAGAGCCCGAACGGGAAGTGGATGCAGAAGAACTCTCAAGCTGTCTTTCCTGTCTGGGAATAGATTCAACTTCTTGCTGCATCTGATCCTTTATTACCATAGCGACATGTTTGTCAATTTGCGTGTAAGGACTTCTGGGGTTGATTATGTGCTTGGAATATATGTTATGTGTGCCATTTTCTTTTGGACTTTATATTTGTGGAAGCATCTTTGCAAGTTCAAGCGTGAGAATCTAATATGATATATGTAAAGCCGTGCGTTGAAGTGGACTTATAGGAGGCTAACATGTGGCCTTCAACATTATCATAATCTCACTTCCCATTTATCTTTTCCTCTTTTATCATAATCTTTTTATGTTATTCTAGGTGATTGAATAAGAACAAAGGGTTCTTATCCAAACCTGTATGAGAGGATCACAAGATCAAAAAGAAGAATCAGGGAACTTACTTGATAATAACTTTATCGTGGGCTTAGAATATTAATAAAAAAAATAATTTCAACACGAAATTTGACCCGGTGACCCCTCCTTCCAAAATTTGGGTACTCTCTCTCTTTTCTTAAATGAAAACTTCTTCGAAATCGGACGAAAATACATATAAATTTAAAATTTCCCTCATTTTTGTCATCTAGTGAAAAATTTAAATTATTTAAGCTTTATTCCACTTAAATGTTCATCACCGCCATTTTCCCCAATCTTCAAATCTCCCAAACATAGCATTACTAACAACGACATGAATAGAATGAAAAACAAATAGTACCTTGAAGAAAAAGTAAAAAAATTCGAATGAAAATTAACAGAAATTAAAGAGAACATTAGTGGGAACAATTTATTTTGGCTTTTATTTCATGAATGGGGTGCCAAACCTCCGGCATTCAGTGATCAGTGACAAATAAGATATTGGCGAAAAAAAATAGCAATTGCTAATTAAAATAATAACACATAACTAACATTCAAATTAATTAAAGAAAGCTAAAATTAGTATAATCACCACAAACAAAAGACAAAACAAAAGTAAATGCAAGAAACCTAATTAAGTGGGTGGGTCCGACGATACATTAAGGAGGAGGAGACATATTAAGGGTGCGTTTGGGAGTGGCCTTGAGAAGCCACTTTGAACCCCTAAAGATCCTTGGGCCAATGTAGGAGTGTTTGGTAAAAAAATTTCAAGTCCCATTTGGAAAACGCCAACCTTCACAAGGCTGAAAGCCCAAGGCAAGTTGGGGGCTGGCTTGGGCTTTTAGCCTTCTCGACATGCTAAGTTGAGGGAGTAAAATAAAAAATTTTCTTCCCAAATTATCCTCGTTGGTTTTTCATTTTTTCGATTTTGCCCTCACTATTCATCATCTTCTTCTTCTTCTCCATGAGCGGTAGCCAGCAAAGGGCGGTAGTCACTGGCGACCGTCGTCGTGGGAGGCGCGTGGGGGTGGCGCGACCGCCGCACCATCCGGGTCGTGGCGAGGTTTGGGTCGCCAACCTCGCCGCAACCCAAATCTGGGGCGGCAGGGTCATGGGAGGACCTTGCTGCCCTCGATCTGGGTCACGGCGGGGTCGCGGGAGGTTGTAGCGGCGTCGCGCGACCCGGATCCGGGGGCAGCGAGGTACTCCCGCGACCTCGCTGCCCCGCATCTAGGTCACGGCGGGATCGCCGAGGTTGCCTAACCCCAGGGCGGCCTTTGTCGGTGGTCTTTGAGGGTCACCCGACCCTAGGCGGCCTTTGCTGGTGGTCTTCGGGGGTCGCTCGACCCCGGGCAGCCCTCCCGAACCGTCTCCGAGGCTGCTTGAGTCAGATGTCGGCTGCCAGCAACAAATTTCGATTGCCGACGGCGGCTGCCCTTGCCGGCCAATTTTCTTTATTTTTCTTTTGATAATTTTTTTTTTATCACAAAAGATTCTTTGTAAATATAGTCTTTCCAAACACTATTTTGCTCAAAGGTACTTCACAATGGACTTTCAAATTACAATTTAACAAACACAATTTACATTCTGAAAAGCCTCTTTAACCTAAAGTCCTTTGAATTTTCCCAATGGCTTTCCCCAAAAGTCCAACCAAACGCACCTTAAGAGGGGCAATTAATTGTGAAAATACATGAAAATTGTGAAATGGTTCTTCATGACATGCTGATTAATTGACAATTGATATTGAAGGCAACAATTGTTGATGGGAAAAGTACCCAAAAAAGTCTTAAAATTTATTGTCATTATGTTAATTCAGTTCTAAACCTTTCAATTATATCAATTTTATTTTAAATATTTTCAGAATTTGCTAATGGAGTCAATCCCGCTTAATTGAACCGAAAATTGGCTAGAGACAAGGGCCGGTCATTTTACGTAGCATAGCCCAGACCGTAGTGGACCTCAATCGTCTAGAGGCGAAGTCGACCTCGCCGACCCTCGTCTTTAGGTAGTCACCGAAGTTCTACGACCAACTAGAGGAAGAAGGAAAGAAAAGAAAAGGATAAATAATATAAATAAATAAATCAAAAATATTAAAGTATTATTAAAAATTATCCACATCAACACTAGCCGTGCTATATAAGACAGTCAATATCCACGTTAGTAACTTTCGATCAAAATTAGTCGGATGGACTAAATTGATACAAATGCAAAATGTTTAGGACTCAATTAGCCCAAAAAAAAGAGAGTTTAGAATAGAATAGCATAATTACAATGGGTTTATGAATTTTTTTTTGTAATTTTCTCATACCAAAATGACGACAAGGATTGTCTTATACAGTGGTTGCCCACAATGACAAGTAAATAGATATTCGCATATCTCTTTGAGTAAATGCTCGTCCTATTTGATAAATTTGACCCTCAAAAAGCCTTCATCTCTCTCTCTCTCTCTCTCTCTCTGTGAATCTTTTTTTTGTCTCTTCCACTTCTGGAGGGGAGGGATTTGACCTAGATCTCTTCTTTCCCTCCCAGTTCCTTTTGTTTTTATTTCCTTTTGTTTCTTTCCTAATTCTCCTGATTTAGTTTTAGATCTGGGAGCTTTGCTCTCCCGATCTTATATCTAGGAGTTTTTCTCTTCGATCTAATTCTAGATTTTGGAGTTTTAATGAAAAAGTATTATGCCTTTAGTTTCAATGATGTTCACAACAATCTGCGCTCATACAATGTTTTTTTCACTCAAAGTTTTGGCACTTTGCATTGGCTATAGGGCTCACTCTCACAAGTGTCAAATTTGAGATTTTTCAACATTTTATATTGTCTCCATACGTGATGGTGTTGGGAACACCAAACCTAGGCACACACCACCAAAAGGCAAAGCCATAATTGCAGATGGAGATCTCAGAGTGTGCTTATTACTAATGGTGTTATGTGATTCGATGATTGGCTACCGAACTTTTCGCTTAGATCCAGTTACAAATCTATTCTTGAAGGATGGGCTTGTGATGATCTCTGCCAATCTGATGAAACGACTTAATTTCTAGTTTTTTTTGTTTATTTTGGAAATCTGAGTTTGTTTTGTTATTGTGACTTTTGAGATTCCATTTCATGTATCAATTTGGTAATGAATGGAAATTTTTTTTGACAGAAAAAAGGTAGTTGGGATAAATGCTCATCTATTTGGTCAGTTTGATGCAAATAGCTGGGAAAAGATAAGGATGAGTTTGATGCAAATAGCTGAGAAAAGATATAAGAAACATTCAGTACTTAACAATTACCACCTTTTCCTCGAAGCCCAGAGCAACAATAAAGCGAATTGAACATTCCCCTCAAAATCATTCTCATAGAGCTAATTCAAAAAGAAAGTAGAGAACTTCGCATAGTCAATTTGGAAAGCTTGAGACGTGCCAATGGATTCGGTGCATGACTAGACATATTACACGGACAAATCCAGCATCTCCGGAACTAATCAAGAAAATCATTTTGCTATAAAGCTCCTATCCATGAACCCACCCAAATGTCTAGGTGCGACACAATCTTTCAAAACTCAAACGTGAGGTCAATTAGAATCCACAAAATACAAACATTGTAATCGACTTTTTGTGCCATATTAGTACGCGACCAATCTATAAAATGAATAAGGACGTCCCAAAATCTCCATCTTCCTGGGCAGCCCTAATCACATCTAATCTTCAAACACTGTCAAACATTTCACAATTAAAGGACATGACTCCAAAATTCGTTGCCTCAAGATGCTAGTGTTAGAGAAAACTCCCAAAAGTTTTGAAGTTGACAAAACTTTCCACTAAACTTTGTTTGTCTTAAAGAATCTACATTTTAGGTGTTTAAGACATTCCGCAGCTTTTAGACATAACTCAGTCAGACATAGACAGAACTCAGTCACGTACATATTCTTATTCAGAGAAGAAGAACCCATTGTATTTCCATCCTGACAACCTCAGCTCGTAAATACTTATTTGATATAGAATGAAATTTGTGTGATCATCCAAAACAAAATAGATCCCGTATGAAATTATCTCATATTCTATAATGGCTAGCAAATCTAGTTGGATTTCACATCTTTGTAAAAGATTGACTAAATCAAGTTGATTTGGAAATCAATCATGAGGACAAGTTCTTTCCAAACTAAATAAGCGCCACTTATGGAAACCAAAACTCTAATTATATGGGCGGTCAAAATGAAGTGAAGATTCTATCCTTATCACTCACCAGCCACCATATCTTCTTAATACAGTTCTGTCCATTGACCAAAATTGGAAGACGATCCTCTGGAAGCTGTCCAATGGCTAGTTTGGAAGTGGGGAAGTATATAAGGAGATTAAGGGACCGAGGAGCAAGTAAAAGATAAGGCCTAGAATCTATAATTTCAAAGTCTAAGCAAACTTCGACCATACACTTGTCTTTAGAGTGCTTAATCAATTATGATCGTGAGAGAAGTACCAAAAAAGTGACTTAGTGAAATAGTGTGATCTACCACTGAGCGTTTGCACTCAAAGTTGTAATCTCATGTTGATCATATAATGGAATCTAGCTAGTGCACTATCAGCTTGGAAAGTGGATATAGGCTTAATTTAAGTCGAACCACTATAAAATTCCGTATGCAATTGATCTTATCCTTACTCTCTTATTATTATTTTTAAAATTTATTGCACACTTGTAAGTTCTTCTTAAAGTTTGTTATGTAGCTTTACAGATTCCGAACCTTGTTCCAAAATTTGGACCTTGTGCAGACAGTGATCTTCATTTATTCTATTTCGCTTAATTTAAATCAAGATTTTATATTATCACCTATTCACCCCCTCTAGGTGATTTGAACTAGCAACATCAGCTACAACAGAGGCAATTTTCCATACTGAAATGAAGTGTGATTATTGAAAATCCAGTGCAATAAAGAATGCATATACGTGCTGTCCAAATTCCCAACGACCATTTCGTGTCTTGCTCTCAACTACAAATGAATAAGCAAAGATACAGAAGCACCAAACATCCAAACTGAGCGCCCAAACAAAGTCGAGAGCCATCAAGATTTAGTGATGACTAAACAAGCCAAGAGGAAATATTATATATTGCAAGATATGTTGGATGCAAATTACGCAATCCCAAGATCTCCATAACCAGAACAAGAACATGCATAATTGAGAATAAAGATTAACGCACCTGTTTTGGGATCTATCGTTCTTGAAGCAAAAGCGGAAACACGATGTTCCACGCGCAAGTCCTTCTCCTCTATTGCCCTCCGTATCACTGGCTCAATGAGGCGGCTCCCTCACGTTTAGTGTTAGGTAAACGCTCCTTAGGTGAGAATACATGTGAGAATTAGGGTTAGAGGAGAGACTTTAGCACTATTTATAGAGTTTTCAGCCAGGCTCCCTAATTATGGGCCAGGCTCAACTCGACCCACACTAGCTAGTCCCATATTAGACTAATTAAGAAACCTTCTATCTCACCTTAGACCAAACCTCGTAAAATGGTAAACGTTAAACAGTAAATTACAATATCAATTAATGTAGTCCACATTAGGAAAACTCTTACATTCTCTCACTTGGACTATATTAATTGAAATCGTACTGTATGTGCGCACATTGGTCTAGAGATAATTCTTAATAGTCAATTCTATCCCATAAAGTCTCAAACACCGAATCATGGCGGTAACTGCATGTATTCACACAGAGCCTTCCATGGTCACGAATGTTCTCAACTCTATTGATATGGATCCAATATGGTAGTGTGTCAAATGGACAACATCTCTCATAGAGAGATCTCATTTGTCAGTCACCATTCTCTTACCTTAAGCGTCACAAAAACTTGTGCCACTAGAGAATGTCTATTCTCTTACCTTAAGCGTCACAAAAAACTTGTGCCACTAGAGAATGTCTTTATAGTTCCATGAACCCACATATGTCTTGTTCTTACGGTTAACCATTCTTTATGTATAACAAGACATATGGATAAGGCTAATAATCGGATGCCCCTAGCCTTCACTCAAGGTTTATGCAGTACCTTGAGATTTTATCAATATGTATTCAACATAATAACAACACATTCAAAAATATTTTATTGAATGCAAAAGTTGATACATATCAAACCGTTACAAAATGTAACGAACACAGATGAAACCTTTATCAGAGTAAAGCCAAAATAGCCCCCACTAAACAACAGCATCTCATGATGCTCCTAGGCCCATGCTAATGACATGTCACTCAAATACACATGGGCGTAGGCCTTTAGTTAGTGGATCTGCAACTATATCATCTGTGGAAATATGTTATATTATAACGTCGCCTTTCTATACCGTTTCTTTATGGTCAAAAAAATTTGACCGCCATATATTTAGACCCCTTGAGACCTCTGTAGTAAATAAATAATACTACAAATTTGTTATCTCAATACAACCGTATAAGTCTATCCATAAAGTTAAAATGATCACTCCTTCATGAGGTTCTGGAGCCTAATAGCCCAAGTAACAGCCTACAAGAATGTTACTAACACTGCTTCCATAATAGAAGATGATATAGAACTTTATTTACTGCACTTCCAGATAATATAAGTATATATTCTGTTATTGATCTCATGTCATCATAACAGCCAACAAAGTTTACATCTAAATACCCTACTAGCTGCAAGAATTGAACATGTCTGTAAATTAGCATATAATATCTTGTCATCTTTAAGTACCTTAAAACCTTCTTAGCAGCAACCCAGTATGATTGATTTCTACCTAGAAGTTCCATCGCAAAGACGATATTTAGTCTAGTGCAAATTCGAGCACTGACACAAGGTACACCATTTAATTAGATTTTCTCAATATCTAAATAAGGACAATGTGATAGATTCAATCCATCACCCTTAACAACAAGAGCAATTCCTAGCTTGCAATGATGTATATTGAATATTTCCAATATACAATCAGCAAATGTCCTCCAAGAAAATCTAATATAATATGGCAAAAACAATCCTTATAGACCTTAGTACAAAAGATATTAGATGTCTCAAGGTTACAACTTGTAAGCAAAATATCATGTACATAGAGTATGAGAAAAAATAAATTTCCTTCCACTGACCTCGCAGTATATTGAATTACTTTGTTCCCAATTGAACAAAATAACAACACTATGAAACTTTAATAATATTGTCTGGAAACTTGCTTAAGACCATGAATTAAGACTTTTCAGTCTACACACAAGTTTACTTGAATCTGCTGCAAAATTCTCCAGTTGCATTTATATAGATTTTGTATCTCTTTGACGTAACTCCATATAAAAATAAACTATCAATGCCACGTTCACTTTGAAAGAATCTATAAAGAAATAATTATTTCTTCACTAACTATCCACCCTCTTTCAGAGTGAAAATATTGTTATCTTTTTATGGCATCTAATCACATATTTAATTAAGAACAAGAAACGACATTTATATAAGTTGCTAAAACAACCATGTAATGGATATTGTAATCATGCTCTCACAAATAGACTATATAGTCTAATGGTATAACCGATCGTCTTTCCCTAACAAATCTCCATAATAAAGCTGCAACCACTTCATTCTGCACTTGAGAGGTTTAAGAAATTTCATTATAAACTATATCAAGAATAGTACCTTAAACCTCAACAAGTTTAGTCTATGGTACAGGAGATTCCATAATTATCTATATAGGTAAAGACAAAAACACAGTAACCCCATCATACTATTATCTTTAATAGTCGAGAGAGCGACTATCCTCTATAATTACGTCGATCTTAAGAAACTTTAGAGTATGTGATTCTATAATACTTGTACCCTCTTTAGGGTCATAAAATTGATACCCCTTTTAACAATGGATACGATACAAAATAATTCCGAGTGGATCTAAGTGCGTTGGTATTTAGATCCACTCAAATTATTTTGTATCTTACCTAGATTGTTAAAAGGGGTATCAATTTTATGACCCTAAAGAGGGTACAAGTATTATAGAATCACATACTCTAAAGTTTCTTAAGATCGATGTAATTGTAGAGGATAGCTGCTCTCGCATTATTAAAGATAATAGTATGATGGGGGTTACTGTGTTTTTGTCTTTACCTATACGATAATTATGGAATCTCCTGTACCATAGACTAAACTTGTTGAGGTTTAAGGTACTATTCTTGATATAGTTTATAATGAAATTTCTTAAACCTCTCAAGTGCAGAATGAAGTGTGTTGACACCTAAATTTTGGCGGCCCATTTAGTCATTAGGGGGTTAATTTTAAACATTATAATTCATTTGCATAGCATTAATTTTAGGTGCATTTATTTTTTAATTTACATAATTTGCAATTTTAGGACGGCAGATAGGTCAAATTAATGGTTTTGAGTTTTAAATTAATAGGCTGGACTAAGCCCATAAAACGAGAAAATCGGCCCGAGCCCGTTTCTTTTAAATGACAAAAATTATTTAAATAAAGATTTGGTGCGATATTATGATATTTTGAAAATTATTTAAATCGCATTTTAATCCTATCTTTATCAATGGATGATAATGAAATCGGCGTAGAATATTTGATGAGATGGGGATTTTTGCGATTCGGAGGTTATGGGTAGTTTTTGAAATATTCTATTGAGATCGCGCTTTTGTTTTGTTATAAAAGAAGGGGTATAGGTTCGGTTTTGGGGGGGACTTTTTGGTTTTCTAGGGGAATCAAAAGGAAAAGAAATAAAAAGGTCAAAGAAAAAAAAGAAGGAAGCCATCCGTGCATTAAGAGTGATGTGAGGGAGAGAGACACAAAAAAAGGGGGTTGATTGGACCCCTAGTATTCATCTTCTTCCCTAAAAGCTTTTTGCCCGACACCGAGCTCCATCCCCCGACGCCGTTTTCTGCTCCGCCTCCGCCCAAGCCGAGCTGCACACCGCCACGAAGACCTGAGTGACTCCTGCTGCTCCCACACCTCCACAGCCCGACGCCGCCTCAGCTGCGAAGCCGTCGCTTCGCTCGCGGTCCGAAGCTCGGGTCCCTGCCGTCGTCGATCGAAGCCCCGCCCGACCCAGCGACGCCGGACCCCCTCGCAGAGCCGCCCTGCACCCGGCTCGGCCCCACCGAGTGCCGTCCGAGCCTCCAACTCCTCGCCCGCGACGCGCCCCTGGAGTCCCGGGCCGCGCCACAACGCCTGCTCCACGCCCCTCCGGAGTCACCCCCGCCGGCAGCCGCCGGATCCGCCCGAGCGACATGCCTCAATTGCCCGATTCCAAATCGAGTACCACCGTAGCCCATCACCAGCAGATCGATGATTGCCTCAGCGAGGTTCGGAATCGTCCAAACGCCGGTTGCCGCGTCTCCGTCTCGCCTGGACTAGCGAACCATCTCGCCGTCGTCGCCAACCCCCGACGCCGTCCTCCTCGCTGGTGTCTTCCCCTCCGGACCTCCGACCGGCGACCCATAGAAGACCCACCACCACGCACGAGCCTTGCGTGAAAAGGGAAAAAGCAAAAAAAAAAAAAAAAAGAAAAAAAAAAAAAGAATCCATTTAGGTAGATTAGTTCTTTTATTATTATTATTATTATTCTCATTTATTTATTTGATAGCTTTCTTTAATTTATCTACATTGTAATATCGGATGCCGATATTTATTTCTAAAACCTTTAGGCATTATCCATAGGGAATTAGTTCAAAATTAATGTAATTATTAATTTGACCCGTAAGACGTCGGGTCATTTTTTTAATTATGTTAATCTTTGGGGATTTGTCAATGATATATTAACTGTTGAATCAATATATTTATTAATTTGATCCGTAAGATTTTGGATTAGATTTTTAATTATTTTGATTTCTTGTCTGATGTTTAGGGTTAAAAATAATCATTAATTTGACTCGTGAGACAACGGGTTATTTTTTCGTTTATTTTAATCCTTTATTTGTTTGAATAACTGGCTTGTTAGATTTAATGTTTGTTTTTTTTGGAAAATCACTAAGAAAAATCAAGAGATATTTGAATTAGGATTTCAATTGATTCTATTTTGCATATCTAGAATATAGGTTTTATTTTAGATTTAAAAAATATAAAAACAAAAAAAGTGCATTCGTTTAGGTTGTTAGTTTTTTTATTTAAGTTGCATGTTTAATTACGTGGCACCTTTAAATTTAGAACTTTATTAAAAAATAAAAAATATCATGCATATGTCATGTAGAATTAGGGCATGCTCTGCACGTCATTGCATATCAGATAAAATTGCACACGTCATTGCATATTAGATAAAATTGCACGTTTAATTATATATTAGTTTTAATTTTTGAATTGCATAAAGAAAAACACACAAAAAATCATTGTGCATCTTAAGTTAGAAATACATGTTTCATTTTAAATTTAGATCATCTTTTTAGATAAATTGCATCTTAGATTAAGATAATGTCTTAGTTTAAATTAGGATTTGATATGACTTAAATCCTTAGTTTAAATTAGATAGAATTTTAATCTAGCTAGATCATTTTTGCATTCGAATTTCATGAAAGAAAAATACAAAATTCGTCTTTGCATAAGTTAATATCATTATCTAGAATAGATTGCATTTTTAAAAAATAAAAACATCAAATGCACGTCATTTAGTTTTTATTAAGTTCATTTAATTAGAACTTTCATGTCATTAGATTAAGTCATTTAATAAATGTCACGTGACATATAGCTTGCACATTAAATTGCATAAGGCATGTCATTTTAGTTTAAATAATTTGGTATGTCATTGCATCGCATTGTATGTTATTAGACTTAGGTAATTTAGATTGCATATTTAATTATTGCATCTCTTTAATTTCTAATTTCATGAAAAGATATAAAAGAATTAGAATGAATTCATTTCATGCTTTAGGATAAATTGCATGCTTATTTATGTCATACAATTTTGGTCATGTTATCATATCATTTCATGTTAGTATAGTGACATGCATTGCATAAGTCATGATTTTCGTTAAATTAAGTGAAAGCAAAAATTGAAGTTGCGTGTTAATTAGAAATCATATCTAGGATTGTTGATGTGAATTCTGATTTAACATTGCAGATGCTTTCGTTGCTTTAAGGTATGTTTTTGCATTATCTAATTGCTTTCTTGATGTGTTAAATTGGTGGTATGCGCATATGTATGATCACCTCACACGTTAGGAAGTAAATTAAAATCAAATCAAGCTGCCTACAAAACATTTTTAAAATTAAAAAGAAATGGTACCGAAAGGGCACTAGGATAGTCTAGTGTAACCAAGTCCCCGTACCCAAAATCTCTGGTTCGTAGGAGTAAGATAATCCTCCCGTTATTTTACTTAGGTGTCTAATTGACCTACCCTAAACCGATTAGTGGCGACTCCTAGATAATAATATTTTGCATGTTAAAATCCTAAGTCGCGATTTAGTATGGGCTTGGGAGAGCCCGAGCTAAGCTTAAAGGCTTAGTAGTCCATCAACCTAGTTTTAGGTTGGGAACCCGGAAAATTGGGTCGCGACAAAGTGGTTGCAGCTTTATTATGGAGATTTGTTAGGGAAAGACGATCAGTTATACCATCAGACTATATAGTCTATTTGTGAGAGCATGATTACAATATCCATTACATGGTTGTTTTAGCAACTTATATAAATGTCGTTTCTTGTTCTTAATTAAGTATGTGATTAGATGCCATAAAAAAGATAACAATATTTTCACTCTGAAAGAGGGGTGGATAGTTATTGAAGAAATAATTATTTCTTTATAGAAGATATACCAGTAGATGCCTAAATTTTGCCTGTTCATTTAAGTTTTAAATTACATAGAAAATTATGGTATAATTTCTAACTCCCAAAAAAAATTAATTTTCATTAAATTGCATCACGTATAAACATTAGGAACGCTTGCATTACTAGTATCAATTTTAAAAAAAAAATTAAAAATGAAAAAAAATCACTAAAAGAGTTTAAAAATTAATACTAAAAAGCAGCGGGGTCGAGCAAGAGACAGCTGAGCCCGGGCCCTTCTTCTTTTCCCTTTCCTTCTCCCTTGCTGGGCTGGCTAAGCCCCTTCCTTTTCTTTTCTTTCCCAACCTAACCTCTCTCCTCTCTCCTTTCTCCTCTCCTGGACGCTGGCTACGGAATGACAAAAAGGACAAAGAAGGATGGGGTGTACAAGAGACAAAACCGTGGAAGACGTCGTGCACGACGTTGAGGCAGCATAGTCGGTCGAGAGGGCAAGCTGGCCAACAATAGCTGGCGTTGCATGGGTGCACACTGGTGGCCCTTAAAAAGGAATGGAGAGGGAGTTTGAGAGAGAGCTTGAGGGAAAGACAGAGAGGGGGCGGATTCAAAGGGGAGCTCTGTCTTTTTGCTTGTTTGACCGAGCTTGAGAGAGCAAAGAGCAAGTCCAAGAGAGAGAGGTTGCGAGAGGAAGTGAGTGAGCTCAAGAAAGAGAGATTTTGCTAGTTTTTCCCTTCTTCTCAAGGGCTGGACAGGACAAAGACAGGTATGAGTGCAAGAGAGAGCACGGTGGATAGAGTGAAAAGAGAGAGCGAGAAGGAGTTCTCTAGCAAATCAGCCACGCTCGAACCCTCTATGACGACCTCTGAACGATGCCCTCGAGCACATGATCTTTCGCTTCCAATCTCCACATCGCTGTTGAGCGAGCTTCTTTAGTTGGTTCGAACCTCCCTTGCTTGAGGATATGAACTCGAGGATACTAAGTTAGCAGACCATAGCCTGATTTGTCACAAGCTCGGCCGCTTGCCGTGTCTCCAAGTCGGGTAAGTATGTAAGCAATAACATAATTCTATCACACGGAAAATACAAAACACGAGATCTATGATCTTCATGATTTTCACAATGAGAGGGATTGAGACGTACATTTATTTAAAGCAAAATCTTAAATGTATTTGTTGTGGAAAAATTGAAGAGATGAATGAAATCTTATTTCTCTTCCTTAACCCACTTTTCCTTAATATATTCTATCTGATGGAGGATAAAATACAACGTTCTTTTCATGTCATGGATGGATAGAGAGCCAGACTTTTATTCATACATGCTATCAATAAGTACCTTTCATCAAAGCGCCTTTTAACTTCCATGAAAATCGCACCTTTTCGGAAAAAAAAAAAAAACGGTAACTTCTCATTAAGGATTGCACCATTTTATTAGAGTCATAACTTCTCATAGCCAAATACATTTTAGCATCATATATTCATTTAACCATTAATTAATAAAATCATATGGGTCACAATAATTCTTACATTCTCCCACTTAGCCCATATGACCTTCTTTTCATGGTTTAGTAAAGACCATAACGTGCACAATAACATAATGCTAAAAATTTTCTTAAATTGGCTATCACATAATAATCACAATTCAATTAAAAAAAACTAATGTGAGTGAGGTGGTTGTATGTCGTTAATTGACATAGTCCCTTCTATGTACTATAACATAGCTATCTACTTAACATGATCCATAAATAGAAGTATAGAATGGTCCAATCAAAATGCTCTATTTGAGACTATCCTATTTAATATTCATCTATTTTTATAATTTATACTAAATAGAAAATAGGAAAGATCAAAAATACATAATTGAGCTCAAAGTGTCAAATACATAAACTTAATGCAACGTAATACAATCAATAATAACGTCCTATATTGCTCATCATTTCAACATGTTCATTAAATGTTTTGGTCAATAGTCTATTTATTAAGGGATCTGCTATCATAAGGTTGGTGGTAATGTCTTAATTGACATTCTCTGTTTCTGAACTTCTTCTTTAACATATAAGTATTTGAGTTTAATATGCTTAGCACCCTTACAATCATTATTGATGTTCTATAATGCCCATCCTTTCAACTTGTTCATTAAATGTTTTAGGTGGCAGTCCTTTTGTTAAGAGATCCGCCATAATAAAGTTGGTGCTAATATGCTTAATTGACACTCTCTATGTCTAAACTTCTTCTTTAACATGCAAGTATTTGATTTTCATACGCTTAACACTCTTAGAATACTTGCTGTTCTTAGAGAAGAAAACTACTGCATAATTATTGCAATATAGTTTTAGTGGTCCGACAATACTATCGACAATCACAAGTCCTGAAATAAAGCTCCGCAGCCATAATCCATGGATATTGGCCTCAAAGCATGCCACAAACTCAACCTTCATAATAGATGTAGCAATAACTAACTGTTTCGCACTTTTCCTTGATATTGCTCCTCCAATAAAAAAAAAAAACAATTAACTAAACGTTGATTTTCTTGTCTCAGCACATTTGCCTAAGTCGGCATTTGAATATCCAATCATCTCAAGATGATAAGATCTTTTATGAGTGAACATATGATTCTCTGTTCCTTGCAAGTATATGAGAATTTTCTTTGCAACTTTCTAATATCCAATCTAGGATGACTTTGATATTTGCCAAGCATTCCGACAGCAAAACTAACTAATGTCTGGTCTAGTGCAAGTTTGAGCATATATTAACCTCCTAACAACAAATGCATAAGAAATACTTTTTATTTGTTCTCATTCTAATTCACTTTTTGGACATGGTATAAGGCTAAATTTGTCACCCTTTTGAATTGGAACTGCTCTTGCTAAACATTTATCCACACTGAATCTCTCTAAAATTTTCTCAATGTAAGCTTTTTGAGACAACCCTAATAATCCTTGTAATTTATCACGAAATATTTATATTCCTATCACATAAGTTGCTTTCACATATCCTTCATTTCAAAATTCTTAGAAGCTTATTGGTTCATGTAACAAATCAAGATCATTAGTAGCAAACAAGATATCATCAATATATAGAACTAGGAAAAAAAACTTCAAGATATCATCAATATATAAAACTAAAAAAATAAACTTACTCCCCCTGACATTCATATATATACATTGATCAACAGTATTTTTCTTAAATCCATATAAAGTTATAGTATCATTAAACTTAAGATACCATTGTTGGGAAGATTGTTTAAGTCCATATATTGATTTCTTTAATTAACACACCGTGTGCTCTTTTCCTTCAATTGAAAACCCTCGGATTAATCCATGTAAACCTCTTCTTCTAAATTCCCATTAAGAAAGACGATTTTAATATCCGTAAGGTGTAACTCTAAACCATAATGAGCCACCAAAATCATAATGATTATAGGTGAGTTTTTCTTGGAGACCAATGAAAATATCTCCTTATAGTCAATGCATCATTTCTGAGTAAAATCTTTAGCAACAAGTCTAGCCTTATACCATTCGATATCACTTTTTGAGTCACACTTGGTCTTAAAGACCCATTTACACCCGATCCTTTTACATCATTTAAGGTAATTCAACAAAGTCCTAGACTTGATTTTGATACATAGATTTTAACTCTTCTTCTAGGGTATTAAACCATTTATTAGAATCTTTACATTCTATGGCTTGAGAAAATAAATCTGGATCATTTCCAATTCCTAAGTCAACTTCTAACTCTTGTAGATAAATCACATAATCATTAGAAATGGCCAGCCTCCTTTCTCATTGAGATATTCTTAATATTTTTTTTTCTTGTGGCTCAATTACTGTAGGTTCAATATTGACATCTTTATTATGGAGTGTTTGATCATTTATTTGTTGTTTTTGATTATCATTAGGTTAAACTATAATATCATGAACAATGACATTAAAAGTTTTGGACATAGGAAATTTTACCCTTACTTCTTAAATGCAAGCATCACGCATTCTTTCACTCCCATTAATGTCACCATTTTCAATTAGCCTAGCCTTTCTAAATTCAACAATTCTCGTACTATGATTAAGATAATAAAATTTATACCTTTTGGATTTCTTTGTATAACTAGTGAAATAACCACTAGTTTTTCTTAGATCCCATTTTTTTCATGTGAATTATAAATTCTTACTTCTGTTTGACAACCCCAAATATGTAAATATCATAAACTGGGTTTCCTTCCTACCACAGTTCAAAGGAAGTCTTTGAAACTGCCTTATTAGGAACCTTATTTAATAAGTACATAAAACTCTTTAATGCATACATCTACAAAGATAAGGGTAAAGATGAATGGCTCTTTATATGCCTAACCATTTCCATTAAAGTACGAGTATGCATTTCCGCTACATCATTTTATTATGGTGTACCTAAAATCGTGTATGGAATACAAATGCCATATCTTTCAAGGAATTTAGTAAATGGACCTGGATATTGTTCCGATTCATCATACTTTTCATTATGTTCATCACCTCTATCCGATCTTATTATTTTCCTATTTTTATCTAATTATCTCTCAACCTCTTTAATAGACACCTCAAGTACATTTACCGATTGAGATTTATCATGCAATAAATAAATATAACTATAACGTGAAAAATTATCAATAAAGGTGATGGAATAGCTTTCTCCACTATAAGATGGAACATCAAAAGGACTATATGTATTAGTGTGTATAATTTCAAAAAGCATTATGCTTCTTGTGGCACCTTTTTAAGTGTGTTTTGTTTGTTTACGTGTAATACAATCAATACACATTTCAAGGTCAGCAAAATCCAAGTTCGGAAGGATTTCATTATTAACTAATCTTTGCATTCTTTCATTAAATATATGACCCAAATGTTTATATCACAAGTAAATAGAATTCTCATCCACTAAACCTCGATTAGTGCTAATATTATGACGCAAGATCATTAAGGTCTCAACAAAGCATTATTAAGTGTAGAGACCATCACATAAAGTTATAGTTCTAGTAAGATTATCATTCTTAAATAATCTGAAAGATCCACAACCAAACTTAGAAGAAAATCCCTCTACATTAAGTTTTGACAAAGAAACTAAATTGCGGGAACACGTGGGTACATGATCACATAGCTTTCATTTGGCTTTATAATTTGAATCCTAAGAAATCCTTGCATCTTATTTGACACATGAATGGCAACACCAGAATCTATCCACCAAGTATTATGAGAAATTTCAGTAAAATTTGATTCAAAACATACTAAAGTACAAGGCTTACATTTCTTTTCAAACCAAACTTACTTCAGTCAATCTTTCTTCAAGTGTCCAACTTTATTACAAAACTGACACTTAATAAGATTGTGTTCATTCTTATAAATTTGAGAAACCTTTGAAGATTCATTTAGGATGTGTAATCCTTTCTTCTTGCTCCTTTCACTTTTCCTTTTGGAATCATTTTTAGCTTCTTGATAACCTAGGAGATGAATGAAGCCTTTTGATTCTTTATCTATGTTTCCTCTTGAACAAGCATACTGGCCAATTCATTTACATTCTATTTATCTTTTATAGTGCTATAATTCATTTAAAATGGCCTATATTGCTCATGAGGCAAGTAGTTGAGTATGGATTGTACCAAAAAGTACTCATCCACGTTCATTACCAAGATCCTTAACTTTGTTGCTAAGTTCGCCATCTCAAGAACATGCTTATGCACGGTATTGTAGTCAAAGTGCTCATTAATGTACCAGTAAGCGACTTATCAATAGTCTAAGAACGATCTTTCACAAATTTCATAAATCCCTAGCACCGTCAATTTTGGGAAGAGTAGTCTTTAAGTTGTTTGCTATTGTCATTCATATAAACATTAAGCTTATTATGTTCGATATTTCCCAGTTTTATGGAAAGTCTTTTCATCATCACTAACTCTCATCAGTAATAGCAATTGGTTTCTCAATTTGTAGTGCTAAAAGGTTCAGGACACCTACGTGAAACTAAACTTGTCCACTTCAATCAAAGAAATTTAATCCGTTGAATAAAGAAACAAACATAGCGTGTGAATGAAGTAAAAGAAATATAGATACTGCAAACATGCAAGAGTATACTCATATATTAATGTTTTGAGAATATCACATAATCAGATTCAAACAAACAATTCATTGACATCATAGTTCTCCTTTGAGCAATCCTATGATATACAAACATTCATCAAACCATAATAACTTTAATTTGGTAATTATAAATATGTCTTATTAAAATTTATTTGTTATCTCTAGATATAAAACAAATTTAACAAGAAATATTAATTAACAACTATTATGTCCATAAATTATTAGAAATTTGTCAACCTTTGGATTAATTCTTAAGTTCTTATAATAAATGAACTTCAATATACCCATGACATCAATAAGGATATTAATATATCAATTTCAATCATAGCATCAATCAATCATAGGTAATTGAATAAAGCAATTTGCAATATCAAAAAAATTCAAAGATCTTAAGGTTTGGCCACTTTTGTGACTAACAAACCATTCTTAACTCATTTTTTTTAAAAAAATATTGTAAAGCACAAATATTCGCCAAATCGCACCCAAGGAAAAAACCATAATTAAAGCATAAGGATAAAATTGTAAAATCATAATTCCAAAGGGGTAGGACTATAATTTAATTTTCAGGGGCAAAATGATAAATAATCAACAGGACAAAATCATAGCTATCTAGCATAAAGGGTAGAAACATAAATAACCATAAAGGAGGATAGAATCGTAATTATTCAGTGAAGAGAGAGGCAAAATCGTAAATAATAGCATAGGGGCAGAATTGTAATTATGGGGGTAGCAGGCGCCTACACGGCACGCGCCTTTATTGCCGCATGAGCGTGTGCAAGGCATGCGATTGATGTGCGATCACGTGGTTGCCACATGGGTGCTAGCTCCCCCTCTAGCGCACGCGTAGGGGCGGGTAGGGGCGCGTGTTAGCCACGCATCTTCCTCCCCTTCACGCTTGGCCACCGTTTTTCTTCATTTTTCGCCCTTTTCTCCGTTTTTGGCCTTGTTTTCCATCAAACCTTTCATCATTCGGATTTCCTCCGATAGAATCATTTCAACAACATCAATAACATGAAAAAGATCATCGTCCTTCAACAAATCTTCATCCATAAATTATAATATTTCAATAATTAGAAAAAAATCATGAGATCCTAAACCACGCTCTAATACCAACTGTAAGTAATAACGTAATTCTATAATGTGAAAGATACATAACACAAGATATGTGATCTTCATGATTTTCACAATGGGAGGGATGAAGACATACCTTTTATCCATAACAAAATCTTGAATATATTGGTCGCGGAAAACTGAAAAGATGAACGAAATCGGATTTCTCTCCCTTAACCCACTTTTTCTTAAAGTATTCTGTCTAATGGAGGATAAAATATAACGTTCTTTTCACGTTGTGGTTGAGAGAGGACCTGACTCTTATTTATACATATTATCAATAGGTACCTTCTATCAAAGCTCCTTTTAACTTCCATGAGAGTCGTACCTCTTCAAAGAATAACAGTAACTTCTGATTGAGGATTATACCATTTCATTAGAGTCGTAACTTCTCGTAACTAAATACATGTTAGCATTAAATATTCATTAAATCATTAATTAATAAAATCATGCGGGCCACAATAATTCTTACAGTGGAACTCCACGATTAAATGCTTGTTTACGTGAATCCCTATTACTCCGCGCTGTTTTGATCCAAGCAAAGCCGAGACTCGGTCTTCTAAAGCCCATGCGCCTGCTGGGTTTGAGCAAGGTGTCGTGGATTTTCGGTTGTCTCGTGATGATTTCTTTTGAGTACAAACTTGAGTTCAAGTTCTAAAAGCGGTCAATATTTTTCCTCTTAATCTGAGCTTACTAGCTGTTTGCTGAAATGTTTAAACGACGTCGTGAGCATCTCTCTTATTTTGGCTAGTGTACCAGTAAATCCAAGCATGCCACGTTCTGTTCTACATATTAACGTTCATTTGGCAAACTGGTGTGTCGAAGTTTTAGTGCGATTCGCAGCTACCCTACGTGTTTCTGCCCACCCTCTTCTCTGTCCTGAATGAGTCCATACCATTTTGTCTATTGAGTTCCATTAAATGCTATTGTTTGCCCTGATCACTTTGTGACCATATTTTGCGAAATCTCGAATGGGTGGTGGACGTCGTGAGCATCTCTCTTATTTTGGCTAGCGTACCAGTAAATCCAAGCATGCCACGTTCTGTTCTACATATTAACGTTCATTTGGCGAACTGGTGTGTCGAAGTTTTAGTGCGATTCGCAGCTACCCTACGTGTTTCTGCCCACCCTCTTCTCTGTCCTGTATGAGTCCATACCATTTTGTCTATTGAGTTCCATTAAATGCTATTGTTTGCCCTGATCACTTTGTGACCATATTTTGCGAAATCTCGAATGGGTGGTGGACGACAATGATGCCTGGATATGGTAGCTGATGATGGAAGTTGAGCGAAGGATATTTTTACATTCACTGTGAAGCGTTTTGCTCGTGTTCTAGCTTCTCAGTCTTAAGCTTTGTTGAGGCTTCTCAAACTCCTCATCCGTTGGTTTGCCTCGTTAGGAGATGAAGACCTGAACGTGAGAGAGGGGAATAGTGGAGAGGAGCGTGGATAACAAAATGAATGAGGAAGGGGAATGGAGATTTTGGGCTGAACTCTAGCAATGGGATTCGTGGGCGTTGGACTCAAGTTGAAGCTTGGCAAATATGGGCTGATTTTGGTGTTTAGTCGAGCTTGGGCCTAGTATAATTATTTCAGAAGGTGGGCTTAGATCATTTTGAAACGATCTTATTGAAAGCCTGGTTCGTATGGATCGCCCAAACCCGTGAACTTGAAGTATCAGACGGCGGTCCATTTTCTGACCGGTCCCTAGGGCCCAGCCCGAGTCCATATTTTCGGAATGTAAAAATTATTTTTATTAAAAAATCAAAAATATAAAAAAAAGTATAAAAAATTAGAAGAACTTAAAGTGAAAATTCCAAAAAAAATAAAAAAAAAAAGTTTCTAAAAAATAGAATTCCTCGAAAAAGTTTTAAAATAGTCTTTTAGGTAATTCTCCTTTAAAAAAAAAAATGGAAGCCTCTTGACTTAAAATTGCACTAAAAAATCCTTGGAGCTCTACCTTAGGGCTTCAATTGTCCTTAAAGACAATTGTCCTTATTGTGTGCTTACACTGATTTTGGCTTCCCTTTAGTCTAGTTAGGAGTAACATTTATCCTTTTCTTAGTGTTAGATATTTGCTATCCCATGCTGTTTACTTAATGATTTTCTTGATTGCTGATTATTATGTTAATGATTGCGCATCTGCATGGTCTTCTCACATATTAGTGGATAGGTTTAAAATCAATTCAAACTACTTGACAAAAAAAAATCTTTTTAAAATGAATAAGATCAGATATCGAAAAAGCACTAATTAGTTAATTAGTATAATCAAGTCCTTGATACTAAATGCGCTCCCATACTTCACTTGGTTTCTGATAGTGCTAGTATGAACACCTAGAGGGGGGTGAATAGGTGTAAAAATAGATTCTGCAAAATACAGTGAAAACCTTTACTTTTAGTCTGAATAACAACAGACTTTCGAAACTGAGTCTGAAGAGAAGCAGACTTTGAGCGAGATCAGACTTTAGCAATTAAATAGAACTACGAACAAAATAAAGAGATTCAGGGAAGAGAATAAGAACACAAGGTTTATAGTGGTTCGGCTTAATTCAAGCCTACGTCCACTCTCCCACGCTAACAGCCTTCTTGGCTGGATTCCATTATGCAATCAACAAGAGATTATAACTTTGAGTGCAAACACTTAGTAGTAGATCACACTATCTCACTAAGTCACTCTTTTGGTATTTCTCTCAAGATCACAAACGTTTAAGCTCACGAGAGACAAGTGTATGATAGAAGATCGCTCAAACTTTGGAATTATAAATTCTACACTCTATCTCTTACTTGCTCATCGGTCCTTAATCTCTTTAAATACTCCTCCACTTCCAAACTAACCGTTGGACAGTATCTTGAGGATCGTCTTCCAATATACCCATTGGATAGCTCTGTATCAAGAAGATTTGGTAGCCGTTGAATGACAAAGGTAGAATCCCAAATTGATTCCGATCGCCCATACAAACGAAATCTTGGTTTCCATAAGTAAAGCTTCTTCGTATAGAAAGTTCTTGTCTTCAAGATCTAATTGTCAATCAATTAGATTGAGTCAATCAAATCAATCTTGATGTGGAATCCAAACCAGATCACTAGCCGTTATATCTTCGGGGCTTGTGTTACGTTCTGTCGAATCTGGATGTAAAGTCTGAGAGCAATAGACTTTACAATCTGAGTTTGAGTGCGATAGACTTTGCAATCTAGGTCTGAACAGATTTAGCTTTAAGGTCTGAACACAATCTGTTATGTTCGCTTCAAAGACTGAGTCATTTTCTGGTTCTTCATTCACGTTCAGTCTGGAATTTGTCAAAATTGATAGACTTCTGATGTAGAACGGACTTTGACACTAAAGTCTGGCAGTTTTCAGACTTTGACACAGAAATCTAGAAATCTTCAGAATATACTTTGGACATGTGTTCCGTTCAGTCTTCTGGCCGTCTTCAGACTTTGACAATATCCTTTACATGTTCAATCATTTGCATAGTCTATTACTCAACCATCAAACATGTTAGTAGCCTTTGATTTATTTTGTCATCTTCAAAACTTCATAAGGGATTTCCCTAACAATCTCCCCCTTTTTGATGATGACAAAACAATCTCTGAATATGCAGATTTGTAAACATACTTTTAAAGATATTAATTTAAATCAAAGGATATCAAAAGATAGCAAATAGATTGAGCATAACAATATATAGAAAAATAATCGCAGCTCAATATTATGCAATAAAATCAAACAATCAACACATATGCATATTCATATTCTCTCCCCCTTTTTGTCATAATCAAAAAGCAATAACAAAGAGTCATGTGGAGAATATAAAATGATAAATATATGTCTTGCACAATTTCCAAAAATCAGCTTTTATAAATCGAATATTAAATATATGCAATATAGCTCACTTCGATCATATATATCAGCAAATAAAAATCACGGATGCATTATAAAATTCACTTATCCTTTTTTTCATAATAAAAAGATAATACCAATAAAAGATTTGTTATGACAAAAGGTAAAAAAAATGCACTAACCGGATTTTGTAGAATTTGGTAAGTTCCAACACATTTACCTTTTCCGATATTCCATAATAAACAAGATCACGATCAATTCAAAAGATTTTTCCATAATTGATCAAAGCTTCCCCTCAATTTGTTGCCTTTTGAGATGATCACGATTCTTTCCTTTTTCTTTTGGATTCGCTTTCTCCCCTATCATCATGACAATATTTGCGAATAGAAACAATTGTTGCTTGTGCATGTTGAGCAGAATATTTTTTTCGATTATTCCCTTTGTAGCAACAACATCCGCAACGATCACTTGCATTTTGAAATTCGAGGCAAAAATCTTCAATCAAGCTCGTCTCGAATTTAACCTGCATCAACTTAACGAACTTTTGCACAAATAAACTTTCATATGACACATAAGGGATTTCCTCAATAAGCAAGAGTTTTGCACAAGGAATAGAATTTTTTAGCCTCCAGGAGATAGTATAGACTCTTCATAATTTTCTGATCAAGCTTTTCAAATTCCATATGGAAGATTCTATTGTCACCTGCAAATTCTTAGATAACAATCCTTGCAAAAATATCACGTAATATCTTCCTTTGATTTGCGGATCAAACTTGCTAGATATGAGATATCTTCTAAAAATATAGCAAGAGTATCCATAAATATGCAATAATATCTTTCGAGATCAAAGGATTTCCTTGAGCATAAATTTCAAATATGCATTTTGCAAAAGGAAAATAGATATTTCTATCACGTGCCAAAATTGCAATACCTTATATTTATGACAAAAGATATTCGCAATATAATAAACAATCATCCAAAATCATGATAAATGCACGTAGAAATTTGCAAGGCAAGATGATAAAAAAATTCTCTTACCCAAGGTATATGTTTCAAATATACCATTGATTAAAAAAAAAAAAACATTACCAATCTTCGTAGGAGATATTTTTCTGATTGCACCAAAATTTGCGTAGATTCGCAATCATTCTTGCCTTATTGAATTTCCTGCAATCAACTCATTTCCTTTTTGGTATCCATCAATTTGGATCCTCGATTTTCTCATCGGATTCTCGAGTCGTATGCGAGTCGGACTCGATTCTGAATGTGCCATCAAGCATAGATTTCCTTGCTCATCACCTTCTTTTATTGTTCTTTTCTGGCCATTCTGCTTGTATTGTCTTCCTCTACGGAATTCACTTCCTTTTCTATTCAGCCTTTTGAATTTCTTGATCATAAAAGCAAGTTCTTCGTCGTCCATGTCATTTTCTGAGTCTGTATCAACAGAATCAGCGTTAGATGTTAAAGCGATGGACTTCTTACCTTCGGGATCTTCATCATTGATTTGTTCCACTTCATAGGATTGAAGAGTGCCAATCAATTCATCAACGGAGAGTTGCATAATCCTCTGAGTTTCCCGGATTGAAGTCTTGACATGTTTCCATTCTTTTGAAAGACCTCGCAAGAGTTTGTTGACCTTCATTAGGGAAGAAATTGGATGACCTTGACATGCTAAACCATTTACAATTTCTGTAAAACGGTTGAACATATCTCCAATCGACTCTCCTTGCTTCATCTTGAAGGATTCATATTTGCCGAGCAAGAAGTTTACTTTTGTCTCTTTTACACGATCGGTTCCTTCATATGTAACATGAAGTCTATCCCAAACTTCTTTTGCTGTTTCACATGAAGAGATTCTGTTATATTCAGTAGGAGATAAAGCACAATATAAGGAATAAATGGCTTTTGCATCAAGCGCTTCTCTTTTGGACATCTCTGTCTGAGACATAGGAGCAAGGGGTTTGGTTTCTTTGTCTTTGCCATTCTTATTTGATGTAGACGCGGCTATGGGATTGATTCCTCTTTCCACAACATCCCATTGCAAGGGATCTCTGGATCTTAGGAATGCTTTCATTTTGTTCTTCCACACGTTGTATTCCTTTCCATCAAAATATGGTGGCCTTGTGTTGCTTTGTCCCTCCATAAGTCCTGGTGCCAAGATACTAGCCATAAAAGATCTTTAGCTCAAAAGTAAAAACACTTTTATAAACCGAGCACTTGGCTTTGATACCAATTGATAGTGCTAGTATGAACACCTAGAGGGGGGTGAATAGGTGTAAAAATAGATTCTACAAAATACAGTGAAAACCTTTACTTTTAACAACAGACTTTCGAAACTGAGTCTGAAGAGAAGCAGACTTTGAGCGAGATCAGACTTTAGCAGTTAAATAGAACTATGAACAAAATAAAGAGATTCAGGGAAGAGAAAAAGAACACAAGGTTTATAGTGGTTCGGCTTAATTCAAGCCTACGTCCACTCTCCCACGCTAACAGCCTTCTTGGCTGGATTCCATTATGCAATCAATAAGAGATTACAACTTTGAGTGCAAACACTTAGTAGTAGATCACACTATCTCACTAAGTCACTCTTTTGGTATTTCTCTCAAGATCACAAACGTTTAAGCTCACGAGAGACAAGTGTATGATAGAAGATTGCTCAGACTTTGGAATTATAAATTCTACACTCTATCTTTTACTTGCTCATCGGTCCTTCATCTCCTTAAATACTCCTCCACTTCCAAACTAACTGTTGGACAGTATCTTGAGGATTGTCTTCCAATATATCCATTGGACAGCTCTGTATCAAGAAGATTTGGTAGCCGTTGAGTGACAAAGGTAGAATCCCAAATTGATTCCGATCGCCCATACAAACGAAATCTTGGTTTCCATAAGTAAAGCTTCTTCGTATAGAAAGTTCTTGTCTTCAAGATCTAATTGTCAATCAATTAGATTGAGTCAATCAAATCAATCTTGATGTGGAATCCAAACCAGATCACTAGCCGTTATATCTTCGGGGCTTGTGTTACGTTCGTCGAATGCGGATGTAAAGTCTCGAGAGCAATAGACTTTACAATCTGAGTGCAGTGCGATAGACTTTGCAATGCAGGTCTGAACAGATTTAGCTTTAAGGTCCGAACACGGTCTGTTATGTTCTGCTTTAGCATAAAGTCTGTCTTCTGGTTCTTCATTCACGTTCAGTCTGGAATTTGTCAAAGTTGACAGACTTCTGATGTAGAACGGACTTTGAAACTAAAGTCTGGCAGTTTTCAGACTTTGACACAGAAATCTGGAAATCTTGAGAATATACTTTGGACAAGTGTTCCGTTCAGTCTTACGGCCGTCTTGAGACTTTGACAATATCCTTTACATGTTCAATCATTTGCATAGTCTATTACTCAACCATCAAACATGTTAGTAGCCTTTGATTTATTTTGTCATCTTCAAAACATCATAAGGGATTTCCCTAACAGTTTCTAGCCGACCTTAATAGGCTAATGGCGACTCTTTTTTAAACAAAATTTCATAGCGTTAATTTGAAAGCCTAACATCGCGCGAGACATAGGCCTAGGAGATTCCACGTTTAAATTATGAGCCGTTAGACCCGTCTTTTAGGCAATACCCCTAAACCTATGTTTCCCTCCATACCGAGGGGTAGGTCATGACAATACCTGAACAAATATTTGCAACTAATAAAATAATACAATAATCTAAATAGCCCTAAGGAGTCGCGATCAACTTTACAATTAAAACAAACTCGATTCTTGGTCCAAAGTTGGTATTGCCCGTTTAGCTCCAATGAGTCAAAGAAATCAGAAACCAAAAACCCAAAAAGGAACATAATAGTAACAACAAACATATGACTTACCACATTAGTACTTCCTCTATGATAAAGAATTTTCTAGCTCATCCCCGTTTTGCAAACATCCTCTCTCGATTTCAGCATTAGTTTCTTGCCATGGCAAAGTGCATCTTCTCCTGCTTGCCACATATATCTAGTTGTAATTCATCGACATCTTTCCTCTCATCTCATTCCCAATTACTCTCATGCTGCGATATACAAAGATTTTAATTACTTCATATGTCCAAGTTGTTGAAATAGTTTGTTATAATAAAAAAGGCATCTCTTAATTAAGAGAAGACGTGACTTTTGATCAAAAGAATACATCACTCTTAGTTATGAAAAGAGGTGACTTTTTGGTCCTAAAATGAGGTTATCCATAATTATGAAATGAAGTTATTCTTGACATGAAGAGTGATAATAGTTGAGAATAAGGTTATTTCCAATAATTATGTTGTTTGGTTGTATGTGAATAGAGACCAATTCACATACTATTTATAACAACCACAAACATTCATAAATACTATTTTTTCGGAACTCTTTTTTCTTCTCTTTTCATACACACAACTTTAACAACATATTCAAAGTGAAATTCCAAGAAAGAAATTGAGTAATTGCTGAACTCATTTCTCTACGGCTTTGATATATATTCTTGAGGTATATTTGTTCTAAACTCGACGGTAACAATAGTGGGGACAAATAATACCTTAAGGATAGTGATTGTCATCACACATCAAAACATCAAGAATCTATTACTACTTCTCTATCTTCATTAGCAATCAAATTTGCCCAACACAAGTATTTTCCAGAAACTAGGTCAGAGAATAATCAGTACTTCTTGTTGGAGAAAACTTCCTTATTTGTTTTGAAGTTGACAAAACGTTTCTATCAGTCTAGTCTGAAAACTTGCAGACTCTATCGTCAAAGTCTGAAGACCTCCAAACTCAAGATTTAAAGTCTACTCTCATTGATAGCTTCTAGACTGGCGAAGAAAAGATTTATCCATTAAAGAAGACTTATCCAGATGTGAGTATATCTTTAAGGATTTGGTTTGTATGGTTGAAGAAGATCTCATGGCTGGAGAAAGCATCTCGTGATTAATTATTCTTATTGAAATCAATTTGGATAATTAGATCTGTTGATTGGCAAAGTATACTTGGAAGGTTCTACTTATGGAAACCTAGATCTTGATTGTATGGGCGAGCAAGATTGGTGGGCTATATTCACATTCCTTAAATGACTCGAGATCTCCCTAATTGATTCTGTCCAATGGGTAGATTGGAAGAACTCCTTTGGAAGGTGCCAACGGTTATGATGACATGGAGGAGTATATAAGGAAGACGCTCAAGTTATTCGAAAGTATGTACAAAAGAAAAATTCCAAAGTCTGAATCTCTTAGTTCTTTGCTGTTTCAATCATTGAGTTTATATTGTACTCAAAAGAGAGATTAAATACTTGTGAAACCTTGAGAAAGTGTAGTAGAGTTTCTACACTTTGTGGAATCAATGATGTGAGGCTGTAAAATCTCTTTTGTTTCTTAGTGAAATCCAGCCAGTGGGCTGTCAGTGCGGGAAAGTGGATGTAGGCTTGGTCTAAGCCAAACCACTATCAACCTTGTGTCTCAATTCTCTTTCCCTAAACTCTTTGCTTTATTTCATCATCATATATGAACTGTTTATAGTCTGTTACATTTTCAGTCTATTATTCTTGAAAGAAGAAAAACTTTTTAAACACCTATTCACCCCCCTCTAGTTATCGTAGATGATTATTCTCAATTTACTTGGGTTCACTTTTTGGCAAGTAAGTCTGAAACCTTCTCTCACTTTTCAAAGTTTGCCAAAAAAGTTCAGAATGAGAGAGGATATGGTATTTCAAGCATACATACAGACCATGGAGGTGAGTTTGAAAATCAAGACTTTACAAAATTCTGTGATGAATCTGGTTTTCAGCATGTTTTCTCCTCTCCACACACTCTAGAACAGAATGGAGTTGTGGAAAGAAATAATAGATCTCTGCAAGAAATGTCAATAACTCTTTTAATAGAAAGTAATATTTCTTCTCATTTTTTGGCTAAAGTAATTTTTACAGCTTGCTATATTATTAACAGAGTATTCTTAAGGCCTATTATGGAGAAAACTCCCTATGAATTATTCAAAGGAAATAAGCCAATTGTTTCTTATTTTCATGTGTTCGGTTGCAAATGTTTTGTTTTGAAAAATGCAAATGATCGAACTGGTAAGTTTGAAGAAAAATCAGATGAAGGGATTTTCCTTGGCTACTCAACCTCAAGCAAAGCTTACAAAGTATTCAACAAGAAGACTCAGTCCGTGGAAGAATCTATGAATGTCAAATTTCAAGACTCTTTGCAAAATCAACTGATTCAGACTCAACCTGAAGAATCTGAACCTACTCCAAAATTTACAAAATCTACCTCCCTTGAAGCAGCTCAGACCTATAAAAATCAACAACGGGCGGAATTTGAAAAATCAACTGAAGAAGAAGATCAGCAAACTGTTAGACCAACCAGTAACTGGAAGCACAAGTCTAGTCATCATAAAGAACTCATCATCAGTGATATTGATGAAGGAATTCGCACCAGATCCAAAAAGCAAGAAGAGTCTAGCGTAGTGACACTTACTTCTGAAATAGAACCTAAAAGCATAGAAGAAGCTTTAGCTGACGAACGCTGGATTGAAGCAATGCAAGAAGAACTTAGACAGTTCAGCGTTAACGATGTATGAGAATTAACTTCCAAACCAAAAGGTAAATCTATTATTGGAGCTAAATGGGTTTTCAAGAACAAGATGGACGAGAAAGGAAAAGTGGTTAGGAACAAAGCAAGACTCGTGGCCAAAGGATATACGCAAGAAGAAGGGATAGACTATGATGAAACCTACGCACTAGTAGCCAGGTTAGAAGCAATTAGATTATTACTTACTTTTGCCTGTTATAAAAATTTCAGGTTATTCCAAATGGACGTCAAGAGTGCATTTCTAAATGGATTTATCCAAGAAGAAGTCTATGTGGAACAATCTCCCAGATTTGAAGATCTAAAGAAACCAGACTCAGTATTCAGATTGAAAAAGGCTTTATATGGATTAAAGCAAGCACCTCGAGCTTGGTATGACAGGTTAAGTAAAATTTTAATTCAAAATGATTTTGTCAAAGGAAAAGGAAATACTACTTTGTTTATTAAAAAGGAAGGTAAAAATTTTCTACTTGTTCAAATCTATGTTGATGATATTATATTTGGATCATCTAACGAAAACCTGTGTAAGAAGTTTTCTAAGTCTATATAGGATGAATTTGAGATGAGCATGATGGGTGAACTATCTTTCTTTCTCGGATTACAAGTGAAACAATCGAGGAAATGAATTTTCATTCACCAAGAAAAATATGCAAAAGAACTTGTTAAAAAGTTCGGACTGGAGAATTGCAAAAAGACTGAGATACCAATGTCAAGTTCTTCGAAGCTGGACAAAGACGAAGGAGGAAAGAAAGTTGACCAGAAGCTTTACAGGAGTTATTGGTTCACTTCTTTATTTTACTGCTTCTAGACATGACATTTTGTTTAGCGTTTGTATTTGTGCTAGATTTCAATATAATCCCAAAGAATCTCATCTAAGTGCCGCAAAACGCATCATCAAATACATTGCAACTACTTCAAAGTTAGGTCTGTGGTATCCCAAAGAAGGAGACTTTACTCTCCTTGGATATTCAGACGCAGATCTAGCAGGTTGTAGAGTTGATAGAAAGAGTACTTCCGGTACTTGTCAATTGCTGGGAAACAGGACAGTATCATGGTTCTCAAGGAAGCAAAGTATAGTAGCTCTTTCAACCGCAAAAACAGAGTACGTGGCTCTTGGAAGTTGTTGTTCTCAAATTCTATGGATAAGACAACAACTGAGAAACTTTGGAATCAAAGATTCATGCACCAAGATCAAATGTGGCAACACCAGCGCAATTAATCTCACAAAGAATCCAATTCTTCATTCAAGAGCAAAGCACATAGAGATTCAACATCACTTTATTAGAGATCATGTTCAGAATGGAGAAGTAATGATCCATTTCATTGATTCAAAGAATCAACTGGCGGATATATTTATAAAGCCACTGGAGAAAAGCCTATTTGAATCTATTCACACCAGACTGAACATCACATCTTTTAAAGTCTGAAGGTACTCAAACTCAGAGGTAAAGTATGAAGGTACTCGGATTCGGAAGACCAAGTGTTGCGGCGTAAGTTATTTCGATACTAGTAATTTAAATTTTTTGGTTAAAGACTTAAAAAGGTACAGTTACTTATTAATCGCTAATTGATTGAAATTATCTTTCCAAGTTGTTTGAATTTATAGAATTTATTCATTTTTAAAAAGGCAGTTATCTATTTTAAAAAAGGCAGTTATTATTTTTCAAAAAGGCATTTGAGACGATTCATTTACCCCGCTTCACTCGCTTTATATACTGTTGAAATCCGTCTTCTTCGTTTTCACTCTCAAACCCTAAATTACTGAACTCCCACTTGCTCTCACTTTCAATGTTGTTTAATCCAAAAAGTTTTCACCTTTTCGAGCAAGTTTGTGAATTTATTCCTTGAAACGACAATGTCTTCAAGAAAGTCTTTGAAAATCGCAAGCATAGGGGCCAATAACATGCCTGAGGGTCCTATGCATTTCGATTTGACCGAGGAAGAAGATTCTTCTCCACCACAGTGACCAAGTCGGCAATAACCTTCTCAGCAGCGTCAGTCTCCTCCACCTACTCAACCAGAAGAAGAAATTTTGGAAGATGTTGAACCTGTAAGAACGTTAACTCCTAAGGTTGCTTTCAAGCTTTATTCTTGTTTGAAAAGTGGAGGAACTGCTATGTCTTTGATTGATGAATTCCTGAGAGAGAGAGGCTACAAGAATGAAACTCTATTTTTGCTCGATATAGAGAAGATGGGTATTGCAGAAAAAGGATCGGCTGAAAAAGCCTTTGCTAATTTTCCTAGTGACCCGCGTGTTGGCACTGCTAATCAACCAATAGAACAAGATGACGATGACCGTATGTTTACCCATTTTCAGCCTAGAACAGGAGTTGCTGCAAATGTTATTGGTGATGGTTCAAGTCTATTCAGATCGAAGAATCACAAGAGGGTTTATTTGAATCTGATGAAGGGAGGAGTTATGAACCCTAGGAGTGTTGATTTTGATTTTCTAGATTCGGTGAAAGTAAATCTACGAGAGAATCTTGCTCTTCTGCAATTAGAGCATTTTTGTTCTGAATCTACTGCTACTTATCCAGAACTCACAGCTTACTTTTATTCGAACTTATCCTTCTTGAATGCAAACCGTTTCTCTTTCACAGTAAGGGATAAGGAGTTTTTGGTGGATATGGATACTTTGGCTGACCTAATTGGGGTGGAAAGAGCGTGTTTCCAACCAATTAGTATATCCGTTGCTCACACTACTCTGTCATTGGTGAAATATAGGGATGCTAAAGGCTATATATCATACTCTAGGATGAATGCCTCCAACATTTTGCTGCACAAAATCGTGATCAACCGCATCCGTCCAAAGTCGACATCAAAGACTGATGTATCTCGGGCTAAAGCAAAATTGATGTATGCCATCAATATTGACTACAAATTCTCTCTGCCTCACACCATCATGTTTCACATGTACAGGATAGTGGTGAAAGATAAGGGACAACTGCCTTATTCTGCTCTTATCACACGCCTTTTTAGACATTTTAATATTCACATCCTTGCACCATTATGTTTGACAAACATTTCTCCTATGGTGATTGGATTTAAAATTGTCACAAAGATGCGGTTGAAAGAGCTTAATAGAGTGTTAGAGCGCATGAAGGAGAAGTCTCCCATCAAAGCAAGACAAGACTCTGCTACAGCCAAGAGGAAAGGAAAGGAGCCCATGGATGCTCCAGTAAAGAGGAAGAGAACTCTCATCTTGCAGGATGAAGAGACTCTTTCAGCTTTAAGAAACTTGAAGAGTTTTGTCAGCTTTCAAGAGACAAGAAGAGAGCCAGAAGAAGGAGAAAAAGAGAGAGAAGAGACTGAAAAGGAAAATGAAGAACATAGGAGGACAAAGGAAGAAAGAAGAGAAGAGGAAGAAGAAGATAGAGAAGAAGAGAGAGACCAGGGTCAAGAAGACTCTTTTGAGCCAACCTTGGCTGTCTCCTTGTCCAGTGAACCTGATATGGCAGGAACTGCTGATGTGCATCACTCTGAGGCTGAAGTTGAGCAAGAAGAAATATTTCCTACTCCACCTAAAGGCAACAAAACAGGGGGAGCTGTTGGACAACAAGGTATTTCTTCACCTTTCCTTACTAGTGATTTGAGTCGTTCTGCAACAGATCCGAGGATGTGTATGCCTCTCATTATCCGAAGCATCCACTCATAGCCATGGTGGACAATCTGCTGAAGTTCCATCCATTCTCAAAACTCCTAGAATCGACTCGGCTGGACCTAGTGCTGCAACAGAACATATAGCAGACTTTTCGAGACTGCTCGAGATTCTATTGGAAGTAAGGAAACAACAATATGCTATGGGGTATGAGATACAGGATCTCAAGAACGCTTTCATGGTTACTTCAGTATCTTTGCATGATCAGCTCAACGCCCTGAAGACTCAAGTGCAAGATCATGTGAAGGGTGAAGATTTCCAGCAACTGAAGGAGATCATTGGGAAGCTTGAGAAGACAGTGAATTCCATGGAAGAATTCCAATTTGTTCGCCTTCCCAAATAGCCTTGATTCTCTCTATTTTCAAACAACTCTTTTATTTGTTCTCCACTTTTTGCTGTTGACAAAAAGGGGGAGAAGTTTGATGCAGATTTGACTTTTGGTTTTTGGTTTGGATTTTTTGGATTGACTTTTGACTTATCTTTTGTTTGGTTGTGGTTTGGATTGTTTGATTTGATCTTTTGATGCTTGCAGCAACTTAACTTAAGCTATGTTCATGATTATGGAAAGGATAGTTGTTTTGACTAACGTGTTTTCTGTGGTTGTAGAATTGTTGCTATCCATATCCTAATCTATTTATCTTTTATGAAATATCATGTTTTGCTTAAGTGTTGTTTTGTAGGTTAAAAGTTTTCAAATCTGTAGGAAAGTTTTGTCACCATCAAAAATGGGGAGATTGTTGGAGAAAACTTCCTTATTTGTTTTGAAGTTGACAAAACGTTTCCATCAGTCTAGTCTGAAGACTTGTAGATTCTATCGTCAAAGTCTGAAGACCTCTAGACTCAAGATTTAAAGTATACTCTCACTGATAGCTTCTAGACCGACGAAGAAAAGATTTATTCATTAAAGAAGACTTATCCAGATGCGAGTATATTTTTAAGGATTTGGTTCGTACAGTTAAAGAAGATCTCATGGCTGGAGAAAGCATCTCGTGATTAATTATTCTTATTGAAATCAATTCAGATAATTAGATCTGTTGATTGACGAAGTATACTTGGAAGGTTCTACTTATGGAAACCTAGATCCTGATTGTATGGGCGAGCAGGATTGGTGGGCTATCTTCACATTCCTTAAATGACTCGAGATCTCCTTAATTGATTCTGTCCAATGGGTAGATTGGAAGACTCATTTGGAAGGTGCCAATGGTTATGATGACATGGAGGAGTATATAAGGAAGATGCTCAAGTTATTCGAGAGTGTGTACGAAAGAAAAATTCCAAAGTCTGAATCTCTTAGTTCTTTGCTGTTTCAATCGCTGAGTTTATATTGTACTCAAAAGAGAGATTAAATACTTGTGAGACCTTGAGGAAGTGTAGTAGAGTTTCCACACTGTGGAATCAAAGATGTGACATTGTAAAATCTCTTTTGGTTCTTAATGAAATTTAGCCAGTGGGCTGTCAGTGCGGGAGAGTGGACGTAGGCTTGGTCTAAGCCGAACCACTATAAACCTTGTGTCTCAATTCTCTTTCCCTAAACTATTTACTTTATTTCGTCATCTTATATAAACTGTTTAAAGTCTTTTACATTTTCAGTTTGTTATTCTCGAAAGACGAATTAAGTTGTTAAGTTTTGCAAAAACTTCTTTAACACCTATTCACTCCCCTCTAGGTGTTCTTACTCGCCATATCACTTCTCACATCGCAGCTCATTAAAAAGAGGGGTATGCAAATTCAGATATACCAAAGCTTAATTTCTTGATGGGTATTTAAAACCTTGCACTTGCATAGTCATCTCGAAGCAGTTCCTCTCTAGATAAAAATGCACTCTAGTCTGCCTTCGTATTTACATTGGCTTCCATTTGCTTCCTCTTATTTATGAGTAGATGTACTCCCTAAATAGCACCACAATCCAAATGTTCCCAATTGAAGGGAGCATTACAACCAACCTTCTGTAAGTTTCTTTAGAAGAGGCAAACACAGACATAGACAACGGCAACAAGCAGCATCGAATGGATATAGGGCCGATGAAGCAGCCCATGCAAGGCCGAGAATCTCCTAACATATTTTGTTGCCGCGACCGCACATCTCGAGCACGAGCCCGCACTCAATTGAGACTGGGCACGCTGGCTAGACTCTTGTGCAACTGACGGCTGCGATTCCTTCATTTTCACTTCCAATCATCATGGAAATTTGAATGTTCCTCCTGTCAGCAAGTTTATACGACACAAGCTCATTGTAGGAGTGATTATTCCTTATCGCAATATAGGAATATGGTGACTGCCCACTGGAATCCAGAAGGGAGTTCCAGCCGTTTAATCCGTTCTAGAAGGAGATTAAAATAATGATGATGATGATGATGATGATGATGATGATGATGATAAGTGTTAGGACCGATATAAAGAGCTAGCAATCCCATGAGCGCACGCTTATGGCGTGCGCCTGTACATAACATTTGTCTACTTCATAAATCACACTACAAATAATAAAACAACTCAAAATAAGCAACTAATACCGAAGTATTCAGCATCTCATATGAATAATATACAGCATGCTATCTCGAAAAGGGAAAGGTACGTTATAGATTTGGCGTTGCCCTACATGGTTACGTTATAATAGGTTTTTGCATGCCACAAAAATATGATCGAGTCCAATTTTTATACCTGTTGTGGATCATTTGTTAGGGCATCAACTATCTCAACTGAGCACTATGTACAAGCAGCCACATGTAAAGGTGTAATACTCCCAGGTCCCACCATATTTGGAGTGAAAATGTATGTTGTTAAAGAAACATCTCCAAATGATTTTGATGATTTACAAACTATCCTTAGTATAATGTTTACTATGGTACGTGAAGATGTTCGTAACAAAGGATTAAGTAATGTCCATAGTGCGATCTAGTGACTAAAAGAATGCAACACGTTCTAATACGGGTTTTCCGTGAACAATATCAACAGACCTAAAGTATCAGCTAATGACAATGTCTACATCAAAGATGTGGATATCGAGTTATTGGTGCTGTGGCAACAAGTGATCTTAATGCCACATGATGTGGCAATCTAATCAGCGCCGGTTATGCTACTTAGCATGGTTGATGCTAATGTGAACAATTTTTACAATTTTTTTTTAAAATTTTATGAACTTTTTTTCCCTTTGCTGGACTCAAGCAAGGTCAGACAAGGGATGCCCACGCTTGGGCTAGTAAAGGATGCCCTCACCTGAGGTTGACAAAGAAAAAAAGAAAAGAAAATTTAAAAAACTAAAAAAATAGCAAAAAATGTCAACGTTAATGATTTTCGATTAAAATTAACTGAAATGACTAAATTGATAAATTTTTAAAAGGTTTATGATCAAATTGGCAAATCGTTAAAAGGTTTAGAACTGAATTGATAAATTATAAAAAAATTTGGACTAAATTGGCTCAAGTAAAATGTTTAAGATTAAATTGGTCGTCACATAATAAGTTTAGAATGTGGATAATTTTTCAGCAAACCGCCTGCTTTTCGTATTTGCCCTTCATTACTTAGTCTTCATCAGCATACTCAGCGCACGATTCGAAGTTAATTGTTACATTGGTTTGGAACTACGAATGTACTTTTGGATGTTAATCTCATTTTACCAAATATTGCCATATATTATGAGAAAACACTCAATATTACTACAAGATTTTTTGTTTTTGATGATTTTAATACATCTTCAGGTGACCATAAATATAGTTATGGGAACATGTCTAGACTCCATGGAGAATACGATATTTTTTTAACATATATATTGGAGGACTACTTTTTCTAAATACTAGAATGTCATTATCTCCGTAATCCGAAATGTAAAAAATGACTAATCTTAGAAAATAATAGTTCTCGGAGTAAAATTAATAATAATTTTCTGTAAAGATAATTGTTAATTATTTTTCTCTATTAAAGACATATATCTATAGTGTATGAATTCGACATTTTCTGTTTTCCAAGATTCGAAATACTTAAAATGTATGAAAGTATTATAATTAAATTAACAATGATCTTACATGACAAGAACTCAACGAAGGTGCTAAAATAGGAAAGACGCATCCACGGCATCGCCAACAACATCACTTATCTATTTTTGGGTTCCACTGTTGTTATACCTCATCATCTTGGTTTGAGACGGAGAAATCATCAACAAAATGTAGTAGGTTTTAGGTTTTAGAGGACTGAGAAACACACTTCGTGGAACCCTGCGCTCCTCCGGTCCTCCATGGCTATAAAGGGTGCGAATAGTAATGCTTCTTGGCTGGGGAAGAGTTTTTTTTTTTTTTCAGAAATAGTTCTTTTCTATTTCTATTCCGGGGAACAATTTCTAAGTAAAAGAACGCGTTTGGTAACTACACAAAATTTCTACTCTTGAAATAGAAAAAGAATAGAAATGCGTTTGGTAATGCAACAGTTTCTTTTTTGTATTTATTCGTTTTTATTCTTGCACATGGATCGTCGACCGCCAATTGCCGCTCGCCGCCGCCCGTCACCGCCCGTCGGCGGCTGGCGGTCATCGGCAGCCGATGGGCTATGTGGCGGCGGTTAGTGGTGACGGTCAATAGCCGGCGGTCGTGTGGTGGCGGTGGGCGGCGGCGGCGATAGGTGGCGACGGTGGCGACGACGGTAGCAACGGGCGGCTGGCGACAATGGTCGGCAATGATGGTCGGCGGCCGACGGTTTTTTACTTCTAGAAATTGTTCACGGAACAAGAAGCAATTTTTTTTTTGTTTCTCGTTTCTGCTCCAAATCTATTCCCGCGCTAACTTTCTATTCCTGGGAATAGAAAAACAACTTGGTATTACCAAACGGGTTTCTATTCTTTTTTTGTTACTGGGGAACAAAAGAATAGAAATTCAAAGAAACAGAAATGTTACCATGTGCAGCTAAAGAGTGGTTGTTGTCCGACCAAACCACACGAAAGCATCTTTCAATTGTCTCTCCCACCTGGCTTCCTCATTTCGCGTAATGTCCCTTTTGTCATTGAGAAAGGTCATCCTCCGGATGGGTCACCACGACATATTTTTTTCTCCGGCATGCTGTCTTGTTCTTCGAAAGACTTTGAGACGACTTGAAGCCTTGATGCATCAAGAGAGCGTTGCCAGTCTCGTGTCACCATCACCAAGTGTCCCATGGTGGTCACCAGGCATTGGGCCCGGTGGTTTTAGTGCGGATCCAAGCCACACTTGCGAGAACGGAATGCACAAGATCTCAGTGAATCTCAATTATTAGATGATGTCAGTTTCACATGATGCCGGCATGTTACTTTAATCTTTTTCTTGGGATAAGGTCGGGCCAACCGAGTCTGAAACTAGCATAAAAGCGAAAAGGTCTCATCACGAGTTAATACAAGGTACTTCCCTATGTTTATTTTGTTGGGTAACACATTTTACTTTAGGGTGAAATGAACTTTCTATTTGATGTAGAAAATGGCTGTTCTAGACTCTGATCAAAATAAGTTAGAGACTAGATTGCACCGTCATTATATGTAACTAAACAAGAATAAATATTAATTATTAAGTAACCAAACAATAAATATTAAGAAGGTGTCACCTTATGACACTTATTAAGTAACCAAACAAAAATAAATATTAATTGTTTTTAATAATAATTTTATCATTATATGTGTAACCGATACTTATAAATCCAATTTTCCATAACGAGGTGGCATGAGGTTTTCAAAACTCAAACACAAGGTTGACTAGAATTTGCATCACATGGACATTGTGATCACTTTGCATCATATCAGTATGCAACCGATTCATAATATCAAGAAAAATATTCTAGGAAAAGGGAGAGTATTCCATCTTACAGTCACTCCTAACCATATTTGGTCGCTAAATATTGAAATAATGCATATAAAAGGACATTACTCCAAAGTTCATTATCTCAGAACCTTTAAATAGAGGCAATTTTCCAACCGAAACGAACTATGACCATTGAAAGTACATTGCAGTAAATAAAGAATCACTTACCTGGATTCATACATCAACTCAATGCAATTGTAGCCATTGATCATGTGGGACTAACTTGTGTGGTCTACGGGGATGTTTGGTTGGGCATTCCCAAAGCCCCTTGAGCCTCTTGAGCCCCTTGGGGGAAATTTTGGGTGTTTGGCAAGGGCTTTTGAATGCCCATTTGTGAAATGTGGGCATTTTAAATGCCGAAAGCCGAATGCTGGGGGGGACCGGCTTTCAGCATTGGGCATTCCGAAGATGCGATTTTACTGTTCATTGAGTTACTGTTCATCGTCTCCTCCGCCGTTCGCTTTCTTCTTCGTCGTTCGTCTTCTTCGGCGGCGCTCAGCCGCGGGGGGCCAGATCTGGCCGCCGGGGGGCCTCGCCTAAGGTCGCACAACCTCAGGCGAGGTGGCCTGAGGTCGGGCGACCTCAGGCGGCGTCGCTGGCGTGCACGAGCGGGCGACCTCGGCGGCGTCGCTGGTCTCGCGTGAGCGGGCGACCGAGGCAAGGCCAGATCTGGCCGTCCGACGGCTAGATCTGGCGGTCTTGAGGCCAGATCTGGCCGTCCGGCGGTGGCTGGCGGTTGGCCGGCGGTGGTTGGCCGCTAGAATTTGATTTCAGACTTTAAAAAAATAAAAAATAACAAAAACTACTTACAAATGTGAATTTTGCCAAACGGTGTTTATGTTAAGTTGCATTTCAATGCTATAATTTACCAAACGGTCTCACATTTCCGAAAGTCTCTTTACCTCAAAGGTATTTGCATTCCCCCAATGTCATTTCCCCAAAGTCGAACCAAACGGGCCCTACATGATCAACAGCCGTGGTGTATTTGATCCAGTGGTCCTAGGCACATGAAAAGAAATTTGTCGATAAGAAAACACGTTCAAAGCAATTTTGCCCGATTACCCCACTGATAGATTAGAATAACATTCAACACTACCCATAAATTAGGTAGTTAAAGGTTAAGAGAGATCTTATTTTGCATCCTATAATATACTAATAATAATAAAGTTATGCTTTACATTGTCCTATGACTACACTATTAGTCTTTTTATTAATTAATCATGTATTTAACTACATTTATGGAACTAGTATTCAAATGTACTTTTGAATGCTTATCTGATTTAACCAAATACTACCGTATATCATTACAAAATACTTGAGATTATTGCAAGATTTTTTTTTTAATGATTTTAATACATTATATGACCAAAAATACGATTATGGATACATGTTGAGGCTTTGCAGTGAGTATACGATATTTGTTCATATACATATAAGGGGACTACTTTTTTTCAAACACTGGTACACCATTATCTTTGTCATTCGAGATGTGAAAAGTAATTTTTTTTTAGAAAAAGATTAATATTATGGAAAAATCTCAAACTGATATACGTATGTCAAAGTTAGCCCAAATAGATACACCTGTGACAAATTTACATTTCATTAGTTTCCGTTAAATTTTACTGTCAAATTACTGAGTTGAATGACGTGACAGTCGACGGGTATATCAATTTGGGGTTTTACCTTCTATTTGTCATAAGTATACCAGCTTGTGGTTTTTTGTGGTATTAGTTCAATTTAATAGAAATTAATTGAAGGTAAATTTGTCATAGATGTAACAATTTTGGGTTTTTAGTGGTTAAGAAATTATACTATGATAAATTTGTCACATATATACCTATTTGAGGTATTTCGTAATCAAAAAGTTAATTTTATATAAATTTATCTTAAATGTATCAGTTTAAGATTTTTCATAATATTAATCCCGAAAATAATATTTTCTGAAGAACAAAAAATAATTCTTTATTTAGATAATCATAATTATTTTCTTGGGAATCCCGAGATCTCCCTTTTCTTTAGTTTTTCTATCGCATTTTGTCTTGTTCTGCAAAAGACTTCGAGACGACTCGTAAGTCTTCGTGCACGGTCACCAAGTCTTCCCGTACGAGACATCACGCGGTCGGTCGCCGGAGGTTTTTATCCGCATCCAGGCCACACTTGCCCGGACCGGATGCACAAAATCCAAATGAACTTTCAGCAGTTAGATGGCGTCCATCTCATGTGGAGCCCACATAAATCGGCATTGGAGATCCACTAGGCTCATCACAAAATACGGAGCATGTTGTTAATGCTTGTGGGTGCGGGGTCAGGCCAACTGGAAAGGAAAAGGTCTCTTCAAAAGTCGAGAACAAGGTGGTTTTCTATGTTTCTCCCTTGTCGTGAAACACGTTGCTTTAGTTCGGTCAAGATAGAGCTGCGCAATGGATGATATGAAAAATGACCGCCCGAAAGAGGACTCGACGAATTCTCATGTCGTTTTAAAACTTCGAATTATTAATTGAATGTTAATTTGTATACGATAGATTTCTTCTCACATTCAAAATAACTTTACCCACCTCCATGTAGATAGAAATTTACTAGATGCATGGGAATAGGCGAATTGCGTACATCGTGACATTTGTTTAAGGCAAATAGTCTGAATTTTTTATATTAAAAAAAAAAGGTAATATTTTGTTTTGGATCGTATTCAAAGTTTTAGGGTCGTGAGAGCAAGTCAATTACCATTTAATTTAAGACGAATACAATCAAAACTGAAATAAAATCGTTGTCCTGTTCACGGCCTAAGAAGAGTTTTCTCCTATAAGTGATCTTAATTACACCACATTGTATTTACTAATAGTTTAGAGATTTAGATTGCTGAATTCTATAAACTTTCACATATTAAGAAGGGGTACTCTTATGACACTTAGTAAGTAATCAAATAGAAAAAGATATCTACATTGATAATTTTAGACATTTAATTTTATGGTAATTGATGTAATTAATATTTATATATCAAATCTTTTTCCATAAAGTATACTTCACCATTACGCTTAAGAACTCACTAACAAGATTTCATATGTTTATTTAGGGCAATGTCTAGCACTCCTCTATCCAACCGTGTACTCACAATAAAAATCCAAAAAGAACACCACAACTACAAAATTCTCTATACAAGCAATTTTATATGTGAGAGTTCTAGTAAGAACACCTAGAGGGGGGTGAATAGGTGTTTAAACAAAACCTTGGCAAAAGCATGCGGAATAAAATAAGTTGTGAGCAAAGTCTGAAGAACAGCAGACTTTGAGCGAGATCAGACTTTAACACAATAAAGAGTTTAGAGAAGAGAATAAGAACACAAGGTTTATAGTGGTTCGGCTTAATCCAAGCCTACGTCCACTCTCCCACGCTAACAGCCTTCTTGGCTGGATTCCACTATGCAATCAACAAGAGATTACAACTTTGAGTGCAAACACTTAGTAGTAGATCACACTATCTCACTAAGTCACTCTTTTGGTATTTCTCTCAAGATCACAAACGTTTAAGCTCACGAGAGACAAGTGTATGATAGAAGATCGCTCAGACTTTGGAATTATAAATTCTACGCTCCGTCTCTTACTTGCTCATCGGTCCTTCATCTCCTTAAATACTCCTCCACTTCCAAAACTAGCCGTTGGACAGTATCCCGAGGATCGTCTTCCAATATACCCATTGGACAGCCCTGTATCAAAAAGATTTGGTAGCCGTTGAGTGACAAAGATAGAATCCAAAATTGATTCCGATCGCCCATACAAACGAAATCTTGGTTTCCATAAGTAAAGCTTCTTCGTATAGAAAGTTCTTGTCTTCAAGATCTAATTGTCAATCAATTAGATTGAGTCAATCAAATCAATCTTGATGTGGAATCCAAACCAGATCACTAGCCGTAATATGATTGGGGCTTGAGTTACATTCTGTCGAATCTGGATGCAAAGTCTGAGAGCAATAGACTTTACAATCTGAGTCTGACTGCGATAGACTTTGCAATCTGGGTCTGAACAGATTTAGCTTTAAGGTCTAAACACAATCTGTTATGTTCTGTTTCAGTATAGAGTCTATCTTCTGGTTCAGCTTTAGCATAGAGTCTGTCTTCTGGTTCAGCTTCAACATAGAGTCTGACTTCTGATGTAGAACAGACTTTGACACTAAAGTCTGGCAGTCTTCAGACTTTGACACAGAAATCTGGAAATCTTCAGAATATACTTTGGACATGTGTTTCGTTCAGTCTTCTGGCCGTCTTCAGACTTTGACAATATCCTTTACATGTTCAATCATTTGCATAGTCTATTACTCAACCATCAAACATGTTAGTAGCCTTTGATTTATTTTGTCATCTTCAAAACATCATAAGGGATTTCCCTAACAATATGTAGTTGACACGTGATTATTTTCCTACTAGATAATTAATGAGTAGAAAGACTAACATGATATGAGAAAAATAGGAATAACAGGCAAGAGAAAATTGAGAGGGAGTGTCAGAATTCAAGTCAGTGTGTTTGGAGACCATGGTAAACTTACTGTTTTTCCCAAAAAATAAAAAATAAAAAATCTAAGCCATTAAAAAATGTGTCAACAATTTATTTGTCACAAATTAAATCACAAAATAATGTGGCATCATACATTCTTGTGGTCGATTAATTACTGAAAGCATGAGACCAACGAAGTGTGCCTTCATTTAATTAACCAGCAATTACATACTACATCACCTAGCAAGCATATCTCTATATCTTTTTTCGAAAAATAGATCATACACACACCTTTATAAAAGAGATTTTACATAGGCAGCCTTGTTCATCCTTAATGAAGGATTATAGCTACACACTCTTTCAAGTCAATGGTGTATGCGCCCGCTCATGTAAAATAATTTTTTTCCTATAATTAATCAACCACAAATAAATTTGTTTGTTTACACTAGTTGTATATCCTATAATTTACTATTGTATGTCACACTATCATTACTATGATAATATTATTTGATAGGTATAATGGGAGGAAAGGGCGATCACTACTGGTGACTACCTCAAAGAATTACCATAAGAGTTCCACACACGTAACGTTATATTCCGTTTGAGCGACTCCTAATTTGGATAGGCCCATCACCATCACCTCACCAAGATATAATGAGAGTACAACCGGGATAATCCTATGTCATGGTATAGTCGAACTTAAACAAGAAATGAATTCAGATTTCTCGAGGTCGAGAAGCACCTGGGCAAATTCAAATATGTGGCTAGTAATGCTCAAGTGTTCTAAAATTACTAGGACGTAAGCCTTTCCCCAATGGTGATAATTCCTAATTTCGTTCTACTTCGTCTTTACTCTTTCTATAAGAATAATGCTATATTTATAAGAAATCGTATTAAAATTCTGTTCTGATTCCGGGTCATAGATAAACTTCATTATTTTCTCTGGTATCAATCTTCCGATTGAACTTAATTACATCATGAGAAACTGTAAAATGATTATGATCAAAAAGCTCTATTTGATTTTTTGGTCTTGTATAGATTTTATTTATTTGCGATCTTATACCCCGATACAAAAAGAACTATACGAAAATTTTCTAAGCTTTTTTTCCCTTTATATTTAGAATTGTAAGGCCATCTTAAACGTTACTCTAATAAAAATGTTTAAATCCCATCGTAATTCTAGGGCCATCTTATTGTTAGTGTCACCTTGAGTTTCATTAACCTTTCAAGCCGGTTGGCAATTCTCCTATAGTGGAACTTGTGGCCGATACGTGAATGTCCTTTTAAAACGTAACGGCCACCCTAAAATTTTTATAATAAATAATGTGACAATTTCTTTTAGGCGTCGACAAGGCAGGAATTCAAAGAATAGATCTCACTTATTTGAATGCTCAATTAAAATTTGTCATATCACTTTATACTAGGAGTTCTTTACGCATTTAGAATTTCTCATTACTATGTATGCTGGTTTCTTCTTTGATACAAGACAGAGGAAAGTTTGCTAAGTAGCCTCAACATCACAATCATGTATTCATCTTCATATGCTGTGACCATCCCTTTCACTAGGACAAGGACTAAGGGCGCATTACCCTTTATGTGTAAAACCTTTGTATATTGTTTTTTTTTTCTTATTCTGTCTTGCATTTGTTGATATATGCAATCGGGTCCCTCCAATTTGTTCTATTGACACAATTTGCACCTGCTGCCCTCCATTGTTGTACTTAAATTTCAACAATTCGTCGATGTGTATATAATGGGTCGGTGAGAACGGCTTCCACTCTATAAACGCGGACAGAAGCAGAAAGGTCCCAAAACGGACAAATATTACGTGAGAGAGAGTTTAAGAGAGTTTTTTTCGAAATGAAGGTAGGGCAATGGCTTCTAACGGTGGCCGTGGCCTGGTGGTTTCAACAAGGCAGCGCCGCCATGTCCAAAGAGTGCACACGCCAGTGTGGGGGCGTGACCGTACCTTTTCCATTCGGGCTCGAACCCAATTGTATGAGGTCCACGGATTTTTTGCTCAATTGCACTAACACCGAAGGGAGCGGTTTTCGACTAATGTTGGGGAATCTTATGATACGCAAAATCTCGGTCGGGGACTCGACCATGGTCGTCAGCCTCCCCGAAGCATACGAAGCATACGAGTGCTACGATCAGAATGGCAAGCTAGCAAACAAAAGCAGTCCTCTGGCCATCGATCTACCTCCAAATCCTCGGTACAGATTCTCAGAAACCCAGAAGAATCTCACCGTCATCGGCTGCAACGCCCTCGCGGTCGCGGCCAATAAAGAAGGGACGTTCGGGAGCGGTTGCGTCTCCTACTGCAGCGGCAATGTCGACTTCGCCAAGAAGACCACTTGCTCCGGTCAAGGTTGCTGTCAAGCATCCATCCCAGAGAGGCTCAAGATGCTCAACATCAACGTGTCCTCCATCGACCAAAACGTGTCGGACTCGCAACTCGGCCGCTGTGCACGGGCCTTCGTGGTGGACAACGGGCCATTCAATATCTCAAACTTGACTCTTTCGAGGTTCCAGGATGTGGGCAACAACTCGGGCCTTGTTCTGGAATGGATGGTCGAATCGGACGTCATTTGCAAAAAGGCCAGGTCAAACCCGTCGAGCTATGCCTGTGGTAATAACACGGATTGTATGGACTTTGGGAATGGACCGGGTTATCGTTGCGTTTACAAGCGTGGGTACAATGGGAATCCCCATAGTCCCTTCGAAGGGTGTAAAGGTAGAGAAGTATTGTATCTGCCTACTAATTCCATCTAGTTTTACCCCATTTAATTAGCCACCGTTCGATTGGCGCTACAACCTCTCCCTCCACTCTCCGTCTTGCAACTCACGCCATTGCCGCTGCCACCGTCATCCGCCCACCACTTTAGGCAAGCCAACCATTGGACCACAACAGCCGCCTCTCTCCACAACAGCCGCCTCTCTCTCTCTACACGCTGATACACACTTTTCCCTCTCCTCCACCGACAACAGCACCTCCACTTTGGAGATGACATTAAGTGCCACCACCACTGCAAGCAACAAAGATCACACCTCTCTTTCTCTCTTCCTTCCTTCATGAGTCTGGCTTGTACCTCATCTTGGTAGTGACAAGTCCCCAGTACCACCATTGCAAGTAACAAAGATGACATCTCTCTCTCTCTCTTCGTGAGTCTGGCTTGTATCTCATCTTGGCAATGACAAGTACCCGGCATACACCTTTAGCAAGCGGAGGGTAAAAATCTAAACTGGTACACCCATTAATTATCACATGTCATCCAATTAGCAATTTGATAGTAAAATTTAACAGAAATTAATGGAGAGTAAATTTGTCACAGATATAATTAATTTAGGATAAATTTATCATCTGTGCACCAATTTGTTTTCACCTGATCTTCGTTTGGTTAATATTTCTTTTCTATCTTGCCTACTGACTTCCGACGTAAGTGCTTAGGGCCGAGGCATCAGTTTGCCGCTTCGACCGAGGAGCTCACGAAGATGAACTACACCGACAATGTCAATTCGTTCGCCCTCCATGGAAGAGAACTGCAGATTAAGAAATCCATACACTCAGTGGAAGCCATTTCCGAAAGGATCAAAACTCTGAAGAGATGTAGAATTGATGCCTCAGATCGTTTAATCGGTGCAAGGGTGCAAATTCACAACAAAAAAGGCTCTTTTACGTAGAACATTCCAAGCCATCTTGTGCAGATTACAGAGAGATGCGATTGACTGATTAATCTTTATCGCCGCTAAGCCTACATGCATAATCGCACTGTGATTACAAAAACGTAGTTATCATTTGTAACTATAAGTCTATGACAGCCATACACAGATCACGTAACGAAAGTGTTGTCCCTAATTTATGGGCCATTTTCTTGCAGTACAGCTTCCAACAGCTCTTTGGTCTTTTGTGCATATTAAAAAGACATCGGCTCATGTGGAAATGTAGTCTTGTACCTTTACAGGGTTACAAAGTCGTCACCAAGGCAAGATTTAATCCCAAAGCCTTGGTATTGGAAGGATTTTACTTCTTGCAAGAATGCACAGAAGGACAAGTCTTCGACTGACTGTATAGTACATTTGTGATTAATGAATTAGTGTCTCATCTGATTTATGGATAAGTGACTGTCTCTGCAGCTTCTGATAATCCCTTACTCGTCTTAGATAGAGCGATAATCTCATCTCGGGGCCACCATCGTTGAGTTTGTTGATACTCGTGACTAGTATAAAGGATATAATCTACGGAGAGGGTTTGTTTTTTGACAATTACAAAAAGTTCAAAACTCTTCTGTTCAAATATCAGAAGCACTTAAAAAATATTGGAAACAACTCTCTCAAAAACACTGCTAAAACAATTAACAATCAGCGACCGGCAAAGACCACCCTAAAAGCCTAAAAGCCTGTCCTTATCAATATTCTTTTTATATGAAGATGTTAATATCACTAAACCACATGCAATGCATGTGATCCAGATACTAATAAAAAGAATCAGGTAAATTACCGGAACCCTCTACAATTCCGGTATTTTAACGTTTAAGAAGCAAGTCCATGAGAAATCGTTTTATAATCAATGGAAAAATCTATATCTAAAATCAGCAATATGGCTTTCTATATTGAAAATTAGAAATCATTTTTTGGAATAGAACTTCACTATTGCAAGGTTGTTTCGAATGCTTTGGAGCAGATGCCCAGCCGACAAACCCAGGAGCCCTGTGCTTGGACCTAAGTCTCGGGAACCTGACCAGAGACGACGGTGGCTCAGCCGTGGGTCTAGTCCTCGCAGCCAAAGACCAAGGACCGCCAATAAGCCAAGCTCAAGACAGCGGCACCAAAACCGAAATAATAATAAATAAAAAAACAATCGATGATGCAAATTGCATTGACAAAGACTCTGTGTTCGGGGATTCTATAGTCCAAACTGAGTTACACTGTAGAGACACTATGCTGGAGTTTGTTTATCATGGACTAAGCAAGAGAAGCTATGCTACTAAGTAGGGTTCGTTTTTTTTGAAAACTATGCTGGGGATTCTCTGTGTTCGGTTCGTTTTTTTTTTTTTTTTTTTTTGAAAAATTGAACTGAACTGAATCAATAAGAAAATTCATTTGGCTCAATTCAGTTCGTTTCAGTTTTTCAGTTTTTACTCTTTTGTTTTTTGTTTTGTTTTTTTGTTTTTTTGTTGTTGTTATATATTGTAAGATTAATTTTCCAATAAAATTGTCTTTTGCATAGCAAGGTGAAAAATAAATTCAATATACCGCTATTATTTTCCAAATGAAAATAATTTTGTGAATGCTACCACGTGAAAATAAACAAAATGTAATATTAAATTCCGTAGCAATTCAATTGCCTTAATATTAAGGGGTTGGTGTTTTTTTGACGTGAAGAATAAAAAAGCAGTGTGGTGTGTGCCGTGAATATACAACCAGAAGAAAGAAAACACGGTGCGGCCGGGAGTGTCTCTTGGTGAACACCAAGAAAGAAAAGGAAAAACCCAGATGGGGGCACTACTATGGTACTTGGAATGGATTCTCGGATTATAACGGATCGTAATTTACTGACTTTGCAATCATTGGGCGAGAGTGACCTCTTTTTTTATCCGATGGTCATCGAGTGGTGACCAATGATCTCTCGGTTGAAAAGTAGGATCGAATACAATTTCAGAACATCTCAACATAAACCAGATCAATAGCAAGCGGACTCGCGATCAGCAAGAATAGAATAGTTCATTAAGCGACCATCACAAGGGAATAGAATTACCTGCAGCGGTTGTGGCAAGACTCGAAATTTGGCAACCAACTTTGCCATCACCAGTCAAGCCGAATGGGCAGTCGCATGTGTAGTTCCTGGGCGTATTCTTGCAATTTCCATGCAATGGGTATCATCGTGGATCCTTGCATTCATCAATGTCTATATGAAGCAGAATCAATGGTGAACCGTATACGCACATGCTTGTATTTTTGGCTTCTTAATCTGTGTTGAAGCATCTAACTCGACTCAATGAAAAACTGGTGCGAGGAAATTGGACCGCAGAAAATTTGGCCCAATCCAATCATATAAACTTTGGCTCGCAAAGAGAACAGAACGATACCTTGACATCCCGGGGACAGTGGGGAGGCATAGGGATTCCCCGTGTACCCAGCATCACAGAAGCAATGGTAACCCTGCTCGTTCTTGAAGTCAGAGCAGAAACTATTTGCACCGCAAGGATAGCTCGATCGGTTCGATTGCGCTTCCTTGCAGGTCAAATCCCGTTCAACTACCCAATCCAGGACAACGGTTGAGCATTTTTTAACAAGCATATCAGCTGGGACAGGAAGTTCGTAATCGGAGACATTAAACGAGTCCTGGTCCACTAAGAACGCTGACCCACAAGAGCTGAAGTCCTGAACTGAGGTGTAATTCGTTGAGCTGCTCCTGAATATGTGAAAGGTTCCTGATGTTAAAGATCAGGAGTTAAAGAAGACTGTGGCAATACATAAGGACAAAGAAGCTCTGGATACTGCTGATGCTGTGCTCGTGGCTATAAGGAAAAGTACTGAAGATAGTGGACCCGAGATCGACATGAAGTGAGAGGCTGGACCACACGTGTTAGTAAAGCTTGAGATTTAAAAGCAAACACACGTGCTCTAACACATTAGGGCAGTTATTCTATTAGATATGTAACCGAAGTTGTTGAGTCGGTTGTTGAGTCTATTTTTGATCATCTTCTTCCTCGAGTCTCTTATTCATCGTGATGTACTCTGTTTTTCCGAGTTGATCAAATACAGAGAAAATAGAACACAAAAAGAGAGATGAGAGGAGAGAATTGTGGAGAAATGAAAAGCTCTTAGTTATATGTACGTTTTGTTCTTTGATTCGAGAAATACAAAAGTCTTTCATCTACATCTTGTGTTTTGTTCTTCATTTCTTCACATGGTATCAAAGCTTTCCTGAGAGCTCTAGCTTTCTCTACTATACTATTCGAAGTTTTATAGAGCCTGTGTGATCTAGGCGACAGCAAGAAGTTCAAGAGCAAAGTCTGGTTCTTGTTTTGATAGTAGTCGAGAAAGCATATCTTCAAAAGTTTCTGGAAATACAGAATGATAGCAAGAATACAGAAGTAACCCTTTCCGATTCATATCAATATAGCCAACTTTGTTACAATAAAATTAGCCGAAGATAATTTCCTACTTTGGCAAGCACAGTTTCACAGGTTCCTGCAAAGTCAGGATCTCTTTGGATTCATCAATGGCGAAACACCACCACCAGCTCAAATGGTGCAAGTTGAGATTGAAGGTAATGAAACAGAAGTGGTGAATCCTGATCATACAGATTGGGTGAAGACTGATCAATTAGTTTTATCTTGGATAAGTGGAGCAGTGTTTGAGAACATTTTAAGCTTGATCATCGGGCTAGAGACTTCATATGAGGTATGGCAGACTCTCCTTAATTGCTTTACACAAAAGTCAGTGGCAAAAGAATTCGAACTAAGGGGAAAACTGCAAGCATGTCAGAAAAGAAATAGAGCATTGAGTGTTTATCTTTGAGAGTTTAAATCCATTTGTGATCAGCTTAATGCCATTGAAAAACCTGTTGATGAGATAACCAAGATGTTTGGTGTTCTCGAGGGATTAGGTTCAGAATATGAAAGTTTCAAAACAACAATGTATTGCCTAAAACCTCAACCATATTATGATGAGGTTATTTCTCAACTTGAAAGATTTGAAACTAGGCTATAGACCTATTATGTAAACCAATATAATCATAATCTAGCCTACTATGGACAAAGAAAGTCTGCTGGAATTGTGCAAAACTCTAATTTCAGAAATCAAAGAGGAAATAGTCGAGGGGGATATAGCTATGGCAAAGGACGTGCAATGAATAATAGAGATCGTGGTAATGACTATGTTGGGACATGAAGAAATCAACATTACAGAATGAATAATCTGAATCTGAATCAAGAAGATCAGGTTAACAAGTTGTCACACAATTGATCTAACTATGGACAGGGGTTCAGATCATATGCAAATCATTCTCAAAAGTATCAAGCCACTAAGTCATATCCACCCCAAAGTGCAGCTTCCGATCATAGTTTGCAGAATGCGAAAATAGCAAATAATAGTCCCTTAGAATGCCAAATTTGTAAAAGACCATGACATACATCACTTCGATGTTGGTATCGTTTTGATAATTCATATCAAGCAGATGAAATACCAACTGCACTAGCAACAATGCACATTGAAGATTCTCATGCCACTGAATGGTATCCAGATACAGGAGCCTCAGCTCATATTACTGCAGATCCTGGTATGCTTCAATACTGTTCTTTATATAATGGGACTGATACTGTTATGATAGGAGATGGTTCTTGTTTATCAATCTCATGTGTTGGTGATGGCTTGTTGCATACAAAAACTAGCTCTTTACCACTAAATGATGTATTGATAGTCCCTGAAATCAAGAAAAATCTACTTTCTGTTTCAAAATTAACAAATGATTATCCATGTTCTTTTATTTTTGACAAATATGGGGTATATCTGAAGGACAACTGTAGCAATACAATAGTGAGGCTAGGAAGGAAAGTCAAGGGACTGTATCAAGTCGACCCTAAAGTCACAGTAGTTTTCTTCACTCAAATCCAAAAAGAAGTAGGAGAAGATGTGTGGCGTCAGAGGCTGGCACATACCAATTTAAAAATAGTGAAGTATTTGCAGAGCTAGCACCTAATTCAATGCAATTCAAGAACTCAAAGCATATGTAGTAGTTGCCAGATTGCTAAGAGTTCAGCTTTACCTTTTCCTCTGTCAGATTATACATCTAATACTCCCCTAGAAAAGATACATTGTGATGTTTGGGGACCCTCACCAGTTCAGTCTTTTCAAAAATTTCGTCACTATGTCATTTTTGTGGATAATTTCTCTCGATACAGTTGGTTGTATCCAATGAAACAGAAGTCATAATTTTATGACATCTTTGTCATGTTCCAAAGGCAAGTCGAGAATCAGTTTGATCATAAGATCAAAATCTTTCAATGTGATGGAGAAGGTGAATTTACTAGCAACAAATTTCAGAGTTATCTACAATAGTGTGGAATTAAATAGAATATTTCCTGTCCTTATACACCAGAGCAGAATGGACTCTCTGAAAGAAAGCATCGACATGTGGTTGAGTTAGGAATAGCAATGCTATATCATGCTAAAGTACCATTAAAGTATTGGGTAGATGCCTTCATGACAGCAAATTACATCATTAATCTTCTTCCTACATCAAAGCTACATATGAATTCACCTTTCAGTAAATTGTACCAACGGAAACCAAGCTATACACATTTAAGGGTCTTTGGATCTGCCTGTTATCCTTGCCTCAGACCATATGCACAACATAAGCTTGATCCAAGATCTCTTACATGCATATTTTTGGGATACAGTGAAAGACATAAAGGATATCGATGCCTTCTACCCACTAATGGACATGTCTATATTAGTCGTCATGTGGTGTTTGATGAAACAGTTTTTCCTTTCACCAATCGACTAACAACTGAGTATCATCAAGGTACTGACTTGTACAAACAGTGGATAAATGGAGTGACTTTTCTAGGCTCCCTCACTACAGAACAAGTTCAGCCTAAGTCCAATGAGCATATGAGACATCTACAAGATACTGGATTGGTACAGAATATCCACACTAATGCATCAGATTCTGCTGTAATACCACAGATGCATACTGAGGAACCAGTATGTTCTATTCCAGCACTCACTCTGCCACCAGAGATCAATACTGATCAAGCACAAAGAAGCTCTCCAGACAATACACAAGGTATACTGTCTGTTCATCCTATGCAAACCAGACTAAAGTCTAGAATTGTCAAACCCAATCCTAAATATGCATGCTTGGCTAAATATAAAGTTCCTCTCGAACCAAAAACAATCAAATCTGCACTGGCAGACAGAGGCTAGTATCAAGCTATGCAAGATGAAATGGATGCCTTATATACAAACCAGACGTGGGAATTAGTGCCTCGAACTGATCACATGAATGTCATAGGGTGCAAGTGAGTGTTTAAAACTAAACTTACAGCAGATGGTCAGCTTGATAGACTCAAAGCTAGACTAGTAGCTAAGGGGTTTCATCAAGAAGAAGGTATTGATTTCACAGAGACCTTTAGCCCTGTCATTAAACATGCTACTATTCGAATTGTTCTCTCTGTGGCAATGACAAAACATTGGCCAATTCATCAGCTTGATGTTAAAAATGCCTTCCTACATGGAACTTTGACTGAAACTGTGTATATGCAACAACCACCAGGTTTCACACATCCTCAGAAGCCTCAACATGTATGTCTGCTTAAGAAATCATTGTATGGTCTTCGTCAAGCACCACGAGCCTGGTTTGATAAATTCAGTAACTTTCTACTTGAAAATGGGTTCTCTTGCAGCACCACTGATCCCTCATTATTTGTGTTTCATCGTGGCTCAGAAACCATACTGTTATTGCTCTATGTAGATGATATTGTGCTCACTGGTAGCTCAGCTCAGTTGCTTTCCCACTTGATTCACTTACTGAGCCTTCAATTTCATAAGAAGGATCTTGGTCTTCTGCATTACTTTCTGGGAATTGAGGCTAACAAACTCCACAAGACTTATTTCTTTCTCAGACCAAATATGCTCTTAATCTACTTACTCGAGCTAATATGAAAGACTGCAAACCCATTTCTACTCCTCTATCATTACAGTCTGCAGTCATGACAACTGATGACACATTATTGCAACATCCTCTTGAGTATCGAAGTCTTGTGGGTGGACTTCAGTATCTCACTATAACTCGTCCAGATATTGCTTATGCCACAAATCTCCTCTGTCAGAAGATGCAGTAGCCCACATTAGGTGATTTTCACAAACTGAAAAGGGTTCTTCGATACATGAAAGGAACTATTGCTCTTGGTCTAACCATTCACTCCAACAGCTCCATGCATTTGTATGGTTTCTCTGATGCTGATTGGGCAGGGTGTAGTACTACCAGGCGATTTACCACTGGTTTTTGTACATACCTTGGCTCAATTCTTATTTCTTGGTCAGCAAAATGACAATCTACAGTCTCTCATTCCTCAACAGAGGCTGAATATCGAGCTTTGGCTTCAGCTACAGCTGATCTTACATGGGTCAATTTTGTACTTCGAGATATTAGAATTGGTTTATCTGCTCCAACAACTCTATTTTGTAACAACAAGTCAGCTATTGCTCTCACACTTAACCCTGTTTTACATGCTCGCACAAAGCATATTGAAGTAGACTTTCATTTCGTTCGTGAAAAGGTTGCTTCCGGGTCCTTAATTGTTTCTTATACTCCCAGTACTCGACAACTTGCAGATATCTTTACAAAACCTTTACCTCGATTACTACATTTTACTCTTCACACCAAATTGGGCTTGGGGTATTTACCCCTTCCCAATTTGCGGGAGGATGTTAAAGATCGGGAGTTAAAGAAGACTATGGCAATACATAAGGACAAAGAAGCTCTGGATACTGCTGATGTTGTGCTCGTGGCTATAAGGAAAAAGTACTGAAGATAGTGGACCCGAGATCGACATGAAGTGAGAAGCTGGACCACACGTGTTAGTAAAGCTTGAGATTTAAAAGCAAACACACGTGCTCTAACACATTAGGGCAGTTATTCTATTAGATATGTAACCGAAGTTGTTGAGTCGGTTGTTGAGTCTGTTTTTGATCATCTTCTTCCTCGAGTCTCTTATTCATCGTGATGTACTTTGTTTTTCCGAGTTGATCGAATACAGAGAAAATAGAACATAGAAAGAGAGATGAGAGGAGAGAATTGTAGAGAAATGAAAAGCTCTCAGTTGTATGTACGTTTTGTTCTTTGATTCAAGAAATACATAAGTCTTTCATCTACATCTTGTGTTTTGTTCTTCATTTCTTCACACCTGAGGCTCCTGGGGATCGATGTTTCACAGCATCTGTAGCCGGAGCAATAGCTTTCAGCTATGAAGTTAATATGAAGTTAATGTCCTCGCGGCAATAGGGGAAGCATCCACTCCCGGAAGTCCTAGTGGCATCCAAAATAACAGCCGAGGTGTCGCAACCAACCGAAGACAGTGAGCTTGTTCTGGGTGTCTGAAGTGAGAATGTATATTGCCCGTCTTCACCCAATGTAATCGAAGTGTCAAGACAGAGTCGTCAAGCAGATGGCCACTCTCGTCATAACAGTCGAAAGCTCTGTACTGGCCAATGGTCATTGTCCCGTTCTCCACGGATATGTCCAATACCAGAATGTCGTCGCCGAGAGACAGGTCCCTGGAAGCGTGGTTGCGGCTGAGGACGAGGTAGGAGTTCCACGCGCAACTTTCGTCGAGTCCAGATGGGATGGCACGCTCATGTTGCTGCACGTTCGGTCGCAGTTGTCCTTCGCGGTAAAAGCGGCCAAAGCCAAGGCCATTGGAAATAAAGAAAGCACAACACAGCCGCTCTCATCTTTATGTTTTTCCATCCTGTGCCTTCCTCTGGTTCTCGTCTTACCGATTTTTATAATCCTTACTTTCGTTGATGCCGATGCCTTGGTGGCAGCGAAGTCGGTCAGCACATTGGAAGACCGGGTCATCGCTACTGACCCATGGGAAAGTGATTGCCGGCTTTTCCGGCAAACCATGTTTTTGATTCATGAACAAGTTATAAATATTACCTCATACAAACTTTTATTTTCGTCTGAACCCGATACAAACTTACTTAAATATAAATGTGAGCAATTAACATATTCGTTTTCATTTTCACTCAAATTGCAAACATTCTAAAGCCACGATTGTTTCAGAAGTTAGGAAATTTTTCAATTCTCGACGATGTAGTAATTTTATTTGACATGAGAAGAATCAGTTTTTTCAAATCTAAAAGTTTCATTATTAGTTATTTAATAAATACTCTTGGGGAACTCCTTAACAACATAAAATCTCTTGCTCAAATTCTAAACAAAAACAAAAACAACCATAAGAGACATTCTAAATAGAAACTTAAATTGCTTTGCTTCTAGGGATCTCGTGATAGTAATTGTCAACATGATGTTCCAATAAACTCGTCGGTCACTTAAATTCCAAATGAGTGATCTAAACAAAACTCTAGTGTGCTATGCTGCCTATGAGTAAAGAGATCCAAGGAGCGACTTCTCACATTATTGCCACTTTATCATGTATTGTGACTTCTCTTAACATCCACATTTTTCTAAACTTATCCCTTTTGTTTATGGGAAAATGACATAAATGATCCTTAAACTTTAGCCCAAAGTGTAATGTGATTTTTGAACTTTATATCGATGTGTAATGTTATCCCTGAACTTTTAATTAGTTCAATATGGTCTCAGGACTTTTAGTACATATTTGATTTTGTCCCTTAACAATAAAATGTCCTTGATCTCGAATTATGGAAAGGCAACACCAAACACTTTCATATAATTCAGGGACAATATTAAATATGTACTAAAAGTCCAGAGATCACATTAAACACATTACAAGTTTATGGACAGCATCAAATAAATTAAAGATTTACGGATCACATTATATATTAGGCCAAAGTTCAAAGACTATTTGTTTCATTTATCCCTTTGTTTTGTACACTAATTTGTCTACATTTTTACGAATATTTCATTACCAATGTAATTTGAGAGAACCACCACACATGTATGCACATTGGCATTCTTGCATGAAGATACCTCTTCCCCTCCATCATCTTGATTGTAATCTCTTTCCATATACTATAGTATTTTCCCTTTTTTGACCTTCAAGATATTTTGAATCTTCGAGCATAGTCACATTATACCTTCTGCACTTCGTGAAAAAAATAGTTCTAACACACCTTGTATATTCTTGATTTCTATAATTTTTGTCAGTGGATCTCAGAATTTTTTTCTTTTATAATCCGAGAACGCAACAATAATTAGCTAATGATATGGAGGGACACTAAAATAACAACCCACCACCATGACCATTCACTCAAAGTTGAATTCCCCAAGGTAGGAGTCGAACCCACAACAATCAATTTTTTGAACCGAAAGCATGAGAACGGCTTTACCATTGGGTCAATTTCAATGTAGGTTCTCGGAATTTCACCATACATACAAAATAAACTAACAGAATAAGACTTATTAGTGTTTAAACAAGAAGGGAAGTACACGGGCTCCATATCAATATCAGGGAAGACTTGACAGGTCGTCCTAGAAGCCGGACTTCACAAGAAGCCGTTTGGATGTTCTGACAAAAGAAGGCGGCATTCACCAGCAAGTCTTCGTCTCGCTCTGTGCCGTAAAAAATTCACTAAGAAAAATGACATTTTGGAGAAGAAGTGACAAAATCGTCCCTGCCTGTTTTTGTTTGGTGTGTAGACATGAGATTTGTACCTTTCCTTGCACTACTCATGGGAAGTTACAGTCCGCTAGAAATTACTATCCATTAAGGATTAGAAGGGAGGTTGACCCAGAAAAGTTTCTCAGTCCTCTCAAATATCAGCTGAAATTTTATCAAATTTTTGCGGAAGGCTAATTTGAGGACCTGTGCATGCGCAAACACTCTTTATACTAATATGATTATTTAGAACTCCGATGAAATAGTGTACTGATTTATAGCACTCTCTAAAAACATTAGAATCAATCTTTCTATTGATCTTTCTATTTTCAATGCAGTAATATAATATCGATGTTTATTGTGAGTAAGTTGTAAACTAGGCTTATGATTCTAAAACATTAAATTCTTTTGACAAATTAGTGAGACAAAGCATAAGGCACTAATATAAACATTAAAGAAACTGGTAATATAGCGATTATAGAGTTCAAGATGCGATGTTAGTCAAACTTGTTTATAGAAGAAAGAGTAATGTCCGGTTAGGATACTATGTGTCGTTATATTACATTTAACCAAAGGTAATTAAAATAGTATTTTCGCTAGAATTGCTCCCACGACGAAATATCTTATAAAACTTATAGTATAAAACACTAAATATACAAGGCGACTAGAGTCCGAGGTTGGAGCGGTTCATGAGCGGTAATGACTGTATCCATCCTCGCGCCACTCCTTTTAGGGGCTGGGGCCAATATATTTGATACTGAGAGACTTTTACCCTATGTCCGGAGATGAATTTTTGCCGGGGAATGAATTAATATGGAATGGAAACAAAAGGGGAGTGACATTTCTAACTTATGGACCATTTCCTTTGAAAATTAAAGTGTTGCAAAAAGTTCTGAATCTATGTCTCCTCCCAAGGATGCTCCGACAAACAACGTTACCAAATATGAAACAAAACTCCTATTAGCTCGCTATCGTCAATGGCATTTCATTCAGTCTTGGAACACACTCGTTTTCTCGAACATGTATAGTACAAATCTCAAAAGCTCGGGCGGTCTTTCCTATGGCTGTGCGATGATAAGGATCTTAAGAGTTGAGAATAAAATGTAGAAGACAGATTTGAGAAATTTTTATATAATTTGATATATTCATAACGAAAATTACATCAGCCTTTTTATAAGCTTTTATGAGATGGCTTTTGAATGTAACATATCAATCAATGATATACACTATCAAATGAGACATATACATAATCTCGAAAGATATTTACAATCAATTAGATTTCATAATATCGCTAACACAGAGAGAAAGGCCTTAAAATTCCTGAGGAACTGGAATGGGATAATGGATTGCGGAGATAAGAGGGATTCGAGATACTTAGTAGGATGTGCAAGTCAAGCCAATTGTTAATAGATGGATGAAGAAAAGGAAGATTCTCCCTGTTGACATGGAAGTAGACGATAGGCCAAGAAGTTGTTAAAGGAGAAGTTTGGAGGAAAGATGAGATAGGGTTTGCAAAGAATGGCGAAGGAGGAACCGCGCAATAAGAGGAAGTCTCCGTATGTACAGGAAACACACTCTATATCTTAAAACAAAAGAAAGACTTACTTGAAGGAAATGAGAAGGGGAAACTCTTAATGCATCAAGCTTTGGACTGAATTAAAGGAGATGAAAGAGAGTCCGCGACAACTGAAATTGGTTCGAGCAAAATTTCTGTCGATCCAATGCATATCTCTAGCTCAGAAATAGAAGCTTTGATTTTGTCACACCCCAAAACTACAAAGAATAGGGATGACACGGCCGTCCTTCCACACAAAGGACGCAACCTCAAACACAACCAACAACCTGATATCAACTTATACTTATATATATATATATATATATATATCTCAAACCATATATATACATATCAGATAGATCAACAGATTGGTTGCAACATCAGAGTTTCTATAATCCACCAAAAAGAAATATACAAATAGAACTCAGACAAACCAAACACTAGCAAGGAAAGTGCACCACTTCCTTAGGCCATACCCAAAATAGAACTCCCAAAAAAGTTTCCCACCGACGGCGCACTCGCTCTATTCGCCGCTAACCGAGGAACCTGAAAAGATTAAAGGAGGAGTTGAATGAGCAACAACTGCTTAGTGAGTAGTACATATCTTCTAAGCAGATCGAACAACCACTATGCATGTATACAAAGCAAGACCAAACTTCATAATGCCAACTCAATATATAAAATACATATCAAATCATAAAAGGGTTATTTGATATCATCACTAATATGGGAAACTCATTTAAATCATCATCAAAAGTCAAGTATCAATGGTCAAGTCCATTGAATAATCTCCATCAAAAATACATCAATGGTTTATCCATTGATTCTTCTCATATCAAACACACGTCGATGGTCCATCCATCGACCAATCTTTTGCTCAATAACTAACTATGGTCACGACACAACGCCTTGTGACAAGGCGACCAAGCTTTTCCCCTTGGCAAGGTCTCCACCTACAAAGCCGATGGCTGGGCCTAGAAGGATATCCTAAACCTGGTATGCATACCCCAAAAACCCCTCATTGGGTTCACAGTCATATTGAGCATAAATGATTATTCTCCAATACCAGAAATCCAATCCATAAATCAATATCTTAAATCAAACAAATAATATTTGCAGCATAGCTTATCATCCATTTCATATCAATTTCTCAAATCATCATAAACTTTTCCATCAATCGGTCGCAAAGCAATTTCATATATATATTTCTCCACTTACTTTATAAAACATGCTTTTCAAACATTCATAACCAACCAAAGAGTAGCAATGGCTCGATCTGGCTTTTATGCAATAAAAATGCTCTCCTCAATTCAATATATACATATATACTTCAAGACATGAATTTTTCAAAACCAAAGAAGATATAGTACCACTCACCTCGTCGTCTACAACCAAACGACGAACGATACCCGTATCGTCGAACTCACGACCCTATCAAATAACCGAGGAATAATGTTAAAATCTAATAAAACTCTTATCTTAACTACGAAATTACTAACTTATGCCTTAACTCTAACAAAAGGACTTCTACGCGATAACAAAACGCAACACGGAGTTAAACGCAAAACTTGATCACGCCCTAACTTCCTCCTCCGAACCCCGATCCAAACGAATTTATAGTCAATAGAGAGCCCTTGACACATATTACAAGAATCCCAACTTCACCGTCCCAAAATCAAGCCGAAAGGTGACAAAATACAAGCCCGAAGCTGCTGGACGCGTACTGTTCACTGCGCGCGGGAAACTTTGAAATTCTGTTTCGGACAAACCACAAGCTCAAATCACGATCCGTAAAATCCCATGGCTCCACAACACCCTAAATTATCATTCCTATGAAAATGCGTGGCTCAACGACTCCAAAATAGGACTTTGCCACTTGATTTTCCAACAATTCCGAATTTGAGCCCTAAACCCAAAAATTACTTCAATTGGACAAACGAGGGGCCTAATCTCTTACCGGGTTCCATGTTATGGAGTCGATCGGCTTGGCGAGGCATCCGTGGCGTGCACGTGCCAAAACCCCTTTTCCTTCTTCCCCTTTCTCTTCTTCTTCTTCTTCTTCTTCTTCTTTTCTTCTTCTTCTTCTTTTCTTTCTGCATGAACGTGGGCTTTCTTTCCCTTTTATCTCTTCCCCCTTTTTCTGTTTTCTTTTTTTCTTTCTTTATTTAAAGTGGGTCCCACCACCTTTTCTTTTTTTTTTTTTTTTTTCTTCTTCTCTCTTTCCTTCTTTCCCGAATGTTCTCGTGCCTCCTCATCATTCTTCTTCTTTCCTCCTCTTTTCTTCTTTGACTTTTCAACATTCTTTTCTTTTTCTTCTTTTGGGCCCACAAGCCTAATATTACATTCTACCCTCCTTAAAAAAATTTCTTCCTCGAAATTTGCATGTATTTCAATCATGAAACAAGTGAGGGTATTTGTGTCTTGCCTTCTCCTTGAGTTCCCAAGTAGCCTCTCTCTCGGTGTGGTTTTGCCATTGTATTTTCACATAAGAAATAGTTCGTCGCCGCAACACCTGATCCTTCTTATCGACAATGCGAATAGGCTGCTCCTCATATGTCAAGTTCTCCCGTAATCTCAATGGAGTAAAGTTTAGCACATGTTCAGTATTTGGCACATATTTCCGCAACAAAGAAACATGGAACACATTATGGACACCTGATAGCGCCGGTGGCAAAGCCAATTTATAAGCGACTTCACCAATTTTCTCTGAGATCAAGAATGGTCCCACATATCTTGGATTTAACTTCCCACGTGTGTTGAATCTCATTACACCCTTTGTAGGAGAAACTTTTAAGAATACGTGATCCCCCACACTAAATTCTAACTTGCGTCTTTTCAGATCTGCATAACTTTTCTGACGACTTTGAGCCGTTCTGAGACGTTCTCGAACCAGCCTAACTTTCTCTTCTGACTGTTGAATGAACTCGGGGCCAGTTAGTCTTTTCTCACCAACGTCGTCCCAACAAATAGGACTTCTGCATTTTCGGCCATATAAAGCTTCAAAGGGTGCCATCTTAATGCTGGAGTGATAACTGTTGTTATAAGAAAATTCTGCCAAATGTAGATGTTCATCCCAAGAACCGCCGAGGTCAATGATGCATGATCTCAACATATCCTCTAATGTCTGGATCGTTCTCTCTGACTGTCCATTTGTTTGTGGATGAAAAGCTGTACTCAAGTTGAGTTTAGTGCGCAATGCTCCTTGCAAACTCTTCCAAATGTTAGATATGAACCTAGGATCCCTATCAGAAACAATGCTTACTGGAACTCCATGAAGCTTCACTATTTCATTAACATATCGCTTTGCCATATCTTCCATTGAAAGGCCAAATCGATATGACAAAAAGTGAGCAGACTTAGTCAATCGATCGACAATCACCCATATAGCATTCTTACCACTTGGCGTCCTCGGTAGACCAACTACAAAGTCCATAGCAATATGCTCCCACTTCCATTTAGGTATCTCTAGAGGTTGCAACTGTCCACCTGGTTTCTGATGCTCAATTTTCACTTGCTGGCAAACTAAACATTGATCGACAAATTTTTTAATATCCTTTTTCATATTGATCCACCAAAATTTTTCTCTCAAGTCCATATACATTTTAGTGCTTCCCGAATGAATTGAAAATCTAGTGCTGTGAGCTTCTTGCAGGATCTCCTTTTTCAGCTTTGAGTCATTAGGAACACACAGTCGCCCACGAAACCTCAAGGATCCATCTACGTGTAAACTAAAATCCGCCTGTCTTCCATCTTCTACGCCTTCTCTAAATTTTTGTAACTGTGGATCTTCATTCTGTTTAACCTTAATTCTGTCAATCAACATAGGTTGTACTTGAAGGTTAGCTAACTGGGCACCAAGCTGATGTACCAATACCTAACTTCCTCATATCTTCAAGAATGGGTGTCTGAGAAGTGAGCAAGGTTGCCATATTTCCAAAGGATTTACGACTCAAAGCATCCGCTACCACATTAGCCTTACTCGGATGGTAATTAATGGACAAGTCATAATCCTTCAAAAGTTCTAGCCATCTTCTTTGCCTCATGTTCAGTTCTTTTTTAGTAAATATATACTTTAGACTCTTGTGATCGGTAAAGACTTCACATTTTTCACCATACAAATAGTGCCGCCATATCTTCAAGGCAAATACAACCGCCGCTAACTCCAAATCATGAGTGGGGTAGTTCTTCTCATGTAATTTCAATTGTCTAGAAGCGTAGGCAATAACTTTGCTATTTTGCATAAGAACACAACCCAAACCTTCTTTGGATGCATCACAGTAGATTACGAAGCCGCCACTTCCAGAAGGTAGAGTTAGAATAGGAGCCGAAACTAGCCGTCTCTTCAACTCTTGAAAACTGCGTTCACATTGGTCTGACCATTCAAATTTAACTTTCTTTTGAGTTAGACGGGTAAGGGGACCGGCAATCTTTGAGAATCCCTCTACAAATCGCCTATAGTAACCGGCTAGCCCAAGAAAACTTCTCACTTCTGTAACATTAGTTGGACGATTCCACTTAACAATTGCTTCAACCTTCTTTGGATCCACTAATATGCCATCCTTCGAGATCACATGACTCAAGAATTCTATATGATCAAGCCAAAAATCACACTTACTAAATTTGGCATACAACTTCTTTTCATGCAAAGTCTGCAAGACAAACCTCAAGTGTTGTTCGTGTTCTTCTAAACTCTTCGAATACACTAGGATGTCATCAATGAACACCACAATAAATTTGTCTAGATATTCCCTGAACACTCTGTTCATCAAGTCCATGAAGGCAGCAGGCGCATTTGTTAATCCAAAAGGCACGAAGAGAAATTCATAATGGCCATACCTTGTTCTGAAAGCGGTTTTAGGCACATCATCTATCTTTATCTTCAACTGATGATACCCAGAATGAAGGTCGATCTTGGAAAATACTTGAGCTCTCTGAAGTTGATCAAATAAATCATCAATCCGGGGCAAAGGATATTTGTTTTTGACCGTTACCTTGTTAAGCTCTCGGTAATCTATGCAAAGCCGCATACTACCATCCTTCTTTTTCACAAATAGAATAGGAGCTCCCCAAGGCGAAACACTAGGTCTGATGAAGCCCTTATCCAAAAGCTCTTGTAGCTGCGTTTTCAATTCTTTCAATTCAGTGGGTGCCATTCGATATGGTGCCTTAGAGATTGGTGCTGTGCCGGGCATCAATTCAATACAAAACTCGATTTCTCTATCAAGAGGCAAGCCTGGTAGATCCTCAGGAAACACACTTGGAAACTCTCTAACAAAGAACATCTTCCAACTTCACTATAGCCTTACTTATGTCTTTTACACAAGCTAAATAACCACAACAACCATTTCTCAAAAGTTTCCTCGCTTGCAAGGCCGAGATCAACCTTGGAAAAGTGTTTTGATAACTTCCCGAAAAAGAGAATTCGGGTTGATTCGGAAGTCTAAATATCACTTTCTTTGAAAAACAATCAACAAGTAGCATGATAGGTAGATAACCAATCCATCCCTATAATAACATCGAAATCTCGAATATTTAACTCCACTAAATCCACAGGCATTTCAACATTATTAATCTGAATCACACATCTCTTGAACACATGATGAGCAACTAAGAAATCGCCCAGTAGGAGTATCAACACGCAATTCACATTCAAGAGGGTCAGGCAACACATCAAGCTTCTTTGCAAATTCAGTTGAAATGAAGGAGTGCGTAGCACCAGGATCAAATAACGCATAAGCAAATTGTGAGGCAATAAAAATATTACCTGCAACAACTGCGTTAGATGCTGCCGCATCCTCCTTCGACATCGCAAAAACTTTCCCATTTGTACCCTGTCTTTGTTGGTTCTCTTGGGGCCTACCAACCAAAGGGGTATTCCTCCGCATGGAACAATGGTGTGATAGGTATCCTTGTCGCCCACATAGATAACATGATCTATTGTCAATAGGGGGATTCCTTTGTGTAGGACAATCTTGCCGCATGTGTCCCGCTTTCCCACATAAGAAGCATACTCTAGTTTTCCGATGACACTCACCGCGATGATAACTTCCACATGTATTGCAGGGGCCTTGGTTACTCGGTTTTCTGAACTATCCTGGCCGACTGAAACCTCTTCGCCTTCCACTACCACTAGTATGGCTACCTTGTACATTTGTGGGCTTAAACCTTTTGGGCTGAGGCACTCCTTGTGTGCCGTGCTTGAATGCTTTGTTCCACCTTGATTGCTCGCTCTAGCACATCCTTATAAGTTGTTAACATCAAAGGTGCAAGTGCAGAATTAATTTCAGGTCGGAGCCCTTCTAGGAAATGGTCAGCCTTATCTTCCTCATTTGCTACCAAGTGCTCCGCAAATCTACTCAATTGGTTAAAGCGGACTGAATACTCTAAAACTGTGGAGTCACCCTGAGATATATGTACAAAATCACCCTTCATCTTTGCCTGAAATGACTTTGGGAAGAATTGAGCATTGAACGCCTTTTTAAAGTCCTCCCAGGATATAATAACATCCCTACCTCCAAGACTTGGCTTCATTCCATCCCACCAAAATTCTGCTTCACCTTCTAGGTATTGGGTGGCAAATTTAACTTTCCGCTCCTCGGGAACCTCTTGCTTCAAAGATCCCATCAATCTTTTTAATCCAACGCTCAGCCGTGAGAGGATCAGCTTTCCCATCAAAAGTGGGTGGTTTCGCCTTTCTAAATTGAGCAAAAGTGCCTGAGCCAGTCGCTCCATCTCCAGTTAATTCTTTTGCTTGGCGATACCAATGGATCATTGCTTGTTCAAATTCAGTTGAACGGGTTGGCTCTTGATCATCTTCTTTGACTTCGTGCAAGTCAGGACTCCTGTCAAAGCGGTCCTCAAGTCTCCTTCTCAACGACGCACCTCAAGAAGCTTGAGGCATGTCTCTAGCATCAGGAATGGCGACTCGTTTGCCTTTGCTGCTCCTACAAAGCGAGGCAAGAGTCTCGGAGTCGGAACGCATGATCACCTAAAACCAAGAATAAAACTACACCTTAGAATCTAAAAGGCTAACGCAAAAATAAAATCTATCACACAACCTCACAACGTCCCATAACCACATCCAAAAAGATCAAAACTTAGGCTCTGATACCAAAAGATGTCACACCCCAAAACTACAAAGAATAGGGATGACACGGTCGTCCTTCCACACAAAGGACGCAACCTCAAACACAACCAACAACTTGATATCAACTTATATATATATCTCAAACCATATATATACATATCAGATAGACCAACAGATTGGTTGCAACATCGAGTTTCTATAATCCACCAAAAAGAAATATACAAATAGAACTCGAGACAAACCAAACACTAGCAAGGAAAGTGCACCACTTCCTTAGGCCATACCCAAAATAGAACTCCCAAAAAAGTTTCCTACCAACGGCGCACTCGCTCTATTCGCCGCTAACCGAGGAACCTGAAAAGATTAAAGGAGGAGTGGAATGAGCAACAACAGCTCAGTGAGTAGTACATATCTTCTAAGCAGATCGAACAACCACTATGCATGTATACAAAGCAATACCAAACTTCATAATGCCAACTCAATATATAAAATACATATCAAATCATAAAAGGGTTATTTGATATCATCACTAATATGGGAAACTCATTTAAATCATCATCAAAAGTCAAGTATCAATCGTCAAGTCCATTGAATAATCTCCATCAAAAACACATCAATGGTCTATCCATTGATTCATCTCATATCAAACACACGTCGATGGTCCATCCATCGACCAATCTTTGCTCAATAACTAACTATGATCACGACACAACGCCTTGTGACAAGGCGACCAAGCTTTTCCCCTTGGCAAGGTCTCCACCTACAAAGCCGATGGCTGGGCCTAGAAGGATATCCTAAACCTGGTATGCATACCCCAAAAACCCCTCATTGGGTTCACAGTCATATTGAGCATAAATGATTATTCTCCAATACCATAAATCCAATCCAGAAATCAATATCTTAAATCAAACAAATAATATCTGCAGCATAGCCTATCATCCATTTCATATCAATTTCTCAAATCATCATAAACTTTTCCATCAATCGGTCGCAAAGCAATTTCATATTTATATTTCTCCACTTACTTTGTAAAACATGTTTTTCAAACATTCATAACCAACCAAAGAGTAGTAATGGCTCGATCTGGCTTTTATGCAATAAAAATGCTCTCCTCAATTCAATATATACATATCTACTTCAAGACATGAATTTTTCAAAACCAAAGAAGATATAGTACCACTCACCTCGTCGTCTACAACCAAATGACGAACGATACCCGTATCGTCGAACTCACGGCCCTATCAAATAACCGAGGAATAATGTTAAAATCTAATAAAACTCTTATCTTAACTACGAAATTACTAACTTATGCCTTAACTCTAACAAAAGGACTTCTACGCGCTAACAAAACGCAACACGGAGTTAAACGCAAAACTTGATCACGCCCTAACTTCCGCCTCCGAACCCCGATCCAAACGAATTTATAGTCAATAGAGAGCCCTTGACACATATTACAAGAATCCCAACTTCACCGTCCCAAAATCAAGCCGAAAGGTACAAAATACAAGCCCGAAGCTGCTGGACGCGTACTGTTCACTGCGCGCGGGAAACTTTGAAATTCTGTTCCGGACAAACCACAAGCTCAAATCACGATCCGTAAAATCCCATGGCTCCACAACACCGTAAATTATCATTCCTATGAAAATGTGTGGCTCAACGACTCCAAAATCGGACTTCGCCACTTGATTTTCCAACAATTCCGAATTTGAGCCCTAAACCCAAAAATTACTTCAATTGGACAAACGAGGGGCCTAATCTCTTACCGGGTGCCATGTTATGGAGTCGAGTCGGCTTGGCGAGGCATCCGTGGCGTGCACGTGCCAAAACCCCTTTTCCTTCTTCCCCTTTCTCTTCTTCTTCTTCTTCTTCTTCTTCTTCTTTTCTTTCTGCACGAACGTGGGCTTTCTTTCCCTTTTATCTCTTCCCCCTTTTTCTGTTTTCTTTTTTTCTTTCTTTATTTAAGGTGGGTCCCACCACCTTTTCTTTTCTTTTTTTTTCTTTTTTTTTCTTCTCTCTTTCCTTCTTTCCCCGAATGTTCTCGTGCCTCCTCATCATTCTTCTTCTTTCCTCCTCTTTTCTTCTTTGACTTTTCAACATTCTTTTTCTTTTTCTTCTTTTGGTCCCACAAGCCTAATATTACAGATTTAATGATCTACCCTCACATGCATGCAGAAGTTCGTTTACAAGGTAAAGTGCATAATGCATTGATGTCTATAAGTCACGGTCAGTAAGCGGAATCAACTCCGCTCACTTCATGGGAGGTCGTGACCCCGTGAACCTGTGCAAGACAACATAACACGTACCAAACATGTTTGCCATGATATAGAAAGGAAAAAAATAAAAATAAAAAACCTATTATCTGATGTCTCTTCTCTGCTCTGATTCTTGAAGAGGAACTTATGTTTTTAAAGAGCACGTGCTAACAATCCATATTGTTTGCTCTGTTACCTATTAAGGAGAGTAGAGCTAACTACGAAGATTTTGTTGCCATGATATTTGAAGAGGAAATTAAGTTTGCAAAGAGGGGGCATGAGCTAGCAATGTATATCTCTTATCGCTCAGATACTTACAGAGGAAACAGTGCTTACAATGGAAGAGCATATGCTTGCAGAAGAAGAGCGTCTATAAAGCTTACCTGACTTTCATTAATAGAAGAAAACTTGCGCAGAAACTTGCGGTTACAAAGATTCATGTTCCATACTCTGAAAATTATAGCTCTTGTATTTGTAATTCTTGAACAGAAAACGCTTCAATTATGCTTCGATGCTTAAATAGAAAAAAATTAACATGCTCTGATGCTTAAATAATAGAAGTTGATTCTACAAATGATAAATCATCTCTCTCTTTTTTTTTTTCTATTTTTCCAAAAGTGATCTTATTGCAAACCTGTTTAACTTCAGAAAAAATGATCTTAAATTTATTCATTTCATTTGACACACGGGAAATATGTCATGCATGCCAAGTACTTTGATCTAAACTTTATATATAACTTTGGCTAAATGGCAAAAACTTTTACTTTATACACTATAAATAATTCAAAATCTTCATTCGTCTGAACATATTTATATAATTAAAAGGTATAGAGAGTTTTTATATCATAAAAGGGCAGCTTTTTGGATAAACTTCCTATATTTTCTAAAGTTAAAAAAAAAAAATCTAAAATAATCCATGGATAAAATTGAACATATATCAAAAGTACAAAGATCATATTAAATAAATTAAAAATTTGATCACATTAAACGAATTCTATGTTGCTACGTTGTCCCTAAACCATTAGTTTCATGACGTATAATTTTGACCAAAAAAAAAGCCTAAATGAAACCTTTTTGCATTGGGCTTCAGTGCACCTCATTAGATTGGCAAAGCCCAATTTCTTATGTGTTTTATAAGCCATATTGGACCTTCCCACCAAATATAGAAAACATTAAAGAAAAATTTAAAGTAGCATGGGCCTCCCCGCTTCGAATTAGATATAAGAATCATCTTCCAAAAGAGTCTTAGAAATTGTATAGTAAGGCCCTTCGGCTTTCTAAATTCATTGGACTTAGGGTGCATTTGGGAACCAGTTCCCAAAGCTCTTTGGGGGTCCAAAGCCCCTTGGGCCAAAATAAGGGTGTTTGACAAAAAACTTTGGAAGGGACTTAATGGCAAAGCAAGTATTTTTAAGGCTTTCAGCTTTCTCGGCATGCCCACGCGACACTATTCATTTTTTTTTCAAAATTGTCCTCACGAATTTTTTGTTTTTCCGGGTGTGTGCCCTTGTATGAGACACTGTTCATCTTCTCCAGGCCAACAACTGCTAGAGGGACGCCGCGACCTAGGCAATTGTCATCGGAGAGTCAGGTGACCTCCGCAAGTTGCAAATTTGGTCGCGACCAGATGCGGTCGCCAACGACCGTCACCTGCCGCACCACGACCTCCGCACGGAGCTCGCCGAGGCCGTGCGACCCATCTGGTCGCAGGTCTGGTCGTGACCAGATCTGGTGCCGGAGGCTCGAGTGGCGACCGGATATGGGTCGCGCGACCTTGCCGCCCTCGGATCTAGGTCGCGGCGGCATCGCGCGACCTCCCGCGACCTCACCATGACCCAGATCCAGGGCGGCGAGGTCCTCCCGCGACCTCGACGCACCAGATCTAGGTCGTCGGAGGTTGAGGTGGCGTCACGCAACACGCGCGACCTCGCCGCCCTAGATCTGGGGTCGCTGAAGGTCGCAACGGCGTCACGCGACCTCGCCACCTCAAATCCCGAGGTCGCCGGAGGTCACCGGCGGTCGTCAAAGGTCGCCGATAGCCGTTGCCCTTGCCGGTCAATTTTTTTTAATTTTTCTTTTGAAAATTTTTTTTTACCACAAAACTCCTTTGTAAATGTAATTCCCTAAACACCATTTGCTCAAAATACTTCACAAAAAAGACTTTTAAAGTACAATTTACCAAATACGTTTGCATTTTGGAAAATACCTTTAACTCAAAGGTCTTTGCATTTTCCTAAAGACTTTCCCCAAAAGTGGTTTCCAAACGCACCATTCGGCTCTTTGCATCACCTCAGATACGAGTCTCATTGTCCTAAAACTGTCGAAATGGCATTTAGGCTGCTCATGGATCAGCCCAGTTTCGAATTTGCATCGGGCCTTGATCATATTACATTAGGCTTTCATAGAGGCCCATTTCCGGAATCTTTTTTTAAAGTTGTTTTTTGCATGACGCTTTTATTGACCCTTACAACGCTTGAGGCCTAAAATTCATCCACTCGGTTGCCGTTGGGTAGTCAAAAGGGATAATGATACAATGATACAATGATCCCTGAACTTTTTGTATATATTTGATGTAGTCCCTGAACTATATAAAATATTAAATATTATTCCTCCATTAATTAAAGATCAAGGACTACATGAAATATTTTCATATAGTTTAAAAACTAAATTAAACTTTTATAAAAAGTTCATAAACCACATTAAATAAATTAAAAGTTAATGAATCACATTGAACAAAGTAAAAGTTCATGGACCAAATTGCATACTATGCCCAAGTTCAATGACCATTTATGTCATTTTCCTGATAGTCAAAAGACTCAGCTTGTTTTTCAAACCTTCCATGATGATTTCCCAGCTATGAAAACCTTGGCAAGAGAAATGAATCGAAGTTTAAGCCCTTGATGTATTCTAAAAGAGCAACATATTCATGAAAGCAATGTAACTAGGACTCTAGGGCACATGGATTTCTGTTTCTCATATTTCACTGTAACAAAATCTTGACCCGGGGCATATAACAAGACTATGTTTAATGGTTGCCCAACGCGGCTAGGCTTGTGTTTTTTCCACTTTTATTTACCATCTCATTTTTTTGATTGCTTCACATACATTTTTCATATTTGGTAACTTTTCGAGTGTATGATTTACTACCATAAATGCTTGAAAATGCAGACGCATGAGAGGAAATAAAATCGACCGAGACTGTATAAAAACTTTCTTTTTAAGAATAGAGGTACCGGCCAATGGGCATTAACCAAATACCTGTACCTAATTCTCTGATTTGTAGAGGTAAAGCGATCCCTCATGTCATACCTAACTTCTAACTAGTCTACAATAGATTATTCACAACTGCCTATTTTATTTTTATTTGATTAGTAATAAATGGGAAATTAAATTGCGATTCATATGACTTGAGAAAACTCGAGTAAAGCACAATTGCTACCTTGCAAGAGAGTTATTTGCACCTGTGTAAAAATTCACCTACTCCCTTGTGGTTTGCCTCATAAAGGATTGCGACAAATAAACATTTAACTGGTAGTGTAAAGGTTGTTGCTGCAATTAAACGTGTCATCAATACTTAACGAGACATTTTTATCTAGACTGTATCTTGTCTTTGGAATGAATAATGAAGTAACTGGAGTGGAAAAATCTAAAAGAATTTGCCGGCATGTTGCACCACAACTTGCCCATCTTCTAAGGTTCCTATTCCTGCACTTTGCACCAATGTCAAGCTGGCATGATTTTCCAAAAATCAAACACCAATATTCATATCTAATTAATGTTATGATCAACTCGTTACATCGTATATGTATATGTGATCGATCTATAATGTTAATAAGAAAATTCTTGGAAAGGAAAATAATTTGTCTCGCACGCAACCCTAACCATGTCTAATTGCTAAAAAGGGCAAAATACTGCATAAAAAAGGACATGCCTCCTAGGTTCATTGCGTCGGAAGCTTCAAACAGAGGCAATTTCACTATGTCCATTGAAAGTACACTACAGTAAATAAAGAAACTCACTGGTCTATCAATCAAATGCAATTGCACTCTTTGATGTGAGGTTCACTTGGGGAGTCTGCATGATAATGGATCCAATCCAATGGTCTTGGGTGCATGAAAATAAATTGCAGGTAAACAAACTAGTTTTGCTAAAGAACATGTATGTCGCATTAATTTATTGGAATAACATTTAAATTTTCCCCATAAATTAGCTGGTTAAAGAGTTAAGAGAGGTCTTATTTTGCATCCTATAATATAATAGTAATAATTGCATTCCATAGTTTAAAAAGTTACTTTGCATTGTCCAATGTTCTGGCTAGACTATTAATCTTTTTATAATAAAAAATAAATAAAAAAAGAAAAAGAAAAAAAGATGCGTTTAACCATACTTTTATGACCATCAACCAAGTCCCTTCTTTCAAATTTTTTTTTTGAACTACTATTGCAAATGTACTTTTGGATGCTAATCTCATTCAACCAAATACTGCCATATATTATTAGAAAATTCTTGAGATTATAAGTTTTTTTTTTTCTTTCGATGATTTTATTTCATCTTTATATGCCAAAAATAGGATTATGGGTATACATCACGTCACTGTGCAATGACCTCCTCCGTATGAACCACTGACATTGCCAGAATCTCTCTTTTGTTTACTTTTTTTCTGGCAAGTTGTCTTGTTTTTCAAATGTGCTAGACATAATGTGGTCACCCTGTGATCGAGCCCAGTGGTTTTAGTGCTGATTCAAGCCACACTTGCGTGAACCAGACGCACAAAATCACAATAAATTGCAACCGTTAGATGGTGTTAGGCTCATTTGAAGCCCACATAAATTGATGACGGAGATACACTATGATTATTTATATGTGGTGCATGTTATTGTTATAATTATTATTTTGGGCGCAAGGTCCGGCCAACTGGGTCTGAAGCCAGCATAATCCAAGCTACTTTTCTTTCATTTTTGTAAAGTTACTTTAATTTATAGAGGAGGGGCATAATGGACTTTGCACCAAATATAAAAAATGATTGTTCAATAGAGTACTCTTTGATCAAAATAATTTGGTGATGATGACTCTTGTCTTCGTCAAATTTATTTTGTTATAGAACCTCGATTTATTTGTTGAGTGATTAAATAGTAATTTAGGTACGATAAATTCCATCTCATCCTCTCACATTGAGAATAACCTTGCTAGGTATACTGTGGATGGAGTTTGACTAGATGCATGTGCATCAGCGAATTGCTTTCATTCATAAAATTTGTTTAAATCTAATAGTCCACATATTTTATATTGTTAAAAAAAATGCTAATGACTTATTTTGGACTACGTGTTACGGTTTTCCGAGTTTTGATAGCAAATCAATTATCCTTTTGATCTAAGATAATTCAATCAAATTTAAAAGACAATCGTTGTTCTATTCACCTCTTTAAGGGGTCTTCTCCTATAAGTGATTTTAATTTCTACACATAGTATCACTAATAATTTAGAGATTTTGATTGCACTTGCATGTGATTATCAAATAAATTTTCACATATTTAGAAGGCATCACCCTTATGATATTTATTAAGTAACCAAACAAAATAGCAAATGATAATTTTTAATACTGATTTTTCATTGTAATATATGTAAGCAATATGTATAATTCAAACACTTTTTCATAAAGTATACATAACCATTACTCTCAAGAACTGACTGACAAGAATTCATTTGTTTTTTTAGGACAATAACTGACATGTCTTCTCTCCAACAATATAATCATAACAAAAGTCCAATAAGAACACCGCGACTGCAAAGTTTTCTCTATACAGACGCTTCTATGTAGTTGACACGTGCTTATTTTCCTAGTTGATAATTAAAGAGCAGAAAAAGTGACGGAATATAAGACTATGTAAAACTTACCGTTTTCCCCAAAACTTTAAACTACTAAAGAAATGTCAACAACTTATTTATTGTAAATTACCTCACAAAATAATAAGGCATTGTACTTTCTTGTGGTCGATTAATTGCTGAAAGCATGAGACCCAAGAGAAAGTGTGCCTTCATTATTTATCCTGCAATTACATGCTACATCCATCTAGCAGGCATAGTTCACTATTTCTTTTTGGAAAATTATATTATCCACCACCGGAATTAAAAAAAAAAAGTTTTACATAAGCAATCTCATCCATTCTTAGTTTAAAGATTATAACTACCCATTCTTGATTTGAGGATTATAACTATCTACTCTATTATAGACATGCAAATATACTATATTAATCCAGCATTTTCAATTTTCCAAGATTCAAATAATATAAAATCCATAGAAGTAATATAACCATATTAACAACAATCCTTCGTGACAAGAGCTCGTTAACATAAAAATAGGATTACATATCTACGGTATCGCGAAAGTCGTCATCATCTTTTCTTGGGTGCGGCGTCATGTCATTGAGAAAGGTCCTCTCTAGATGGATCAACTGAGAATCTCACAATCTCTCTTTTGCCTGATGGTTTTAGTGCGGATCCAAGCCACACTTGCCTAAACCGGATGCACAAAATTTAATGCAATGTTACCTATAAAGATCTACCTTAGTTTTACACATTATATGATCTAAGCACGCAAGTCTATCTAGAAGATTTTTTAAAATCTACCTTAATCCTATCGATATTTTTTTTTTGCTATTTTCTTTGGATGAGAATAAAACCAATATAGAACCATATCAACTAAAGATAGCATCCGCATCCTTCCATTCAAAGTTGGAAGCGAATAAAATTGACGAATCCTATTCAAGTATGAGATTGGATTAACCGATTTTCCATATGATTACGAATCGTATCTTAGGCATAAAATCGAATTGTCGACCATACACACGATGTGGATTAGAAAATTATTCCTTGATGGTTTTATTTATGATGGGCCTGAGTTGGCCCGTTAGGGCCCATGGAGGAAAGGTTGCGATGTGAAATGTTGCATTGTTTAGATACGATAGGTTGTGTCTTTTGGAAGGGGTGTTAGTTGAGGAGTTGCGTCGTTTGGAGGAGACGCTTCAAGGGAAAATATATATATATAAAAAAAAAGGAACGTACCTTTTAAATGGTTACGTACGTTGTTTTTTTCTCTCTTACTCTCCTCGAAACCAACGTAACAACATTCCTTGAAAAACAACATCTCTTGCACATCGCTTCTCTCCTAAGCGAAGAAAAGAATTCTCCTTTGAAGAACAGTATCCGGTTTCCTCCTCGAATCGCAATATCGGTGTTTAGTCTGTGGACAAAAGGTACGCTCGATCCCGTGGTGGTGCTTTTGATCGGTGATTCATGTTTGTTTGTTTCTGGGCTCGCTTCCGCTTCGTCTTTTTTTGGAATTTGATTTAGTGTCGAATTCGTAATAGGAAATCAGTAATTCTCAACATTCCTAATTCTAAGGATACTCTAAACCTTAGAGATATGACCGTTAGATAACAATAATTCAAAAGAGGTAATAAAATCAAATACTCAAATATTGGATTAGAAAATTCTCTATTCGAATATTGAGTTTCCAAACTTGGACCGACGGACGGTTCGGCTCCAACTGCGGGCGGTGGTGGACTCAGTGTGGCCGATGGTGATGCTCATGGCGAAGGATGAGGAATTCACGGTGAAGTGGACGGCAAGCTTTACACTGTGATCAACGGCAAGCCAACTCAGCCAAGGAACTCTGGAAAGAACCTGCAAAACAGAGAATTGTCCAGTCGTGGGGAACCGCCGGCCTAGACAGGAATCAGTGCAGCAGGAAGACGCGACGTTGCTAGCACTTCGGGCTCGCTGAAGTTGTTAGCCTAGGGCTGGAGGCTCGGATGATCGTGCAGCGCAGTAACAGCAGGAGTCATTGGTTTATCGGACGTGATGGAACTGGACGACCTTGCCAAAGTTGGAATCGTGACAGCAAGACAAACCGAATCGTGCAAGAACAGCAGCAGGCGATGTGGCGTGGACAGGAGCTGGACACCAAACGCTGCTTGAAGTTTGCCCAGAACAGAGGCGAGATGTCACTAGGTCATTGTTCTTCTCACTAGTGTATGCATTCTCCTCTATTGTTTTCTTCTCTAGGACGTGCTGCAGTTCCTCCCTCTATTCTCTCACTCACAACTTTTGTTTCCTCCTCTCACATTGTGGCCATCCTCTCTGACCTCTCCTCCCTTTCATTCTCTCGCCGTGTATGCCAATTGCGCGGCCTTAAATTCTATGAAGCCCCCCTTTACGATCGTCTTTTCTTACTTATATGTGTCGATCCTGATTGTAAAAGGCAAAAGAGAATCTTGGGATGGCGTGAGTGAAGATACCGCTTGGCAGTTTCACTGATTTGCTCAGACTCTCAGTGCGTAAATCTCTCACCCACTGCCCTTCCATTGGGATGGGCACGGGGCATGAGGAATCTCTGATCAAAATAGCATTAACATTGCCGCATCTACACTTTTAAGAATAAATATATTTCTTTATTTCTTTTACATTATTTATAATGATGATGATGAGGATCCGAAGGATAATCACTTCTCCTTACAAGTCTTGCTTCTTTTTTCTTTTTTTTTTTTTTTTTTTTTTTTGGGTCTGAACAAGTCTTGCTTTTAAAGAAGATGCACGTTTGAAAAGGCCTTTAGGTAAGCAATGTGGCACAATTGTTTTCTATATATTTCATCTTCACATTATCCCACGTTGATTAATATTTGAAGATTGGAGCTTGTTCGGCTCTATAAAACCGGCCCATAAGCCCACTCATTTTGTATGAAATCCAGTCCTGAAGCCATTCATTCTTATTAGTATAAGAAAAATATTTGACGCCCATCTGAGAGAAATTAATTCCATGGTGGTGTCCCCACACAGGGCATGGGGAGGCGGCGGGGCAATTTTTCATTTCAAGGTGGTTAAAATTAGTTTTGGAGACATAATTAATATGTAAATGAAAATGATTTTGTTTTCTTTCATCTCTAGCTAGAGTATATATCCTTTAATCATGTCTTTAATTGGCATATTATATATTAACTAGATACAAATTTGAGCGATATATATGTTCAAACATAAGCAATTGAAAGATTTGACTGAGTTTTCATGGAGGTGAATGCTTCCTCGCTCTTTTTTCTTTATTACAAACCTTCTTTATTATAATCAAGGAAAGACATTGGGAGGAGTAATAGAAGACGCTAGTAATATGAACTTGAACTGAGTTCAATTGATTACTTTTTCAGTTTTGTAATGATGCACATCAAATTTCAATAAGGACTCACATAAGGATTGTTACATGATACATAATGTGTAGTCATTAGTTTTAGAAATCACTTTTGTCACCGTTAAATTGGGTAGTTGTATTTTGAAAGACAGACCAATCATCCAAATAGATGGTAATGGACGTGGATTATGTAATAATATATTAAATGGGTAGTCCATTTGAAATTAATTTCTTTTATGAACTGTATGGACGGGATAAGGATTACATGCTTGAATCATTAACCTAGTGAAATATATACTTTGGCAGCGATTATTGAGGCCTTCTTCTTCATGGCTGTTGGTACTTTAGTCTTTGACAAGTGGCAGAGAAGGAGAATCAAAAAGAAAAACTTCAACCGAAATAAAGGAGAGCTCTTGAAACACCAAAGAGTTCAAATCTTTACGGAGACCGCTGGCAAAATCAACCAACAATTACGATGATAGCAATATACTTGGCGAGGGCAGTTTCGATTTAGTCTCTAAAGCCAGAATAGTATAGGACATCTTGGTCGTGGTCGAGAAGCCTAAAGATGTGCACAGATCTCTAATCAAGGGGGATTTTCAACATGAAATTTAATTGTGATGCAAATAAACCACAAAAATGTGGTGAAGCTCCATGGCATATGTTTGGAGACTAGAATAACCTTGCTAGTTTATGAATACATTTCAAATAGTACCCTATTCCAAAACATCCATCAGAAGGCGTTGACCATCTTAAGATCATGGAAAAACTGGCTCAGAATAGCTGCCAAAGCTGCTCTTGCACTTGAGTATATGCATTCCTGTGCAGAACCCCCACTCATTCACGGCAACATCAAGTCCGTAAACATACTTTTGGATCAAAATTACTCTGTAAAAGTATCTGATTTTGGAACTTTGGTACTTATATCACCAAAGCGTAGTCATGTCATAGCTTATTAAATACAAGGCACGTTGGGCTACATCAATCCAAAATATTTAACCACCGATATACTAACAATTAAAAGTGATGTATATAGCTTTGGAGTTGTCCTCGTCGAGTTGCTCGCCAGAAAGAAGCCCACAAATTCTATTACAAATATCCATTATTTCATCTCTTCCATGAAGGATAAGATACTCTCTGATGTCATAAGCTTCGAGCCCGCTACTGAAGATGAAATGGAGAGAGTAGGAATGGTTGCTGAGATTGCAGTGAAGTATGTGGACTCAAGTGGTGCGAGGAGGCCAGCGATGAGGGAAGTGTCTGAGCAACTCACCAGGATTAACCCCAAGCTTGACAGCTCAATAGTTGAAGAAAATAATGAAGAGACCGAGAGCGTGGTGCATGAACCCCTACTCCCATGCGACTTCAACTACTTCGAGGATGAGCTAACATGGGATGACGGGCTCTCTTTTCTATTTAGCAGGTTCCAACATCTGATCCTTTGTTACTATAATGACATGTCTATTAATTGTCCATAAGGACTTCTAGTGTTGATTGTGTATTCTATATATATGTTATGTTTGCCATTTGTTTTGGACTTATAGTTGTGGAAGCATTTGTGCAAGTTTAATAGTCACAATCTAATATTGTAGTGCACTGAGGTAGACTTTTAGAAGGCCGACGTATGGTCATTTTGACATTATCATAATCTCTCTTTCCCTTTATCTTTTCTTCCTTGTCTCTTTTTCCTTGCATATGATAATAATAGGTCAGAATAATAATCTACTCACTGCTTTTTATCTTCTTCTTTTTTTATTATAAACCCAGTTCACTTTTATGACAAGTAAGAATTTCCATTCACTTTCAATTTTACTTGTCCCTAATTATATTGCGATTAATCTTGATATAATTTTCATTTCCGCAAAAAGATAACAGAATTGTTGGCCAAAAGGATTCTAATAGGCTAGAAAAGTATCTTTTTTCAAATTTTCTTCCTTTTTTGTAATATGATCTTAATTTGATATGATGGCAAAACAAAAATAAAATCTCAATTTGCTTTACTTTCTCTTTATTTTTAAGTTCATTTAATCAGTTTAGTGTTAAATCAAAGTGAAAGCGGGAAAGACAAAATGATTCAAAACTTAGAAAATACCACATCTTCCAACCTTGATATGATTACTTATAAATATGATAAAGGGATGAAACACACTATATTAGTCAATTCAACAAGAACAAAATGTTCTTATCCAAACCTAGATGAGAGGATCACAAGATCAATAAAGAAGTACTAGGAAATTTACTTGATAATAACTTTATATCAGAACAAACTCGTTTTATTTTTAGGACAAACAAACTTAATTGTTTTGTAAGTTTGGTACTAATAAATTGCGATGAAAAACACTAGCTAGCAAGGAATATACAACCTATATTAAAGTTGATAGAATTTTTTTTTTTTTTTTGGGTTCTAAAAAGGAAATAGAAATAACTAGTACTTTTTCGTACTATCTACCAAAACTTTACAAATTCATGGCTCATACTAGATTAATATTTTAGTCATTGACCGGGGTCCTATATAATATCTCAAACGACAGTGCAAAGAAGTAGCCTCAAACTATAATTGATTTGCAGGTGTAACCAAAAAAAAAAAAGAAAAAATCTCTTATCAAAAGATTGAAAACAAAAGTATTTCTTGTAGTTTACCTTCGAGTAATGCATCTTTGTTGTATTTCTAAGGCTTCCTTACATACCAAGTCACCACAATGCCTCACATTATATTGAAAAGGAAGTTAGAATAATGCTTCTGTACATTGCAATTATTATAGTTCGATTGATCGTGGTAACTTAGTCTTTACACTATTTGGAAAGAACGCATCCGGCGAGCTACCCCGACGGCCCTTATCCCTCCAGGGTACCCACGAACACAAGATGGTCTAACATCTTAACCGAAAAACTAAGACGTCTGCACAGGTTGCAGTGGAAGCATAACCCATGACTGTCTTCCGAAATTTCATGAACTTTATTTTGGGGACCGAGTGCACGTACATCTTGTACATTCCGTCCCTTAAATCAGATGGGTCTCGTGTGACCAAATTGTTGGATGTGCCGAGCGTATCACGATTTCATATCAGGACAATTCGACACCAAAATGTGGCAGTTGAGTTCAAGCCTTGATGGTAGTTTGGATTAGGGGTTGGATCAACTAACAAAACCGCATCCTCTATATAGGCTAACTCCCACTGAGGGTGGGCCTAAAAACAAGACATGGGCTGGCCCAGCAAAGCCCAATAAGCGGGTTGGTATTGGGCTCTTCTTCATGGCCCCGAGAGAACGCGAGCTCGTGCTGTACCAGAGCAAAGAAAACGCCACGTGCCGATTTCTCCTGCCACGACAAAAGGTTGGTTTCAAAGCCTGCACATGAGCTGCGGCCACCCTTCCGTGGAAGGGGACAGAGGTGAATCCCCACATCGGGGTTGGGGTGGGGACATTTGGGGATGTGAGTTTCCCACGCCCGCAGCTGGGCTGCGCCGAAAAAAAAAAAAAAAAAAAAAGGCTTGCGCATGAGGCGACCTCGATGGTTGCGGCCACCGACGTGGCGTGACATTTGGGGTTGGGGTTCCCGCAGCTGGGCTGCGCCGAAAGTGTTGCATTTAAGGGCTCCAGTCCCACCCATTTCTTCTCCTTCTCTCTCTCTTCAAAAATAAATAAATAAATATTTCCCTTCATCTTTTGAGCCCTGACTATTCCAATTTTCACTGCACGTGTGGCAAACTCCTCACATTTTGCTCCTTCCTAGGATTCAAAACATATTTAACTTTTCATATTATTTAAGGTTTTCAATAACCACGTCTAATATCATATTCAGTGCTACGATAGCAATTAACTATAACTTAGTGTCATATTGCAGCGCTTTCGTAATTTTTTTAGATAGATGAAACGATACAAATATTAATATATATATACTTGAAGGACCCAATAAAAAAAAAATTACAGGCTTGATTAGACGTTGTGTAAAAGTTTTAATCCAATAGTTATACTATCATGCCAAAGATTAATATGAGGAGAAAACACATATTGGAGACTTGGTAGCTACATCCATTTGCTGGCGCAAAAAAAAAAAAAAAAACAAAAAAAAAACAAACAAACAAACAAAAAGAATGTCTATTAGTGGCCAATTTCTATGTAAGTCGAGCATATTTTATGAAGATAATTACCATTATCATATTTGTTCCCAATCATAACTTTTAGAGCATATCGTCTGCCTTTTTTACTTGCCCATACCGAGCACAAAATTCAAAGTCAATTGCTTTTTATATTTCTATGTAAGTCGAGCATATTTTATGAAGATAATTACCATTATCATATTTGTTCCCAATTATAACTCTTACAGCATATCGTCTGCTTTTTTTTATTTGCCCATACTAAGCACAAAATTCAAAGCCAACTGCTTTTTATATTTGCTTGGAACTACAATTACAAATTTATTCTGGGATGCCAATCTTTTTTAAATAAATATTGCAATTCATTAATAAAAAAATTCTAAAAATTAGTGCAAGTTTTTCTTTTTATGATTTTAATACATCTTTACATGACAATAAATATGATGATGGGTATATGTCAAGTCTACATGAAGAGTATAATATTCATAGAAGAGGGTTACTTTGTTGTAAGGCATTCGAAGGTCATTATATCTGTACTTAGAGAGGTAAAAAGTCTCTTCTTTTAGAAACTAATAGTTCTACAGATGGAATCATTAATTCAACATTTTCAACATTCCAAGATTATAAAAACTTAAAACCTATAAAAGCAGCATAATTAAATTAACAAAAAATGTCATGTGACAAGAGCTCGTTGAAATGAAAATAGGGAAAATGTCACAAACAGTCCCTAAACTTTCACTTAATGTGCAATCTTATTCCTAGACTTTTAATTTGTTCAATTTGGTCCCTAAATTATTGATAAATGTCCAATCTAGTCCCTAACTATTTAAAAATTGACCAATTTCATCCTTGAGCTTTCGATTTGCTCAATTTGGTCCCTGAACTATTAACAAATGTTCCATCTAGTCCTTCCGTTTATTCAAACAGTTAAGTGATGACGTGGAACATTAATTGATGACGTGGAACTAAGTTGGATTACTAGAATTATAAGTCAATATATACCTTTAAAAAGGAAAACAAATTAGTGGTCAGCTAGCGATCAGAGCACTGATCACAAAAGCAAAAAGAAGAAATGGTTCTGTATCTTTTTTTTGGACGATGGCCACAATTTGACCTGTTTTAAAGGTAATTTCCATGTGGATATTCCACATGTCCTTTTTTATTTTATATTTAAGAGACTAAAAGCCATGGAAACCAATTTCGTTAACTTTAACTAACAGAAGGACGGAATTGGTTAATTTTCAAATAGTCAAAGACTAGATCGGACATTTATCGATAATTCAAGGACCAAAGTCTAGGGACGAGATCGCACATTAAGTGGTAATTCAGGGATCAAATTAAGCAAATCGAAAGCTCGGGGATGAAATTGAACATTAGATGAAAGTTCAGAAACCATTTGTGATATTTTCCCATGAAAATAGGGAGACGTATCCACAGTGTTGCAAAAATCATCATTATATTCTTTGGGTACCAGTGTTGTTGTTGTACTTGATCATCCTGCTACGAGACCAAGAGATCATCAATAAAATCCTATAGATCATTATGGGGAACAAGAATATTTAGTGGTGGACCATAGGGAATACAAGGATTTGGCACGCAAAATGGCGCAAGATTTGGTTTTAACGCCAGAGGGCAAGATTTTGGACAGTCCTCTTCAACTCAATAATGTAAACAAGTCTCTTTTGAATAAAAAGGAGCACTAAGTATGCAGAAAAATCCGAATTACTGTTTTGTATGGATGCACTACTTTCTCGCTTGGCTGTCAAGAGATTTGATTGGCCTGTCCTTGGAGTTTGTTGATAACGACGTTTCCTGAGATCTGTTTTAGTGTCCACCATTACCCCTCTACCCCTTCCTCCTCCCCCCTACTTTTCTTTTTATTGTTGCCATATCATATACATTTTGATGAAGGGTGGGATTATGTTTTTTCCCCTACCGAGATCCTTTTAAAGTTCATATTTACTCGATGCGATGTTATTGCTTCCAAACAAAGTGGCGGGTTAAGTACCTAAATTTCATATGAAATTTATATGATCTAACAAATCATATTCACTAGGTCTTAATAAATTGAGTGCATATAATAATGGTCTCATTGCTATTACGTTCAAGTGATTCTAATTTGAGAAGAAAGTAACCTTTTTAAGTCTATGCTATGTTGTCAACATTTCATTTCGAAAGAAAAAGAAGACTATACCGCTCATCAAGCAACGGTATGGGCCAACTGGTTCGTCTATTATCATGGACAGTGAACTTGATGACCTCATATAAAAGAAAATAGGTGGAGAGGTCAAATCAGCTCGAAGCACATGCGGCATGTCATTTTCCCCTTTTAATGTGGCGTTTCCTTGCTTTTTCGAATTCACATGCAACGAGAATGAGAAATGCTTTGGGTGGACCCCTACTGTGGAATCTCCCATGTGATGTCCTCAATTCGCGTTAGTTTCATTTCTTCATCCTCCAGATGGATGACAGAGATAACCCCACAACGTCTCGTCTCTTCTGTATGCTTTTTCTCTGGCACGTTGTCCTGTTCTCCGAAAGACTTCGAGACGACTGGAAGTCTTCATGCGTCATGAGAGCAGTGTGAGCTGTGTCACTGTCACCAAGTCTCCCCTGGTGGTCGCCAGGCGTTGGGCCCAGTGGTTTTAGTGCGGATCCGAGCCGCACTTGCACGAACCGGGTGCACAAGATGTCGATGAATTTCAATTATCGAATGAGGTAAGTCATATGGAGCCCAAATAAATCAATGTTGGTGACCGACTAGGCTCGCTCACATGCGAACCATGTTCTTAACTTCTTTTTTCTTCGGTCCAGGGGTGGGCCAATTGTGTCTGCAGCGAGCACAAAAATATAAATGTCTCCCCTTAGATTAATCCCAAGTACTTTTCTATACTCAATTTTTGTTGTGTGACAGGTGTTACTGTACTTTTGTCAAAAGAGACGGGCATGATGGACTTCGCATCCGATATAAGAAAAAGGCAGTTTGAAAGGTCTCTATTATCAAAACCATTTGGTGATTACTTCCAGTCAAATTATTTTGTTTTTGAATCTTGCATTATTGGCTGAATGATTAAACATTTAATTTATATGTGGTAAATTTTATCATAATGTTGTACATTCAAACTAAGTCTCACTAATCACATTATGAAAAAGCTTTACTAAATATATTCGAATGGGTGGACTATGAATGTTTCTGATATTTGTTTAAGTCGAATAATCCAAATACTCTATTATACTCATCAAAAGCATGAGAAGCATAATTTTGGGCATTCATTTTAAATTTATTTCTGTAAAAAGTGTTAGATCTTAAGAATATCATTCAATACAGATGAATCAATTTCTTATATTTGTTTAAAATTTCATGGTCCTCATGACTCGTTACTTGAAAATAACATAAATTTGTGAAAGATCGCACTGAATAGAAAGGTTCAATTTGCAAATTGAGATCACAAAATAATTCAGAAAAACATAGGTCCATCATGCAAAATTTATGTTCTTACCTCAAAACACATTGGTGGAATCTCAGAAAGGCTGCTTCAATAAAAAGACATGCTATTGTCCACCTTCGAGAGGCACACCACAACAAGACAACTTTTTCATGGTATTTCATTCAAAAGTGGTTGACATTTAAGAGACTGGCGCGCATGACAAAATTTTCGTTCCATAAATTGATTTATTTAGAAATTGATTTCTCAATTTCTATTCCCTGACAAAGACTTCCGGAAGAAAAACCCGACGATAACGACTAAAATTTCTATTTCCGGTAAACCATTTGATAACGAGAATAAAATTTTATTTCTAGGAATAGAAATTGATTAGATAACAACATAGGAAATCCTCAAATACAAAATAATAGTTCAAATAATACTAAAACAATATAGGAAATCCTCAAATACAAAATAATAATCGAAATAATACTAATACATTACAAAAGGTGAAAATACAATTTCATGAAATTTTCGGCATATTATTATCCCTTGCCATTTTATTGACAATGGTTTTCCTAAGCGTAGAGAGAGGGTGGGGGGGAAGACCTCAAATCGGAGAGGAAGGAAGGCACAATCCAAATCTGAACGGGGACGCGGACAGAGGAGGCGAGTCCGACGGGACGACCGGAGCAAATTGGACGATCTGAGGACGGTGACAGCGAGATGAGCAACGATTTGACCAGCAAGAGGACGGCGGCAACATCGGAGTCAACAGTGACAAGAAGGATGGATTCAGAGTCGACAGCAAGGATGGACAAGTTATTTGGAGTTGATGGCGCTAGGGTTTGGTTGAATCGTTGAGAGGAGAAGGAGAAGCAACGCCCAAATAGAAAAGCCCGTGAACGAAGAAGGATGCCCAAATGGAGAAAAGAAAAAAAAATTCTATTTTTACCTTACCAAAAAAATAAAAAATTTATTTTATTTCAGAAATTGAGAAGTTAAAAATTTCGGTTTAATTTCTTCGATTTCTCTATTTTTGGAATAAATGTTTCAAAAAATATAAATCAAAGGTGCGTTAAAGCAGTTTGTTCCAAACCTTTTCCAAATGTTAAAACAAAGAAATCGAGAAATAGAAATTTTATCATACGCGCCCTAAGAGACATAGAGACAGCTTGCATAAAGTCTCTTGTTCATATAATTGCTACTTTAGATTTCCCATAAAAGCTAGGGGGTATAGTTATTGGATTTGGGATTAGTTAATTGAATGCATTAATCAGTTGATCTAATTTGTCTTTTAATTCTATTTACCGTAAATCAAAATAATAGCTTGTGCACAAAGATCTAAATACGATGTTGAGTTTGTATAGATGATTAATCCATTCAAACTGATTTATTTCATGGGTAGAGGATTGAGATAAAAAAAAAAAAAAAAAAAAAAAAAAAAGGTCTCTGTTCCTGATTTTAATCATTTTAAACTCAGATTGGAAATTTCTACAATCAATCGCAACCTGAATCAGGCTCCTACTAAAAGCGAACCTCCACGATCGGATTGAGCAATTACTTCGAATCACAGAGATGTGAGTTGGCCATGTGAGTCGTCGCTTTGTTTTCCAAGTCAAGGCCAACATCAAGATTGCACGGACGGTCTTGTCAAGGATCCCTGAGTAAAGAGAGGGGATAATGGATGGTGTCTGGGGCCCACGATTTGGAATCCAACGCTGCTTTTGTCAATCGCATCTGCTGGTTGGGCAAGGAATGGCCCTGAATATATCTTTATTTCAAGCTAGAGGCGCAATTGGTCTGCTTTAGAGAGTTAAAATCAAGAGGAACGGTGATAGGAATTCTATTTTGATTTTTCTAATGTTGTTTGGTTGGGATCAGGCATGGCAGGTAAATGATGAAAACAAAAATCAATGGGTCCAACTCTTTTAAATTTTTCTTGACTACTATGAAGTATGCTACACAACTATTGTTACAGAGTCTGTAAATTCAACAAATTTTCTTGAAACATTAGGCGATGTTATATTCGTTGAAGCCTGTCAAGAGATGCAAGACCATCATGGGTGACTCTCCCGTTTTCTGAAATTTTCAAAAATATTTATTATTCCGTATTTTTTAAACTTTAAGGTATTTGACGATAGATCTAACACCACATGTGATGCTAGAATGACAATAAACTGCAAATTGATGCCATGTTATGAGCACTTTCGTCAATTTTTCAAATAGATGGCCAAATGCAAGTAACAAAAAACACATATCCTTAAAGAACCTAGTCAAAAATAAAAATACTACGCTTCATTGAACATTGTAAAAGTAGTTCTGATGAGGATAAAACACAAATTAGAGACTTCGGCAGCTATATTCATATGTTGGCACATGAAAATACATATCAGTTAATGGCCGATTTCTATGTAAGTCGAGCATGTTTCGTGATGAAAATTATTATCAATCATTTGGGTTGCCAATTATTACTCTTACGGCAAGTTAACTACTTCTTATATTTGCCTTTGATTTATAGTCAAAATCAGCATATCCAACACACAATTCCAAGTCGACAGCTTTTATATTGCAAATGTACTTTTGGATGTTAATCTTATTCAACCAAATATTGCGGTACACTATTAGAAAATTCTTGACATTATTGCAACGTAATTTTATTTTTTATAATTTTAATACATCTTTATATGATCATAAAATCGGTTATGAGTACATGTCTAGACTACACGAAGCGATGTTTGTTAATATACAATTAGGAGGCATGCTTTTTTAAAACACTAGAATGTCATTATCTCTATAATTCGAGAAATAAAAAGTGACTTCTATCATAAATTAATAGTTCCCTGGACGAAAAAAGCAATTCTTCGTGGAGATAATGGTTGATACTTTCTTCTAGTATGTCTACTACATGAATTCAACATTTTCAGTTTTTCAAGATTCAAACGACTTAAAACATATAAAAGTAGTATAATTAAATTAAATGGCAATATCATGTGACACGGCTTCAGTGAAATAAATATACTAAAATAGGAATACAAATTTGCGGAAATGCGAGAAACAACATTCTCTTCGTTTGGGTGCCGCTGTCGTTAAAATTCATCATTATCTTCTCGGTCAAGTTTAAGAAGACCGAGAAACACTCTCTGTGGAACCCCTGTACTCTCCTGGTAGTCCATCACGTGTAGCAGACACAAGCCCCATTTGGTTCGGCTATGGGGAATGTATTTTGGAAAATGCAAATATTTTTGAGTTAAAAGGATTTTTCGAAATACAAAAAATATTTGGTGAATTGTAATTTTAGAGTGTATTGGGAAACAATTTTGGCTTAAAAGCTGGTTGAAAAAATTGCATTTGTAAAGGATTTTTACTAAATTAAAAAATAAAAATAAAAAAAGATTTTTGCAATTTATTTTTTCAAGTTCACCCACCCCGCCAAGGATCGGCCACCGGACGGCCTCACCGAGGTCGCCCACCTCAGCGACGATAGCCTAGGTTGAGTGACCCTAAGCAAAGCTGTCACATGGGTTGCGTGCTTGGGTTCGACCCAAGCGTCGCCGCTTGAGTTCGCACGGCCTCAAGCGGCGATGCCTGAGTCACGCAAACCTAATCGCCCAGGGTCTCCCAACCCAAGCGACCGTTGCTTGCGGTCTCCTGACCTCAGGCGGCCACCTAGGTGGCGTGATTCAGGCTAATAGTCACCTGGGTCGCGTGACCCAAGCTTTACCTGAGGTTCGGCGATGGTCGCCAGGCTTGGGCGACCCTTAGGTGGTGATCGCTGGTGCACACAATCCCTTGGCCGGCAATTGTCAGCCTCCAATCAACTTTTTCGTGCAACAGTCTTTGGAGAAGATGAATGGTAACCAAGGGCAACTTGCATTCCAAGAATGCAACTTCCCAAAGTACCTCTAGACCAACTTTGGGCTAAAGGCCCTTAGACCCATTTGATGATGCAATTATATTTTCCCAAAAATGAGCAAAAACACGAACCAAACGTATTTGCATTTGGCGAATGGACTTTAGAGTCCCAAAACTCATTGCAAATGCTGAATCAGACGAAGCTTAGAGGTAAAGGCCTCCCCGCAAAATCCAAGGTACTTTTCTGTATTTAATTTTTGTGGGTAACACAGGTTACTTTAGTTTGGTCAAGAGAGAAGGGCGTGATGGGCTTTGCATATAATATAAAAAATGACTCGAAAGGGCTATATATATATATAGTGTGTGTGTGATAAATTTCGATCAAATTTTTTTGTTTTACAATATTGAATTATTAGCTGAGTGATCAAACATTTAATTTATATATAATGAATTCTGTCACAACATCTCATATTCAAAATGAATATTGCCAGCCACATTGTGAAAGAGCTTTACTAGATGCATGTGAACAGGCGAATTGCATGTGCACACAAAATTCTTTTAAGTCGAACGGTATGGATTGCATGTGCTCGCAAGATTCTTTTAAGTCGAGCTGTATGAATATTTTGAATTGTAAAAAAATAAAATTATTAACTTGTTTTACGAGGCGTCAAGATTTTTTGGGTTGTTATTGCAAATGAGTTACCCTTTTAAAATAAGATGATTTTAATCAAAATTAAAATACGATCATTATTCTATTCACTACCTTAATAGGACCTTTTCCTATTGGTGATTTTAATTGTTATACGTAGTACCACTAATAGTTTAGAAATTTTAGAATGCACCATCCTACGCTACAACTATACAAATTTTCAAATAGTAAGAATGATGACACTAGTTAAGTAACCAAAAAGTATATATATTAATAATTTTTAGTACTGATTTTTATTGTTATATGTGTGATGACTATTTATAAATAAAATCCTTTTCCATTACAAGGTGGCATTAATTTTTAGGTTGACTAGAACTCATATGACATGGATTTTGTGATTGACAAGAAAATTCTAGAAAAAGGGAAAATACTCCATCTTACAAGCAGCTCTAAAAATATTAATCGTTAAACATTAAAAATACTCCATCTTACAAGCAGTTCTAAATACAATAAGAATGCCACAACTACACAAAATTTCTCTATACAAGCAATTTTATATGTAGTTGACACCTGCTTATTTTCTTACTAGATAATAGGAATGACAAGCATGAGAAAATTGAGAGGGAGTGTCAGAATTTTAAACCATCGAAAAAGGGAAAATGGAAAAAAAAAAAAAAAAAGGGAAAGAAAAAAAGGAAATTTTTTTAAAAAATCGAAAAATTAGTAAAAAAATTATTTAAAAATGTTAACGTTAGCACCAGCGATGCCACATAGGATCATTGGCGACCGCATATCTGATTTCTTGTCTAAATTGGCCGGATGGACTGAATTAGTACCAATGTGAAAATGTTTAGAACTAAATTGGTTAAAATTGAAAGGTTTAAGACTGAATTGGTATCAATGCAATAAAGTTAAGACTTTTTTGATAATTTTTCCCAAAATTATACAGCATCATACATTCTTGAGGCCGATAATTACTGAAAATACGAGACCCGAGAGACAATGTGCCTTCATTTAATTATCCAGCAATTACATTCTGCATTATCTAGCAAGCATACTTCGCCGTATCTTTTCCAAAAACCATGTCATACACCTTCAATATAAAGAAATTTTAGATAAGTGGCCTCATCCATTCACGATCATAACTATCAACTCTTTCAGATCAATGGTGTATGCAACTACTTGTATAAAATTTTGTTTATAGTGGCTACATATGCTATAATTACTCTCTATTTTCTCCAGTATAGCATTTTTTTTTTTTTTTTTTTGTAATTATGTATCTTTACAAGAAGGAGACTCGCGCTCATTTTCCGCAAAATCACATTTGCACGCCGCGAGTGCAGCAACATTCAAATTCCTTTTAGCCCACCTCCACCATAGCCATTGGCCGTCAAATGCCCATCGAAGCCAATATCATCATGAGTGCCACCACCGTCATGGAAACGCCTACAAGCTCCTTGTTCTCTCTCTCTCTCTCTCTCTCTCTCTCTCTCTCTCCAGTGGTCACGTTTCAGGTCGACGACCTTGTGATTTTTATTTCAAATCACGTTTCACGGTTATTTTTGTACTTTTGGTCATGTGGGTAAACTTGTAATTTTTAGATAGAAGTTGGACCTTCTAGTCTTTTAGCCAAAAGGGTTGGGGTGTTTTTGAAGTAAAAGAAAAAAGAAGTGTGGCGTGTGCGGTGAATATACAACCAAAAGAAAGAATAACAAAGTGTGCCCTGTGGGTTTCTTGGTGAATACCGAGAAAGGAAAAAAAGAACTAGATGAGGACCAATTCTGTGATACGTGGAACAGGTTCTCGGATTGTAATGAATCGTAACTCCTCGTAAGTTTTTGTAATTCCTATACAAAATATCCTAAGACTAAAAAATTTAAGGCCTTTGCGATCAACAAGCGAGACTTGCCTTTTCTTTAATCCGATGGTCATCTAGTGGTGACCAATGATCTTTCTGTTGCAAAGTAAGTAGAGAATTCATTTTGCTAAGGACTTCCAAGAGTACTTATTGAATAACTAAGTAAATTGTGGGGGAGTTCGATTCCCCACTTTCTAGGAGGTTAGGATGGGGACGCATGAGTGAGGGATCGTAACCTGCGCATAAAACATAGCACACATAGTGGTTTATAAATAGATATAAGATATGACCAAACCAAAATATAAATAAATAAAGTAGAAAGCTAAGTAAGATCGACACGGATACGCGATACGCGACACGATATGACATACGACACACCGACACATCATTTCTCAGAAAAAGAGAATTCCGATACGTTGGGATACGTTATATATTGAATGAATATTTTTATATATACATGATTAATTATTATATTTAAATTAATTTATTCAAATTCATAAATAAATAAATAAATAAAAAGAGCCTATAATAAATCTATATTAATAACATTAATAAATTTATTCATAAAAAATTGGAAAGACATTTTTTGACTTTAACAAAAGTTATCGATAAAATAAATAATTAACGAGAGATTAGTGTCAAAATAAATTTATATTTTTTCTACGATAATCAAAATTTATCATTATTTAACATCTAGTGCTTTTATTTTTCAAAATAACTTTTTAACCAGCCTATTTATTTATTTTTTAGCCTTACAATGTATTAATAAAGTTATTTAACGTTCAATATTTTTTTTTAGGACTAAATGGGTCCCACCCATTTCACCCTTTGTTTTCTTCCCCCACTCCACCCACTGCCTTTGTCTGTCACTTCCCAAGATTGAAGTCACGCTGCACGACGCTTTCGTGTCTTCCCCATAAGCTGTCGTCTCTCTCCTTGCTCTTCTTCCTAAAATTAAAAAAGCAATTAACAACCCAAAGGGCAAAAACCCTAGCAATCGCCTTCTTTCTCCTCTCCCTTGCTCGGTCTCCACCTCTCTCGCCGCTGCCTCGCCTCCGTTCCCCACTTTGCCTTCGTAGCCTCGCGTCCAGCCTTCCATCACGGCATTCCGGTTTTCCATCTTGGCGTAGTAGTCGGCAGTCGCAACTGACCAAGACGATTGAGAAGGCTTCTCGGCGTTGCAGTCGGCGGTCATAGCCGACCAAGACGATCGAGAAGGCGTCTCGGCCTTGCCTCCACCCTCCATCACCTTCTTCCCTTCGCACCTGCAGTTTCGACACATGTTGACCGCGTGTCCGTGTGTGTCCAACCGTGTCCAAGCATGTCCAACATGACACAGAGGCCCTCTGAACATGTCCGTGCTTCCTTGGTAGAAATTTTTCAGTTCAAAAAACTGATTTTTCTCGTGTTATTTTGTTAAACAATCATGGCTTTACAATGTGTGATGAAAGTGTATATAAACATCACTTATATTTAGGTGTGCCAGGCCGGATCTAGATATCAAAAAAAAAAAAAAAAAAAAAAAACATCACTTATATTTACATTTATGTCAGTTTGCATATGGAAATATTCACAACTTGGACAACTGAAAGCATGGTTTGCTGGAAAAGCCAGCAATGACTTTCCCACGGGTCGATATGGATGACTTGGTCTTCCAGTGTGCTGACTGACTTGGCTGCAGCTGAAGCATCGGCATCAACGAAACTAGGTTAACAAAAACCGGTAAGAGGAGAGGCAGAGGAAGCACAGACTGGAAAAGATAAGATGAAAGCAGTTTTGATGTGTTTTCTTCCGATGGCCTTGGCCTTGACCACTTATACCGAGAAGGACAACTGTGACCGAAGGTGCGGCAACATGATCGTGCCTTACCCATTCGGGCTCAATAAAAGTTGTGCGTGGAGCTCCGACCACGTCCTCTTCTGCAACCACACATCAGGGAACCTGTCCCTACGCAAGAAAAATCCAGTGTTGAACATATCCTTGGAGACTGGGACAATGACCATTGGCGTGGATAGAGCTTTCGACTGCTATGACAAGAATGGCCGTCCACTTAAAAGCACTTCCCGTAGCCCATGGGTCACATTGGGCGAAGACGGGCACTATACACTCTCAGACATCCGGAACAAGTTCACTGTCTTCGGTTGCGACACCTTGGCTCTTATCAGGGATGACCCCGAGACTTTCTGGAGAGGATGTTTCTCCTATTGCGGCCACGATGTCAACTCCGCGGCCGAGAGCACTTGCTCCGGCCCTGGGTGCTGTCAGACGTCGATCCCTGAGAGCCTTAGGAGCTTCAATATATCCATGAGCAGCGCAATGAATTACACTTCAGTTAACAACTTCAGCTCTTGTGGATCAGCGTTCTTAGTGGACCAGGACTCATTTAATGTCTCCGATAACAAACTTCCTGTCCCACATGATATGCACGTTAAAAAATACTCAAACGTTGTCCTGGATTGGGTAGTTGAACGGAATTTGACCTGCAAGGATGCGCAATCGAACCGATCGAAGTATGCCTGCGGCGCCAACAGCATCTGCGATGACTTCAAAAAGGGGAAGGGTTATCGTTGCTTCTGTAACGCCGGGTACACGGGGAATCCCTATGCCTCCCAACTGTCCCCAGGATGTCAAGGTATTGTTCTGCTTTCTTTGCGAGCCAAATTTTATATGATTGTGATTAGGCCAAATTTTCCGCAATCCAATTTCCTCACACCGGTTTTTCATGGAGTTGAGTTAGATGCTTCAATACAAATTAAGAAGCAAAAATCGCATGAATGTACATTTACGTTCACCATTGATTCTGCTTCATATAGACATTGATGAGTGCAAGCATCCACGACAATATCCATGTCATGGAAATTGCAAGAATAAGCAGGGGAGCTACACATGCAACTGCCCATTTGGCAAGAGTGGTGATGGCAAAATTGGTTGCCAGTCTCGTCTTGCCATAATCGCTACGGGTAATTCTATTCCCTCGTGATGGTCACTCAATAATCTATGTTATTCTCGCTGTAGACCAGGAGTCCACTTGCTATTGATCTCGCTTATGTTGATGTTTCGAAATTGTATCTGATTCTACTTTTTAACCGAGAAATCATTAGTCACCACTTAATGATTATTGGATAAAAAAAAAAGTAAGTCTTGACCGTTAATCGCATTGGCGGTAAATTTTTGTGTCTTACGAGATTTTGTACAGGAATTACAAAAACTTGTCAGGAGTTACGATCTATACAATCCGAGAATTTGTTTTAGGTACCGCAGAACTGGCCCTCATTTGAATTTTTTCTTTCTTTCTAAGTATTCACCTAGAGACCCACGCGGGCACACTCTATTTTTCTTTATTTTGGTCGTATATTCATTAGGCCACTATGAGAGTATCTGCCAATAATTCCTGAAGAAATGGACCATATAATAATAATAATAAATTTTTAATTTTTTTTGTGATTCATAACATGCCGTTAATCTCACAATAGATTAAGGATTGTCACTTAGTCATTTTTCAATTCACAGCACACACCACGCTTGTATTACTTTAAAAACACCCCAACCCCTTTTGGCTTGAAAGGCTAGAAGGTCCAACCTCTATCTAAAAATTGCAAGTTTACCCACATAACAATAAGTACATAAACAAACGTGATTTGAAGAACAAATCAACAAGGTCTGTGGGCGGTTCCGTGATTGCAGTGGCACTCATGGTGATTGTGGCATGGACGGGCATTTGATGGCCAATGGCTAATGTGGAGGTGGGCTACAAGGAACATGATTGGTGTGCACGCGCGTGGTTTTGCTAAAAAAGCACTCTCTCCCACTAGACTCGTTTGAAATAATTAATTAATAAAAAATTATTGTTACCAATAATAATTTGTCTAAATATATATTTTTTTGGTAAAGATAATTTGTCTAAATATATTCGTAAATGATAAAAATAGTTTTGTTCATTCATTTTTTTAAGCAATGCAAGTGATCATTTTTTGAAAAGTGTTTTCCAAATCATTTGCTTTTTGCGGAAAAAAATGGAGCCTAAATATTATTCAGACTTGTAGGTCATGTTTGAGTTTCGAAGTGGGTAAGAATTGTTCCCTTTAGGCATCCTCCTATGAATTAGAAAATTGTTCAATTTATTATCTACTGAAGCAGAGAAATAGAAAAATAAAGAAAGAAAGTAAAACGAGTAGAAAGAGACTAACAAATATTTTTTAGGGTAAACAGAAGGAAGCTGTGGGACACGTGGCAGATCTTAAGTGCGCTGCTTGTATAATTTGAGATTACGCTGGCAGAGAACAGTATGATAATTCATATTTTAATTGAGATTTTGCAGTGGATATATCAGTTTTTCTCGATGTATAGAAGTACATTTTACCATCTATCGTACATATTTATAGTTATTGAAGAAAACATATAGTTAAATGTCAAAATCTGAATAACAATAATAGCAAGCTTGGGGGAGCAGGGTTCGTAGAACAAAGAATGGGCACGAGGTACGGGCAATCCATATCCGGCGGGGCAAAAATCCCCACAAAAGATGCCCCGCAAGCCATTTGGCTAGAGAATAGGCGAGACGAAGTTGGGTTAGCATTAGCATTGCCCTACTAGACAAATCTGCCAATGTACACTTTGACTGCAAGCCCTGCGTTTGATAGTCGGAATAAAATTCACGATATGATAAAATTTATCATATCCTATGATTGGTGTCTGCTCAAATTGGATAAAATCGGATATAAAAGGAATTTAGGCCGAATGAAATTATCCCACGAAAGAAGTGAGATAAATGTAAATATGATTTTTAATATCCATAATATGAAAGTTATATTTATGGAATAACGAACTTCTTAAATTAACAAAATTAAAATTATATTCTAATATAAATAATATTAGAATTATAATATAAGAATTTCAAAATACAAATATAGTTTTTGAAATTTAATCTTATTTTATATATATTCAAATATAATTATATCTTATAATATAAATTCAATATAGAAATATAATTTATATTTATATTTATTACTTATATAGGTATTTTAGTATTTTAGGTATATTGGTACAGTTTACTATTTAATAAAATTATATTAGAGAATAATGGAAGGGAAAAAGAAATTAATAAAAAAGAGAGGAAATTTTTTTTTAAAGGAAATAAAAATAAAGTAAGCAAGAGTTTTGCTAGAGATTTTTACCATATCCATTTGAGAAAATTTAGGTTCATTTATACCGATATGTCGTTTATATCAAACAATATACATGATATGATGTGAATATATCCGATTTTATTACTACGATTACCAAACAAATTGATGGATAGGACATAGCAAAATTCATGAATTTTATATCATATCTTATCATATCCTTGTGTTAGAAATCTAGACAACTAGACATAGCCTTCATAAGGAAATCTATTTCTTTTGTTTGATTTGTAATATATCTTATCATATCATTGTGTTAGAAATCCAGACAACTAGAAATAGCCTTCATAAGGAAATTTATTTCTTTTGTTTGATTTGTAATATTTGTTCTGAAGATAATGAAATAATAATAATAAAACCCTAAGAACAATCATTTTTTCTATAAGTCTTGTCTTCATAGAAGATGAAAGCTTGGAAAGTCATTTATGTGAGCAATGTGGTACAATTGTTTTCCATATATTTCATCTTCACATTGTCCTACACTGACTTATTTGTGAAGGTTGGAGTTTGTTTGGCTCTATAAAACCAATCAATGAGACCATTTTTCTGTATAAAACCCACCCATCTGGTCATTCATTCTTATAAAAATAGTAAAAATAAGAAAAATGTTGTGGCCATCTAATAGGTGGGTTAGCCCTTTTTGAGAAAAACGATTACTCTAGGGGTGCCCGTGTGGCGGGCAAGTTTTTAAAGAATGTAAAGGAAACTTTGGATATTTTTATTTTCCCTTCATATCTCTATTGATGTATAGAATGAGTTTAAATAGATACACGGTTACATGATGAGAGTAAAATTGATTCCTTAAATCGAGGAAAGTATCATCAAATTGAGGAAAGAATTTTAAATTCAAAATTTTGAATTTTTGAGAAAGCAGAAGAGATCAAGTTGCTAGATTTAGAACGATATGTTATCAGTTTTTAGTTCAGGGGGTGGGGACACGAGGGACATGGTCCCGGTCCCTGCCCCATTCCCATTCCTATTTGAAACTAGTTTTTGAGAAATAACTAATTAGGAGATGAAAATGCCTATAGTTTCTTTCATATCTAGCTATGGAAGAAGTCTCCTTCAATCGTGCTTTTGATGGACGGTTTATACATTTCATAACACGAATCTACCTAAGTACACTTTTGAATAAAATCTATGTTCATAACCCCACTAATTCTGGTTAGAGTTTCCTCCGTGGTAGGGGTTTCCTTTAATAGGATGACGAAAACATGTAATCATGATAATTACAACGTACATAATTAATTACTTTTCATATCATTTGTAAATGCCAAGAGCTAATGCTTCCTCATTTACTTTTGTTTATCAAAAACTTTCTGTCATTATAATCAAGGAAAGACATTTGCAGGTGTAATAGAAGATGCTGGTAATATGTATTTCAATTTAGTTCAATTGATTAGATAAGGGTTTTCATAAGGATTGTTACATAATCATAGTATGTGTTGACAAATACAAATACATAGTTATAGTTTGAAAGATATCTTAATCATCCAAATAAATGGTGATGGATGTGGATTATGTAATAAAAGACTAAATGAGTAGTCCATTTGAAATTAATTTCTTTTATTAACAATGTGGACCATATAAGGATTAAATGCTTAAATTGTTAATCTAGTAACATATATTCTTTGACAGTGATTGCCCTGCCCATCTTCAGCATAACTGCTATTGCTTTAGTCTTTGACAATTGGAGGAGGAGAAGAAAACAGAAAAACTTCAAACGAAATGGAGGAGAGCTCTTGAAACACCACAGAGTTCAAATCTTTACTGAGGCAGAGCTGGCAAAAGCAACCAACAACTATGATGATAGCAATAAGCTCGGTGAAGGCGGTTTCGGTTCAGTCTATAGAGGGAGAATCGATGGGGACACCATGGTCGCGGTCAAGAAGCCTAAAGACGTGCACAAATCTATAATAAAGGGTGATTTCCAGCATGAACTTGAAACTGTGATGCAAATAAACCACAAAAATGTGGTGAAGCTCCATGGCATATGTTTGGAGACCAGAATACCATTGCTAGTTTATGAATACATTTCGAATGGTACCCTCTTTCAACACATCCATCAGAATGCTTCAACCATCTTAAGATCGTGGAAAAACCGGCTCAGAATAGCAGCCGAAGCTGCTCTTGCACTCGAGTATATGCATTCTTGCGCAGAACCCCCAATCATTCACGGTGACATCAAGTCGGCGAACATACTTTTGGATCATAATTACTCAGCAAAAGTGTCTGATTTTGGAACTTCAATACTAATATCACCAGAGCATAGTAATATTGTGGCCACTGAAATACAAGGCACATTGGGCTACATCGATCTAGAATATTTAACCACTGGCATGTTAACAATTAAGAGTGATGTGTACAGTTTTGGAGTTGTCCTCATGGAGTTGCTCACAAGAAAAAAGCCAACAAGTTTCATTACTAAGTCCGGTGAGTCGATCAATGTTATCCATTATTTCATCTCTTCCGTGAAGGATAAGACACTTTCCGATGTCATAAACTTCGAGGATGCTAGTCAAGAGGAAATGGAGAGAGTAGGAATGGTTGCTGAGCTTGCAGTGATGTGCTTGGACCAAAGCAGTGCGAAGAGGCCGGCAATGAGGGAAGTGGCTGAGCAACTCGCAAGGATTAACCACGAGCTCGACAGTTTGACAGTTGAAGAAAACATTGAGGAGACCAAATGCGAAGTGGATGAAGAAAACCTCCCCTCCTATTCGACACAATTACTGGCGTGACGAGCCAACATGGTACGTCTAGCTCTTTATTCTGATCAGGGAATGGATTCAGCAGGTTCCAACATCTAATCCTTATTACCATAGCAACATGTCTATTAACCGTCCATAAGGACTTCCAGGGTCGATCGTGCATTCAGAATATATATTATGTTTGGCATTTGCTTTGGACTTATAGTTGTGCAAGCATCGTGTAAGTGTCACAATCTATATAATATATGTACAGCCACGCACTGAAGTAGACTTGCAGACAATATCATAATCTCTCTTTCCCTTTTATCTTTTCTTCTTTGTCTTTTTTTCCTTACATATAATAATAGTTCAGAAGAAAAAATCTACTCGCTCTTTTTTATCTTATTTTTCCCTTGATATGATCCCAGTGCACTTTTGTGGCAAGTGAGAATCTCCCTTAATTCCAGTCTTTACTTTTCCCTCATTATATTGCACTTATCCAGACAAAGATAAAAACTGTCGGCCAAAGAGACACTAATAGGGCCAGAAACTTTTCCCTCATTCCTAGCGTTTCCTTTTCTTATAAATTTGATCTTAATTCGAAAAAAAATCCAAATTTAATTTATTTTCTCTTTATTTGTAGTTCATTTAATATGATTTCAGTTTGGATGTTAAATAGGGCGTGAGAGTGGGAAAGACAAACCGATTCATAACTCAAAAAATACCACATCTTCCAACCATGATATGATTACTCATAAATATGATAGAGGCATCCCAGGTGTCCTTCAGCTAGATGCTTTTTGCTACTAGTTCTCTTGTAGTTTACCTTCGAGTAATGAATCTTTGCTCTATTTCAATATCTTCTTTACATTCCTGGTATTATTTGGAAAGTGAAGTCGCAATAATGCCCTTGATGGATGATGGAGACACCTTCCCATACGCACACATATAGAATCTGAGTGATGGTCACTACCATCGCCTCGTCCAGCACCACACATGATGCTAGAATGGCAATTATCTGCAGCTTAATGCCATGATATCGATAGTTTCTTAATTGATGGATCTATACATATAAAGAAACATGTACCTAAAAGTATTTAATTGTCTGACCAACAAAAAAAAAGTACCCAATTGGGAAAAAAAATTTACAGACTTAAAAATTGGGCAAAAGTTTTGATTCAATAGTTGCACTATCTAGCCAAAGAATTATTAGAGGATAAGAACACGTACCGGGGACTTTGGTAGCTCTAATCATCTGTTGGCACATAAAAGAACATATATATGATGAAAATTATATTACCATAAGTGTTGCCATTGCTCCTAAAGTAAGCAACTGTTTTCCATATTAAGTCTTTGATGTCCAAATCACCATACCCAACGCACAATTACAAATGTATTTTTGGATTATAATCGCATTTAACCAAATAATGCCATATATTATTAGAAAATTCTTGAGATTATTGCAAGATTATTTTTTGATGATTTCAATACAATTTAATTTCACTGTATGGTTGTGTACACGTGGAGTTTGCACGGAGAGTACAATATTTGTCAATGAATGCCAGCATTACATGTGACATCCTCGATTTAGACCTTATCTCGGGTGCGAGGAATAGACTAAGCATCAATATGCCGATAACGAGAATGGACCGTGAGTCGATCCTAGGGAATGCTCATGAACCAACTAACTAATTGGGGGCAAGGCGACTCAGGATTGGGGTTACGTCAGACCAGAGTGTTCGACCATGAAAAGACCGCTTGACCATAAGGATTGATGTGAACGATCACATGCCGCCACAATTCGATCAATGAATGGGTACGAATCAATTTAGCTCGAGTATATATCGATCACGAGTTACTCTGCACGGTCACTATACTGTTCGCGAATGACTTTAAGCCGATTTTATGCAACCGTGAGCCAAGGTAAGTCAATTGATCCTATATGATTACGTGACAACTTAGGGTTATTCATGGATCAACTAGGCTCAAACATGGGTTGGTTCTAAACCAACCATGGGTCATGCATGGAACCCTAGACAGGCACCGAATTCGGTTTCGGTCTAGCTGCCCGAGCACCGCCGAAGCTGCCTAATTTGTGTAAGTTGTGTTAGGGCCATTTCTGATTAAGACTTAGCCACAAACCTCGGTCCGATTACGAGTGTTGATCATGGGTAGTTGCGAGATATTCCTGTCTAATTAAGATGACATTTAGCTAATCCTCATAATTATCTTTTGTCACCTTGAATTTGGATCAATTAAAAGTGAACAATTATTAGAAATCAAGGAAGCCCCCACATGCCTAAGATGGGAGAGAACTTGAGAATCAAGTTGTCTTGTGAAGTTTAAGTCTATCCTTGGATTTTGGAAGGTAGTCCATAAGTGTAATAGTTAAGTCATGTGCTTATTTAGGGATTTAGGCCATAATTGTCATGCCCCAACCCGCTACAGCCACGCGACGTCGCTCGACATACTTTCCCTTTTGGTCATTTACTTGCGATGTCCCAAGAGGCATTGCTAACCCAAATCGCAATAACGGTAAATTACACAAGTGAAAGCGTAAACAAATTTCTAACTAGGGGTGAGCATTAGTCTAGGGTCAACCTTGGACCGACCTTAGACCGGCCCAACCTTGTCGGTCTTGGTCCGGTTCTTAGAGAGATTGGGTTGGTCCATTGGGTCGGTACGGTCCTCGGTTGCCCTTTCAAGGAGTACCAAAAATGAAATAAAAAAGTATTGGTTGGTCCTAGGTTGACCTTGAAACCGGACCGAACACATTGGGTCAGTCTAGTCCTCAATTGTTTTTTTAAGGAGTACAAAAAATGAAATAAAAAATTATCAGTTGGTCCCAGGTTGACCCTAGAACCAGGCTGAACCCATTAGGTCAATCCGGTCCTCGGTCTCAAGCTTAATAGGGTCGGTCATCGGTCCTAAAAATTGAGGACTAACATTGTGCGGGTTGGTCCTAGGTTTAGGGGGTGGACCGGCCCAACCCAGACCATGCTCACCCCTAGTCAAGACAGCATTAGCTCTACCTCTTGTACACTTTTAAGAAAAAACATTTATTTTATTTCATTTGATTTACTTGTAATTATTTTTATAGGAATAATAATATTATTATTATTATTAAAATTGAAAGGACAATCGCTTCTCCCGACAAGCCTTGCCTTTAAAGAAGATGCAAATTATACTTTTTGTAAGCAATTACTGTGATTAGGGGTGAGCATGGTTCGGGTTGGGCCACTCCACCCCCTAACTCTAGGACCAACCCGCATAGTGCCGATCCTCAATTTTTGAGACCGAGGACCAACCCTATTGAGCTTGGGACTGAGGATTGGATCGACCCAATGGGTTCGGTCTAGTTCCAAGGTCAATCTGGGACCAACCGATAATTTTTTATTTCATTTTTTGTGCTCCTTAAAAAAGCGATTAAGGACCAACCAATAATTTTTTATTTTATTTTTTGTACTCCTTGGAAGGGCAATCGAGGACTGTACCAACCCAATGAGTTCGATGATGAGCGAGGTTAGCTAAAAAAGGAAAGCGGTAAGAGTCAAGTGGGGTGAACATCGAACATAATGAGTATCGAATGTCAAGCGGGGAGCAACAAGCCAAGCGAGCATCGAGCAGCGAGCAGCACGAATGACCCAAAGCGAGCGAGGCGAGTGTCGAGTGGTGAGCGAAGAAGTTATTTCTTTCGATTTTGGCAAATTGAAGACTAAGATGACAAATAAGACAGAAGAGAATGAATACTAGAGGAGGATGCCATAAGGAGTTGTTTATGCCTTTTTGGACGCCGTGAGGACTCCTCAAAAAAATATTTTCCTCCTTCGTAAATTATGATTATTGACACCTGTAAAAGACATTAAAAATCTAAATTATTAAAGAATAATGTAAAATTACTTGAACTCCTCACTAAATAGTTATTTAACGTTGTTAACATTATTTATTTTAAGGTTTTCTCTATATAAAAAAATTAGAAATAATATATATATATATATAGTCGGGGTTGGTCGGGTTGGATCGACCAGGAACTTTTAGGACCGAAGACTGACCCGCACAGTGCCGATCCAGAAATTCTAGGACTAAGGACTGACCTAGTCTTCCTAGAAACTGGACTAGGACTAGCAGGGTTGGGCCGATCCAGGGTCATCCAGGGGTTGACCCTAGACCGATGCTCACCCCTATTGTGTATTTCATCTTCACATTGTCCCACATCGACAAATTTGTGAAGGTGGGAGCTTGTTTTGATCTAGAAAACCAACCCATGAGGCAACGTGTTCCGTATGGAATTCATTCGAGGGACCAATTTTTCCTATAGAAATAGAAAAATAAGGAAAAGGGTAAATGTCAAAAAATTTTAAATTATCTTCTTCGTGACAAATTTTTCAATTTTTTTTCTGGTGTCATTAAAATTTTGAAATTTGTTCATGATAATATAAACATGTTAAATTGAAATTTGTTCATTTTGATATAAATATGTTAAATTTATGTAAATATATCCTAAATGGAATTGCAAGAGGGTATATAATTTTTCATGACAAAAAGAAAAAAGAAAAAAGAAAAAGGAATATAGGTGTGGTAACTATCTTGAGAAAAATGTTAAAGTGGCCAACCACTAAGTGGATTAGTTTTTTTTCTGACAGAAATTAATTCTATGGCGATGCCCCCCACACAGGACACAGAGTTGTGGCAATTTTCCATTTCAAAGTGGTTGAAATTAGTTTTAGAGAAATAATTAATAGGTATATAACTATGGTTATATTTTCTTTTATCTCTAGATAGAGTCTGTATCCTTCAATCAAGTTTTTAATTGGCAGGTTATATATTATATATATTATACACGTTTAAATTTTAACTAAATATAAATTTGGGCGATATTTATGTTCCTGCATTAGTGGAGGGAGGTGAATGCTTCCTGGTTCTTTTTTGTTTTCTTACAAACCTTCGTCATAATCAAGGAAAGATATTGGGTAATGCATGTCAAATTTTAAATAAGGACTTTCATAAGGATTGTTACATGAGACATAACATTTATAATCCTTGTTATATTTTGAAAGGTATCCAAATCAATGGTAATAGATATGGATTATGTAAAAAAGAATTAAATGGGTTGTGCATTTGAAATTAAATTCTTTTAAGAATTATGTGGACCGTATAAGGATTACATGCTTAAATCATTAATCTAGTTACATGTATTCTTTGGCAGCAATTAGTCTGGCCTTCTCCTTCTTAATTGTCAGTGCTTTAGCCCTTCACACGTGGAGGAGGAGAAGCAAAGAGAAAAACTTCACACGAAATGGAGGAGTGCTCTTGAAACACCACGGAGTTTTGAATCTTTACAGAGGTAGAGCTAGCAAAAGCAACTGATAACTATGATGCTAGCAATAAGTTGGGCGAGGGCGGTTTTGGTTCCGTCTATAGGGGGAGAATAGCAAGGAACACCGTGTTTGCGGTCAAAAAGCCTAAAGACATGCACAAGTCTCTAATAAAGGGGGATTTCCAGCATGAACTTGAAATTGCGATGCAAATAAACCACAAAAATGTGGTGAAGCTCCATGGCATATGTTTGGAGACTAGGATACTATTGCTAGTTTATGAATACATTTCGAACGGTGCTATCTTCCAACACATCCATTAGAATGCATCAACCATTTTGAAATCATGAAAAAACCGGCTCAAAATGCCCAAAGCAGCTCTTGCACTCAATTATATGCATTCCTTCAATCATTCATGGTGATCAAGTCAGTGAACATACTTCTGGATCAAAATTACTCGGTAAATGTATTTGATTTTGGAACTTCAGTACCTATAGCACTAGAGCGTATTCATGTCTTAGCCAATGAAATACAAGGCACGCTGGTCAACATTGATCCAAAATATTTAACCACTGGTATGATAACAATTAAGAGTGATGTATATAACTTTGGAGTTGTTCGTAGGAAAGAAGCCAACAAGTTTGATTACTAAGTCCCGAGAGTCTATCAATATCATTTATTATTTCATCTCTTCCGTGAAGGATAAGACGCTCCCCGATGTCATAAACTCCAAGGATGCTAGTGAAGATGCAATGGAGAGAATAGAAATGGTTGCTGTGATTGCAGTGAAGTGCTTGGCTCAAAGTGGTGTGGGAGGCCGGCAATGAGGGAAGTGGCCGAGCAACTCACTAGGATTAATTGCGAGCTCAACAGCTCGATAGTCGAAGGAAACAATGAAGAGACCGAAGGCGAGGTGCTTGAAGAAAACCCCTACTACTCCCATGTGACTTCAATTACTTCCGAGATGAGCCAACATGGGACGACGGGCTCTCTTTTCTGATTTGCGAATGGATTCAGTAGCTTCCAACATTTGATACCTTATTACTATAGTAACATGTCTATTAATTGTCCATAAGGACTCCAAGAGTTGATTGTGTATTCTGAATATATGTAATGTTTGCCATTTGCTTTGGACTAATAGTTGTGCAAGCACTTGTGCAAGTTTGGGAGTGACAATCTAATATCATATATGTATAGCTGTGCACTGAGGTAGACTTATAGAAGCTGACATATGGCCACTTTTACATTATCATAATCTCTCTTTCCCACTATCTTTTCTTCGTTGTCTTTTTTCTTACTTCCACATAATAATAGGTCAAAAAAATAATCCACTCGCTCCTTTTTATCTTTCTTTTTTTCTTATTATAATTCTAGTTCACTTTTATAGCAAGAAAAATCTCCATTCACTTTCAGCCTTTACTTTTCCCTAATTATATTGCAATCAATCTTAATATAATTTTCATTTCCGTGAAAAGATAATAAAATTGTTGGCCAAAAGGATCATAATAGGCCAGAAAAAGTGTCTATTTCCACTCTTTCTTCATTTTTGGCAATATGATCTTAATTTGATATGATGGTAAAACAAAAATAAAATCTCAATTTGCTTTACTGTCTCTTTATTTTTTAGTTCATTTAATTAGTTTAGATGTTAAATTGAAGTGAAAGTGGGAAAGACGAAACTCAGAAAATACCACATCTTCCGACCTGATTACTTATAAATAAGATAAAGGGATGAAAAACACCATATTAGTTAATTCATCAAGAAGAAAATGTTCTTATCCAAACCTATATGAAGGGATCACAAGATCAATAAAGAAGTTGGAATTTACTTGATAATAACTTTATATCGGAACAAATTTGTTTTATTTTTAGGATGAAAGAACTTAATTGTTTTGTAAGTTTGTTACTAATAAATTGCAATGAAATACACTGGCCAGCAAGGAATATATAACCTATATTGGCGATAGATTTTTTTTTTTTTTTTTTTTTTTGGTTCTAAAAGGGCGATAGAAATAATTAGTACTTTTCTGTGCTATCTATTAGAACTTTACAAATTAATGGCTCAAACTAAATTAATATTTTATTCATTGACCGGGTTCCTATATAATACCTCAAACGACAGTGCAAAGAAGCAGCCTCAAACTATATTTTAGTTGACTTGCAGGCATAACCCAAAAAAAGGGAAAAAAAAAAGATTCTCTTAGCAAAATATTGAAAACAAAAGTATTTCTTGTAGTTTACCTTTGAATAATGCATCTTTGCTGTATTTTTAAGGCTTCCTTACATACCAATTCACCACAATGCCTCGCATTATATTGAAATTGAAGTCAAAATAATGCTTCTCTGCATCGCAACTATTGCAGTTCGACTTATTGTGATAACCTAGTCTTTTCGCAATTCAAAAAGAATGCATCCAGTGCAATGAGCTACCCCAATGGGACTTATCCCTCCAAGGAACCCACGAACACAAGCTGGTCTAACATCTTAACCGAAAACTGAGATATTTGCACAGGGTGCAGTCGAAGCATAACCCACGACTGTCTTCTGGAATTCCATGAACTTTATTTTGGAGACCGAGTGCACGTACATGATGTTCATTCCATCCCTTAAATCAGATGGGTCTCGTGTGACCAGATTGTTGGATGTGCCGACCGTATCACGATTCCACATCAGGAGAATTCAACACCAAAATGTGGCAGTTGAGTTCAAGCCTTGATGGTAGTTTGGATTAGGGGTTGGATCAACTAACAAAACCGCATCGGCTATATAGGCTAACTCCCAATGAGAGTGGGCCTAGAAACAAGACATGGGCTGGCCCAGCAAAGCCCAGTAAGCGGGTCGGTATTGGGCTCTTCTTCATGGCCCTGATAGAACGCGAGCTCGTGCTGTCCCCGATGCAAAGAAAACGCACATGCCGATTTCTCCTGCAACGACGAAAGGTTGGTTTCACAACCTGCGCAGGCAACCTGGGTGGCTGCGGCCACAGATGCGGACGCGGCGGGACATTTGGGGTTGGAGATCCCGCAGCTGAGCTGTGCCAAACGTGTTGCATTTAAGGGCTTCAATCCCACCCATTTCTTCTCCTTCTTTCTCTCTTTCTCTCTCTCTTTAAAATAATAATAAATAAATATTTCCCTTCATCTTTTGAGCCCTGACTGCTCCGATTTTCACTGCACATATGGCAAACTCCTCACATTTTGCTCCTTCCTAGGATTCAAAATTTTTTTAGCTTTTCATATTGTTTAAGACTTTCCATAGCCACATCTAATATCATATGTGGCGCTCCAATAGCAATTAACTATAACTCAGTGCCATATTGGCAGCATTTTTGTAAATTTTTTAGATAGATGGACCGATACAAATATTTAAAAAAAAAAACATTTACTTGAAGGATCCAATAAAAAAAATCACAGGCTTGATTGGCCGTTGTGTAAAAGTTCGATCCCATAGTTACAATATCATGCCAAAGATTATGAGGAGAAAACACATGTTGGAGACCTGGTAGCTACATCCATCTGCTGGCACAAAAATAACAAAAAGAATGTCAATTAAAGGCCAATTTCCATGGAAGTCGAGCATATTCTACGAAGATAATTACCATTATCATATTTGTTCCGAATTATAGCTCTTACAACATATCATTTGCTTTTTTTTTAATTGCCCATACCTAGCAAAAAATTCGAAGTCAACTGCTTTTTATATTTACTTGGAACTGCGATTACAAATGTATTATGGGATGCCAATCTTATTTAAATAAATACTACAATTCATTATTAAAATTCTAAAAATTAGTGCAAGTTTTTCTTTTTATGATTTTAATACATCTTTACATGACAATAAATATGATAATGGGTATATGTCAAGTCTACGCAAAGAGTCCTGATATTTTCTAATGTTCATAGAAGAGGGCTACGTTATTGTAAGGCACCCGAAGGTCACTATATTTGTAATTCGAGAGGTAAAAAGTGACTTCTTTTAGAAGCAAATAATTCTACAGATATAATCATTAATTCAACATTTTCAACATTCGAATATTCTAATAACTTAAAATCTATAAAATCAGCATAATTAAATTAACAAACGATGTTACGTGACAAGAAATCGTTGGAATAAAAACAGCAAGAAGATCCACGATGTTGCGAAAATCATGTACTTGATCATCTTGCTATGAGGCCGAGAGATCATCAATAAAATCCCGTAGATCATTGTGGGGACCAAGAATATTTAGCGGTGGACCACTGGGGATACGAGGATTTCGTACCCAAATCCAAAATGGCGCAAGATTTTGTTTTAACGCCGGAGGGCAAGATTTTGGACTGTCGTCTTTAACTCAACAATGTAAACAAGTCTCTTTTTTATAAAAGAAAAGGAGCACAGAGTATGCAGAAAAGTCCCAACAACTCTCTTGTATGGATGCACTGCTTTCTCACTTGGCTGTCAAGAGAATTGACTGGCCCGTCCTTGCAGTTTATTGATAACGTGAAATCTGTTTTAAAGCCCACCATCCAATCCCCCCTCCCCCGCGAAAAAAAAAAAAAGAAAAGCATTTTCTTTTTAGGGTTAATAAAAACTACAAAGCGATACATTTGCAGACAAATTTACCTCAAACTATTTTTTTTTTCGACCATAAAAACCCTACAGATGACACTTGACAAATTTACTCAACCGACCATAAAAACCATAAACCCAGACATTTGACAAATTTAACCCAAACTAATTTATTCGAGAATTTTGACAATTATACCTTTTAAATTTGATTAATACCATAAAAATCAAAAAAATTGTAAACTGTGACAAACAAAGTGTAAAATCTCAAATTGGTATACAGCTTAACTGTCACGTGTCATTTAATTTAATTAAAATTTAACAAAAACTAACAGAGGGTAAATTTGTCACAAGTGTATCCTTGGGGTAAATTTGTCAAAGATATACCAGTTTAGGATTTTTGGTGGTCAAAAAAATAAAAAATTTGTCAAACTGATTGAGATTTTTCAGGGTATTAACCCTTCTTTTTATTGTTGCCATATTATATACATTTTGACAAGGGGTGGGATTATGTTTTTCCCCCCAACCGAGATCCTTTTTAAGTTGATATTCATTGCGATATGGCGCTATTATTTCCACACAAAGTAACAAATCAAGTATATGAATCTCACAGGAAATTTATATGATCTAACAAATCGTATCCACTAGGTCTTAATTTATCAAGTGCATATAATAATTGTCTCATTGCTATTACGTTCAAGCGATTCTACTCTGAGAAGTAAAGTAACATTTTTTTAATTCTATGGCATGTTAACCACTAGGGTTTGCCCTAGTGGCCACCTTTCCAACATGAAAGGAAAAAGTGGGGATCCCCCACCTTCTCAGGAGGTTGGGGTGAGAACGAAATCTGACAGTGCGAGTTAGAATAAGAGTAAAGTAGAACCAACAAAAAAAAAATATTATATGACATGTTGTCAATATTTCATTTTGAAAAAAAGAAAAAGAAAAGACACCACCTCATGTGGCGGCGGCGTTGGTTCAGGCTTTGTCCTCCTCACGATGGGGACAAGTTCGAATCCCAGCATCGTCATTTGTGGACTTACCCATGGCCTTAGGGTGGTGATTTCCTTGGCGCTATCTCAGGGCTTATCCGTCGGCTGCAGGCTGTACGGAGTTCCCTAGATCACCCAAAAAAAAAAAGACTGTATACCGCTCATTAAGCAAAAGTATGGCCCATCTATTATCGTGCATAATGAATTTTGATGACCTCATATAGAAGAAAATTGGTGGACGGGTCAAATTTTGCTCGAAACACGTGCGGTGTGTTAGGACTAGAATTAGCTTCTAGAGGGGGGTGAATAGGTGACTAAAACAATTTTAACAATATAATTCGAATAAGATATTAATGCATTAAAAACAACAATCGCTGCAAATGAAAGTAATGAAAGATAAAAGGATTAGGAATAGAGAATCAAGACTCAATATTTATAGTGGTTCGGCTTAGACCAAGCCTATGTCCACTCTCCCGCACGACAACCCTTCCTACGGATTTCACTAAGAATCAAAAAGAGTGTTTACAATCTCACGCTCTTGAGTCCACAAAAGCCAGTAGAAACTCTACTACACTTCCTCAAAGTCTCACCACACTATGATCTCTCTTTTGATTACATGTATTGTTCGAAGAATAAGATCACAAAATAACAAAGGAGATTCAGACTTTGAAATTTTTCTCTCTACAACCCTTCAACAGCTTGAGCATCTCTCTTATATACTTTTTCATGCTTTCATTACTATGGCACCTTCCAGCAAGTTCTTCCAATCAACCCGTTGGACAAGTAATCAATTTAGAGATCTCGAGCTCTTTTAAGGTAAGTGTAGATATTTCATCAATCCTGCTCGCCCATACAATCAGGATCTTGGTTTCCATAAGTAGAACTTTCCTTAATATAAGTTGCGAATCTTAAAGAATCTATATCAATTCGGATACGAATATAAAATCTTGTGGTGTTGAATTCAGTCGAAAGATATTCCCTAGCCGTTGAAGTAAAAACCATGATAGCATTAGAACAAAAGTTTTTATCTTGTCGGTCTGGAAACTATCCATGAGAGTAGACTTTGAAACTTGAGTCTTGTTATCGTCAGACTTTGATCTTCAGACTTTGCCAGTAGAGTCTGCAAGTCTTCAGACTAGACTGAGGAAAATGTTTTGTCAACTTCAAAATATCTGAAGAGAAATTTATCCAACACAGTGTTGTCATTTTCTCCATTTAGTGTGGCGTTTCCTTGCCTTCGGATTCGCATGCAGCGAGAACGCGAAACGCTTTGGGGGAACCGCTGCCGTACTCCTACTGCTCCTTCGTGGCTATAGACAATGGACGGAGCGACGACCAGGTCGCGTGACACGCATTTCGTGGCTGTGAATCTCCCTTCCGACGTCCTCAATTCACGTAAGACGCATTTCGCCCTTGAGAAAGATCACAGCGAACCCCACAGCGTCTTGTCTCTTCTGGATGCTTTTTTATCTGGCGTGTTGTCTTGCTCTCGGAAAGACTTTGAGACGACTTGAAGTATTCATGCACCAACTCTGTTGGTCACAGGCATTGGGCCCAGTGGGTTTAGTGCGGATCCAAGTCGCACTCGCATGAACCGGGTGCACAAGATCCCAATGAATTTCAACCGTTAGATGATGTCGGTCTTATATGTGGCCCATATAAATTAACGCTGGACATTGACTAGGCTCATTTACGTATGAAGCATGTTGTTGAATTTTTTTTTTCCTTGGGTCCCAAGCCGGGCCAACTGGGTCCGAAGCCAGCACAAAAAGGTGAAGGTCTGACAGATATTGATCGAAGGAGCTTTTCTACATTTAATTTATGTCATGCAACACATGATTACTTTAGTTTGGTCAAGAGAGAGAGGCGTAGTGGATTTTGCAGCTAATATAAAAAATGACTGTTCGAAAAGACTCTATGATCAAAACCATTTTGGTGGTAACTCTCAGTCATATTTTTGTTTTACAATTTCGAAATATCGGTGACTGATTAAACATTTAATTCGTACACAATAAAAACAATCACAACACCGCACATTCAGAATAAATCTTGTCAGACATGCCATGAAGGACCTTTATTAGATACATGTAAACAAGTGAATTTCACCAACAAAAAAAAAAAAAAAATGTGAATTGTGTGTGACATTTGTTTGAGTCAAACAAATCGAATACTTTTTTCTGTAAAAAAAAAAAAAAAAAAAACTAATAAGACTTTTGGGTTGTAATAGCAAGACAATTACCTTTTAAAATAAGATGATCGCTATTCTATTTACCGCCTCTGTAGGGTCTTCCCCTATAATCAATCTTAACTACTACATAGAGTACCACTAATAGTTAAGAGATTTAGATTGCACCTTCATGCACTACAATTAGTTTTCTATATTAAGAAGGTGAAACTTGTTATGTAACCCAAAAGTACTATTAGATTTTTAATATTGATTTCTATTGTTATTTTTGCTATTAATATTTAAGAATCAAATCCTTTTCCATAACGAGGTGGAATTGATTTTTCAAAACTCAAACACAAGGTTGACCAAAAATTCGTATCACTTGGACATTTTTATTGACTTGTTACATTAAATTAGTAAAGCAACCGATCCATGATATTAAAAAGAAAATTCTAGGAAAGGGAAGAGTATTCCATCTTACAAGCAATCCTAATTATATTAATCACTTAACACTGAGATATTACATACAAAAGGACATAACTCTTAGGTTCATTGCCTCGTCACCTTTAAATAGAGGCAATTTTCTAATTAAAAGATTGTGGTACATAAATAATCTCTTGACTAGTCCATCAACCCAACACAATCGCAACAATTGATCATGCAGGCCTCATCAACAGCTATGATGAATCTAGTCTAGTGGTCTTAGGTGTATTAAAAAATTTTGCTAGTAAAAAATATGTTTCTAAAGTAGTTTTGGTAGAGAAGAAAGTTATCCCGAGATTGAAATAACATTTAATGTTCCTGTAAAATAGGTGGTTAAAGGGAGGGAGATTCTATGACCCAAAAAAAGGGGAGAGAGATCCTATTTTGGATTCTATAATACAATAATAATTATAAAGTTATGATTTACGTTGTCTTATGACTAGGCTATTAATCTTTCCATTAATTAATAATGTATTTAACTATACTTTAATAACCATCAACCAAGTCCCCTTTTTTCATATTTTTATATCCTGATGCTTGGACACCCCAAACCCCAAGTTCTCACCCAACCTTTTCTTCCTGAGTGAGCAGGAATACGGAAAACAACGGAGAGTCTCACCCTCGGGGTTTCTCCTCCCTATTTCTTCCTTAAGCCTTAAGCCTTAAGCCTTTTAAAGACATACTTAGGTTTAAGGCTATTAATCTACCTATTAATTAATGATGTATTTAACTATACTTTTATAACAATCAACCATGTCCATTTTTCATATTTTCCCTTTTGGAACTACTACTACAAATGAACTTTTGGATGTTTACCTCATATAATCAAACACTACTGCATATCATCAAAAAAAAAAAAAAATTGAGATTATTGCACGATTATGGTTTTGACGATTTTAATACATCTTTGTATGACCCTAACTATGATTATAGATACATGTCATATCTACTCAGAGAGCATCCAATAATTCTTAATATACAAAGAAGGGGACTTTTTTTTTTCAAACAATAGAACGTCATTATCTCTATTATTCATAATGTGAAAGTAACATCTTTTAGAAATTAATGGTCCCCGGAGTTAAGACAGAAAAGATAATTCTATGTAAAGATAATCAGGATTATTTTCTTCGGAATCCCACCATCTCTTTTCTTTACTTTTGCTCTCGCATTTTGTGTTGTGCTTTGAAAGACTTTGAGACGACTTGTAAGTCACTGTCACCATCATCAAGTCTTCCTGGACGAGACATCATGTGGACGCCTTGCCACGCGGTGGGCCTGGAGGTTTTAGTCAGCATCCCGGCTACACTTGCATGAACTAGATGCACAAAGTCCCAATGATTTCAGTTGCTAGACTACGACGGTCTCATGTGGAGCCCACATAAATCAACGTTGGAGATCCACTGAACTCATCTTTATGCTGAGCATGTTGTTATTGTTTTGTTGCGGGGTTAGGCGAACTGGAAAGGCAAAGGTCGCCTCAAACGGTGTATAGTGGTGATGATGCACAGCATGTATTAATTCACTTATATTTGCGGTGAAGTGCATGACAAGTATAAACTTGTCTAAGTATACTCCTATAAATGGTATTAAACTAATAGGTAATACTGACGTGTTATGGAATATTAGGTCATATGCTTGCTTATGAGTGGATGAACTTGCATTATGATAAATAGTTTTATTAGAATATCATGTTAGTAAAGAAGAAGAACTCGTCCATGCATAATTATTGTCTTGAACTCATGTTATCGAATTGGTGCCAGGTTAAGTACTAAGACAATCTCCTACCTTACATCTAGGGATTTCGTTTACCGAGCTTCGGCTCACTCCCTATTTTTCAGTGTGTAGGATGGTCCCTTTGGAATATAATAAAGGAAGGGATGAGGTGATGCCTAAGACCATCAAGTGGCTCACTTGTTTGTGGATTAATAGAGGAATAGTAGTATTAGTGGGCCCATAACCTATAGGTCTGAGGACTATATGTTCTTATAATAAGTACTAGTGTTTGTATAAAGAAAAAGCATATATATTAAATTAGCGTGACTTTCTCGTATGCTATGAAAAGGACACGTATAGTGTGTGACGTATCTAGAGCGTCACATAATCACCTAAGAAAATCTATAATTTCTTCTTCAGTGTACATCGAAATATATAAAAATTCTCCAATTCCGTTTTCAACATAATTCTTTAACTATTCTTTTTTAACGGAATCCCACTCTGTATTTTCCTTACTTTTATTCTCGTATTTTGTCTTGTTCTTTAGAAGACTTCAAGACTTGTAAATCTTCGTGCACCGTCGAGTCTTCCCGTGATGTCATGCGGGCACGTAGCCCGGAGGCTGGAGGCTGGAGGCTGGAGTGCAGATCCAGGCCAATTGCATGAACCGGAGCACAAAATCCCGATGAATTCCAGCTGTTCAAGACTTGGAGATCTACTAGGCTCATCTACATGTGGAGCATATTATTAATGTTCAGGGGCAGGGTCGGGCCAACTGGATCCTCAAAAGCTAGTGAAAGGAGGGGCAAAGGATAATATAAAATATGACAGCCCGAAAGTGGGCTCCATGATCAGAAAATTTGTTGATTACTTTTGTCTTAGTCAAGTCATTTTGCGTTAAAACCTTGAATTATTGACTGAATGATTGAATGTTTAATTTGGAGACGTCATCCTTACGACACATATTAAGCAATCAGATAGAAAAATATATACCAATAACTTTTGACACTGATTTCTTTTTTAGTAGGTGTATTTAATATTTATAAATCATACCCTTTTCCATAGAGTGTATACTTCACCATTACTCTTAAGAACTCATTAACAAGATTTCATGTGTTTATATGGTGCCACATTAAGATGGTCAATAACAACTAGATGCCACTTCAACAATTTCCAACATCAAATAAATGGAAGGGCTCCATTAGAATTTAGCACACGAATGTTTAAAATTTCATGTATAAAATTGAAAAATTAAGAATTAAATTGATATTCATACGATAAATTTACAACTGTTTTGATAATATATCCTGATTGCCAAATTCATATATATATATAAATATAAATATATATATATATATGTTTTTTTTGTTTAACCAAATTCATGAATTGAAATATGCAGTGGGAGGTCTCCATCATTCCGTGAAAATAATGGAGGTTGTCATGCTTGCGTCTCACGATTGAGAACATGAAAGTACCGTTGCCGTCTCCATCACGTCATTTTCCAAGGAAATCGGGAGACCTGTTTGTCCGGTCTCCCGAGGAAATTGGTAATCTTGCTTAATGGGATATTTCTTGATGGAAAATCCCACTAAGTTCTATTCATATGATCAAAAGATAAATTTGATTTTTTGGTAAATTTGTGATCTCGCCACAAAAAACAAACCATACAAATTTTTCTTTGCTATTTTCCTTCTGCACGAGTTTAGAAATGTAAGGCCATCTTAAACATTACTCTTGTAAACTATTTTAATCTTTTCGTTACTCTAGGGCCACCTTAGCATCGCCTTGAGTTTGGTCAACCTTTCAAGTCGCTTGGCCAATTTCCTATGGTGGAATCTATGACCAATATGTGACTGTCATTTTAAAATGTAATAGCCATCATGCTAGTGGTAGGGATGAGCATGATTTTAAGGTAAAATCTAGAACTTGGGAACTGGGTTAATGAGAACATATAGATTTTAGGTTCCAAAATATGCAGAGTAGATTCTAGGTTCCAAAAAATAAGGAATTTGTTTCAATGGATAAGTTGAAACCTAGAATCTGAATTTGAAACAGAGTTTAATGTTTGTTTGTTTGTTTTTTTTTTTTATATGCTTTCACACAAGCTTATGATATTCCATACCATTCAATGATGAGTGTATAATTTGAAAACACTAGTTTGAGCTTTCATTTTATGAACTGAGATTTTTACTTTATTAATGTTCATTTTTTTGTGTCTTTATAATGTAACAACCAGTGGTAGTCATTAAAAGTTTTAATTCACTGCAATTGTTCAATTAATAATATAGGTAGAACATAAGTAGACCCTATAGTAGGTTCCAGGTTTTAAGGTATACATGGTAGGTTTTAGGTTAAATAAAATGATGAACATGTTCTAATGGATAGGTTATAGATTCCATGTAGAATCTGTATCGAACTTAAAACCGCTCATCTCTAACTAGTGGTGCTCTAAACTTTTATAATAGATGATATAGTAATTTCTTTTTGGCATCTAACAAGCTAGACATTCAAAGAGTAGATCTCACTTATTTAAGCGCTCAATTGAAACTTGTCATATCACTTATTAGTAAAAAAGTTATAGTATGAGTTCTTTATGGATTTAGAATTTCTCGGGAAAATTAATCAAAAAATCTTAAATTCGTCGTACTTGTGACAATTCAATTATAAACTTTTTAATTTGGCCAAATTTAGTCTTAAGCATTTTGACAATTTACTAATATAGTTCATCCAGTCAATTGTAGCCGAAAACCACTAATTGGACACCAACCGTCTTACATGGCACCGCTAGAGTTGACGTAGATAATTTTTGCAATTTTTTTTTTTTAAATTGAGTTTTGTTATTTTTTTTTCTTTATTATGTTTGGCCAAGGCTGGTAAGGACCCTAGCAACCCTCATCGACCACTAGGCAAGGTCGTGCAAGCCCTAGGCGGCCATGCCGACCCTCATCTGTGCAGGCAACCCTCACCAAGCCCTCCACTTCCTTGGCCTATGGCTAGTCTCCAACCATCAGCAAAAACAAGGGAAAGAAATTGAAAAAGAACAAAAAATTAGAAAACTTTTAAAAATTTGTCTGCAGGGTGGAAGACTACCACAAGCCACATAAGATAGATCTTGATTGACGCCACCATGCCAGAATGATTACATTGACAAATTATTGAAAGATTTATGACATAATTGGTATGAACGCAATAAATTTAGGATATTTTTGATAATTTTTCCAAATTTCTCATTACTGTGTGCGCTTGTTTCTTCTTAGATACAGGATGGAGCAAAGTTTGCCAAGCAGCCTCAACATCACCATCATGCATTCATTGTCATATAACGTGACTATCCCTTTCTCTAGGACAAGGATTAAGGGCGCATTACCCTTTATGTGCAAAACCCTGTCACGCATTTGTTCTTATATGCAATCGGGTCCCTCCAATTTTTCTATTGACACAATTTTCCCTTCTGCCCTTCATTGTTGTACTTAATTTCACCAATTCGTCGATGTATATATAATGGGTTGGTGAGAACGGCTTCCGCTCTATAAACACGGACAGAAGCACAACAAAAATACGCGAGAGAGAGTTTGAGAGAGGCTTTTTTTTTTTCGAAATGAAGGGAGTGCATTGGCTTCTAGTGGTGGCTGTGGCCTGGTGGTTGCGACAAGGCAGCGCTCCCCCCGTGCCCGGAATGTGCGAACACTGGTGTGGGGAGGTGTACTTACCTTTTCCGTTCGGGCTCGATACCAATTGTGCGATGTCCCCAGATTTTTTGCTTACGTGCACCAACATCGGAGGGAGCGGTATTCAACTACAGTGGGGGAATCTTACGATACACAAAATCTCGGTCGGGGACTCGACCATGCTCGCCAGTCTCGCCGAAGCATACGAGTGCTATGATCAGAATGGCACTCTAGCAAAAAATAGCAGTCCTCTGGCTATCGATCTTTCTGCAAATCCTCGGTACAGATTCTCAAAAACCCAGAACAAGCTCGTCGTCGTCGACTGCAACGCCTTTGGGTCCGTGGCCAATGAAGAAGGGACGGTCATGAGCGGTTGCGTCTCCTACTGCAGTGGCAATGGCGACTTTGCCAACGAGACCACTTGCTCCGGTCAAGGTTGCTGTCAAGCATCCATCCCAACGGGGCTCACGACGCTCAACATTAGAATCTCCTCCTTCGGCCAAAACGTGCCGAAGTCGCAACGCGGCCGCTGTGCACGGGCCTTCATGGTGGACAACAGGCCATTCAATATCTCAAACTTGACTCTCCGGATGTTCCAGGATGTGGGTAACAACTCGGGCCTTGTTCTGGACTGGATGGTCAAATCGGACGTGAGCTGCGTTATGGCCAAGCGGAACAGGTCGAGCTATGCCTGTCATGACAACACGGATTGTGAAGACTTTGGGGATGGATCGGGGTATCGTTGCGTTTGCAAGCATGGGTACTATGGGAATCCTTATAGTCCCTTCAGAGGGTGTAAAGGTAATTCAATGTACTCGACTCCTCATTCATTATCTCACTCGAATGAATTGTGTGGGTAATTAATTAATCAACATGCAAGAGACTGATGGAGAAGTATTGTATCTACCTACTAATTCCATCTAGTTTTACCCCATTTAATTAGCCGCCGTTCGATTTGCGCTGCAACCTCTTCCTCCACTCTCCGTCTTGCGACTCACGCCATTACCGCTGCCATCGTCATCTGCCCACCACTTTAGGCGAGCCAGCCGTTGGACCACCACAGCCGCCTCTCTCTCTCTCTCTCTCTCTCTCTCTCTCTCTCTCTCTCTCTATCTATCTACGCTGATACACAATTTTCCCTCTCCTCCACCGGCAACGGGCACATCCACTTTAGAGATGACATTAAGTGCCACCGCCACTACAAGCAACAAAGATGACCTCTCTCTCTCTCTTCCTTCCTTCATGAGTCTGGCCGGTACCTCATATTGGCAGTCACAAGTCCCTAGTACCACCACTGTCAGCAACAAAGATGACGACTGTCTCTCTGTCTCTCCCTTCATGAGTCTGGCTTGTACCTCATCTCGGCATTGACAAGTCCCCAGTACCACCATTGCAAGCAACAAAGATGACGAGTCTCTCTCTCTCTCTTCCTTCCTTTATGAGTCTGGCTTGTACCTCATCTTGCAGTGACAAGTCCCCGGTACCATCTTCTCTGCAATGAAGGAGATGAGATTTGCTTGATTAGTCTCTTCCATTAACAGAGGAGACTAGTGAGGATACGACAAGGCCGTGGCTCGATAGTGGTGGGGATGGTGATGCCATGGTCACGATGGTTGTAGTTAGTGACAATGGGAAAAGAGAGAAAAGTGTGTTTTCTCATTGGTATAACTTTAATAGGAGGTCTATATAAATTTGAGGAATTTTGCTTGGACCCAGGTCTATGTCTAGCTTTGTTCATGTGAGTCACATGATCAATAATTATGATAGATTCGATTGAGTAAATCCAGATATAGAGAAAATATATCTCTTGAAGTTCCAACTTTTTGCCTACTAGAATAAGTGAAAGGCAGTTGCCACCACCTGTTAACATCATGGTCAAAATCATCTGTAGCAATTCTATCCTCGTGTTGCAAGGTCAAGATCAATGTCCCCCTTCCCCTTAGGACCTATATATATATATTCATTGAACATGGCATGGATACTAAAATGCATCTAAATGGACAAATCTATCGACCCCATCATATTTAGTGATATATATGCATATTAGTACATCCATTTCGCTCATAGAATAGTGACTTATATTAATAAATGCATGTACACATGTCAAGATCAATGTCCTCCTTCCTAGGCCAAGTCGTTGTCCCCAATGACCATATCTATTATGGCAACAATGAAACCTCACCTCCCTCTTGCAACATAGGGTTTCATGCATCATCGCAAAAGTTCAAGGCGGCGTCAATCTCCGTTGATGGCAACAAACAATGCCATTGTTGAGCTTAAATTCGACCAGGAGAGAGATAGAGAGTAGAGAAAGAAGAGATATCTCAAGAGAGAGTGGATACATGTTGCAATAATACAACCAAGACCTGAATGGGATAGCATTACCAGACTAATAATCCCTGCACCAACCTATTCAATTTGGTTTTGCCATTAATCGAGATAACGGTTCAATTTCTCTTTTGCATAATGTAGCCATCCATTGCCTATTTGGAAAAAAATGGAAAGAAGCACAATAAAGGCGGTTGCCAAATTGCTCCTGGCGCCATAGCTGGTGGAGGTAATTCCAAATATATCCCTCCTTCATTCAGTGGATGGTTCATATTCTATTAACTTATATTTGATTTTGCAGTAGGTTTGACATATTTGTTTTAAGGATTATTAGCCTATGTAAATTCCTGGTAAGCACAAGCAGTGAGCCCTGTAAGAGTTTTCCTAATGTGGACTACATTAATTGATATTGTAATTTACCGTTTAACGTTTACCGTTTTACGGGGATTGGTCTAAGGTGAGATAGAAGGTTTCTTAATTAGTCTAATATGGGTTGGCTAAGATGGCCGAGTTGAGCCCTGGCCCGTAATGAGGGGGCCTAGCTGGAAACTCTATAAATAGTGCTAAAGTCTCTCCTCTAACCCTAATTCTCACATGTATCCTCACCTAAGGGGCGTTTACCTAACGCTAAACGTGAGGGGGGCCGCCTCATTGAGCCAGTGATACGGAGGGCAATAGAGGAGAAGGACTTGATGTGTGGATCCCCTTGATTTGTGGGAAATCCCTTTTCTACTTCCGCTTTATGTATGATGAATCTCAAAACAAGTGCGTTAATCTTTCTACTCAATTATGCATATTCTTGTTCTGGTTATGGAGATCTTGGGGTTGCGCAATTTGCGTCTAACATGTGGTATCAGAGCCTCCATAACCCTAGAACTTGAACGCATAAGTTTTTTGCCCTAATTTGTGATTTTCGAGATTTTTTGTTCAATAAAAAAAAAATTAAATCACAAATTCGGATTGGGCTCGACGAGACGAGAAGATCCGTGGGTGGCGCGTCGCCGAAGATGGCCACACGCGCCCCCACGCGTTGCCAGATCATTATTTTTTCATGTGGATTTTTTGCTCGATTGATCCTGAAACCATGGGATTTTTGTTCTACATGTCAAGATCTTTCCAACCATATATAATTTGAATAATTTTGTTGAGAATTGAATGAGAATTTTAAATTTGAAATTCTAGGGTTTATACATAGAAAAAGTTCTAGAATTTTAAGTTACATTCTAGCGTTACCTTCGTTTTTCTTCTCCACTCTTTGCGTCACGTCATGTTGTTTGAATTATGAACTGTCGGTCATCGTGCGCACTCTTTTACTCGTCCATCTCTGATTTCAGAATCGACTTTCTCCTCTCGGCGGTTTTGTTCTATTGCCATAGCGAGTTTGCCCGCAGTTACTAGTCAATGTTGAATTTGTTTGAGACGAGGATAATGGGGTTTGTGAAGATTTGTATCTGCGTGTGTATATATATAGGTGGTCGACGGCGTTGGACTCATATCTTCATCCTCTGTCTTTTGGTATGTTTATTTTACATGTTTGATAATTTTATGGATGTGAAAATACATACGGAACCCTAAATACGCGTATTTTTAGTGTATTTTTGCATATTTTTCTTGTATTTTTTCTATGATTTTCGAAATACAAGTGTTGGGTTACTGATATGCTATCACATAAACTTTATTATGAACTGAAGTTGGCTTAATGAGATACAACCATTATAGGATAGTAATTGAGCTATGTATTGATTATAAAATTTTTGTTGTTTAATCATACTCCTTTACACACCGGTAATTTTTGAATGATGGACGTCTTAAGAACTCGTGACCAAACTGATTGTATTGATTAACACATCTGCTGAATGTGGGTAATGCATGTCAATTAAGTTACTGCATATTGTACATGAACTCATCTGGTCACTTGTTAATGTCTATCAAGTTGAATATTTTTTATGGTTAAGGAGTATGACAACATTTACGCAGAGCAATAGTATCTACTATTAAATTTTAGATATTTGGTTCTCTGGTTTGACTCAATTAATAGACCATTGGTTGATAACAATGATAATTTTGTTACTTAAAAAAAAAATTGGCTAATATATTAGCTATTGGCCTTGGAGTCATGTTTTGCCTTATGAACTCATGAAGTGATAATGGATCAACTGTCAAGCTTGTCGATTTGGTGTACCTTGTATTACTATTGATGTTAATTTGTGAGAGATATTCTAGATTAGCATTCTTTAATATTGTTCTAGTAATCAGTAATCGGGGTGCACAAGAGATGCTTGCTTCTATGTTATGAGAAGTTTCTTGTGTTGCTGTGAACGGTGATCTCATTGGAATCTGTTTTTCAGGTTCGCTATATATATATATATATATATATTTATATATATGTATGATTAATTTTTATTAATGAATAAAGCAGTGTAATTAGCATAATATGTGATTTTGGTGATTTACTGCCCCTATCACTAAAGTTAAAATCACATGTATATGGTGTATGTGAGGAGTAAAGTTTATATCCCTTGTATGAGAGAATTTCAAGAATTCAATTGAATAGTGACCACCAAAGTGGCACGCTTGATTGGGTTTGAGAAATATCTGTCTCATATAATGATTGGGATGTCTCCTGGTCTAATGTATGGTTATACTCCCAAAGGAGGTGATTGTGTATTATTTCATGGAGGGATACATGATAGTATGGTGGAGGAGTGACTGATTCTAGTGATTCATATGCCCAAAGGTGATGAATTCACGAAGAATTGGAATATATTCTCATAACCGTTATCATGTGGGGAGTGTACAACTGCATATCATGTATTCTGCCCAAAGGTGATTATATGATTATGCATGTAACTCTCTGGATGTATACTTGTATGTCAAGTTACACAGTGTTCACATGATGCTAATTATATACATTGCTTGTTTTTCAGTCACCTTTTCTGTAATTAATAATTCCACTATTATTGAGGTTTTTACTGCTTCAAATTTTAAGTTGTAGACATATGATTTGTTGCTTGAGAATGCAATAAAATTTGTTTACTATCCATAAAGCGTTCCATTCTGGAGCACTTGAAAAGAGGTTTGTCTGCAGACTGCACTGCTATAATATGATGGAAGCCTTAGTTGCTTGAAATTATGTTTTGTATAATATTGAAATTAGGACATATCTGCAAAGATTGTGTTTAAGTCCTAATGATATATATATCTCGTATATGATTAAAAGGTTGTTAGGCCTAATAGTAGCGGTAAGTATTTTGGCAAGTATGAAAATACTGAATTGCTTAAAGGGTCATTTGTCAAATACTTGGTAAATTCTGGGGTGGTAATTTAATTACTATGCCTGAAAATCCTGACAAAAAGATTTGCCAAAAGGCATAATTGCACCATAATTAACATGGTAATGAGTAAGACTAATTTATCGGTCTATCGTGGGTTGATATTTTGAAAGCAATTTTTTCACATACAAAATGTATTTCTTATCAAAGTTGTTTCATAAACTTCTTTTGAGTTATGGACTGGACGTAAATTGATTGAATCATATTAAATTTAGAGGTGTCATGCATGAGTGAGGTTATCTAATCCAATATTAAGTACATTGGAATTTAGATCCACTCGATATTATTTTGTATCTTATCCAGATTGTTAAAGGGGTATTGATCTTATGACCCTAAAGAAGATACAAGAATTATGGAATCATATACTCTAAAGTTTCTTAAGATCGACGTAATTGTAGAGTATAGCTGCTCTCAGACTATTAAAAATAATAGTATGATGGGGGTTACTGTGTTTTTGTCTTTACCTATACAGATAATTATGGAATCTCCTGTACCATAGACTAAACTTGTTGAGGTTTAAGGTACTATTCTTGATATAGTTTATAATGAAATTTCTTAAACCTCTCAAGTGCAGAATGAAGTGGTTGCAGCTTTATTAAGGAGATTTGTTAGGCAAAGACGATCAATTATGCCATCAGACTATATAGTCTATTTGTGAGAGCATGATTACAATATCCGTTACATGGTTGTTCTAGCAACTTATATAAATGTCGTTTCTTGTTCTTAATTAAGTATGTGATTAGATGCCATAAAAAAAGGATAATAATTTTTTTTTTTACTATGAAAGAGGGGTGGATAGTTAGTGAAGAAATAATTATTTCTTTATAGATTCTTTCAGAGTGAACGTGGCATTGATAGTTTATTTTTATATGGAGTTGCGCTAAATAGATACAAAATTTATATAGTGCAATCGAAAGATTTTGCAGCAAATTCAAGTAAACTTGTGTGTAGACTGAAAAGTCTTAATTCATGGTCTTAAGCAAGTTTCCAGACAATATTATTAAAGTTTCATAGTGTTGTTATTTTGTTCAATTAAGAACAAAGTAATTCAATATACTGCAAGGTCAGTGGGAGGAAATTTATTTATTTTTTCTCATACTCTATGTACATGATATTTTGCTTACAAGTTGTGACCTTGAGACATCTTATATATTTTGTACTAAGGTCTGTAAGGATTGTTTTTTGCCATATTATATTAGATTTTCTCAGAGGACATTTACTGATTGTATATTGGAAATATTCAATATACATTATTGCAAGCTAGGAATTGCTCCTGTTGTTAAGGGTGATGGACTGAATCTATCACATTGTCTTTATTTAGATATTGAGAAAATCTAATTAAATGATGTACCTTGTGTCAGTGCACTTAAAAGTATAATGTATGCTCGAATTTGCACTAGACTAAATATCGTCTTTGTGACGGGACTTCTAGGCAGATATTGGTCAAATCCAAGACGTGATCACTGCGTTGTTACTAAGAAGGTTTTAAGGTACTTAAAGATGACAAGAGATTATACATTAATATGTGAATATGTTCAATTCTTACAGCTAGTAGGGTATTTAGATGTAAACTTTGCTAGCTGTTATGATGACATGAGATCAATAATAGAATAAATATTTATGTTAGTAGGAAGTGCAATAAATAAAGTTCTATATTATCTTCTACTATGAAAGCAGTGTTAGTAACATTCTTTTAGGCAGTTACTTGGGCTATTAGGCTCCGGAACCTCATGAAAGAGTTAATCGTTTTAACTTTATGGATAGACCCATATGGTTATATTGAGATAACAAATCTGTAGTATTATTTATTTACTACAGAAGTCTCAAGGGGTTTAAATATATGGTGGTCAAAACTTTTGACCATAAGGAAACGGTACAGAAATGTGACATTTTAATATAACATATTTCCATAGATGATATGGTAGTAGATCCACTAACTAAATGTTTATGCCCATGTGTATTTTGAGCGACATGTCATTAGCATGGGCCTAGGAGTATCATGAGATGCTGTTGTTTAGTGGGAGCTATTTTGGCTTTACTCTGATATAGGTTTCATCTGTGTTCGTTACATTTTGTAACGGTTTGATATGTATCAACTTTTGCATTCAATAAAGTATTTTTGAATGTGTTGTTTTTATGTTGAATACATATTGATAAAGTCTCAAGGTATTGTATAAACCTTGAGTGAAGGCTAGAGGCATCTAGTTATTAGCCTTGTCCATATGTCTTGTTATACATAAAGAAAGGTTAACCGTAAGGATAAGACATATGTGGGTTCATGGAACCATAAAGTCATTCTCTAGTGGCACAAGTTTTTTGTGACGCTTAAGGTAAGAAAATGGACATTCTCTAGTGGCATAAGTTTTTGTGACGCTTAAGGTAAAAGAATGGTGACTGGCAAATGAGATCTCTCTATGAGAGATGTTGTCCATTTGACACACTACCATATTGGATCCATATCAATAGAGTTGAGAACATTCGTGACCATGGAAGGCTCTGTGTGTATACATGCAGTTATCGTCATGATTCGGTGTTTGAGACTTTATGGGATAGGATTGACTATTAAGAATTATCTCTAGACCAATGTGCACACATACAGTACGATTTCAATTACTATAGTCCAAGTGGGAGAATGTAAGAGTTTTCCTAATGTGGACTACATTAATTGATATTGTAATTTACCGTTTAATGTTTACCGTTTTACGGGGATTGGTCTAAGGTGAGATAGAAGATTTCTTAATTAGTCTAATATGGGCTGGCTAGTGTGGGCCGAGTTGAGCCTGACCCGTAATGAGGGGGCCTAGTTGGAAACTCTATAAATAGTGCTAAAGTCTCTCCTCTAATCCTAATTCTCACATGTATCCTCATCTAAGGGGCGTTTACCTAACGCTAAACGTGAGGGGGCCCGCCTCATTGAGCTAGTGATACGGAGGGCAATAGAGGAGAAGGACTTGATGCGTGGATCCCCTTGATATGTGGGAAATCCCTTTTCTACTTCCGCTTTATGTCTGATGAATCTCAAAACAGGTGCGTTAATCTTTCTACTCAATTATGCATGTTCTTGTTCTGGTTATGGAGATCTTGGGGTTGCGCAATTTGCGTCTAACAAGCCCCACGCTACTACGCGTTCCTATTCAGTCCCAGGCTAACCCCGTTTACAACTTTCTTTTGTTTTTCTTTTACCTCCCTTCTAGCCTTTTTTTCCCGTTTATCTGAAGCTTGCACTTTGAAACTACGTTCGTGGGAAGATACACTGCAAGATCCAAGTGAAAATCCCTCCTCCGACCAAACCTGCGAATCTTGAGCCAAAAAGAACAACTAGACCAGCAGATTTCAAGAGGGAAAAAACCCCTAAAATCTCTAGCGAAAGTGAGCGAATTTGAGCGAAGGTGAGCGAATTTGAGCTAGTAAAAGGAAAAGTAAAAAAGGAGCACGATATTAAGCAATAGCATATCAAGGTGATTGTTGAAGAAGGTGATGCAATTTGATTATTATACCGTGCCGTCTCAACATTATCTTATTACGCTGAGACGGCACAGTATAATAATTCATATTTTAATTAAGACTTTATAGTGGATGTATTAGTCTCTTTCAAGTTATCAACAATATTTTCTCATTTTAAATAAAGCTAATGAAATAATATATATATATACACACTAGAAAATATTTATTTACATGTGGAAAAGTTTGGAAAATGATATCAGCAAAAAGGGAATGGATCTAAACGTAAATGTTTGTGGGCACGGGATAGGGTGGCCATGGGGCGTGAGAACTGTGTTCCGGGGGGCACCACCTTGAATGGGGCAAATTTTTTTCCGCAAACCCACCCCGTGTACAATTTAAAGAAGAAACACATATTTGTTACAAAAATATGAAATAATAATAATAATAATAATAATAATAATAATAATAATAATAATATTATTATTATTATTATTATTATTGTTATTATTATTATTATTATTATTGTTATTATTATTATTATTATTATTATTATTATTATTGGGAGAAGGTTGGAACTTGTTTGGGAGACACAAGCAACCCATGACGCCACCCTTTTTGTAAAATCCACCATGAGGCCTTTCTTTTTAATGAAGATTATAAAAAAAAAAAAAAAAAAAAAAGTCAAATGGTCATCTAATAAGTGGATTACTTTTTTTCTTTGAGAAAAAGATAAAATCTATGAAAAGAATCTTTGGTTAGAGAAAATCTTTTCAATCATGCTTTCCATTGGTGGGTTATGAATCATATATATATGCGAATATGGGTGATGTATATGTCCGTAACCCGTCGGTTAGAGTTTCCTCCAATAAAATGGATGGAAAAACATTTAATCATGATAGTGATGACGTGCATAATTGGTTATCTAGTAAATGGATTACATGCTTGAATCTTCAATTTAGTAACATATATTCTTTGGCAGTGATCTTCGGCATAACTATTACATCTTCAGTCTCCGTCACAATGAGGTGGAGACTCAGAAAGATCAACTTCAGAAAAAATGGAGGAGAGCTCATGAAAAACCGCATAGTTCCAATCTTCACAGAGTCGAAATTGGCGAAAGCAACCAACCGCAAAGAGCTCCACAATGATGGTTTTGGTTTTGTCTATAAAGGGACACTAGAGGAGCACAATGGCACCGTGGTCGTGCGGGACACCGTGGTCGTGGTCAAAAAGCCTAAAGATGTGGACAGGTCTCTACTAAAAAAGGATTTCCAGCATGAGCTTGAAATTCTTATGAACATAAGCTGCAAAAATGTGGTGAAGCTCAAAGGCATATGCTTGGAGACCAAAACACCATTGCTGGTTTATGAATACATTCCAAATGGCACCCTCTTCCAACTCATCCATCAAAATGAGTCGACAATCTCATGGGAAAAACGCTTCAAGATAGCCGCCCAAGCTGCTCTTGCACTCAATTATATGCACTCCGAAATACAATCCTCAATCTTTCATGGCAACATCAAGTCAGCGAACATACTTCTGGATCAAAACAACTCGATGAAAATATCTGATTTTGGAACTTCAGTACTCATATCACCAGAGTATAGACATATCGTAGCCACTCAGAAAAAAGACTCGTTGGCCTACATCGATCCGGAATATTTAGTCACTGGTATGCTAACACCTCAAAGCGATACATACAGCTTTGGAGTTGTCCTGGTGGAGTTACTCACGGGAAAGGAACTTTATGTTATTGAGTCCGAAAAGTCGTTCAATACCATCCAATGTTTCATCTCTTCTGTGAAGGGCGACACACTCTCCGATGTCATAAACTTTGAGGGCGCTAGTGAAGATGAAATGGAGAAAATACAAAGTGTAGCTAAGATTGCAGTGAAGTGCTTGGACCAAAGCAGTGCGAACAGACCAGCAATGAGCCATGTGGCTCAGCAACTCGCCAGTATCAACCCGAGCTCGACAGTTGAAGAAGAGAATGAAGAGCCCGAACGGGAAGTGGATGCAGAAGAACTCTCAAGCTGTCTTTCCTGTCTGGGAATAGATTCAACTTCTTCCTGCATCTGATCCTTTATTACCATAGCGACATGTTTGTCAATTTGCGTGTAAGGACTTCTGGGGTTGATTATGTGCTTGGAATATATGTTATGTGTGCCATTTTCTTTTGGACTTTATATTTGTGGAAGCATCTTTGCAAGTTCAAGCGTGAGAATCTAATATGATATATGTAAAGCCGTGCGTTGAAGTGGACTTATAGGAGGCTAACATGTGGCCTTCAACATTATCATAATCTCACTTCCCATTTATCTTTTCCTCTTTTATCATAATCTTTTTATGTTATTCTAGGTGATTGAATAAGAACAAAGGGTTCTTATCCAAACCTGTATGAGAGGATCACAAGATCAAAAAAGAAGAATCAGGGAACTTACTTGATAATAACTTTATCGTGGGCTTAGAATATTAATAAAAAAAAATAATTTCAACAAGAAATTTGACCCGGTGACCCCTCCTTCCAAAATTTGGGTACTCTCTCTCTCTTTTCTTAAATGAAAACTTCTTCGAAATCGGACGAAAATACATATAAATTTAAATTTTCCCTCATTTTTGTCATCTAGTGAAAAATTTAAATTATTTAAGCTTTATTCCACTTAAATGTTCATCACCGCCATTTTCCCCAATCTCCAAATCTCCCAAACATAGCATTACTAACAACGACATGAATAGAATGAAAAACAAATAGTACCTTGAAGAAAAAGTAAAAAAATTCGAATGAAAATTAACAGAAGTTAAAGAGAACATTAGTGGGAATAATTTATTTTGGCTTTTATTTCATGAATGGAGTGCCAAACCTCCGGCATTCAGTGATTAGTGACAAATAAGATATTGGCGAAAAAAAATAGCAATTGCTAATTAAAATATTAATGCATAACTAACATTCAAATTAATTAAAGAAAGCTAAAATTAGTATAATCACCACAAACAAAAGACAAAACAAAAGTAAATGCAAGAAACCTAATTAAGTGGGTGGGTCCGACGATACATTAAGGAGGAGGAGACATATTAAGGGTGCATTTGGGAGTGGTCTTGAGAAGCCACTTTGAACCCCTAAAGATCCTTGGGCCAATGTAGGGGTGTTTGGTAAAAAACTTTCATGTCCCATTTGGAAAATGCCAGCCTTCACAAGGCTGAAAGCCCAAGGCAAGTTGGGGGTTGCCTTGGGCTTTTAGCCTTCTCGATATGCTGAGTTGAGGGAGTAAAATAAAAAATTTTCTTTCCAAATTATCCTCGTTGGTTTTTCATTTTTTCGATTTTGCCCTCACTATTCATCATCATCTTCTTCTTCTCCATGAGCGGTAGTCGGCGAAGAGTAGGTAGTCGCTGGTGACCATCGTCAGGGGGAGGCGCGACCGTCGCCGGGGGGTGGTGCGACCGCTACGCCATCTAGGTCGTTGCGAGGTTTGGATCGCCAACCTCGCCATGACCTAGATCTGGGGTGGCAAGGTCATAGGAGGACCTTGCTGCCCTCGATCTGGGTCGCGGCGGTGTCGCGGGAGGTTGCAATGGCGTCGCGCGACCCGTTGCGACCTAGATCTGGGGGCGGCGAGGTCCTCCCGCGACCTCGCCTCCCCAGATCTAGGTCATGGCGGGGTTGCCGGAGGTCGCCCAACCCCAGGTGACCTTTACCGGTGATATTCGAGGGTCACCCGACCCTAGGCAGCCTTTGCCGGTGGTCTTTGGGGGTTGCTTGACCCCGGGTAGCCCTCTTGAATCGTCTCCGGGGCTGCTTGAGTCAGATGTCGGTTGCCGGCAACAAATTTCGATCGCCAACGGCCGCTGCCCTTGCTGGCCAATTTTCTTTATTTTTCTTTTGATAATTTTTTTTATCACAAAAGATCCTTTGTAAATATAGTCTTTCCAAACACTATTTTGCTCGAAGGTACTTCACAATGGACTTTCAGATTACAATTTAACAAACACAATTTGCATTCTGAAAAGCCTCTTTAACCTAGAGTCCTTTGAATTTTCCCAATGGCTTTCCCTAAAAGTCCAACCAAACGCACCTTAAGAGGGGCAATTAATTGTGAAAATACATGAAAATTGTGAAATGGTTCTTCATGACATGCTGATTAATTGACAATTGATATTGGAGGCAACAATTGTTGATGGGAAAAGTACCAAAAAAAAGTCTTAAAATTTATTGTAATTATGTTAATTCAGTTCTAAACCTTTCAATTATATCAAGTTTATTTTAAATATTTTCAGAATTTGCTAATGGAGTCAATCCCGCTTAATTGAATTGAAAATCGACTAGAGACAAGGGCCAGTCATCTTACGTGGCATAGCCCAGCACTGTAGTGGACCTCAATCGTCTAGAGGCGAAGTCGACCTCGCCGACCCTCGCCTTTAGGTAGTCACCGAAGTTCTACGACCAACTAGAGGAAGAAGGAAAGAAAAAGAAAAGGAAAAATAATATAAATAAATAAATCGAAAAATATTAAAATATTATTAAAAATTGTCCACATTAACACTAGCCGTGCTATATAAGACAATCAATGTCCATGTCAATAACTTTCGATCAAAATTAGTCGGATGGACTAAATTGATACAAATGCAAAAAGTTTAGGACTCAATTAGCCAAAAAAAAAAGTTTAGAATAGAATAGCATAATTACAATGGGTTTATGAATTTTTTTGTAATTTTCTCATACCAAAATGACAACAAGGATTGTCATATACAGTGGTTGCCCACAACGACAAGTAAATAGATATTCACATATCTCTCTGAGTAAATGCTCGTCCTATTTGATAAATTTGACCCTCAAAAAGCCTTCATCTCTCTCTCTCTCTGTGAACCATTTTTTCGTCTCTTCCACTTCTGGAGGGGAGGGATTTGACCTAGATCTCTTCTTTCCCTCCCAGTTCCTTTTGCTTTTATTTCCTTTTGTTTCTTTCCTAATTCTCCTAATTTAGTTTTAGATCTGGGAGCTTTGCTCTCCCGATCTTATATCTAGGAGTTTTTCTCTTCGATCTAATTCTAGATTTTGGAGTTTTAATGAATAAGTATTATGCCTCTAGTTTCAATGATGTTCACAGCAATCTGTGCTCATACAATGTTTTTTTCACTCAGAGTTTTGGCACTTTGCATTGGCTATAGGGCTCACTCTCACAAGTGTCAAATTTGAGATTTTTCAACATTTTATATTGTCTCCATACGTGATGGTGTTGGGAACACCAAACCTAGGCACACACCACCAAAAGGCAAAGCCATAATTGCAGATGGAGATCTCAGAGTGTGCTTATTACTAATGGTGCTATGTGATTCGATGATTGGTTGCCAATCTTTTCGCTTAGATCTAGTTACAAATCTATTCTTGAAGGATGGGCTTGTGATGATCTCTGCCAACTATGCTCTGATGAAACGACTTAATTTCTAGTTTTTTTGTTTATTTTGGAAATCTGAGTTTGTTTTGTTATTGTGACTTTTGAGATTCCTTTCCATGTATCAGTTTGGTAATGAATGTAAATTTCCTTTTGACAAAAAAAAAAGGTAGTTGGCATAAATGCTCATCTATTTGGTCAGTTTGATGCAGATAGCTGGGAAAAGATAAGGATGAGTTTGATGCAAATAGCTGAGAAAAGATATAAGAAACATTCAGTACTTAACAATTACCACCTTTTCCTCGTAGCCCAGAACAACAATAAAGCGAATTGAACATTCCCCTCAAAATCATTCTCATAGAGCTAATTCAAAAAGAAAGTAGAGAACTTCGCATAGTCAATTTGGAAAGCTTGAGACGTGCCAATGGATTCGGTGCATGACTAGGCATATTACACGGACAAATCCAGCATCTCCGGAACTAATCAAGAAAATCATTTTGCTATAAAGTTCCTATCCATGAACCCACCCAAATGTCTAGGTGCGACACAATCTTTCAAAACTCAAACGTGAGGTCAATTAGAATCCACAAAATACAAACATTGTAATCGACTTTTTGTGCCATATTAGTACGCGACCAATCTATAAATGAATAAGGACGTCCTAGAATCTCCATCTTCCCGGGCAGCCCTAATCACAATTAAAGGACATGACTCCTAACTTCGTTGCCTCAAGATGCTAGTGTTAGAGAAAACTCCCAAAAGTTTTGAAGTTGACAAAACTTTCCACTAAACTTTGTTTGTCTTAAAGAATCTACATTTTAGGTGTTTAGGACATTCCGCAGCTTTTAGACATACCTCAGTCAGACATAGATAGAACCCAGTCACGTACATATTCTTATTCAGAGAAGAAGAACCCATTGTATTTCCATCTTGACAACCTCAGCTCGTAAATACTTAGTTGATATAGAATGAAATTTGTGTGATCATCCAAAACAAAATAGATCCCGGATGAAATTATCTCATATTCTATAATGGCTAGCAAATCTAGTTGGATTTCACATCTTTGTAAAAGATTGACTAAATCAAGTTGATTTGGAAATCAATCATGAGGACAAGTTCTTTCCAAACTAAATAAGCACCACTTATGGAAACCAAAACTCTAATTATATGGGCGATCAAAATCAAGTGAAGATTCTATCTTTATCACTCACCGTCCACCATATCTTCTTAATACAGTTCTGTCCATTGACCAAAATTGGAAGACGATCCTTTGGAAGCTGTCCAATGGCTAGTTTGGAAGCGGGGAAGTATATAAGGATATTAAGGGACCAAGGAGCAAGTAAAAGACAAGGCCTAGAATCTATAATTTCAAAGTCTAAGCAAATTTCGACCATACACTTGTCTTTGGAGTGCTTAATCAATTATGATCGTGAGAGAAGTACCAAAAAAGTGACTTAGTAAAATAGTGTGATCTACCATTGAGTGTTTGCACTCAAAGTTGTAATCTCATGTTGATCATATAATGGAATCTAGCTAGTACGCTATCAGCATGGAAAGTGGATATAGACTTAATTTAAACCGAACCACTATAATATCTCGTATGCAATTTCTCTTATCCTTACTCCCTTATTATTATTTTTAAAATTTATTGCACACTTGTAAGTTGTTCTTAAAGTTCGTTCTGTAGCTTTACAGATTCCGAACCTTGTTCCAAAATTTGGACCTTGTGCAGACAGTGATCTTGATTTATTCTATTTCGCTTAATTTAAATCAAGATTTTATATTATCACCTATTCACCCCCTCTAGGTGATTTGAACTAGCAACATCAGCTGCAACAGAGGCAAGTTTCCATATTGAAATGAAGTGTGATTATTGAAAGTCCAATGCAATAAAGAATGCAGATATGTGCTGTCCAAATTCCCAACGACCATTTCGTGTCTTGCTCTCGACTACAAATGAATAAGCAAAGATACAGAAGCACCAAACATCCAAAACGAGCGCCCAAACAAAGTCGGGAGCCATCAAGATTTAGTGATGACTAAACAAGCCAAGAGGAAATACAATATATTGCAAGATATACCCGTAGACGCCTAAATTTGGCCTGTTCATTTAAGTTTTAAATTACATAGAAAATTATGGTATAATTTCTAACTCCCAAACAAAAATTAATTTTCATTAAATTGTATGATGTATAAACATTAGGAACGCTTGCATTACTAGTATCAATTTAAAAAAAAATTAAAAATGAAAAAAATCACTAAATGAGTTAAAAAAATTACTACTAAAAAGCAGCAGGGCCGAGCAAGAGACAGTTGAGCCCGGGCCCTTCTTCTTTTCCCTTTCCTTCTCCCCAGCTGGGCTGGCTAAGCCCCTTCCTTTTCTTTTCTTTCCCAACCTAATCTCTCTCCTCCTCATTTCTCCTCTCCTGGACGCTGGCTACGGAACGACAAAAAGGACAAAGAAGGATGGGGTGTACAAGAGACCAAACCGTGGAAGACGTCGCGCACGATGTTGAGGCAGCACAGTCGGTCGAGAGGGCAAGCTGGCCAACGATAGCTGGTGTTGCGTGGGTGCACACTGGTGGCCCTTAAAAGGGAATGGAGAGGGAGTTTGAGAGAGAGCTTGAGGGAAAGACGGAGAGGGGGGCGGATTCAAAGGGGAGCTCTGTCTTTTTGCTTGTTTGACCGAGCTTGAGAGAGCAAAGAGCAAGTCCAAGAGAGAGAGGTTGCGAGAGGAAGTGAGTGAGCTCAAGAAAAGAGAGATTTTGCTAGTTTTTCCCTTCTCAAGGGCTGGACAGGACAAAGACAGGTATGAGTGCAAGAGAGAGCACGGTGGAGAGAGTGAAAAGAGAGAGCGAGAAGGAGTTCTCTAGCAAATCAGCCACGCCCGAACCCTCTCTGACGACCTCTGAACGATGCCCTCGAGCACATGATCTTTTGCTTCCAATCTCTGCATCGCTGTTGAGCGAGCTTCTTTACTTGGTTCGAACCTCCCTTGCTTGAGGATCTGAACTCGAGGATACTAAGTTAGCAGACCATAGCCCGATTTGTCACAAGCTCGGCCGCTTGCCGTGTCTCCAAGTCGGGTAAGTTTGTAAGCAATAACATAATTCTATCACACGGAAAATACAAAACACGAGATCTATGATCTTCATGATTTTCACAATGAGAGGGATGAAGACGTACATTTATTTAAAGCAAAATCTTAAATGTATTTGTTGTGGAAAAACCAAAGAGATGAATGAAATCTTATTTCTCTTCCTTAACCCACTTTTCCTTAATATATTCTATCTGATGGAGGATAAAATACAACGTTCTTTTCATGTCATGGATGGATAGAGAGCCAGACTTTTATTCATATATGCTATCAATAAGTACCTTCCATCAAAGCGCCTTTTAATTTCCATGAAAATCGCACCTTTTCGGAAAAAAAAAAAAACGGTAAGTTCTCATTAAGGATTGTACCATTTTATTAGAGTCATAACTTCTCATAGCCAAATACATTTTAGCATCATATATTCATTTAACCATTAATTAATACTCCCACTTAGCCCATATGACCTTCTTTTCATGGTTTAATAAAGACCATAACGTGCACAATAACATAATGCTAAAAATTTTCTTAAATTGGCTATCACATAATAATCACAATTCAATTAAGAAAAACTAATGTGAGTGAGGTGGTTGTATGTCGTTAATTGACATAGTCCCTTCCATGTACTATAACATAGCTATCTACTTAACATGATCCATAAATGAGAAGTATCGAATGGTCCAACCAAAATGCTCTATTTGAGACTATCCTATTTAATATTAATCTATTTTTATAATTTATACTAAATAGAAAATAGGAAAGATCAAAAATAAATAATTGAGCTTAAAGTGTCAAATACATAAACTTAATGCAACGTAATACAATCAATAATAACGTCCTATATTGCTCATCATTTCAACATGGTCATTAAATGTTTTGGGCAATAGTTCATTTATTAAGGGATCTGCTATCATAAGGTTGGTGGTAATGTGCTCAATTGACATTCTCTGTTTCTGAACTTCTTCTTTAACATATAAGTATTTGATTTTAATATGCTTAGCACCCTTACAATCATTATTGATGTTCTATAATGCTCATCTTTTCAACTTGTTCATTAAATGTTTTAGGCGGCAGTCCTTTTGTTAAGAGATCCGCCATAATAAAGTTGGTGCTAATATGCTTAATTGACACTCTCTTTGTCTAAACTTCTTCTTTAACATGCAAGTATTTGATTTCCATACGCTCAACACTCTTAGAATACTTGTTGTTCTTAGATAAGAAAACTACTGCATAATTATCGCAATATAGTTTTAGCGGTCCGACAATACTATTGACAATCACAACCCTGAAATAAAGCTCCGCAGTCATAATCTATGGATAGTGGCCTTAAAGCATGCCATAAACTCAACCTTCATAACGGATGCAACAATAACTAACTGTTTCGCACTTTTCCATGATATTGCTCCTCAGTCAAAAGAAACAATTAACTAAACGTTGATTTTCTTGTCTCAGCACATTTGCCTAAGTCGGCATTTGAATATCCAATCATCTCAAGATGATCGGATCTTTCATGAGTGAACATATGATTCTTTGTTCTTTGCAAGTATATGAGAATTTTCTTTGTAGCTTTCTAATATCCAATCTAGGATGACTTTGATATTTGCCAAGCATTTCGACAGCAAAACTAACTAATGTCTGGTCTAGTGCAAGCTTGAGCATATACTAATCTCCTAACAACAAATGCATAAGAAATACTTTTTATTTGTTCTCATTCTAATTTACTTTTTGGACATTGTATAAGGCTAAATTTGTCACCCTTTTAAATTGGAACTGCTCTTGCTAAACATTTATCCACACTGAATCTCTCTAAAATTTTCTCAATGTAAGCTTTTTGAGACAACCCTAATAATCCTTGTAATTTATCAGGAAATATTTATATTCCTATCACATATGTTGCTTTCACATATCATTCATTTCCAAATTCTTAGAAACTTATTGGTTCATGTAACAAATCAAGATCATTAGTAGCAAACAAGATATCATCAATATATATAACTAGGAAAAAAAACTTCAAGATATCATCAATATATAAAACTAGAAAAATAGACTTACTCCCACTGACATTCATATATATACATTGATCAACAGTATTTTTCTTAAATTCATATGAAGTTATAGTATCATTAAACTTAAGATACCATTGTTGGGAAGATTGTTTAAGTCTATACTTTGATTTCTTTAATTAACACACCGTGTGCTCTTTTCCTTCAATTGAAAACCCTCGGATTAATCCATGTAAACCTCTTCTTCTAAATTCCCATTAAGAAAGGCGATTTTAATATCCGTAAGGTGTAACTCTAAACCATAACGAGCCACCAAAGTCATAATGATTATAAATGAGTTTTTCTTGGAGACCAATGAAAATATCTCCTTATAGTCAATGCATCCTTTCTGAGTAAAATCTTTAGCAACAAGTCTAGCCTTATACCATTCGATATCGCTTTTTGAGTCACACTTGGTCTTAAAGACCCATTTACACCCGATCTTTTTACATCATTTAGGGTAATTCAACAAAGTCCTAGACGATTTTGATGCATAAATTTTAACTATTCTTCCAGGGTATTAAACCATTCATTAGAATATTTACATTCTATGGCTTGAGAAAATAAATCTGGATCATTTCCAATTCCTAAGTCAACTTCTAACTCTTATAGATAAATCACATAATCATTAGAAATGGTTAGCCTCCTTTCTCATTGAGATATTCTTAATATTTTTTTCTTGTGGCTCAATTACTGTAGGTTCAATATTAACATCTTCATTATGGAGTGTTTGATCATTTATTTGTTGTTTTTGATTATTATTAGGTTAAACTATAATATCATGAACAACAACATTAAAAGTTTTGGACATAGGAAATTTTACCCTTACTTCTTAAATGCAAGCATCACGTATTCTTTCACTCCCATTAATGTCACCATTTTCAATTAGCCTAGCTTTTCTAAATTCAACAATTCTCGTACTATGATTAGGATAATAAAATTTATACCTTTGGATTTCTTTATATAACTAGTGAAATAACCACTAGTTTTCTTAGATCCCATTTTTTTTCATGTGAATTGTAAATTCTTACTTCTATTTGACAACCCCAACTATGTAAATATCATAAATTGGGTTTCCTTCCCACCACAGTTCAAAGGAAGTCTTTGAAACTGCTTTATTAGGAATCTTGTTTAATAAGTACATAAAACTCTTTAATGCATACATCTACAAAGATAAGAGTAAAGATGAATTGCTCTTTATATGCCTAACCATTTCCATTAAAGTACGAGTACGCATTTCCGTTACATCATTTTGTTATGGTGTACCTAAAATCGTGTATGGAATACAAATGCCATATCTTTCAAGGAATTTAGTAAATTGACCTGGATATTGTTCCGATTCATCATACTTTTCATTATGTTCATCACCTCTATTCGATCTTATTTTTTCATATTTTTATCTAATCACTTCTCAACCTCTTTAATATACACCTCAAGTATATTTACCGATTGAGATTTATCATGCAATAAATAAATATAACCATAACGTGAAAAATTATTAATAAATGTGATGAAATAGTTTTCTCCACCATAAGATGGAACATTAAAAGGACTATATGTATTAGTGTGTATAATTTCAAAAAGCATTATGCTTCTTGTAGCACCTTTTTAAGTGTGTTTTGTTTGTTTACATGTAATACAATCAATACACATTTCAAGGTTAGCAAAATCCAAGTTCGGAAGGATTTCATTATTAACTAGTCTTTGCATTCTTTCCTTAAATATATGACCAAAATGTTTATATCACAAGTAAACATAATTCTCATCCACTAAACCTCGGTTAGTGCTAATATTATGATGCAAGATCATTAAGGTCTCAACAAAGCATTATTAAGTGTAGAGACCATCACATGAAGTTATAGTTCTAGTAAGATTATCATTCTTAAATAATCTGAAATATCCACAACCAAACTTAGAAGAAAATCCCTCTACATTGAGTTCTGACAAAGAAACTAAATTGCAGGAACACGTGGGTACATGATCACATAGCTTTCATTTGGCTTTATAATTTGAATCCTAAGAAATCCTTGCATCTTATTTGACACATGAATGGGTAGCACTAGAATCTATCTACCAAGTATTATGAGAAATTTCAGTAAAATTTGATTCAAAACATACTAAAGTACAAGGCTTATCTTTCTTTTCAAACCAAACTTACTTCAATCAATCTTTCTTCAAGTGTCCAACTTTATTATAAAACTGACACATAATAAGATTGTGTTCATTCTTCTGAATTTGAGAAACCTTTGAAAATTCATTTATGATGTGTAATCCTTTCTTCTTGTTCCTTTTACCTTTCCTTTTGGAATCATTTTTAGCTTCTTGATGACCTAGGAGATTAATGAAGCATTTTGATTATTTATCTATGTTTCCTCTTGAACAAGCATACAGCCAATTCATTTACATTCCATTTATCTTTTATAGTGTTATAATTCATTTAAAATGGCTTATATCGCTCATGAGGCAAGTAGTTGAGTATGGATTGTACTAAAAAGTACTCATCCACATTCATTACCAAGATCCTTAACTTTGCTGCTAAGTTCGCCATCTCAAGAACATGCTTATGCACGGTATTGTAGTCAAAGTGCTCATTAATGTACCAGTAAGTGACTTATCAATAGTATGAGAATGATCTTTCACAAATTTCATAAATCCCCAGCACCGTCAATTTTAAGAAGAGTAGTCTTTAAGTTGTTTGCTACCATCATTCATATAAACATTAAGCTTATTATGTTCGATCTTTCTTAGTTTTATGGAAAGTCTTTTCATCATCACTAACTCTCATCAGTAATAGTAACTGGTTTCTCAATTTGTAGTGCTAAAAGGTTCAAGACACCTAAGTGAAACTAAACTTGTCTACTTCAATCAAAGAAATTTAATCCGTTGAATAAAGAAACAGACAAAGCGTGTGAATGAAGTAAAACAAATATAGATACTGCAAACATGCAAGAGTATACTCATACATTAATGTTCTGAGAATATCACATGATCAGATTCAAACTAACAATGCATGTACATCATAGTTCTCATTTGAGCGATCCTATGATATACAAACATTCATTAAACCATAATAACTTTAATTTGGTAATTATAAATATGTCTTATTAAAATTTATTTGTTATCTCTAGATATATAACAAATTTAACAAGAAATATTAACTAACAACTATTATGTCCATAAATTATAAGAAATTGATTAACCTTTGGATTAATTCTTAAGTTCTTATAATAAATGAACTTCAATATACCCATGACATCAATAAGGATATTAATATATCAATTTCAATCATAGCATCAATCAATCATAGGTAATTGAATCAAGCAATTTGCAATATGAAAAAAATTCAAAGATCTTAAGGTTTGACCACTTTTGTGACTAACAAACCATTCTTAACTCATTTTTTTTTTAAAATATTGTAAAGCACAAATATTCACCAAATCGCACCCAAGGAAAAAACCATAATTAAAGCATAAGGATAAAATTGTAAAATCATAATTCCAAAGGGTAGGACTATAATTTAATTTCCAGGGGCAAAATGATAAATAATCAACAGGACAAAATCATAGCTATCTAGCATAAAGGGTAGAAACATAAATAACCATAAAGGAGGATAGAACCATAATTATTTAGTGAAGAGAGAGGCAAAATCGTAAATAATAGCATAGGGGCAGAATTGTAATTATGGGGGTAGCAGGCGCCTACACGGCACGCGCCTTTATTGCCACATGAGCGTGTGCAAGGCATGCGACTGATGTGCGAGCTCGTGGTTCCCACATGGGTGCTGGCTCACCCTCTAGCACACATGTAGGGGTGGGTAGGAGCACGTGTTAGCCACGCATCTTCCTCCCCTTCATGCTTGGCCACCGTTTTTCTTCATTTTTCGCCATTTTCTCTGTTTTTGGCCTTGTTTTCCATCAAACCTTTCATCATTCGTATTTCCTCCGATAGAATCATTTCAACAACATCAATAACATAAAAAAGATCATCGTCCTTCAACAAATCTTCATCCATAAAATATACTATTTCAATAATTAGAAAAAATCATGAGATCCTAAACCCCGCTCTAATACCAACTGTAAGCAATAACGTAATTCTATAATGCGAAAGATACATAACACAAGATATGTGATCTTCATGATTTTCACAATGGGAGGGATGAAGACATACCTTTTATCCATAACAAAACCTTGAACGTATTGGTTGCGGAAAACTGAAAAGATGAACAAAATCGGATTTCTCTCCCTTAACCCACTTTTTCTTAAAGTATTCTGTCTGATGGAGGATAAAATATAACGTTCTTTTCACGTTGTGGTTGAGAGAGGACCTGACTCTTATTTATACATATTATCAAGAAGCTCCTTTTAACTTCCATGAGAGTCGTATCTCTTCAAAGAATAACGGTAACTTCTGATTGAGGATTATACCATTTCATTAGAGTCGTAACTTCTCGTAACTAAATACATGTTAGCATTAAATATTCATTAAATCATTAATTAATAAAATCATGTGGGCCACAATAATTCTTACAATGGAACTCCATGATTAAATGCTTGTTTACGTGAATCCCTATTACTCCGCGCTATTTTGATCCAAGCAAAGCCGAGACTCGGTCTTCTAAAGCCCATACGCCTGCTGGGTTTGAGCAAGGTGTCGTGGATTTTCGGTTGTCTCATGATGATTTCTTTTGAGTACAAACTTGAGTTCAAGTTCTAAAAGCGGTGAATATTTTCCTCTTAATCTGAGCTGACTAGCTGTTTGCTGAAATGTTTAAACGACACCATGAGCATATCTCTTATTTTGGCTAGCGTACCAGTAAATCCAAGCATGCCACGTTCTGTTCTACATAATAACGTTCATTTGGCGAACTGGTGTGTCGAACTTTTAGTGTGATTCGCAGCTACCCTACGCGTTTCTGCCCACCCTCTTCTCTGTCCTAAATGAGTCCATACCATTTTGTCTATTGAGTTCCTTTAAATGCTATTGTTTGCCCTGATCACGTTGTGACCATATTTTGCGAAATCTCGAATGGGTGGTGGACGACAATGATGCCTGGATATGGTAGCTGATGATGGAAGTTGAGTGAAGGATATTTTTACATTCACTGTGAAGCGATTTGCTCGTGTTCTAGCTTCTCAGTCTTAAGCTTTGTTGAGGCTTCTCAAACTCCTCGTCCGTTGGTTTGCCTCGTTAGGAGATGAGGACCTGAACGTGAGAGAGGGGAATAGTGGAGAGGAGCGTGGATGACAAAATGAATGAGGAAGGGGAATGAAGATTTTGGGCTGAACTCTAGCAATGGGATTCGTGGGCGTTAGACTCAAGTTGAAGCTTGGCAAATATGGGCTGATTTTGGTGTTTAGTCGAGCTTGGGCCTAGTATAATTATTTCAAAAGGTGGGCTTAGATCATTTTGAAACGGAGCTTATTGAAAGCCTGGTTCGTATGGATCGCCCAAACCCGTGAACTTGAAGTATCATATGGCAGTCCATTTTCTGACCGGCCCCTAGGGCCCAGCCCGAGTCCCTATTTTCGGAATGTAAAAATTATTTTTATTAAAAAATCAAAAATATAAAAAGTATAAAAAATTAGAAGAACTTAAAGTAAAAATTCCAAAAAATCAAAATTTTTTTCTAAAAAATAGAATTCCTCGAAAAAGTTTTAAAATAGTCTTTTAGGTAATTCTCCTTTCAAAAAAAAAAAAAAATGGAAGCCTCTTGACTTAAAATGGCACTAAAAAATCCTTGGAGCTCTACCTTAGGGCTTCAATTGTCCTTAAAGACAATTGTACTTATTGTGTGCTTACACTGATTTTGGCTTCCCTTTAGTCTAGTTAGGAGTAACATTTATCTTTTTCTTAGTGTTAGATATTTGCTATCCCATGCTGTTTACTTAATGATTTTCTTGATTGCTGATTATTATGTTAATGATTGTGCATCTGCATAGTCTTCTCACATAGATTTAAAATCAATTCAAACTACTTGACAAAAAAAAAAATCTTTTTAAAATGAATAAGATCAGATATTGAAAAAGCACTAATTAATTAATTAGTATAATCAAGTTCTCGATACTAAATGCGCTCCCATACTTCACTTGGTTTCTAGCCGACCTTAATAGGCTAATGGCGACTCTTTTTTTAAAAAAATTTCATAGCGTTAATTTGAAAGCCTAACGTCGCACAAGACATAGACTTAGGAGAGTCCACGTTTAAATTATGAGCCGTTAGACCCGTGTTTTAGGCAATACACCTAAACCTATGTTTCCCTCCATACCGAGGGGTAGGTCACGACAATACCTGAACAAATATTTGCAACTAATAAAATAATACAATAATCTAAACAGCCTTAAGGAGTCACAATCAACTTTACAATTAAAACAAACTCAGTTACTGGTCCAAAGTTGGTATTGCCCGTTTAGCTCCAATGAGTCAAAGAAATTAGAAACCAAAAACCCAAAAAGGAACATAATAGTAACAACAAACATATGACTTACCACATTAGTACTCCTCTATGATAAAGAATTTTCTAGCTCATCCCCGTTTTGCAGACATCCTCCCTCAATTTTAGCATTAGTTTCTTCCCATGGAAAAGTGCATCTTCTCCTGCTTGCCACATATATCTAGTCGTAATTCACTGACATCTTTCCTCTCATCTCATTCCCAATTACTCTCATGTTGCGATATACAAAGATTTTAATTACTTCCTATGTCCAAGTTGTTGAAATAGTTTGTTCTAATAAAAAAGGCATCTCTTGATTAAGAGAAGACGTGACTTTTGATCAAAAGAATACATCACTCTTAGTTATGAAAAGAGGTGACTTTTTGGTCCTAAAATGAGGTTATCCATAATTATGAAATGAAGTTATTCTTGACATGAAGAGTGATAATAGTTGAGAATAAGGTACTTATTTCCACTAATTATGTTGTTTGGTTGTATTTGAATAGAGACCAATTCACATACTATTTATAACAACCACAAACATTCATAAATACTATTTTTTCGGAACTCTTTTTTCTTCTCTTTTCATACACACAACTTTAACAACATATTCAAAGTGAAATTCCAAGAAAGAAATTGAGTAATTGCTGAACTCATTTCTCTATGGCTTTGATATATATTCTTGAGGTATATTTATTCTAAACTCGACAGTAACAATAGTGGGGACAAATAATACCTTAAGGACAGTGATCGTCATCACGCATCAAAACATCAAGAATCTATTACTACTTCTCTATCTTCATTAGCAATCAAATTTGCCCAACACAAGTATTTTCCAGAACCACTAGGTCAGAGAATAATAGGTACTTCTTGTTGGAGAAAACTTCCTTATTTGTTTTGAAATTGACAAAATGTTTCCATCAGTCTAGTCTGAAGACTTGCAGACTCTATCGTCAAAGTCTGAAGACCTCCAAACTCAAGATTTAAAGTTTACTCTCATTGATAGCTTCTAGACCGACGAATAAAAGATTTATCCATTAAAGAAGACTTATCCAAATGCGAGTATATCTTTAAGGATTTGGTTCATACGGTTAAAGAAGATCTCATGGCTGGAGAAAGCATCTTGTGATTAATTATTCTTATTGAAATCAATTCGGATAATTAGATGTGTTGATTGGTGAAGTATACTTGGATGGTTCTACTTATGGAAACCTAGATCCTGATTGTATGGGTGAGCAGGATTGGTGGGCTATCTTCACATTCCTTAAATGACTCGAGATCTCCCTAATTGATTCTGTCCAATGGGTAGATTAGAAGAACTCCTTTGGAAGGTGCCAATGGTTATGATGGCATGGAGGAGTATATAAGGAAGACGCTCAAGTTATTCGAGAGTGTGTACGAAAGAAAAATTCCAAAGTCTGAATCTCTTAGTTCTTTGATGTTTCAATCGCTGAGTGTATATTATACTCAAAAGAGAGATTAAATACTTGTGAGACCTTGAGGAAGTATAGTATAGTTTCTACACTGTGGAATCAAGGACGTGAGACTGTAAAATCTTCTTCTGGTTCTTAGTGAAATCCAGCCAGTGGGCTGTCAGTGCGGGAGAGTGGATGTAGGCTTGGTCTAAGCCGAACCACTATAAACCTAATGTCTCAATTCTCTTTCCCTAAACTCTTTACTTTATTTCGTCATCTTATATAAACTGTTTAAAGTCTTTTACATTTTCAGTCTGTTATTCTCAAAAGACGAATTAAGTTGTTAAGTTTTGCAAAAACTTCTTTAACACCTATTCACTCCCCCTCTAGGTGTTCTTACTAGCCTTATCAATTGGTATCGGAGCCTGTGTACTCATTTAATTGAAGTGTTTACTTCTGAGTTAAAGATCTATGGCTAGTATGTTGGCTCCAGGTTTGGTTGAAGGCCAGAACAACACCAAACCACCTTACTTCGATGGAAAGGAATACCGTTGGAGAAAACTTCCTTATTTGTTTTGAAGCTGACAAAACGTTTCTATCAGTCTAGTCTGAAGATTTGCAGACTCTATCGTCACAGTCTGAAGACCTCTAAACTCAAGATTTAAAGTCTACTCTCACTGATAGCTTCTAGACCGACGAAGAAAAGATTTATCCGTTAAAGAAGACTTATCCAGATGAAAGTATATCTGTAAGGATTTGGTCCGTACGGTTAAAGAAGATCTCATGGCTGGAGATAGCATCTTGTGATTAATTATTCTTGTTGAAATCAATTCGGATAATTAGATATGTTGATTGGCGAAGTATACTTGGAAGGTTTTACTTATGGAAACCTAGATCCTAATTGTATGGGCGAGCAGGATTGGTGGGCTATCTTCACATTCCTTAAATGACTCAAGATCTCCCTTAATTGATTTTGTCCAATGGGTAGATTGGAAGAACTCTTTTGGAAGGTGCCAACGGTTATAATGGCATGGAGGAGTATATAAGGAAGACGCTCAAGTTATTCGAGAGTGTGTACGAGAGAAAAATTCCAAAATCTGAATCTCCTAGTTTTTTGTTGTTTCAATCGCTGAACTTATATTGTACTCGAAAGAGAGATTAAATACTTGTGAGACCTTGAGGAAGTATAGTAGAGTTTCTACACTGTGGAATCAAGGACGTGAGACTTTAAAATCTCTTTTGGTTCTTAGTGAAATCCAACCAGTGGGTTGTCAGTGCGGGAGAGTAGACGTAGGCTTGGTCTAAGCTGAACTACTATAAACCTTGTGTCTCAATTCTCTTTCCCTAAGCTCTTTACTTTATTTTATCATCATATATGAACTGTTTATAGTCTGTTACATTTTCAGTCTGTTATTCTTGAAAGACAGATTGAGTTGCTAAGTTTTGCAAAAAATTTTTAAACACCTATTCACCCCCCTCTAGGTGTTCTTACTAACCCTATCAAATACAACATATGGAAAAACAAGATGAAAGCATTCCTAAGATCGAAAGATCCTCTGGAATGGGATGTGGTAGAAAAAGGAATCATTCCTAAAGCTGCATTAGTTTCATAAAGAGGAAAAGAAGTTGCAGATGCTAGCGAAATGACTCAAGAAGAAATAACCAAGAGACAAACTCTTGATGCTAAAGCAATTTACTCTTTATATTGTGCGTTATCTCCTACTGAGTATAACAGAATATCTTCTTGTGAAACAATTAAAGAAGTCTGGGATAGACTGCACATTACTTATTAAGGAACTGATCAAGTGAAAGAAACAAGGATTAATATTCTACTTGAACAGTATGATGCCTTCAAGGTGAAGCCAGCAGAATCTATCACTGATATGTTTAGTCGTTTTACTGAAATTGTAAACGGTCTAGAGTATCAGGGACAACCAATCTCAGAACCAATGAAGGTCAACAAATTGCTGCGTGGACTATCCAAAGACTGGAATCACGTAAAGACTTCAATAAGGGAAACACAAATGATCATGCCACCTTCTATAGACGAATTGGTTAGCACACTTCAATTCTAAGAAGTGGAGCAAATCAACGAGGAGGAAGATCCTAAAGGTAAGAAGTCAATTGCTTTGAAATCTAACGATGATTCTGATGTTACAGATTCTGAAGATGATATGGACGATGAAGAGTTAGCTCTTATGATAAAGAGATTCAGGAAACTGAACAAAAATGGAAGAAGATTCAATTGGAAGAAACAAAGCACTCAAAAGTTTCAAAACAAATCAACTGAGGATGACGAAACCAATAAAGATGTGATATGTTTTGAATGCAAGAAAAAGGGACACATCAAACCCAACTTTCCTCTGTTGAAGAAAAAGAAATGTAAAGCTGAAAAATATAGGAAGACACTCAAAGCAGAGACATGGAGAAATACTGAATATAAAGAAAGTGATGAAGATTATACCAATATTTATTTGATGGCAAAATCAGAATCAGACTCAGACTATGAGATAGATATAGACACAGACTGAGACAGCAAAATCGAGGTAAGCAATTTAAAAATTCCTACTAAAGTCTCGAAATACATTGATGAGCTTTGTCTAAGTCCGAAAACCTCTCTTAAGAGGATTTCCGAACTAAAAGGAGAATTCTACACCGGAAGCGACAGGAAAATTTTTGGATAGAAAAGTTTGAAAATTTAGACAAAAGTTTTGTTGTTTTGAAAGAAAATGTAGACTCTCTTTCAAAATAAAATACATTTTTGAAAATGTCATTTCAAATATTTCAAAAGATTTTCAATAGGATATGAAAAGCGGAAAAGATTCTTTCGAGTATAAAGACCTTATTTCAACAAGTCGATTGGGAATGACTTTAAACTATTTCTCTAATCGATTTTCCAAAAGTGAAGGAACGAATCAAACAAAGACCAACAAAAACTTTTTACATAAATCATTTTCAAAAAGTCTTTGTAAAACCTGTTGGCAGAAGTGCTATCAAATGTTCAAAGTGCAACAACTCAGAACACTTCGAGAAAGAATGTCCTATGGTTTGGAGACTTGTTAAGAAGGAATGTGCAAAGACTGCATATTGCATTAACTCCTCTGGACCCAAGAAAATGTGGGTACCAAAGAAAGCTTGAGTTTCTTTTCTAATTGCAGGTCACTATCAAGAAAAAAATTAAATGGTATTTGGATAGTGGTTGTTCAAGACATATGACTGGAGATTTAAGTTGTTTTATAAAACTTGTTCAAATGAGTGGTGGAAAAGTCTCTTTTGGTGGAAATAGCAAAGGAAGAATTGTTGGGTGTGGAACTGTACAAATTGGAAGTCTTACAATCAACAATGTCTCATTGGTAGAATGACTAAACTACAATCTACTCAGCATTAGCCAACTGTGCGATACTGAATTCAAAATCAATTTCCAAGAAGGTGTATGCTCGGGAACTAGTAAAGATCTTTCTCAATCTTTTACTGGACGAAAACATGGGAACATCTATCTTCTGGATATAAAACCAGAAAGGTCTCAATGTCTTATATCAATTCAAGATGAAACGAATCTATGGCATCGAAAGCTTGGCCATGTCAACATGAAACAAATTGCCAAGATCTCTTCCAAGAACATTGTTCGTGGGCTACCCAACCTGAAGTTTCAAAAATCTGACTTATGCACACCATGTGTGTTGGGAAAATAGGTTAGAAGTTCTTTTAAACCAATAAATCAGGTTTCTACTAATCGTGTTTTGCAACTTCTGCATATGGATCTCTTTGGACCAACCAGAACTAAAAGTATTGGTGGAAAGAAATATTGTCTAGTTATCGTAGATGATTATTTTCGATTTACTTGGGTTCACTTTCGGCAAGTAAGTCTGAAATATTCTCTCACTTTTCAAAGTTTGCCAAGAAAGTTCAGAATGAGAAATGATATGCTATTTCAAGCATACGTACAAACCATAGAGGTGAGTTTGAAAATCAAGACTTTACAAAATTTTGTGATAAATATGGTTTTCAGCATGTTTTCTTCTCTCCATACACTTCAGAATAGAATGGAGTTGTGGAAAGAAAGAATAGATCTCTGCAAGAAATAGCAAGAACTCTTTTAATAGAAAGTAATATTTCTTCTCGTTTTTGGGCTGAAGTAGTTTCTACAGCTTTCTATATTATTACCAGAGTATTCTTAAGGCTTATTCTGGAGAAAACTCCCTATGAGTTATTCAAAGGAAAGAAGCCAATTGTTTCTTACTTTCATGTTTTTGGTTGCAAATGTTTTGTTTTGAAAAATGCAAATGATCGAATTGGTAAGTTTGAAGAAAAATCAGATGAAGAGATTTTCCTTGGCTACTCAACCTCAAGCAAAGCTTACAGAGTATTCAACAAGAAGACTTAGTCCGTGGAAGAATCTATGAATGTCAAATTTCAAGACTCTTTGCAAAATCAACTGATTCAGACTCAACCTGAAGAATCTGAACCCGCTCCGCATTTTACAAAATCTACCTCCCCGCGGCTCGGACCTCAAGATCAACAACGGGCAGAATTTGAAAAATCAATCAAGAAGAAGATCAAAAACCGTCGACCAACTAGTAACCGGAAGCACAAGTCTAGTCATCCTAAAGAACTCATCATCGGTGATATTAATGAAGGAATTCACACCAGATCCAAAAAGCAAGAAGAGTCTAGTGCAATGGCACTTATTTCTGAAATAGAACCCAAAAGCATAGAAGAAGCTTTAGCTGACGAAAGCTGGATTGAAGCAATGCAAGAAGAACTCAGAGAATTCAGCATTAACGATGTATGGGAATTAACTCCCAAATCAAAAGGTAAATCTATTATTGGAGCTAAATGGGTTTTCGGGAACAAGATGGACGAGAAAGGAAAAGTGGTCAGGAATAAAGCAAGACTCGTGGCCAAAGGATATACGCAAGAACAAGGATAGACTATGATGAAATTTACGCACTAGTAGCCAAGTTAGAAGCAATTAGATTATTACTTGCTTTTGCCTGTTATAAAAATTTCAGGTTATTCCAAATGGACGTCAAGAGTGCATTTCTAAATGGATTTATCCAAGAAGAAGTCTATGTGGAACAACTTCCCGAATTTGAAGATCCAAAGAAACCAGACTCAGTATTCAGATTGAAAAAGGCTCTATATGGATTAAAGCAAGCACCTCGAGCTTGGTATGATAGGTTAAGTAAATTTCTAATTCAAAATGATTTTGTCAAAGGAAAAGTAGATACTACTTTGTTTATTAAAAAGGAAGGTAAAAATTTTCTACTTGTTCAAATCTATGTTGATGATATTATATTTGGATCATCTAATGAAAACCTGTGCAAGAAGTTTTCTAAGTCTATGCAGGATGAATTTGAGATGAGCATGATGGGTGAACTATCTTTCTTTCTCGGATTACAAGTGAAATAATCGAGGGAAGGGATTTTCATTCACCAAGAAAAATATGCAAAAAAACTTGTTAAAAAGTTTGGATTGGAGAATTGCAAAAAGACTGAGATACCAATGTCAAGCTCTTCGAAGCTGGACAAAGATGAAGGAGGAAAGAAAGTTGACCAAAAGCTTTACAGGAGTTATTGGTTCACTTATTTATCTTACTGCTTTTAGACTTGACATTTTGTTTAGCATTTGTATTTGTGCTAGATTTCAATTTGATCCCAAAGAATCTCATCCAAGCGTTGCAAAACGCATCATCAAATACGTTGCAACTACTTCAAAGTTAGGTCTGTGGTATCTCAAAGAATGAGACTTTACTCTTCTTGGATATTCAGACGCAAATCTAGCAGGTTATAGAGTTGATAGAAAGAGTACCGGAAGAGTACTTCCGGTACTTGTTAATTACTGGGAAACAAGATAGTATCATGGTTCTCAAGGAAGCAAAGTATCGTAGCTTTTTCAAAGGCAGAAGCAGAGTATGTGGCTCTTGGAAGTTGCTGTTCTCAAATTCTATGGATAAGACAACAACTAAGAGATTTTGGAATCAAAGATTCATGCACCGAGATCAAATGTGACAACACTAGCACAATTAATCTCACAAAGAATCCAATTCTTCATTCAAGAGGAAAGCACATAGAGATTCGACATCACTTTATTAGAGATTATGTTCAGAATGGAGAAGTAATGATCCATTTCATTGATTCAAAGAATCAACTGGCGGATGTATTTACAAAGCCACTGGAGAAAAGCCTATTTGAATCTATTCGCACCAGACTAAACATCACATCTTTTAAAGTCTGAAGGTACTCAGACTCAGAGGTAAAGTCTGAAGGTACTCAGATTCAAAAGATCAAGTGTTGCGACTGTAAGTTATTTCGATGCTAGTAATTTAAATTTTTTGGTTAAAGACTTAAAAAGGTACGGTTACTTATTAATTGCTAATTGATTGAAATTATTTTTCCAAGTTGTTTGAATTTATAGAATTTATTCATTTTCAAAAACGCAATTATTCAAAAAGGCAGTTATCTATTTTCAAAAAGACAATTATTATTTTTCGAAAAGGCATTTCTAAATTTTCCTTTGACACGATTCATTTACCGCGCTTCACTCGCTTTATATACTATTAAAATCCGTCTTCTTCGTTTTCACTCTCAAACCCTAAATTACTGAACTCCCATTTGCTCTCACTTTCACTGTTGTTTAATCCAAAAAGTTTTCACATTTTCGAGCAAGTTTGTGAATTTCTTCCTTGAAACGACAATGTCTTCAAGAAAGTCTTCGAGAATTGCAAGCAGGGGACCACGACACATGCCTGAGGGTCCTACGCATTTCGATTTGACCGAGGAAGAAGATTCTTCTCCACCACAGCAACCAAGTCAGTAACAACCTTCTCAGCAGTGTCAGTCTCCTCCACCTACTCAACCAGAAGAAGAAAATTTGGAAGATGTTGAACCTGTAAGAACGTTAACTCCTACGGTTGCTTTCAAGCTTTATTCTTGTTTGAAAAGCGAAGGAACTGCTATGTCTTTGATTGATGAATTTCTGAGAGAGAGAGAGAGGCTACAAGAATGAAACTCTATTTCTGCGCGATATGGAGAAGATGAGTATTGTAGAAAAGGGATCGGCTGAAAAAGCCTTTGCTAATTTTCCTAGTGACCCGCGTGTTGGCACTGCTAATCAACCAATAGGACAGGATGACGACAACCATATGTTTACCCATTTTCAACCTAGAACAAGAGTTGCTGCAAATGTTGTTGGTGATGGTTCAAGTCTATTCAGATCGAAGAATCACAAGAGGGTTTATATGAATCTAATGAAGAGAGGGGTTATGAACCCTAGGAGTGTTGATTTTGATTTTCTAGATTCGGTGAAAGTAAATCTACGAGAGAAGCTTGCTCTTCTGCAATTAGAGTGTTTTTGTTCTGAATCTACTGCTGTTTATCCAGAATTCACATCTTACTTTTATTCGAACTTATCCTTCTTAAATGCAAACAGTTTCTCTTTCACAGTAAGGGATAATGAGTTTATGGTGGATATGGATACTTTGGCTGACCTAATTGGGGGTGGAAAGAGCGTGTTTCCAACCAATTAGTGTATCCCTTGCTCACGCTACTCTGTCATTGGTGAAATACAGGGATGCTGAAGGCAAGATATCCTACTCTAGGATGAATGCCTCCAACATTTTGCTGCACAAAATCGTGATCAACTACATTTGTCCAAAGTCGACATCAAAGACTGATGTATCTCGGGCTAAAGCAAAATTGATGTATGCCATCAATATTGGCTACAAATTCTCTCTACCTCATACCATCATGTTTCACATGTATAGGACAATGGTGAAATATAAGGGACAACTCCCTTATTCTGCTTTTATCATGCGCCTTTTTAGACATTTTAATATTCACATCCTTGCACCATTATGTTTAACAAACATTTTTCCTATGGTGATTGGATTTAAAATGGTCACAAAGATGCGGTTGAAAGAGTTTAACAGGGTGTTAGAGCGCATGAGGGAGAAGTCTCCCATCAAAGCAAGACAAGACTCTGCTGCAGCCAAGAGGAAAGGAAAGGAGCCCATGGATGCTCCAGTAAAGAGGAAGAGAACTCTCATCTTGCAGGATGAAGAGGATGAGGATGAAATGACTCTTTCAGCTTTAAGAAACTTGAAGAGTTTTGTCAGCTTTCAAGAGACAAGAAAAGAGCCTGAAGAAGGAGAAAAAGAGAGAGAAGAGACTGAAAAGGAAGATGAAGAACAGAGGAGGACAAAGGAAGAAATAAGAGAAGAGGAAGAAGAAGATAGAGAAGAAGAGAGAGACCAGGGTCAAGAAGATTCTTTTGAGCCAACCTTGGCTATCTCCTTGTCCAGTGAACCTGATATGGCAGGAACTGCTGATGTGCATCACTCTGAGGCTGAAGTTGAGCAATGATAACTCTATAAAAATAAAACATAAACAAAAGATTGACTTTTCTTAAAAAGATTAACAAATTTGTTAAGTTTATGTTTTGAAAAAAAAAAAAAAAAAAAAGATTAACTTTTCTTTGTTTTATCCAGGTTAAATTTTTAGGGAGCACCTTTCAAGAGTTTAATCATCAAGGTCATCGATGAACTTATCCTATAACCAGAGGAATTTTCTTCTTCCTATTTCTATTATTCACATTGAGGACACTGCTTCATTCAAGTTTGGGGGGGAGACAAAATTTTTGGCTAAATATTTTTTTTATCATGATTACATTCCTGGTTGTGAATTTTTGCGATTCTTAGGAAAATTTAAATTTTATTTAAACTTGCAATTGATGTGTGAGTTAATCTTAATTCTGATTATGTTGATCCACTTACTAAGCACTAAAAGTCCTTAATTTTTGAATTGTGTGTAAATCTAGAGAACATTCATGTGAAGTATGTGATTTTCTTAGATTTCACCCAAATCTTAGAATTTATTTGATTTTCTTTTGAGACGAAATCCTAAGCTAAATCTAACTGAGAAAATGATTTAGGCAATTTTTGGATCGATTGAGCCTTTCAAACTAACCCTGTTTATTTATCCCTAGTCACCCCTTTGAGCCTTAATTATTACCCAATTATTCATTGGCACCCATATATGTTTAGCCTAGCCGTTATCAAATTATATCATTGTCCCATGCCCTATGAACACGTTGATTTTCTTTTGGGATAAAAAATTATTTGAGCTTGATAGAAATTTGGGAGGAAGGATGGAGTATGAAAAAAAAAGAAAAAAAAAGTGATTGCTATAATTGTTTGGGGTGTATTGTGAAAAAAAAGAATTGCTTTTATGGTTCCCTATCCAACTTTCAATTGAGTGAGCCTTTTGGATACTCAATGGATTGGAAATTTTCATGTTATATTAGGAGGGACTTTGGGAGAAACTGTACCATAAAGCAATTCAAAAGAAAAAAAAAAAGAGAGAAGAAAAAAAGAGAAAAGAAAAAGGAGAAGAAAAAGAAAAAGAATGATGATATATGGTGGCAGAAAAATTATTTTGAAAGAATGAAATTGGACAGTGACATTGGCTCTAATTAGATCCTAGAAATCAACGTGTTGATGGGTGATTTGAGCTTAAAATTCCCATTATCTCACCTTTAGCCCAACCTTACATTACAACCCGAGAAAAGTCCTATTGATTTTTGGTTGGATAATTAGCTTACATTAGTGGAGAGAGGAATGCAAAGCAAACCTATGAGATTTGGTCATAATTATTAAGAATTTTTTAGAGGTTACATGTCAATGTGAATTTATCTTAATTGGATATAATTCGAAAAAGATGAGGACTCTCACACACACACTTGGATCACATAGTTAGAATTGGTCTTAACTTATAAATCAATTTCAATGTTTAGATGAAATTTGTGTTTTTCTTTGAATTGTGAATTTGAACAATTATGGAAAGATGTCATGGAGGAGGTTGTTAGTTTGAGTATGTGTTATGTCTTGATTTTGCTCGAGGACTAGCAAAAGGTTAAGTTTGGGGGTTTGATAACTCTATAAAAATAGAGTTATTTTACATATTTTAGGCAACAATTAATGCAATATCTATGAGAAAATATTTGGATTTCCTTATAATTATTTGAATTTTCCTTATTTATGTAGAATAATGATATGTGGAGAAGATAAGGAAAAAGATAGCAAAAACGATGAATTTAAATCAAGCAGCGGGGGAGATAGATATCAAATCAAAATTCTCTGATTTACTCCCTGATTTTGTGTGCAATTGCTTGGAGATAAGGATCTTGGATATATCCTATGAAGAGGAGAATAAAGAGAGAGAGAGAGGGAGAGAGGGAGGGAGAGCAGCTAGGTTTTAGCTAGTTTTTCTGTTAGATCGTTTTTCATTGTTCTGAGAGTTTTTCAAGTATTTTGAAGAAAAGACACGACAGAATTCTTGTTCTTTGATTCAAGATGCTGAGTTTAATTTATATTTTTATTTATTCATCCACTATGTTCTAATTTTCTTTTGTTAGGGCTATGATGTAGCCTAACCATGATGATGTGAATTTCATGATTTTTATGTTTTACAATTGATCTCATTCATGTGAGTTATATATTATTGTGTTTAATGCTTTTGAGTGACTGGCCACCACTTGAATGATCTGATGTGCATGTTTGAGACTGAGAAGTGATAATATGCAATTGCTCATTATAATATATAACCATGAATTAAACGTGAATAGAAATATACTGCGTTATTTGTGTAGCTTTCGGTGATAAGGTGATCCAAAAGACTCATTGTAAGTCGGGAATATTCATATTTTTTAATGCACTTATGTTTATTTTAATTCACATAGAGATATAGTGGATTAATAAACTGAGTAGGTTTGCTATACCTAGAGATAGGATAGTAAATAGGTTAAGAAATTCCGCTATCACATGTTTGATATTTTTCTTGTATTTACAACAATCTAAAATTCATATCTAGTGGTTATGGTGAAATTGGATGCTCTAACATATTTATCTGATCGATTTACTGCATTTAGTCTACAAATTTTGTTTTTAATTTATTCTCAATTATATTTTGATCTGTTAGATAAATTTTAGAATTAATCTATTTTAGTAGTTAATTAGTTTATTAATCATCGATCTCCGTGGGACAATACTTTTTCTCATCATTATATTACTTGTTTGACACGTTCGCTTGTGTTTAGAATTTTACAAACAAGCAAGAATAAATATTTCCTACTCCACCTGAAGGCAACAAAACAGGGGGAGCTGTTGGACAACAAGGTATTTCTTCACCTTTCCTTACTAGTGATTTGAGTCGTTCTGCAGCAAATCTAGAGGACGTGTATGCCTCTCATTATCCAGAAGCATCCACTCATAGCCATGGTGGACAATCTGCTGAAGTTCCATCCATTCTCAAAACTCCTGGAATCGACTCGGCTGGACCTAGTGTTGCAACAAAATATACAGTAGACTTTTCGAGACTGCTAGATATTCTATTGGAAGTAAGGAAACAGCAATATGCTACAAGGTATGAGATACAGGATCTCAAGAACGCTTTCATGGCTACTTCAGTATCTTTGCACGATCAGCTCAACGCCCTAAAGACTGAAGTGCAAGATCATGTGAAGGGTGAAGATTTCCAGCAACTGAAGGAGATCATTGGGAAGCTTGAGAAGACAATGAATTCCATGGAAGAATTCTAGCTTGTTCGCCTTCCTAAACAACCTTGATTCTCTCTATTTTCAAACAACTCTTTTATCTGTTCTCCACTTTTTGCTGTTGACAAAAAGGGGGAGAAGTTTGATATAGATTTGACTTTTGGTTTTTGGTTTGGATTTTTTGGATTGACTTTTGACTTATCTTTTGTTTGGTTGTGGTTTGGACTGTTTGATTTGATCTTTTGATGCTTGCAGCAACTTAACTTAAGCTATGTTTATGATTATGGAAAGGATAGTTGTTTTGACTAACGTGTTTTTTGTGGTTGCATAATCGTTGCTATCCATATCCTAATCTATTTATCTTTTATGAGATATCCTGTTTTGCTTAAGTATTGTTTTGCAGGTTAAAAGTTTTCAAATCTATAGGAAAGTTTTGTCACCATAAAAAAGGGAGAAATTGTTGGAGAAAACTTCCTTATTTATTTTGAAGTTGACAAAACGTTTCCATCAGTCTAGTCTGAAGATTTGTAGATTCTATTGTCAAAGTCTGAAGACCTCTAGACTCAAGATTTAAAGTCTACTCTCACTGATAGCTTCTAGACCAACGAAGAAAAGATTTATCCATTAAAGAAGACTTATCCAGATGCAAGTATATCTTTAAGGATTTGGTTTGTACGGTTGAAGAAGATCTCATGGCTGGAGAAAGCATCTCGTGATTAATTATTCTTATTGAAATCAATTCGGATAATTAGATCTATTGATTGACGAAGTATACTTGGAATGTTCTACTTATGGAAATCTAGATCCTGATTGTATGGGCCAGCAGGATTGGTGGACTATCTTCACATTCCTTAAATGACTCGAGATCTCCCTAATTGATTTCGTCCAACGGGTAAATTGGAAGAACTCCTTTGGAAGGTGCCAACGGTTATGATGACATGGAGGAGTATATAAGGAAGACGCTCAAGTTATTTGAGAGTGTGTACGAAAGAAAAAGTCCAAAGTCTGAATCTCTTAGTTCTTTGCTGTTTCAATCGCAGAGTTTATATTGTACTCAAAAGATAGATTAAATACTTGTGAGACCTTGAGGAAGTGTAGTAGAGTTTCTACACTGTGGAATCAAGTACGTGAGACTGTAAAATCTCTTTTGGTTCTTAGTGAAATCCAGCCAGTGGGCTGTCAGTGCGAGAGAGTGGACGTAGGCTTGGTCTAAGCCGAACCATTATAAACCTTGTATCTCAATTCTCTTTCTCTAAACTCTTTACTTTATTTCGTCATCTTATATAAACTGTTTAAAGTCTTTTACATTTTCAGTCTGTTATTCTCAAAATACGAATTAAGTTGTTAAGTTTTGCAAAAACTTCTTTAACACCTATTCACCCCCCTCTAGGTGTTCCTACTAGCCCTATCACTTCTCACATCGCAACTTATTAAAAAGAGGGGTATGCAAATTCAGATATACCAAAGCTTAATTTCTTGATGGGTATTTAAAACCTTGCACTTGCATAGTCATCTCGAAGTAGTTCCTCTCCAGATAAAAATGCACTCTAGTCTGCCTTTGTATTTACATTGGCTTCCATTTGCTTCCTCTTATTTGTGAGTACATGTACTCCCTAAATAGCACCATAATCCAAATGTTCCCAATTGAAGGGAGCATTACAACCAACCTTCTGCAAGTTTCTTTAGAAGAGGCAAACACAGACACAGACAGCGGCAACAAGTAGCATCGAATGGATATAGGGCCGATGAAGCAGCCCATGCGATGCGGGGAATCTCCTAACATATTTTGTTGCCGCGACCGTACATCTCGAGCACGAGCCCACACTCAACTGAGACTAGGCACGCTGGCCAAACTCTTGTGCAACTGACGGCTGTGATTCCTTCATTTTCACTTCCAATCATCACGGAAATTTGAATGTTCCTCCTGTCAGCAAGTTTATATGACACAAGCTCATTGTAGGAGTGATTATTCCTTATCGCAATATAGGAATACGGTGACTGCCCACTGGAATCTAGAAGGGAGTTCCAGCCGTTTAATCCGATCTAGAAGGAGATTAAAATGATGATGATGATGATAATATGATGATGATGATGATGATGATGATAAGTGTTAGGACCGATATAAAGATCTAGCAATCCCATGAGCGCACGCTTATGGCATGCGCCTGTACATAACATTTGCCTACTTCATAAACCACACTGCAAATAATAAAACAACTCAAAATAAGCAACTAATACCGAAGTATTCAGTATCTCATATGAATAAGATACAGCATGCTATCTCGAAAAGGGAAAGGTACGTTATAGATTTGGCGTTGCCCTACATGGTTACGTTATAATACGTTTTTGCATGCCACAAAAATATGATCAGAGTTCAATTTTTATACCTGTTGTGGATCATTTGTCAGGGCATCAACTATCTCAACTGAGCACTATGTACAAGCAACCACATGTAAAGGTGTAATACTCCCAGGTCCCACCATATTTGGAGTGAAAATGTATGTTGTTAAAGAAATATCTCCAAATGATTTTGATGATTTACAAACTATCCTTAGTATAATGTTTACTATGGTACGTGTAGATGTTCATAACAAAGCATTAAGTAATGTCCATAGTGCGATCTAGTGAATAAAAGAATGCAACACGTTCTAATACGGGTTTTCCGTGAACAATATCAACGGACCTAAAACATCAGCTAATGACAATGTCTATATCAAAGATGTGGATATCGAGTTATTGGTGCTGTGGCAACAAGTGATCTTAATGCCACATGATGCGGCAATCTAATCAGCACCGGTTATGCTACTTAGTATGGTTGACGCTAACGTGAACAATTTTTACAAATTTTTTTAAAATTTTACAAACTTTTTTTCCCTTTGCTGGACTCAAGCAAGGTTGGACAAGGGATGCCCACGCTTGGGCTAGTAAAGGATGCCCTCACCTAAGGTTGACAAAGAAAAAAAGAAAAGAAAATTCAAAAACTAAAAAAAATAGCAAAAAATGTCAACGTTAGTGATTTCTGATCAAAATTAACCGAAATAACTAAATTGATAAATTTTTAAAAGGTTTATGATCAAATTGGCAAATCGTTAAAAAGGTTTAGGACTGAATTGATAAATTATAAAAAAAAAAATTTTGGACTAAATTGGCTCAAGTAAAAGGTTTAAGAATAAATTGGCCGTCACATAATAGGTTTAGAATTTGGATAATTTTTCAGCAAACCGCCTGCTTTTCGTATTTGCCCTTCATTACTTAGTCTTCATCAGCATACTCAGCGCACGATTCGAAGTCAATTGTTACATTGGTTTGGAACTACGAATGCACTTTTGGATGCTAATCTCATTTGACCAAATATTGCCATATATTATGAGAAAACTCTCAATATTACTACAAGATTTTTTGTTTTTGATGATTTTAATACATCTTCATGTGACCATAAATATTGTTATGGGTACATGTCTAGACTCCATGTAGAATACGATATTTTTTTAACATATATATTGGAGGACTACTTTTTCTAAATACTAGAATGTCATTATCTCCGTAATCTGAAATGTAAAAAATGACCAATCTTAGAAAATAATAGTTCTTGGAGTAAAATTAATAATAATTTTCTGTAAAGATAATTGTTAATTATTTTTCTCTATTAACGACATATATCTATAGTGTATGAATTTGACATTTTTCTGTTTTCCAAGATTCGAAAGACTTAAAATGTATGAAAGTATTATAATTAAATTAACAACGATCTTACATGACAAGAACTCATTGAAACGAAGGTGCTAAAATAGGAAAGACGCATCCACGGCATCGCCAACAACATCACTTATCTATTTTTGGGTTCCACTGTTGTTATACCTCATCATCTTGGTCTGAGACGGAGAGATCATCAACAAAATGCAGTAGGTTTTAGGTTTTAGAGGACTGAGAAACACACTTCGTGGAACCCTGCGCTCCTCCGGTCCTCCATGGCTATAAAGGGTGCGAATGGTAACGCTTCTTGGCTGGGGAAGAGTTTTTTTTTTTTCAAAAATAGTTATTTTCTATTTCTATTTCGGGGAACAATTTCTGAGTAAAATAACGCGTTTGGTAACTATACAAAATTTCTACTCTTGGAATAGAAAAAGAATAGAAATGCGTTTGGTAACGCAACAGTTTATTTTTGTATTTATTCATTTTTTATTCTTGTGCATGGATCGCCGACCGCCAACCGCCGGCCGCCGACGGCCGCGGCGGTCGTCGGCGGCTGATGGGTTGTGCGGCGGTAATTGTGTGGCGGCGGCGGGCGGCGACGGGCGGCGACGGCGGCAGTGGCGACGGGCGGCGACAATTGGCGGTGACGGTCGGCGGCCGGCGGTCGTTTATTTCTAGAAATTGTTTCTGGGAACAAGAAACAAATTTTTTTTTTATTTATCGTTTCTGCTCCAAATCTATTATTGGGCTAACTTTCTATTCCGGGGAATAGAAAAACAATTTGGTATTACCAAACGGGTTTCTGTTTTTTTTTTTTTTGTTCCGGGGAACAAAAGAACATAAATTCAAAGAAATAGAAATGTTACCATGCGCAGCCAAAAAGTGGTCGTGTTTGACCAAACCACGCGAAAGCATCTTTCAATTGTCTCTCCCACCTGACTTCCTCATTTCGCGTAATGTCCCTTTCGTCATTGAGAAAGGTCATCCTCAGACGGATCGGGGTGACCCCCACGACATATTTTTTCTCCGGCATGCTGTCTTGTTCTTCGAAAGACTTTGAGACGACTTGAAGCCTTGATGCATCAAGAGAGCGTTGCCAGTCTCGTGTCACCATCACCAAGTGTCCCATGGTGGTCACCAGGCATTGGGCCGGTGGTTTTAGTGCGGATCCAAGCCACACTTGCATGAACGGAATGCACAAGATCTCAGTGAATCTCAATTATTAGATGATGTCAGTTTCACGTGATGCTGACATGTTACTTTAATCTTTTTCTTGGGATAAGGTTGGGCCAACCGAGTCTGAAGCTAGCATAAAAGCGAAAAGGTCTCATCATGAGTTAATACAAGCTACTTCCCTATGTTTAATTTGTTGGGTAACACATTTTACTTTAGGGTGAAATGAACTTTCCATTTGATATAAAAAATGGCTGTTCTAGACTCTGATCAAAATAATTTGGTGATAACTTTCACCTTAGTCAAATCATTTTTCTTTAAAACCTCGAATTATTGACTAAGTGATTAAATGTTGAATTTAAATGTGGTAGATTCCATCACAACTACTCACATTTAGAACTTTACTAAATCCATGTGGATAGGCGAGTTGCTTGCAATACTGACATTCATTTAAGTCGAAAAATTTAAATACTTTGTATTGTCAAAAAGAGAAGCTAATAATTTGTTTTGGACTACGTGTCAAGATTTTCAGCTTGTGATAGCAAGTTAATTATACTGACCAAAAAAAAAGAAAAAAAAGATAGCAAGTTAATTACCCTTTTTAATATAAGATGATTTCAATCAAAATTAAAAGAAGGGTCTTCTCCTATGAATGATCTTAATGGCTACACACAGGAGCACCTAATAGTTAGAGACTAGATTGCACCGTCATTATATGTAACTAAACAAGAATAAATATTAATTATTAAGTAACCAAACAATAAATATTAAGAAGGTGTCACCTTATGACACTTATTAAGTAACCAAACAAAAATAAATATTAATTCTTTTTAATAATAATTTTATCATTATATGTGTAACCGATACTTATAAATCCAATATTTTCCATAACGAGGTGGCATGAGGTTTTCAAAACTCAAACACAAGGTTGACTAGAATTTGCATCACATGGACATTGTGATCACTTTGCATCATATCAGTATGCAACCGATTCATAATATCAAGAAAAATATTCTAGGAAAAGGGAGAGTATTCCATCTTACAGTCACTCCTAACCATATTCGGTTGCTAAATATTGAAATAATGCATATAAAAGGACATGACTCCAAAGTTCATTGTCCCAGAACCTTTAAATAGAGGCAATTTTCCAACCGAAACGAACTATGACCATTGAAAGTACATTGCAGTAAATAAAGAATCACTTACCTGGATTCATACATCAACTCAATGCAATTGTAGCCATTGATCATGTGGGACTCATTTGTGTGGTCTACATGATCAACAGCCATGGTGTATCTGATCCAGCGGTCCTAGGCACATGAAAAGAAATTTGTTGATAAGAAAACATGTTCAAAGCAATTTTGCCCGATTACCCCACTGATAGATTAGAATAACATTCAACACTACCCATAAATTAGGTGGTTAAAGGTTAAGAGAGATCTTATTTTGCATCCTATAATATACTAATAATAATAAAGTTATGCTTTACATTGTCCTATGACTACACTATTAGTCTTTTTATTAATTAATCATGTATTTAACTACATTTATGGAACTAGTATTCAAATGTACTTTTGAATGCTTATCTGATTTAACCAAATACTACCGTATATCATTACAAAATACTTGAGATTATTGCAAGATTTTTTTTTTTTTTTTATGATTTTAATACATTATATGACCAAAAATACGATTATGGATACATGTTGAGGCTTTTCAGTGAGTATACGATATTTGTTCATATACATACAAGGGGACTACTTTTTTTCAAACATTGGTACACCATTATCTTTGTCATTTGAGATGTGAAAAGTAATTTTTTTAGAAAAAGATTAATATTATGAAAAAATCTCAAACTTATATATGTATGTCAAATTTAGCCCAAATAGATACGGCTGTGACAAATTTACATTTCATTAGTTTCCGTTAAATTTTACTGTCAAATTACTGAGTTGAATGACGTGGGGTCGACAGGTGTTCAATTTGGGGTTTTACCTTCTATTTGTCAAAAGTATACCAGCTTATGGTTTTTTGTAGTATTAAAATTTAATAGAAATTAATTGAAGGTAAATTTGTCATAGATGTAACAATTTTGGGTTTTTAGTGGTTAAGAAATTATACTATGATAAATTTGTCACATATATACCTATTTGAGGTATTTCGTAATCAAAAAGTTAATTTTATATAAATTTATCTTAAATGTATCAGTTTAAGATTTTTCATAATATTAATCCCAAAAATAATATTTTCTGAAGAACAAAAAATAATTCTTTATTTAGATAATCATAATTATTTTCTTGGGAATCCCGCGATCTCCCTTTTCTTTAGTTTTTCTATCGCATTTTGTCTTGTTCTGCAAAAGACTTCGAGACGACTCGTACGTCTTCGTGCACGATCACCAAGTCTTCCCGTACGAGACATCACGCGGTCGGGGCCGCCGGAGGTTTTTATCCGCATCCAGGCCACAATTGCCCGGACCGGATGCACAAAATCCAAATGAACTTTCAGCAGTTAGATGGCGTCCATCTCATGTGGAGCCCACATAAATCGACGTTGGAGATCCACTAGGCTCATCACAAAATACGGAGCATGTTGTGAATGCTTGTGGGTGCGGGGTCAGGCCAACTGGAAAGGAAAAGGTCTCTTCAAAAGTCGAGGACAAGGTGGTTTTCTATGTTTCCCCCTCGTCGTGAAACACGTTTCCCACTTGTCGTGAAACACGTTGCTTTAGTTCGGTCTCGATAGAGCTGCGCAATGGATAATATGAAAAATGACCGCCCAAGAGAGGACTAGACGAACAAAATAATTTGTTCTCATGTCGTTTTAAAACTTCGAATTATTAATTGAATGTTAATTTGTATAGAATAGATTTCTTCTCACATTCAAAATAACTTTACCCACCTCCATGTAGATAGAAATTTACTAGATGCATGGGAATAGACGAATTGCGTACATCGTGACATTTGTTTAAGGCAAATAGTCTAGATTCTTTATATTAAAAAGAAAGGTAATATTTTGTTTTGGATCGTATTCAAAGTTTCAAGGTTGTGAGAGCAAGTCGATTACCATTTAATTTAAGACGAATACAATCAAAACTAAAATAAAATCGTAGTTCTGTTCACGGCTTAAGAAGAGTTTTCTCCTATATGTGATCTTAATTACACCACATTGTATTTACTAATAGTTTAGGGATTTAGATTGCTGAATTCTATAAACTTTCACATATTAAGAAGGGGTACTCTTATGACACTTAGTAAGTAATCAAATAGAAAAAGATATCTACATTGATAATTTTAGACACTTAATTTTATGGTAATAGATGTAATTAATATTTATATATCAAATCTTTTTCCATAAAGTATACTTCGCCATTACGCTTAAGAACTCACTAACAAGATTTCATATGTTTATTTAGGGTAATGTCTAGCACTCCTCTATCCAACCGTGTACTCACAATAAAAATCCAAAAAGAACACCACAGCTACAAAATTCTCTATACAAGCAATTTTATATGTAGTTGACACGTGATTATTTTCCTACTAGATAATTCATGAGTAGAAAGACTAACATGATATGAGAAAAATAGGAATAACAGGCAAAAGAAAATTGAGAGGGAGTGTCAGAATTCAAGTCAGTGTGTTTGGAGACCATGGTAAACTTACTGTTTTCCCAAAAAAAAAAAAAATCTAAGCCATTAAAAAATGTGTCAACAATTTATTTGTCAGAAATTAAATCACAAAATAATGTGGCATCATACATTCTTGTGGTCGATTAATTACTGAAAGCACGAGACCAACGAAGTGTGCCTTCATTTAATTAACCAGCAATTACATACTACATCATCTAGCAAGCATATCTCTATATCTTTTTTCGAAAAATAGATCATACACACACCATTATAAAAGAAATTTTACATAGGCAGCCTTGTTCATCCTTAATGAAGGATTATAGCTACACACTCTTTCAAGTCAATGGTGTATGCGCCCGCTCATGTAAAATAATTTTTTTCCTATAATTAATCAACCACAAATAAATTTGTTTGTTTACACTAGTTGTATATCCTATAATTTACTATTGTACGTCACAATATCATTACTATGATAATATTATTTGATAGGTATAATGGGAGGAAAGGGCGATCACTACTGGTGACTACCTCAAAGAATTACCATAAGAGTTCCACACACGTAACGTTATATTCTGTTTGAGCTACTCCTAATTTGGATAGGCCCATCACCATCAGCTCACCAAGATATAATGAGAGTACAACCGGGATAATCCTATGTCATGGTACAGTCGAACTTAAACAAGAAACGAATTCAGATTTCTCAAGGTCGAGAAGCACCTGGGCAAATTCAAATATGTGACTAGTAATGCTCAAGAGTTCTAAAATTACTAGGACGTAAGCCTTTCCCCAATGGTGATAATTCCTAATTTCGTTCTACTTCGTCTTTACTCTTTCTATAAGAATAATGCTATATTTATAAAGAAATCGTATTAAATTTCTGTTATGATTTCGGGTCATAGATAAACTTCATTATTTTCTCTGGTATCAATCTTCCGATTGAACTTAATTACATCCTAAGAAACTGTAAAATGATTATGATCAAAAGCTCTATTTGATTTTTTGGTCTCGTATAGATTTTATTTATGTGCGATCTTATACCCCGATGGCCACAAAAAAGAACTATACGAAAATTTACTAAGCTTTTTTCCCTTTGTATTTAGAATTGTAAGGCCATCTTAAACATTACTCTAATAAAAATGTTTAAATCCCATCGTAATTCTAGGGCCATCTTATTGTTAGTGTCACCTTGAGTTTCATTAACCTTTCAAGCCGGTTGGCAATTCTCCTGTAGTGGAACTTGTGGCCGATACGTGAATGTCCTTTTAAAACGTAACGGCCACCCTAAAATTTTTATAATAAATAATGTGACAATTTCTTTTAGGCTTCTGACAAGGCAGGAATTCAAAGAATAGATCTCACTTATTTGAATGCTCAATTAAAATTTGTCATATCACTTTATACTAGGAGTTCTTTACGCATTTAGAATTTCTCATTACTATGTATGCTGGTTTCTTCTTTGATACAAGACAGAGCAAAGTTTGCTAAGTAGCCTCAACATCTCACAATCATGTATTCATCTTCATATGCTGTGACCATCCCTTTCACTAGGACAAGGACTAAGGGCGCATTACCCTTTATGTGTAAAACCTTTGTATATTGTTTTTTTTTTTTCTTATTCTGTCTTGCATTTGTTGATATATGCAATCGGGTCCCTCCAACTTGTTCTATTGACACAATTTGCCCCTGCTGCCCTCCATTGTTGTACTTAAATTTCAACAATTCGTCGATGTGTATATAATGGGTCGGTGAGAACGGCTTCCACTCTATAAACGCGGACAGAAGCAGAAAGGTCCCAAAACGGACAAATATTACGTGAGAGAGAGTTTAAGAGAGTTTTTTTCGAAATGAAGGTAGGGCAATGGCTTCTAACGGTGGCTGTGGCCTGGTGGTTTCAAAAAGGCAGCGCCGCCATGCCCAAAGAGTGCACACGCCAGTGTGGGGGCGTGACCGTACCTTTTATTTCGGGCTCGAACCCAATTGTATGAGGTCCACGGATTTTTTGCTCAATTGCATTAACACCGAAGGGAGCGGTTGTCGACTAATGTTGGGGAATCTTATGATACGCAAAATCTCGGTCGGGGACTCGACCATGGTCGTCAGCCTCCCCGAAGCATACGAAGCATACCAGTGCTACGATCAGAATGGCAAACTAGCAAACAAAAGCAGTCCTCTGGCCATCGATCTACCTCCAAATCCGTACAGATTCTCAGAAACCCAGAAGAATCTCACCGTCATCGGCTGCAATGCCCTCGCGGTTGTGGCCAATAAAGAAGGGACGTTCGGGAGCGGTTGCGTCTCCTACTGCAGCGGCAATGTCGACTTCGCCAAGAAGACCACTTGCTCCGGTCAAGGTTGCTGTTAAGCATCCATCCCAGAGGGGCTCAAGATGCTCAACATCAACGTGTCCTCCATCGACCAAAACGTGTCGGGCTCGCAACTCGGCCGCTGTGCACGGGCCTTCGTGGTGGACAACAGGCCATTCAATATCTCAAACTTGACTCTTTCGAGGTTCCAAGATGTGGGCAACAACTCGGGCCTTGTTCTGGAATGGATGGTCGAATCGGACGTCATTTGCAAAAAGGCCAGGCCAAACCCGTCGAGCTATGCCTGTGGTAATAACACGGATTGTATGGACTTTGGGAATGGACCGGGTTATCGTTGCGTTTACAAGCGTGGGTACAATGGGAATCCCCATAGTCCCTTCGAAGGGTGTAAAGGTAATTCAACGTACCCGACTCCTAATTCTTTACCGCGCTCGAATGAATTGTGTGGATAATTAATTAATGAACACGCAAGAGCCCGATAGAGAAGTATTGTATCTGCCTACTAATTCCATCTAGTTTTACCCCATTTAATTAGCCACCATTCGATTGGCGCTACAACCACTCCCTCCACTCTCCATCTTGCAACTCATGCCATTGCCGCTGCCACCGTCATCCGCCCACCACTTTAGGCAAGCCAGCCGTTGGACCACAACAGCCGCCTCTCTCTCTCTCTCTCTCTCTCTCTCTCTCTCTCTCTCTCTCTCTCTCTCTCTCTCTCTCTCTCTCTCTCTCTCTACATGCTAATACACATTTTTCCCTCTCCTCCATCAACAGCACCACCACTGCAAGCAACAAAGATGACATCTCTCTCTCTCTTCCTTCCTTCATGAGTCTAGCTTGTACCTCATCTTGGCAGTGACAAGTCCCCAGTACCACCACTGCAAGTAACAAAGATGACGTCTCTCTCTCTCTCTCTCTCTCTCTCTCTCTCTCTCTCTCTCTCTTCGTGAGTCTGGCTTGTAGCTCATCTTGGCAATGACAAGTCCCCGGCATACACCTTTAGCAAACGGAGGGTAAAACTCCAAACTGGTACACCCATTAATTATCACATGTCATCCAATTAGCAATTTGACAATAAAATTTAACAAAAACTAATGGAGAGTAAATTTGTCACGGGTATAATTAATTTAGGATAAATTTGTCACCTGTGCACCAATTTGTTTTCACCTGATCTTCGTTTGGTTAATATTTCTTTTCTATCTTGCCTCCGACTTCCGATGTAAGTGCTTAGGGCCGAGGCATCGGTTTGCCGCTTCGACCGAGGAGCTCACGAAGATGAACTACACCGACAATGTCAATTCGTTCGCCCTCCATGGAAGAGAACTGCAGATTAAGAAATCCATACACTCGGTGGAAGCCATTTCCGAAAGGATCAAAACTCGAAGAGATGTAGAATTGATGCCTCGATCGTTTAATCGGTGCAAGGGTGCAAATTCACAAAAAGAAAGGCTCTTTTACATAGAACATTCCAAGCCATCTTGTGCAGATTACAGAGAGATGCGATTGACTGATTAATCTTTATCATCGCTGAGCCTACATGCATAATCGCACAGTGATTACAAAAACGTAGTTATCATTTGTAACTATAAGTCTATGACAGCCATACACAGATCACGTAACGAAAGTGTTGTCCCTAATTTATGGGCCATTTTCTTGCAAAGATCTGCTTCCAACAGCTCTTTGGTCTTTTGTGCATATTAAGAAGACATCGGCTCATGTGGAAATGTAGTCTTGTACCTTAACGGGGTTACAAAGTCAGTCACCAAGGCAAGATTTAATCCCAAAGCCTTGGTATTGGAAGGATTTTACTTCTTGCAAGAATGCATCTTTGAAGGACAAGTCTTCGATCGACTGTATAGTACATTTGTGATTAATGAATTATGGCATGTTTGTTTGTGTTCTTTGTTTCTATTTATGAACAGATTTTTTGTTTTTTTGTTCCCGGGAACAAAAAAAAAAAAGAACAAAAACGCGTTTGTTTGCGTTTTTGTTCAGGGAACAAAAAAAGAACAGAAACAAGAAACAAAAAAAAAAGTTGTTTCTTGTTTTCGGAACAAAAACAAAGAACAACTTTTCTCTCTCTTCCCGAAATACTGTTCATCCATCCTCTCCATTTGGGCGAAAGTGACACTGTTCCTGCGTTTCTGGCTTTTGGCTGCTGCGGTCACCAAGGCTGGTCGTTGGGCATGATTTCTGGAGGATAGTCGTGTCTTTACACCCTCCAAAGGCCGACCGAAGCATTTCACCTGGTATGGCCCCATCCGCTAGATTTCTTTGATTTTTCGGTAGGGTTTTTGGTGCGACTGCTGTCCCTCGAATTTTCTGCTTGTTGTTATGGCTTCGTCTGGTAGCCGGCCTTTGGTCCAAGTGAATGATAGGGCCCAAAGGACCCATGGGCGTAGCCGAAGTAGGGCAAGACGTCCCTCTCGTGGCCCAGCGTTGGTGCGAGCTAATACCCAGAACCATGATGGTTCGAAAGCTCCGCAGAACAGATCATGGGTAAATGTTGCTAGGTTATCTGCAAAAGGGTATGAATTGGACTTCGCTCCTCCTATTTCGGTGGGCAGGAAGGGTATTGTTCGATTATCTGAGAATGCTAAGGGTGCCGTGGATCCAAAATGGAACAATTGTCTTGTAGGTTATTTCGTGGGGAAAAATGTGCCTTTCAAGATCACTGAAACTGTTCTTAAGGAAGCTTGGGGCTCTCATTTGTCTGAAATGTTAGCAAATGATGGTTTCTATTTCTTTTTTTATCCCTGATCCTGAGTTTAGAAAGAAGATCCTCAATGATGGCCCCATGACGGTGGCAAGAATTCCCCTAGTTCTTAAACAATGGGACCATACACTTGAACTCAGAAAGGATCTGCAGTCTTCTGTCCCGGTCTGGATCCGCTTGAAGAACATTCCTTTTGCCTACTGGTCAGCCCCTGGTATTAGTGAGATAGCAAGTGCAGTGGGTAGACCACTCTATGTGGATCCGCTGACGGAACAAATGAAGCGATTGTCCTTTGCTAGAGTATGTGTGGAAATTTCTGCTAAAGCTGGAAAGATGTGAAGAGGTTGAAGTCTTGGTTGATGAGGAATCGTTTATGGTTCAAGTCCTCTATGAATGGCGACCTGATTCTTGCCCAAAATGTTGTGCATTCGGACATAATTGTGTGGAGGTCGAAGCTACAAAAGCCCAGGCTGGTGCGAAGGCTTCTGTTGGTATTCCTCTTAAGGATGCTGCTCCTGTCCAGTCGGTGAATGCTGAACCTGTTCAGACCTCAAATGAAGCTCTTGAGGAACATCATCAAGGTTGGAAGCAAGTGACGAATAAGAAGAAAAAACTTCATATGGCAGATCTAGAGAAGGAGAGATCTTCCCCCCCTTCTGCGGCACTGAGGGCGAAGGCTGTGGCGGAGCCCTCAGCGAAGGCTGTGGCAGGGACCTTCAAGCCTCCGGTTGCTAAGGTGGTTCAGAAAGATCAGAGTGTCTTCAAGCAAGGTGTGTCTGGATCCTCTTGTTCGATGGCTTTAGTCATTTCAAATCCAGAAAATGCCTCTTTGATGGCTCTTTCCTCGGATGGCGATTCTGATGAAGTGGCGAGTGTAGACGAGGAGGAACTTCCCCCTGCTGTGCCGAATCCCTGTGATGCTCCCTCGGAACCTAGTCCCAGCATTGTTCTACAAGTTGAACTTGAAGCTCCCCCTATCCAGAAAAGTGTCTCTCCTTCTGCTAGTGTAGCTACTCTTTCGGCTAAAGCCCCTAAGCAGGGGACAAACCGAAAGAAACGCCGGTAATTGCTGTCTTGTCTATCTATATATCTATATATGCATATAGGAGTATGGAATATCAGGGGTCTATGTAACCCGGTTAAACAAGCGGAAATCAGGAATTTTGTGCGGTCCAATAATATGTGTTGTATTGGTATTGTTGAAACTAAGGTCTCTTTTGCTGCGTTTAACTCGGTATCTGCTGGTTTAATCCCGGGTTGGAGGTGGACTAATAATTATAGTCACTCCCATAAGGGGAGAATTTGGGTCGGGTGGAACCCTCTTAATGTTGCCTTTACGGTGAACGCCTCTTCGGACCAAGCTATCCATGGGAGATTGGTGTGGTTGGCTTCTGGCAAAGCCTTCTTTTTCTCGGTTATATATGCGGAACATAGTTTTGTCTCAAGAAGACCTCTCTGGGAGGATCTCTTACAGACTAGTGTTCTTCTCGGTAATTCTCCTTGGATTTTGGCAGGGGACTTTAATGCTATTAGAGACCCCTCAGATAGGATTGGCAGCTCGGACTCTTGGATCCCAGCCTTTGACGAATTTCCGGATTGCCTTGTCAAGGCTGGTTTAGATGATCTTCGGTATACTGGATATAGATTCACGTGGGCTACCTCTTCTGGCCATAACCGAAAACAAAGGAAAATAGATAGGGTGTTGGTTAATGCTTGTTGGAACTCTGAGTTTTCGTTTCCAGAAGCATCCTTTTTGGCCCCCGGAATTTCTGATCATTCTCCGATGATGATAAAGATCATGGATGTGCCCAAGTCTTATAAGCCTTTCAAGTTCTTTAATTACTGGATGTCTCATCCAAATTTTTTCATTATGGTGGCGCAGGTTTGGGATTCCTCGTTCTATGGCACACCTATGTTCATATTATATTCTAAGCTTCGTCTTCTTAAGACTAGAGTCAAGCAACTCAACAAAGAGTCTTTTTCGGATCTCTCGTTGAGAGTTGCTAGTGCTAGGCATACTTTGTGTGATATGCAGGATGCTGTGCAAAATGATCCTCTCAACCTCCAATTAGCTGTTGAAGAAAAGCAGCAACTTCAGGTGTTCTCTGAACTTCGACTCCAAGAAGAGTCTTTTTATAGACAAAAATCTAGAATCCAATGGCTTAAAGAAGGAGACCTCAATACAAAAATTTTTCACCACTCAGTTAACAAGAGGAACCTTCAAAATAGAATCATTTCGTTGATGGATGAGGAGGTGACTTATTCGGAGCCTTCTGAAGTCCAGGCCATGTTTGTGAATCACTATCGAGAATTATTTGCTGCCTCTCCCCCCTCGGTTAGTCCGTCGATGGAGCAAATTCGATCGGTGCTGAGTCGTACGTTAAATGAAGATCAGGTGCGTCTTCTAGATAGCCCCATCTCAGATATGGAAATTCGTGATACCTTATTTTCTCTTGCAGTGGGCAAAGCCCCTGGCCCTGATGGTTTTAATGTGGAATTTTTTAAGCACTCTTGGGATATTGTTGGTGCCTCAGTTATTTCGGCAGTCAAGGATTTTTTTGTGATAGGTAGATTGTTGAGAGAAATCAATACTACCATTCTGGCTTTAGTGCCCAAGGTCCCGAATGCTTCCTCTGTCAATGATTTTCGTCCCATTGCCTGTTGTAATACAGTGTATAAGTGTATCACCAAGTTGATTGCTAATCGCATCTCTAGTGTGCTGCCTTCTATCATTAGTCTTCCTCAAAGTGCTTTTGTGAAAGGTAGGCACATTAGTGACAATATTTTACTCGCCCAAGAACTCTTTAGTGGCTTTCATCATGACCCTTATCGGCCTAAATGTGTTATTAAAGTTGATTTTCGGAAGGCATATGATACGATAGATTGAGACTTTATTGAAGCTTGTTTGCAAGCCTTTGGTTTTCCGTTGGATCTCATTGCTCGAATCATGATATGCATCCGGACTCCCAAATTTTCGGTGTCTATTAATGGTGAACTTCATGGGTTCTTTTCAAGTGGGAGGGGTATAAGACAAGGCGACCCAATGTCTCCATACATCTTTACCATAGTGATGGAAGTCTTCACAGGTTTATTGAATATACAAACCGGCCAACCAGATTTTCGTTTCTTTTGGCGTTGCAAGGCTTCTACTTTGACTCATCTTTTCTTTGCTGATGATGTGCTCCTCTTTGCGGAAGCAAGCTTGGCATCCATTGATCATTTAAATGCGGGGATTGATAAATTTTCTAGTTGGAGTGGTCTGATTCCAAATCAAAGGAAAAGTGAAATCTTCTTGTCTAGAGGATCTGATAACCTTCGGAGTGAAATTATTAGCAGACTTGGCTATCAGTTGGGTTCTATTCCATTCCGGTACCTTGGAGTTCCGGTCATCTCTTCAAGGTTAGGAAAGGCGGATTGTGTGGCATTGGTTAATATGATTACAGCTCGTGTCCAATCATGGACTCATAGATTCTTATCTTTCGCGGGACGACTCTTGCTAATCAGGTCGGTCCTCTATTCTATTCAAGTATATTGGGCAAGTGTTTTTTTCCTTCCCCTAGCGGTTTTAAATCGTATTGAGAAAATCTTCCGCCAATTCCTATGGAAAGGTCCATTGTTGGGGGTGGGTGGAGCAAAAGTGTCTTGGAGTGATATATGTCTTCCTAAGGAAGAAGGAGGCCTAGGAATTCGTACTTTAAAGGAAAATAACATAGCCTCGATGGTGAAACATCTTTGGATGCTCTTTGTTGATAAGGAATCACTTTGGTGCAAGTGGATTCATACCACCTTTTTAAACCGCGAAAATTTCTGGGTTGTGCCGTGCCCAAAGGTTTGTTCTTGGTCTTGGAAAAAGCTCCTTCGCCTTCGGGATCATTTTCAGCAACACTTTAGATGGATTATTGGTGATGGGAAGACAACTTCATTCTGGTTTGATCCTTGGCATACCAATGGCCCGTTAAATCGGGTTTTTTCTAATCAAGACATTTATCATTCGGGCATCTCGCAGCAAGCTTCGGTGGCCGAAGGCTTCTCCACTCCTATGGGGTGGTATGTTATTAATATTTTAGCTGGTTGGTGGGATCCTATCCCTGAGTTGTCCCAAGAAGAAGACTGCTTCACTTGGCTACATCATCCCTCCGGGCAATTTTCTACGGCATCTGCGTGGGAGCTACTGCGGCCTAAGGGTAACGTGGTTCCTTGGTCTCCGTTTATTTGGAGCACCTCACTTCCACCAAGATATCAGACTCATCTTTGGATTATTACTCGTAATCGGCTACCTACTCAGGTTTTACTTCTTTCTTATGGTAGACTTGTGACTGCGAATTGTCCCTTTGCGCGCGTAGACCCGATTCGAGTTAATCATTTATTCTTCGCTTGCCATATTCCGGGTAGCCTTGCTTCTTTTTGGGCAGCTAAGTTTAATATTGTCTGGCAAAACAAGTCTTGGTTGGATAATCTCGCTTGGGCATCGAAACGTTTTGCGGACGATGGCTTCTATCACTCTTTGGCCAGGTTTAGCTTTGGTGCTCTTTGCTATATCATTTGGAAAGAGCGCAACAATATCATTTTTCGCAGCCAGGCGGTTTTTCTCCCGGCGATGAAGATGCATCTTCAAAAAGCTATTAAAGATAAAGCGATGTCTATGAAGCATATTGTGGATACTCCCAAGAATCGAAGGCTGCAACAGAGCTGGGATCTGAGTCCGTCTATTTTCGACTGATGGAGGGTTGTTAGCTTTGTGTTGTCTTTGTTTTTGGGCTTTTCTGTTTGGTTTTAGGTTCTCGGTTGCTTGGATACCTTGGCACCCTTTCACTCTTTTTGACTTTTGTCTCTTTGAGTGTCTGTTTTGTTGGTGCCAGGCCTCCCCCCCTTGTATTCTTTATGCAAAATCTATATTATTCTTAACTTTACCAAAAAAAAAACTTTTCTCTCTCTTCTCTTTTCTTTTCTTTTTTTTCTTCTTTTCTTCTTCTTCTTGCTTTGGCTGGTCGCTGGCCTCGGCCATGGCCGGCGACCGGCCGACGAGGGCCAGCGGCCTCGCCGGATCTGGGCGAGCCCGAGCTTGCCCAACCAAGGCAAGCCTCGCGGCCGGGCCGGGCGAGGCCGAGCCTCGCCGATGGCCGGGCGAGCTCGGCCTCGCCGGAGTCGGGGGGAGCCCGAGCTCGCCCGGCCAAGGTGAGGCCGAGCCTCACCCAACCACGGCGAAGCTCGGCCTCGCCGGGGCCGGCGAGCCTCGCCGTGGCGGGCGAGGCCACGGCCCCTCGTCGGCCGATCGCCGGCCATGGCCGAGGCCGGCGACCGGCCAAAGCAAGAAAAAAAGAAAAAGAAAAAGAAAGAAAAAAAAACATTAAAAAATTTAAAAAAACAAAAAAAAAAAACACAAATTTACCAAACATGTTTCTGTTCTTTTTTATTTCAGGAACAAGTTTACCAAACACGCTCTTTTGTTCAAAAATTGTTCCCGGAACAGAAATAGTTTTTCTATTTCTATTCCCTGGAACAAAACATAACAGAAACACAAACAAACGCACCTTTAGTGTCTCATCTGATTTATGGATGAGTGACTGTCTCTGCAGCTTCTGATAATCCCTTACTCGTCTTAGATAGAGCGATAATCTCTTCTCGGGGCCACCATCGTTGAGTTTGTTGATACTCGTGACTAGTATAGAGGATATAATATACGGAGAGGAAAGTTCAAAACTCTTCTGTTCAAATATCAGAAGCACTTAAAAAATATTGGAAACAACTCTCTCAAAAACACTGCTAAAAAAATTAACAATCAGCGACCGGCAAAGACCACCCTAAAAGCCTAAAAGCCTGTCCTTATCAATATTCTTTTTATATGAAGATGTTAATATCACTAAACCACATGCAATGCATGTGATCCAGATACTAATAAAAGAATCAGGTAAATTACCGGAACCCTCTACAATTCCGGTATTTTAACGTTTAAGAAGCAAGTCCATGAGAAATCGTTTTATAATCAATGGAAAAATCTATATCTAAAATCAGCAATATGGCTTTCTATATTGAAAATTAGAAATCATTTTTTGGAATAGAACTTCACTATTGCAAGGTTGTTTCGAATGCTTTGGAGCAGATGCCCAGCCGACAAACCCAGGAGCCCTGTGCTTGGACCTAAGTCTCGGGAACCTGACCAGAGACGACGGTGGCTCAGCCGTGGGTCTAGTCCTCGCAGCCAAAGACCAAGGACCGCCAATAAGCCAAGCTCAAGACAGCGGCACCAAAACCGAAATAATAATAAATAAAAACAGAATCGATGATGCAAATTGCATTGACAAAGACTCTCTGTTCGGGGATTCTATAGTCCAAACTGAGTTACACTGTAGAGACACTATGCTGGAGTTTGTTTATCATGGACTAAGCAAGAGAAGCTATGCTGCTAAGTAGGGGTGTAAATGGTTCGGTTCGGTTCATTTTTTTTTTTGAAAAATTGAATTGAACCGAATCAATAAGAAAATTCATTCGGTTCAATTCAGTTCGGTTCAGTTTTTCGGTTTTTACTCTTTTTTTTTGTTGTCATATATTGTAAGATTAATTTTCCAATTAAATTGTCTTTTGCCTAGCAAGGTGAAAAAATAAATTCAATATACCGCTATTATTTTTCCAAATGAAAATAATTTTGTGAATGTTACCACGTGAAAATAAATAAAATGTAATATTAAATTCCGTAGCAATTCAATTGCCTTAATATTAAGGGGTTGGTGTTTTTTTGACGTGAAGAATAAAAAAGCAGTGTGGTGTGTGCAGTGAATATACAACCAGAAGAAAGAAAAACACGGTGCGGCCAGGAGTGTCTCTTGGTGAACACCAAGAAAGAAAAGGAAAAAACCCAGATGGGGGGCACTTCTATGGTACTTGGAATGGATTCTCGGATTATAACTGATCGTAATTTACTGACTTTGCAATCATTGGGAGAGAGTGACCTTTTTTTTTATCCGATGGTCATCGAGTGGTGACCAATGATCTCTCGGTTGAAAAGTAGGATCGAATACAATTTCAGAACATCTCAACATAAACCAGATCAATAGCAAGCGGACTCGCGATCAGCAAGAATAGAATAGTTCATTAAGCGACCATCACAAGGGAATAGAATTACCTGCAGCGGTTGTGGCAAGACTCGAAATTTGGCAACCGACTTTGCCATCACCAGTCAAGCCGAATGGGCAGTCGCATGTGTAGTTCCTGGGCGTATTCTTGCAATTTCCATGCAATGGGTATCATCGTGGATCCTTGCATTCATCAATGTCTATATGAAGCAGAATCAATGGTGAACCGTATACGCACATGCTTGTATTTTTGGCTTCTTAATCTGTGTTGAAGCATCTAACTCGACTCAATGAAAAACTGGTGCGAGGAAATTGGACCGCAGAAAATTTGGCCCAATCCAATCATATAAACTTTGGCTCGCAAAGAGAACAGAACGATACCTTGACATCCTGGGGACAGTGGGGAGGCATAGGGAATCCCCGTGTACCCAGCATCACAGAAGCAACGATGACCCTGCCCGCTCCTGAAGTCAGAGCAGAAACTGTTGGCACCGCAAGCATAGCTCGATCGGTTTCATTGCGCTGCCTTGCAGGTTAAATCCCGTTCAACTACCTAATCCAGGACAACGTTTTGAGTATTTTTTAACGAGCATATCATCTGGGATAGGAAGTCTGTAATGGGAGTCGTTAAACAAGTCCTGGTCCACTAAGAACGCTGACCCACAAGAGCTGAAGTCCTGAACTGAGGTGTAATTCGTTGAGATGCTCCTGAATATATGAAGGTTCCTGAGGCTCCTGGGGATCGATGTTTCACAGCATCTGTAGCCGGAGCAATAGCTTTCGGCTATGAAGTTAATATGAAGTTAATGTCCTCGCGGCAATAGGGGAAGCATCCACTCCCGGAAGTCCTAGTGGCATCCAAGATAACAGCCGAGGTGTCGCAACCAACCGAAGACAGTGAGCTTGTTCTGGGTGTCTGAAGTGAAAATGTATATTGCCCGTCTTCATCCAATGTGATCGAAGTGTCAAGACAGAGTCGTCAAGCAGATGGCCACTCTCGTCATAACAGTCGAAAGCTCTGTACTGGCCAATGGTCATTGTCCCGTTCTCCACGGATATGTCCAACACCAGAATGTCGTCGCCAAGAGACAGGTCCCTGGAAGCGTGGTTGCGGCTGAGGACGAGGTAGGAGTTCCACGCGCAACTTTCGTCGAGTCCAGATGGGATGGCACGCTCATGTTGCCGCACGTTCGGTCGCAGTTGTCCTTCGCGGTAAAAGCGGCCAAAGCCAAGGCCATTGGAAATGAAAGAAAGCACAACACAGCCGCTCTCATCTTTATGTTTTTCCATCCTGTGCCTTCCTCTGGTTCTCGTCTTACCGGTTTTTATAATCCTTACTTTCGTTGATGCCGATGCCTTGGCGGCAGCGAAGTCGGTCAGCACATTGGAAGACCGGGTCATCGCTACTGACCCATGGGAAAGTGATTCCCGGCTTTTCCGGCAAACCATGTTTTTGATTCATGAACAAGTTATAAATATTACCTCATACAAACTTTTATTTTCATCTGAACCCGATACAAACTTACTTAAATATAAATGTGAGCAATTAACATATTCGTTTTCATTTTCACTCAAATTGCAAACATTCTAAAGCCATGATTGTTTCAGAAGTTAGGAAATTTTTCAATTCTCGACGATGTAGTAATTTTATTTGATATGAGAAGAATCAGCTTTTTCAAATCTAAAAGTTTCATTATTAGTTATTTAATAAATACTCTTGGGGAACTCCTTAACAACATAAAATCTTTTGCTCAAATTCTAAACAAAAACAAAAACAAAAACAACCATAAGAGACATTCTAAATAGAAACTTAAATTTCTTTGCTTCTAGGGATCTCGTGAGAGTAATTGTCAACATGATGTTCCAATAAACTCGTCGGTCACTTAAATTCCAAATGAGTGATCTAAACAAAACTCTAGTGTGCTATGCTGCCTATGAGTAAAGAGATCCAAGGAGCGACTTCTCACATTATTGCCACTTTATCCTGTATTGTGACTTCTCTTAACTTCCACATTTTTCTAAACTTATCCCTTTTGTTTATGGGAAAATGACATAAGTGATCCTTAAACTTTAGCCCAATGTGCAATGTGATTTTTGAACTTTATATCGATGAGCAATGTTATCCTTGAACTTTTAATTAGTTCAATATGGTCTTAGGACTTTTGGTACATATTTAATTTTGTCCCTTAATAAAAAAAATGTCCTTGATCTCGAATTAATGGAAAGGCAACACCAAACACTTTCATATAATTCAGGGACTATATTAAACATATACTAAAAGTCCAGGAATCACATTGAACAAATTAAAAGTTTAGGGACTACATAAAATAAAGATTTACGGATCACATTACATATTAGGCCAAAGTTCAGAGACTATTTGTTTCATTTATCCCTTTGTTTTGTACACTAATTTGTCTACATTTTTATGAATATTTCGTTACTAATGTAATTTGAGAGAATCACCACACATGTATGCACATTGACGTTCTTGCATGAAGTTTAAGTACCTCTTCCTCTCCATCATCTTGATTGTAATCTCTTTCCATATACTATAGTATTTTCCCTTTTTTGACCTTTAAGATATTTTGAATCTTCGAGCATAGTCACATTATACCTTCTGCACTTCGTGAAAAAAATAGTTCTAACACACCTTGTACATTCTTGATTTCTATAATTTTTGTCAGTGGATCTCAGAAGTTTTTCTTTTATAATCCGAGAACGCAACCATAATTAGCTAATGATATGGAGGGAGACTAAAACAACAACCCACCACCATGACCATTCACTCAAAGTTGAATTCCCCAAGGTAGGAGTCGAACCCACAACAATCGATTTTTTGAACCGAAACCATGAGAACGGCTTTACCATCGGGTCAGTTTCAATGTAGGTTCTCGGAATTTCACCATACATACAAAATAAATAAACAGAATAAGACCCATCAAGAAGGGAAGTACACGGGCTCCATATCAATATCGGGGAAGACTTGACAGGTCGTTCTAGAAGCCGGACTTCACAAGAAGCCGTTTAAATGTTCTGACAAAAGAAGGCGGCATTCACCAGCAAGTCTTCGTCTCACTCTGTGCCGTAAAAAATTCACTAAGAAAAATGACATTTTGGAGAAGACGTGACAAAATCGTCCCTGCCCGTTTTTGTTTGGTGTGTAGACATGAGATTTGTACCTTTCCTTGCACTACTCATGGCAAGATACAGTCCGCTAGAAATTACTATCCATTAAGGATTAGAAGGGAGGTCGACCCAGAAAAGTTTCTCAGTCCTCTCAAATATCAGCGGGAATTTTATCAAATTTTTGTGGAAGGCTAATTTGAGGACCCGTGCCATGCGCAAACACTCTTTATACTAATATGATTATTTAGAACTCCGATGAAATACTGTACTGATTTATAGCACTTTCTAAAAACATTAGAATCGATCTTTCTATTGATCTTTCTATTTTCAATGCAGTAATATAATATCGATGTTTATTGTGATTAAGTTGTAAAATAGGCTTATGATTCTATAACATTAAATTCTTTTGACAAATTAGTGAGACAAAGCACAAAGCACTAATATAAACATTAAGGAGACTGGTAATATAGTGATTATAGAGTTCAAGATGCGATGTTAGTCAAACTTGTTTATAGAAAAAAGAGTAATGTCCAGTTAGGATACCATGTGACGTTATATTACATTTAACCAAAGATAATTAAAATAGTATCTCGCTAGAATTGCTTCCGTGACGAAATATCTTATAAAACTTATAGTATAAAACACTAATATACAAAGCGGCGAGAGTCCGAGGTTGGAGCGGTTCATGAGCAGTAATGACTGTATCCATCCTCGCGCCACTCCTTTTAGGGGGTGGGGCCAATATATTTGATACTGAGAGACTTTTGCCCTATGTCCGGAGATGAATTTTTGCTGGGGAATGAATTAATATGGAATGGAAACAAAAGGGGAGTGAGATTTCTAACTTATGGATCATTTCCTTTGAAAATTAAAGTGTTGCAAAAAGTTCCGAATCTATGTCTCCTTCCAAGGATGCTCCGACAAACAACGTTACCAAATATGAAACAAAACTCCTATTAGCTCGCTATCGTCAATGGCATGTCATTCAGTCTTGGAAAATTCTCGTTTTCTCGAACATGTATAGTACAAATCTTAAAAGCTCGGCCGGTGTTTCCTATGGCTGTGCGATGATAAGGATCTTAAGAGTTGAGAATAAAATATAGAAGACAGATTTGAGAAATTTCTATATAATTTGATATATTCATAACGAAAATTACATCGGCCTTTTTATAAGGCCTTTTTATAAGCTTTTATGATATGACTATTGAAGGTAACATATCAATCAATGATGTACACTATCAAATGAGATATATACATAATCTCAAAATATATTTATAATCAATTAGATTTCATAATATCGTTAATACAGAGAGAAAGGCCTTAAAATTCCTGAGGAACTCGAATGGGATAATGGATTGCGGAGATCAGAGGGATTCGAGATATTTAGTAGGATGTGCAAGTCAAGCCAATCGTTAATAGATGGATGAAGAAAAGGAAGATTCTCCCTGTTGACATGGAAGTAGACGATAAGCCAAGAAGTTGTTAAAGGAGAAGTTTGGAGGAAAGATGAGATAGGGTTTGCAAAGAATGGCGAAGGAGGTAGAGGAACCGCGCAGACTCCGTTTGGTTCAGCATTTGGAAGGGGCTTTGGAGCTCTAAAGGGGTTTGGGCAAATGCAGGTGGTGTTTGGTTCAATTTTTTGAGGATTTTGGGAGATGCAAACTGCATCTTCAAGGGGCTTCAAAGGCCTTTAGGGGAATAGAGGGGGTAGAGGTGCATTTGAGAAGTAGTATTTTTGGAATGCAACTTCTTTTGTTTAACGAAAATATATTAGTTGCCCATTTTGTCCTCATTTATTAACCAAAATCCGTTTTTGCCCTTTTCTAAATAGAAAACCCTAATCTCCTTCGCGAGTTGCTCTTCGGTGTCCATCCGAGATTAGCCATCCCAACCCCGAAGATCGCCTCTCGCCATTCTGCTCTCGCGCTCGTAGGAGGGCAGTTGGGTAAGCTCGAAAGCTTCGATTCCATCGCTGTCCCTCTAGTTGATACCCATTTCCGTCGTTCCGTTCTCTGGCTGAAACCCAATGGAACCCACTTCCTCTTCTGCTGCGCTCCTCCTCTTCGTAGTCATCGGCTTCCTGGGAGTCGCCGCGTCCACGGCAAAAATCCACTACGGCGACTTCGAGTCCTATTACGACGAGCATTGCGGCGGCGTGGTCCCGCGGCAGCACAAAATCGCCTCCAAATAGGCTTGCTCGTACGCTAAACTCCTCCAATTCTATGGCGGGTTCTTCTTGGCCGATGGTGGCCAGTGGAGGGGGCCGGAGTCCGGCCATGATCTGAAGAGGGCGGTGTCGTTCACTCCCATGGCGATGCACGGGGCCGAGTCCAAGGATGTGATCAGTCTGCATGGGGCGCTGGAGTTCATGGACCCCAATGTGAGTGCGATCTTTGGGAAGCCGAAGAACCGGAGATTGCGTGAATTTCATGTCCGTGGGCCGAGAATCCCCGTCAGGCGGGGTACGGTGAAGTTCAAGCTTAATGGGTACTGGTCTCAATCTTCAGGTAAGCTTTGCATGGTCGGATCTGGCGTGTTTTTCAACCGTAGTTTCCATGCCGTTTTCAAGCTGAATTATCCGTTGAAATCAAGTATTAACAGTAGTTTTGTTAGTGGGGTTTTGGAGAGCTTGGACGGTGGTGATGGTGCTGGTGGTGCAGATCATTTTGGGACTGTATCTGTACTGGCTTTGAGTAGTGGAAGTGTCGATTATGAGTATAGTTTGATAGAGAAGAAGGGAGGGAGTGGGCCTTTTGATAAATTTGATGATGGCGGAGGAGATAATTTGTCTAGTGAGAAACTGGGGCAAGGTTTGTGCTCGGCCTTGAAGTGGAATTCGGCCTTTGACTTGGAATACAGGAGTGTTTGTCACGGCGGTAAGTGCAACCCTCTTGGCATAGATGTCGGGCTTTTACCCAAGGCCATGAGCTTCACTTCGATTCGATGTTTGGAGGAGGGGAAGATGCAATGGTTATTGAAGTTTCAAAATGTCACCAATGTTTATTATGGCTACTATAATTTCGATCCTAGGACTACCCTAATCAGTGAAGGAGAATGGGATTCGAAGGCCAATAGGTGGTGTGCTATTGCTTGCTGAATCTTGAACTTTTCAATGTCTTTGACTGATGCTTTCGTGGGAAATTGCTCGATAAAGTTGTGCTGGAGATTCCCTACCACTTTTTCTATTATAAACCGGTATCTAGTTGTAGGATGGATGTGGAGCAATGAAACTGTAAACGATTCCGGTTATTTTGATAAGATCAAATTTTGGGGTCACAATGATGCATTACCAGGTGTCAAGTACGAGTATGGAGTGAAGGGGGCTAGGAAACCTTGTGAGTCAAATACTGGAAAGCATAAGGGAAAGACATATCCGAAATCGTACTATTTGTGGTGATAAACGTTTCAATTTATCCTTTCATCTTTATAATGACAGTTACATGCTTAAAGCAAATCGAGTAGAGAATGCAGTTTAGCTGGATAGCACCCAAGGTCCCTTGTAGAACATCAGTTACACGATACGCTTCACCCCTCCAGATACTTTTGAGCTAGGTGGTGTAAATCTTTCATCCAAACCAGTTGATATTTTTGCAGAAGGAACATATAATAATGAAATTGGTCTTTTGTGCACGATAACTTATTTCTTTCTTTTGGACATATATTGTCATGTTTATTGTAATGAAATTACTCTATTTTTAATTGAGTTTGATGTGATTTTTTTATTTAAAATTTTATTAATATGTCTCTTATACATTATTCTCAACTTGAAAAAAATATATAAAAGTTAAGGTCATTGATTTTTGTTTTTGATTTTAAACAAATTAAAGTTGCAAAATTTTAAAATTGGCACATGAAAGGACTTTCCACATGTATGTGTTTACCAAACAGCATTTTCCTCAAGCTGCATCTCAATGCATCTTTTTAATTTTAGTTTACCAAATAGTATTTGCATTTCGCCAAACCCCTTTAGACTAAAGGCCTTTGCATTTCCCTAATGACATTCCCCCAAGCCGAACCAAACGGAGCCGAAGTCTCCGCATGTACAGGAAACACACTATATCTTAAAAGAAAAGAAAGACTTACTTGAAGGAAATAAGAAGGGGAAACTCTTAATGCATCAAGCTTTGCACTGAAAAGGAGATGAAAGAGAGTCTGCGACAACTGAAAGCGGTTCGAGCAAAATTTCTGTCGATGCATATCTCTAGCTCAGAAATAGAAGCTCTGATTTAATGATCTACCCTCACATGCATGCAGAAGTTCGTTTACAAGGTAAAGTGCATAATGCATTGATGTCTATAAGTCACGGTCAGTAAGCGGAATCAACTCCACTCACTTCAATGGAGGTCGCGACCCTGTGAACCTGTGCAAGACAACATCACACGTACCGAACATGTTTGCCATGATATAGAAAAGAAAAAAATAAAAATAAAAAAAACCTATGCTCTGATGTCTCTTCCCTGCTCTGATTCTTGAAGAGGAACTTACGTTTTTAAAGAGCACGTGCTAACAATCCATATTGTTTGCTCTGTTACCTATTAGGGAGCATTACCAAAAAAGTCATAAACCTTTTGCAATTGTGCCAATTCAATCCTAAACTTTTTTTTTTTGTCAATTTAGTCTTAAACCTTTTATAATTGTGCCAATTCAGTCCATCCGGCCAAAATTGGCTGGTTGGTCCGACATAGATGTCGGCCGGGACAGCTAGCCGGCGAATCTTTGAAGTGGCAATTTTTAATTTTTAATTTTTTTGAATTTCTTTTTCTTTTTTTTTTTCCGCACCTTCTTCTTCCTCTGGCCGGTGCCGGCCGGCTAGAGGCGAGTGCCGGCGAGGTCAGCCTCGTCGGCCACTGGCGAGGCTCGCCCCCGCCAGCCATTGGCGAAGGCGAGCCTCGCCCAGCGACGGCGGCCTCGTTGGCCACCAGCGAGAACTGTTGCCAGATCTCGAGGGTGTCCTCGAAGAGGGTGCGAACGGCGAACGAGTTCAAAGGGGGCGGCAGGGCCCTGGCTCGGGTCGCAGATGACCAGAAGTGCGAGAGGTCGCCAGATCTGGTGACGGTCCTCGCTTGTGGTCGGCGAGGCCGCTGTCGCCAGATCTGGCGTGGCTCGGCCTCGCCCATCCATGGCGAGGTTGAGCCTCGCCGTCTAGATCTGGCGACGACGGTCTTGCCTTCGCTAGTGGCAAGCAGGGGCAAGCCTCGCTAGTGGTCGGTGAGGCTGACCTCACCGGCCCTCACCTCTGGCTGTCGCCGACTGGCCAGAGGAAGAAGAAGGTGGGAAAAAAAGAAGAAAAAATATTAAAAAAATTGTCACATCAGCGTTCGTCAACCAGATGTCCCCGACCGGTCAATTTTGGCTTGATGGACTGAATTGGCACAATTGTAAAAAGTTTATGACTAAATTGGCCCCCAAAAAAAAGTTTATAATTGAATTGGCACAATTGCAATAGGTTTAGGATTTTTTTGGTAATTCTCCCTTACCTATTAAGGAGAGTAGAGTTAACTACGAAGATTTTGTTGCCATGATATTTGAAGAGGAAATTAAGTTTGCAAGAGGGAGCATGAGCTAGCAATGTATATCTCTTATCGCTCAGATACTTACAGAGGAAACAGTGCTTACAATGGAAGAGTATATGCTTGCAGAAGAAGAGCGTCTATAAAGCTTACCTGACTTTCATTAATAGAAGAAAACTTGCGCGGAAACTTGCGCTTACAAAGATTCATGTTCCATACTCTGAAAATTATAGCTCTTGTATTTGTAATTCTTGAACAGGAAACGCTTCTATTATGCTTTGATGCTTAAATAGAAAAAAATTAACATGGTCTGATGCTTAAATAATAGAAGTTGATTCTACAAATGATAAATCATCTCTTTTTTCTTTCTATTTTTCCAAAAGTGATCTTATTGCAAACCTGCTCAACTTGGGAAAATATGATCTTAAATTTATTCATTTCATTTGACACATGGGAAATATGTCATGCATGTCAAGTACTTTGATCTAAACTTTATATATAGCTTTAGATGAATGGCAAAAACTTTTACTTTAAACACAATAAATAATTCAAAATCTTCATTCGTCTGAACATATTTATATAATTAAAAGGTATAGAAAGTTTTTATATCATAAAAGGGGAGCTTTTTGGATAAACTTCCTATATTTTCTAAAGTTAAAAAAAAATAATTCTAAAATAGTCCATGGATAAGGTTGAACATATATCAAAAGTACGAATATCACATTAAATAAATTAAAAGTCGATCACATTAGACGAATTCTATGTTGCTATGTTGTCCCTAAACCATTAATTTCATAACGTATAATTTTGACCCAAAAAAAAAAAAAAAAGCCTAAATGAAATCTTTTTGCATTGGGCTTCGGTGCACCTCATTAGATTGGCAAACCCAATTTCTTATGTGTTTTATAAAGCCATATTGGACCTTCCCACCAAACATAGGGCCCATTTAAGAAAAATTTAAAGTAGCATTGGGCCTCCCCGCTTCAAATTAGATATAAGAATCATTTTCCAAAAGAGTCCTAGAAATTATATAGTAAGGCCCTTCGGCTTTCTAAATTCATTGGACTTTGACTGCGTTTGGTTCAGCATTTGCAATGGGCTTTGAGTCCAATGCAAATGTTGAAAGCCCAAAGCTACATGGGGAAATGCAATTGTGTTTGGTAAAATTTTTTTGCAAATGGACTTTGAGTTGAATGTGCGTTTGGTAAAGAAAACTTTTGCAATGAGCTTTGATGGGTATAATATATATATATATATATATATATATATTGGTGAAAATTGAACTAAACCCTTCGCTGGATCGGTGGCTTGGCAAGGGTCGCACGACCCTTGGTGAGGGTCACTCGACCTAAGGGCCATGCGACCCGACGCGATTGCCGCCTGGGTCTTGCATTGTGGGTGGCCCTCACTTGGGTCTCGCGACTCACGGGTCCTCACAGGTCTCGCGGTCGCAAGCCATTGTCGCGCGACCCTCGCGAGACCCAAGCGAGGGCTGCTGCGGCCGCAAGACCCGGGCGGCGGTCGCCCAGGTTGCATAGCCCACAGGTCACGATCCTCGTCGAAGCTCGCCCAAGGTCGGGCAACCTCCGGCGGCCCTCGGCTGGGTCGCGCGACCCTCGCGGAGGTCCCCCAACCTCGGGCGACCTCGGCGAGACGGCCACCGCCGGCTATAGCCCTTCGCTGGTAGCCTTTCGCTTGACCGGCGAAGGGCTGCCTCCTTTTCAATTAAAAAAATAAATAAACAGGGGCAAAATCGAAAATTTTAAAAATTAGTGAGGGTAGTTTTGGAAGTGAAAAATAATTTCAGCATTCGGCGGAATGCTGAAAGCTGAAAGCTAGCAAAAAAATTGAACCAAACGGTCCAGCATTTCCCCAAGGGGCTTTCAGGGCTGAAAGTCCCTTGGAAATACTTGAAAGCCCCTTGGAAATGCTGAATCAAACGCAGCCTTAGTCTCTTTGCATCACCTCAAATACGAGTCTCATTGTCCTAAAGCTGTCGAAATGGCATTTAGGCTGCTCATGGACAAGCCCGGTTTCGAATTTGCATCGGGCCTTGATAATATTTCATTAGGCTTTCATAGAGGTCCATTTCCGGAATCTTTTTTAAAGTTGTTTTTTGCATGACACTTTTATTGACCTTACAAGTTCATCCACTTGGGTGCCGTTGGGTAGTCAAAAGGGATAATGGTACAATGGTCCCTGAATTATATAAAAATATTAAATATTATCCTTCCATTAATTAAAGATCAAGAATAATATGAAATATTTTCATATAGTTTAAAAACTAAATTGAACTTTTATAAAAAGTTCATAGACCATATTGAATCAATTAAAAGTTCATAAACCAAATTGCACATCATGCCCAAGTTCAATGACCATTCATGTCATTTTTCCGATAGTTAAAAGACTTAGCTTGTTTTTCAAACCTTCCATGATGATTTCCCAGCTATGAAAACCTTGGCAAGAGAGACGAATCGAAGTTTAAGCCCTTGATGTATTCTAAAAGAGCAACACATTCATGAAAGCAATGTAACTAGGACTCTAGGGCACATGGATTTCTGTTTCTCATATTTCATTGTAACAAAATCTTGACCCGGGGCATATAACAAGACTATCTTTAATGGTTGCCCAACGCGGCTCTTGTTTTTTTCACTTTTATTTACCATCTCATTTTTTTGATTGCTTTACATACATTTTTAATATTTGGTAACTTTTCGAGTGTATGATTTACTACCATAAATGCTTGAAAATGCAGACGCATGAAAGGAAATAAAATCGACCGATACTGTATAAAAACTTTCCTTTTAAGAATAGAGGTACCGACCAATGGGCGTTAACCAAATACCTGTACCTAATTCTTTCATTTGTAGAGGTAAAGCGATCTCTCATATCATATCTAACTTCTAAGTAGTTTACAATAGATTATTTACGACTGCCTATTTTATTTTTATTTGATTAGTAATAAATGGGAAGTCAAATTGCGATCGATACAACTTGAGAAAACTCGTGCGAAGCACAATTACTACCTTGCAAGAGAGTTATTCGCACCCATGTAAAAATTCGCCTACTCCCTTGCGGTTTGCCTCGAAAGGATTGCGACATATAAACATTTAACTGGTAGTGTAATGGTTGTTGCTGCAATTAAACATGTCATCAATACTTAACGAGACATTTTTATCTCGAGTGTATCGTGTCTTTGGAATGAATAATGAAGTAATTGGAGTGGAAAAATCTAAAAGAATTTGCCGGGCATGTTGCACCATAGCTAGCCCATCTTCTAAGGCTCCTATTCCTGCACGTCGCATCAATCTCGAGCCGGCATGATCTTCCACAAATTAAACACGAGAATTCATATGAAATTAATATTGTGATCAACTTGTTATATTGTATATATGTATGTGATCAATTCATAATATTAATAAGAAAATTCTTGGAAAGGAAAAGAACTTATCTTGCACGCAACCCTAACCATATCTAATTACTAAAAGAAAAAGAAGTAAAATATGGCATACAAAAGGACATGGCTTCCGAAAAGCAAAGAGAGAAAACTCCCAGGCGCTCTGGGATTTCCTCTACCGCATGGTAGTTTTCGCTCGATTCCTTCGTGCTGACGCCCTCTTCAGCGTTTCTTCCGTTCCAATCCTCCCCATCAACTTCAGTCCTCCTCGATATGAAGATGCTCTCCCCAACCGACCCCAGTTCCTCTTTCCCTGGTCGTCTCCCTCATATCTTCATACCCTATTAACTCTTTTAACCTTCTCGAGCCAGTATTTCTATATTAATCCCCCTCCAAACCCTAAATTCGTTCTGGGCTTTTTCCGCTTCTCCTCGCCTACCATATCCTTCATATTGCGCGTCCCTTTCAAAACCCTAAACTTCGGCCCTTAGTTATCCAACCCTCACAACAGGCCGAAACCCATCAACTACCCCCTGCTCGATTTTTACCTTCGCTTTCCCCAGCCACAGCCCAACCCCTTCCGCCTTTCCTCACACCTCTTCCTACCCGCGTTTCACCATCCCCTCCATGGATCTGTCTTGCCTTTCTTTACTTGGCCCGGCTTCCCCTACAGAATAGCTGTAAGTACGATGAGAAAAATGGTCTGCCAGAGCTCCAGCTTTTCTCTACAATCAAGCATCAAGGTTCTACTCAACAATTTCAAATGACTCACTGAGGATTATCCTGGTATCATTACGGAGTCTGGCTAGGTGCCTTCTGTCCTGAGGTATTATTTTCTCCATATCATCGCGCCTTCTTGAAGTAGGCCTTATGGCAGATCCTAATTCTGAAGCGAGCAGGTTAGAGGCACTGTGTAAAAGCTTGGGTAACTTATGGTCTAAGGATGATGTTATAGATGTTACAGAGGGTATTTCCAATGAAAAGTTAACAAAATGCAGGCTAACATTATTTGGCAAACTCTATTCTCGACCAAACGTCAATTTCTAGGCATTTCTCGGCACTATGAAACGGGCATGGAGGATAGAGAATGTTTCCTGTACCTTGTTAGAACCAGGCTTCTTCTCATTCTCTTTTAAATCAGAAGCCGAGAAGCAAAAAGTCCTCGATGCCGGGCCGTGGTCTTTTTCCAGCAACCTCCTAGTGCTCCAGCAATGTGATCCTGATATTCCCAATATTTGCTATAATTTCTCTCATTGTCCCTTTTGGGTGCATTTGTTTGGCTTACCATTTGGCAGAGTTATGACAGAGGTAGTTAGAGAGATTGCTTCCAAGATTGGCGAAGTTCTTGAGGTGAAACTTGAAGCAAAAGGAAATAGCAATTATAAGGTCAGGAAAGCACGAATCAAGCTGAATCTAGCTACACCTCTTAAAACAGGGATAGTCGTCAACTTGGGAAGCAAAAAGTTGTGGATCGAATTCAAATACGAGAGGTTGCCACATTATTGCTACTCTTGTGGTAGAATTGGCCATTATGCCACTACTTGTAAAGAGATGCCTTACGAAAATACAAAGTTGGAAGAAGACCTACCATGTAACTTTGGGAACTGGTTACGAGCTGAGGTCCGGGAACTCAGCCCGTATGGGAAAATTTTTTGTGGCAAACAAACCCAACTCATTGAAGACGAAGAAATGGTGCCGGGATCTCCCCTGGCAACGGATACCCACGAAACACAGCAAGCAAAGAACGCAGCAGCGCAGCCCCTCCTACCTCTCCACGCCTAGCATCTCTTGGAGGAGGGGCCCAAACAGCAGGCTGACCATCTCCTCTCTTGGCAAGCTCTAACTATTATAGAAGGCAAAGCTCCACAGAAGCGAGACAGTAGTTGCTTAGATGCGGATTCCATGCTGACGCTGCACAATGAATAGATTAAAGAAGTCGAAAAAGAGAGGCAATTCTATTTAGAGTCCGAAAGAGGCCCAGATAGGGGCAAAGCCAGATCTACCAAGCTCCCTACATCAAAGAAAGGTAAGCGATTTTGCCCGTATGGAGCTCAATCCTCAAAGACAACATTCGCTAACCATTTACAACTAGTGGAAATCCCTGTCACGGAGGAGGATAAATCAACTCAATGGGCTTTGGTGGCTGGTTCTAATAAGCCACCAGTGCACCCAAGAAACTACTAAGTTGGAATTGTTAGGGATTGGGTTCTTCTCTGATAATTCAGGTTCTTAAAGTCCTAGTGACTCAGGAAAGGCCCAATTTTGTTTTTTCTTATGAAAACTAAAAATTAAGAGCAGACAATGCAAAGACTAAGAAGACGGCTCAAGTTTTCTCACAGTTTTTTGGTGAATTCAAAAGGGTTATCGAGGGGTTTGGCTCTTTTTTGAGATGACTAGGTAACCATTTCCATAGACTCGCATTCTGAATATCTTATCAACGTGCAATGCCTTCTCTATGATAGTAGACAGAATATGCGGATTACTTTTCTCCACACTCCTAATGCATTTCATGACAAAATTATAATCTGGGACGAAATACAAATAGCAAGTGCCTTCAATCACCTTCCTTGGTTGTGTATCGGGGACTTTAATGAAATTTTATACCGTTGGGAAAAAGTGGGAAAGAGGATGGCAGAACACTTTCGACTTATCGCATTCAGGGATTTCTTATATGCCTGCTCATTAATGGATCTAGAAAGTAAGGGGTGCACCTTTACCTGAACGAATAGAAGAGAGGGAGATGAAAATTTTAGAGAAAGGTTGGACAGAGCTCTTTGTACCATGGAGTGGAGAATAGCTCGTCCAAATGCCGAAGTTATAGCCCTACAAGCTATTGGTTCCGACCACAGTCCTCTCATTCTATCAACTTTACCCACTTTGACACACAAGCGGCGAGAGTTTAAATATGAGGCATATTGGGTGGAAGATGAAGATTGTAGGAGAATTGTCAAGCGAACATGGGAGGATTCCTATAGAAAGAATATGGCTAAGAAACTGCACATAGTGGCTACTCAACTAACGGAATGGAGTAAAAAACGATTCCCCAATGCTTATAAGAAAATTGAAGGGCTAAAAAATGAGCTTCAGATTTGGATGAACAACCCCACATTGTAGTATTGCAGAATTCAAAATATCCACAAAGAGATCAAATCTCTATGGCGATAAGAAGAAATGTTTTGGGGCATAAGATCTAGAATCAAGTGGCTCAAATGGGGGGATATGAATACAAATTTTTTCATGCCACTACTATACAGCGGAGAAATAGAAACCGTATTTCCATGCTAATGAATGTCAAAGGCGACTGGGTGAGGAATAATGAAATTCTCAAGAACATGACGATGGATTTCTTCAAAAACTTATATACTTCAGTGGGTCCTCGGAATTTCCAACCTATTCTAAACCACATTCCATCGTCAGTCGATGCGGTTATGAACCTTAAACTCACTGAAGCTTTGACTAAGGAAGAAGTTTATGCTGTTACTCACCAATTGGGTGCTACCAAAGCTCCTGGACCGGATGGACTGAATGGCCTCTTCTTTCAGCAGCATTGCCAAGACAACGGCGGGGACATTCTTAGGGAAGTGCAACTTTTCTTTGAGTCTGGAACTCTCAACCTAGCCTTGAACAAAACCCAAATCACTCTCATCCCCAAAAATCAAAATCCAGAAAAGTTAGAACAATTTCGGCCCATTAGCATGTGTAATTTTGTTTACAAGATCATCTCTAAAATTCTCATGAATAGACTAAAACCTCTATTACTAGACATAATTGCCGCGGAGCAAAGTGCCTTCGTGGGGAGTCGGCAAATTCAGGATAATATTTTGATTGTTCAAGAAGTTCTCCATAGATTAAGAACTTGAGACAGGAGGAAAAAATTTCAAACGATTCTTAAACTTGACATGCAGAAAGCTTATGATCGAATAGAGTAGGACTTCCTGCAAGAGTGTCTAAGTAAGATGGGATTTAGCGACGAATGGGTGAAGTGGGTTATGTAATGCGTCAATACAGTGTCATACAATATCAAGCTTAATGGGGAGTCCTCACCCTACTTCAAGCCATCTCGGGGTATTCGTCAAGGAGATCCACTATCTTCATATTTGTTTATTATTGTAGCTAATGTCTTATCCCATATGATGAAGCAAGCACTTGCAGAAGATACCATCCACGGCATTAAACTGAACAAAAATTGCCCAACTCTCTCCCACTTACTATTTGCAAATGATTCTATTTTTTTCCTAGATGGTACAGTTCTAGAATGCCAAAACCTGGCAACTATACTCCACCAATATTGTTATGAATTAGGTCAGGTCATAAATCTGAACAAATCAGGATTATTTTTCAGCAAAGGGTGTCTAGAGAGCCTTCGAAGAAACATGGTGTCGGTGCTGAGAGTTCCCGAAATTGCGAAAACAGGGAAATATTTAGGAATCCCTTTGGAGTGGGGGGCCTCGAAAAAAGATATATTCGCCTGGATACTTGCCAGGGTAAACTCGAAGCTGGAGAGTTGGAAAGAAAACCTGCTTTCGCGAGCTAGTAAGGAAATTCTTCTCAAATCAGTAGTTCAGGCAATACCTCAATATGCAATATCAATTTTCAAAATCCCAGTTTCCATTATCAAAGCCATTGAGAAGAAAATTGCTAACTTCTAGTGGAGAAATACCAACAAGACAGCTGGTCTGCACTAGAGAAAATGGGATCTCCTAAAGTTTCGTAAGGAGGAAGGTGGTCTTGGCTTTAAGGACCTACTTGCTTTTAACACCGCTATGTTAGGTAAACAAGCCTGGAGGATTTCTCAGCATTTGAACACACTTTGGAGCCAACTCATGAAAGGACTTTACTTCCCAAACTGTGACTTTTGGCGAGCAGGGAAAGGTTCACATCCATCATGGGGTTGGCAAAACTTATTAGCAGGAAGAGATGCAATTGCTCCCCAAGTTATGTGGGCAATGGGTAATGGACAAAAATTTCAATTCGAGAGGATAAGTGGCTGAAGAAAGGATCGATTGGAGGACTTGTGAGACCGAATGAACCAAGAAAAGTCACCGACTTGATTGATTTTGAAGCTGCAACATGGAAGGAAGACCTCTTGTGGTCCCTGTTCGATGACTCCCTTGTGACTGAAATCAGAGCAATCCCCATCGGCCTCCCAACTACAGAAGATAAACTGGTTTGGGCAAATAATAGATTGGGAACCTATACGATGAAGAGTGGTTACTTTTTGACCAGAAAACCTATTGCTCATTGAGAGTCATTGCCAACAACATCACACCAGTTTGATCCAGACATATGGAAGCTTATCTGGAACTTCGTCATACAACCTAAAATAAAAATTTTCCTTTGGAGTGCTTGCCAAAATGCATTGCCTACTTTGGATAATCTCTATAGGAGGAAGATTGTACTTGTACCAATGTGCCCAATATGTAATCTGGAACCGGAGACGATCGAGCACACTTTGCTGCTTTGCCCCTGGACAGCACAACTATGGAATGAGCCAACCTTGCAAGTCCACATAGATCGAGTGGGTCTAACACGATTTGATAACTGGTTGTGCAAATATTATGCAGGACCAAGGAACTCACGTAATTTTGAACTAGTTGCCACAGTCTTATGGTGCATATGGAAGGATCGTAACCACTTCATCTTCAAGAAACATCCCCTCAACCCACACCAAACCCTGTTCAAAACTACAATGTCATAGAAGAGCTTCACAACTTGGAATAAAAAAATCACAAAATGGGAAGCAAGGCCAAGATCTACTTGACAAGTGGCAACCCCTGCCCCCAGGAGTGCTAAAAAAAAAAACATTGATGCTTCATTCGAAGGTGCTTGTACAGCCAACAACTCGTATGATGTATCTCAAGAGGAGGTGGTGCATAACAATGAAACTATTATAGATCCTACCCTCACTTCAATCTCCAATTGCCACTTTACTCCGGCCAACCAAAGTGCTTTCCCAATCTCTATTCTAGCTTTGACTGTAGACATAGCTGAGAGCGACTTTGATATACCGCATTACCCGAAGGTAAACAGCACTGCTCGTAAGGATAAAATGTAAAAGTTTTCTTAATATGGATTACATTAATTGATATTGTAATTTACCGTTTAACGGTTTCCATTTTATGGGGATTGGTCTAAGGTGAGATAGAAGGTTTCTTAATTAGTTTAATATGGGCTGGCTAGTGTGGGCCGAGTTGAGCCTGTCCTGTAATGAGGGGACCTAGTTAGAAACTTTATAAATAGCGCTAAGTCTCTCCTCTAACCCCAATTTTCACACGTATCCTCACATAAGGGGCGTTAACCTAACGCTAAGGGGTGAGGGGGCCGTCTCATTGAGCCAGTGATACGGAGGGCAATAGAGGAGAAGGACTTGCGCAGGGAACACTGTGTTTCTGCTTCCGCTTCAAGATCGATGGATCCCAAAACAGGTTCATTAATTCTTCTGCTCAATTATGCATGTTCTTGTTCTTGGTATGGTGATATTGGGATTGCATAATCTGCATCTTACATGTGGTATCGAGCCTCCATAACCCTAGAACACGAACGCATTGAATTTTGCCATAATTTGTGATTTTCGAGTTTTTTAAAGACTGTAAAAGTAAAATTAAATCACATATTCTTACTGGGCTCGACGAGACGAGCCAGACCGTGGGCGGCGCGTTGCCGAGGGAGGCCCCACGCGCCCCCACGTGCAGCCACGCGCCGTCGGGCGTCGAGGACGTGCGCTCACGCGCTCCCACGCACGGGGCGTTGGACGCGCGTGCGGCGCACGCGGGCACTGACGTCACGCTGACGTCAGCGACCCGGATCTGGATTCGAATTCGGATTCGATCCGATTGCGTCAATGCTGATGTCACGCTGGGTCCCGACCCGCTAACGTCACACTGACGTCAGTGATGGACCCGAACCACATCGACCCGACCCGGATGGCGACCGACCCGACCCAGGACCCGACCCGACCCGACCCGACCCGGATGGCGACCGACCCGACCTAGGACCCGACCCGACCCGACCCGGTCAACCGTTGACCGGACCGGTCAACCCGGTCGGACCGGGCGGGCTGGACCGGGAAGGTCGGACCGGAACCGGTCGGATCGGACCGCCACGGTCGGACCGGTTTGACCGGCCCTTTGACGACCTGCGTGTGGGCTCCACGCGTCGCGCACTCAGGCGGCGCGTGCGGGCGCATGGAGACTCCGATCCACGCGTGGCTGGTGGCATTCGACTCGTATGGTAATTTCCTACGTCGTGGTATGTTTATTTATTTTTTTTTTTTGATGATTTTATGGATGTAAAATGCATACGAAACCCTAAATACGTGCTTTTTAGTGTATTTTTTGCATATTTTGCTTGTATTTTTTCTGTGATTTTAGAAATACAGGTTCTGGGTTATTGGTATGTTATAACATGAACTTTGTGAGTGTTGTTCATCAATATTTTACATTAAATTTTATTTTTATGAAGCAATGTAATTAGCATGATATGTGATTTTAGTGATTTACTGCCCTTGTCACTAAAATTAAAATCACATATGTATGGTTTATGTGAGATGTGAATTTTATATCCCTGGTATGAGAGAGTTTCAATAATTCAATTGAGTTGTGACTGCCAAAGTGGCACACTTAATTGGGTTTGAGAAATTTCGGTATCGTATGTTAATTGGGATGTCTCCTGGTCTAATGTGTAGTCATACTCCCAAAGGGGATGATTATGTATTAGTTCATGGAGGGATACGTGATTATGTGGTGGAGGAGTGACTGATCCTAGTGGTTCATATGCCTAAAGGTGATAAATTCACGAAGATTGGAATATATTTTTATAACCACTATCATGTGGGGAGTGTACAATTGCTTGTCATGTATTCTGCCTAAAGGTGATTATGTGATTTTGCATGTAACTCTCTCGGATGTGTACTTGTGAGTCAAGTTACACAATGCTCACATGATGCTAATTTTATATATATATATATATATATATATTGCTTGTATTTCAGTCACTTTTTCTGTAAATGGTAACTCCGTCACTATTGAGGTTCTTGCTGGTTCAAATTTTAAGAAATGGAGAGAGGATTTTCTATTTGCCATGGAGATGGCGATGTTCATATGGCTCTTACCTGCTGATCGGCCGGCAGATCCGACCGCCGAGAGTACGAGAGGCTTAGAAAGCAAATTTTGCTGCATGGGAAAAGAGCAATAGAATTTGCTTGCTGTCCATGAAGCGTTCCATTCAGGAACACTTGAAAAGTGGTTTGCCTGCAGACTGCAATGCTAGGCAAATGATGGAAGCTTTAATGGCTAGAAACCGTGTGTCGCCTAATGCAGAGATAGAGACACATCTGCAAACACTTTTTACCATGAAGTATGATAGTTCTGGTGGAGTTAGAGATTATGTTATGAGGATGGTTGATTTGCAGACAAAGCTTCAGGCTTTTAATGTTGAAATTCCTACCGCTTGTATCGTCCATCAAGCTCTAAATACTCTTCCTCCCGACTTTGGGATTATTAAGACCAATTATAGTTCCCAAGATGAAACCTGGTCCGTTAATGACCCGATTGCTAGGTTGGTGGCAGAGGAAGAGAAGTTGAAGAAAGATAAAGGGCACATTGCTCTTTATGCTTCTAGTTCAGCTAGTGACAAGGTAAGAAGTTGAAGAACTATACCCACAAAAGCAATTCTGAAGCTGCTGGTCCTTCCAACTACAAAGGAAATTCTGAAGGTGCAGGTCCTTCTAACACTCGGGTCCTAAGAAAGCATTCACCAAGAACTATGGTGTTCTTTGCTACTTTTGTAGAGAAAGAGGACATGTGAAGAAACGCTGCAATAAATTTAAAGCTTGGTTGTCCAAGAGAACTAAGAATGAGCCTAAAGGTAATAATTCTTTGGCGTTTGTTTGTGAATCCAATCTATCTGAAACCCCAACCAATTCTTGGTGGCTAGATAGTGGTGCAACTAATCATGTTGCGTTTACCATACAAGGATTCATAAACCGAAGGACACCAAATCAAGATGAATCAAAGATTACTGTGGCAAACAACATTAGAGTTGACGTTGAGTTCGTGGGAGATATCATTTTGATTTTAGATTCTGGGATGATGTTGAGGAACACCTTTTACGTACCTTCTTTTAGGTGGAATTTAGTTTCAGTGTCTTGTTTGGACGTGTTTGGATACTCTTTTGAGATAAAGAGTAATACTATTTCCATGTTTTATGATTCAAATAAGATTGGGTGTTGCAATTTATCCAATGGATTGTATTGATTGAGCTTATCTCCCAACGACATGTACGTTGCTTATTCAGCTGAAAATGTTGTTTCCAAAAGACCTCTACCTAAGGAACAGTCTTATGCATTATGGCATAAACGTCTTGGTCACATCTCCAAAGAAAGAGTAGAAAGGTTAATAAAGGCTAACATCCTGCCTACTCTTAAAAGTGATCTAGAGACTTGTGTGGACTGTTGTAGAGGTAAGATGACTAAGATAAAGAAGAAATCCGACATACGAAGTTCTGACTTGTTAGAGGTTATTCATACCGATATTAGTGGACCGTACACGGCTACCTTATGCAGAAATTTTTATTTCATCACATTTATTGATGACTTTTCTCGATATGGATACTTATACTTGATTAAAGAAAAGTCCGAGTCTCTTGATAAATTCAAGATTTTTCGGACTGAAGTGGCGAAACAGTTGGGAAAAGTTATTAAGATTGTCAGATCTGATCGTGGTGGTGAGTATTTTGGTAGGCACGGTGATGTTGGACAACTTAAAGGGCCGTTTGCTAAATACTTAGAAGATTATGGGATAATAGGTCAGTTTACTATGCCCGGAAGTCCTGAACAAAATGGTGTGGCTGAAAGGCGGAATCGCACTCTTATGGACATGATGAGAAGTATGATTAGTAGGACAAATTTACCCGATTTTCTATGGGGTGAAGCTTTGAAAACAGCCCTTTATATTCTAAATTGTGTTCCTACTAAATCGGTTCCATTGACTCCTTTTGAGTTATGGACTAGACGTAAGCCTAGCTTGAATCACTTTAGAGTTTGGGGTTGTCCTGCAGAGGTGAAGTTATACAATCCGACATTGAGTAAGTTGGATTCCAAAACTACTCGATATTACTTTGTATCTTACCCAGATCATTCAAAGGGGTATAGGTTTTATAACCCTAATGGAGGTACAAGAATTGTGGAGTCTCAGACTGCAAAATTTCTAGAATTTGATGTAGCTGAAAATGGTAGTTGCTCACGAACGATTGAAGATGATACTATGGTGGGAATTACTGGATCATTATCTCATCCTGTGCAGACAATTGTGGAGCCTTTTGCGCCACAAAATGAGCCTGTTGTGGCCTAGGATCCTACTGTTGAGACAGTTCATGAAGAAATTCCACAAGCTCCTCAGATTCAGAATGATGATGATGTAGATCCACTCAGAAGATCAACTAGGGAAAGACGTTTTGCTATACCACCAGATTATCTAGTCTACCTAGGAAAGCATGATTATGATATTGGTTGTGTTGTCAATCCGGTGACTTATACGGATGCCATCTCATCTCCTCAATCAGATTTGTGGTTAGATGCGATGAATGATGAGATGCAATCTATGAACACAATGGTGTTTGGGAGCTTGTTGAATTGCTTGAAGGTTGTAAACCTATTGGCTGCAAATGGGTATACAAGACTAAAAGAGATTCCAAAGGGAAGATTGAAAAATTTAAAGCCACACTGGTAGCTAAGGGTTTCACTCAAAGAGAAGGAATAGATTATGAAGCAACATTTTCTCCTGTTTCTTCTAAAGATTCCGTTAGAGTGATATTGACATTAGTAGCTCATTTTGATGAGTTACACCAGATGGATGTTAAGACTGCTTTTCTAAATGGAGACCTTAATGAGGAGCTTTATATGGTGTAGCCTGAAGGTTTTGCAGCAGATGACTCGGGTAAGCTTGTTTGTAGATTGAAAAGTCTATTTATGGCCTTAAACAAGCTTCTAGACAAAGTGGTATTTGAAGTTTCATAGCATTGTCACTTCATTCGGTTTTATTGAGAACAAAGTAGATCGGTGTATATACACCAAGGTCGGTGGGAGGAAATATATTTTTCTCATACTTTATGTGGATGATATCTTGCTTGCTAGTACCGACATTGGTTTATTGCATGAGACAAAGCGGATGTTATCGAAAAATTTTGACATGAAAGACCTTGGTGAGGCGTCTTTTGTTCTTGGCATTGAGATCCATAGGGATCGCTCTCGCCGTTCATTGAGTTTGTCTCAGAAGGCATATATTGATCGCATTTTAGAAAGATTCAATATGCAGCATTGCAAACTAGGAATTGCTCCTGTTATTAAGGGTGATAAATTGAGTCTTTTACAATGCCCTAATTCAGATTTTGAGAAAGCTCAAATGAAGGATGTACCTTATGCTAGTGCACTTGGTAGTATTATGTATGCTCAAGTTTGCACTAGGCCAAATATTGCTTTTGCAACAGGGCTTCTAGGCAAATATCAGTCAAATCCAGGTCACAATCACTGGGTTGCTGCCAAGAAGGTTTTAAGGTACTTAAAGAGAACAAGAGATTATATGCTGATTTACAGACATGTTTCAGACTTGCAGCTAGTGGGGTATTCAGATGCAGATTTTGCTGGCTGTCAAGATGATATGAAGTCAACCACCGGATACATATTTATGTTGGCGGGAGGTGCGGTATCATGAAAGAGCGAAACGAAGTCTATATCTTCTTCTACCATGCAAGCGGAGTTTGTAGCATGCTTTACAGCTGCTACTCAAGCTATTTGGCTCCGGAACCTCATTAGGGAGTTATCAGTTTATGATTTTGTGGATAGGCCCATATAGCTGCATTGTGACAATAACTCTGCAGTGTTGTTTATTAATAACAACAGAAGTCTCAAGGGGTCTAAACACATGGAGGTCAAGTTTTTGACTATAAATGAATTAGTACAGAATGGTGACGTTGCACTGGATTATATTCCTACAGATGATATGGTTGCAGATCCACTAACTAAAGGCCTACGTCCATGTATATTTGAGCGACATGTCATTAGCATGGGCTTAGGGGCATCTTAGGATGCTGTTATTTAGTGGGAGCTGTTTTTTATTTTTTCTTTGAATAAAGTTTACATCTGTTTTTTGTTACAAATTTAGTAACATTCTGATATATATATGTTAACTTTTGCATTCAATAATTTTTTTTTTGAATGGTTTGTTATTATGTTGAATATATATATTGTTAAAAGTCTCAAGGTATTGCTTAAATCTTGAGAGAAGGCTAGGGGCATTCGGATATTAGCCTTGTCCATATGTCTTGTTATATACATAAAGAAAGGTTAACCATAAAGACAAGACATATGTGGGGTTCATGGAACCATAAGGACATTCTCTAGTGGCACAATTTTTGTGACGCTTAAGGTAAGAGAATGGTGACTGACAAATGGGATCTCTCTATGAGAGATGTTGTCCATTTGACACACTACCATATTGGATCCATATCAATAAAGTTGAGAACATTCGTGACCATGGAAGGCTCTGTTTGTATACATGCAGTTACCGTCATGATTCGGTGTTTGAAACTTTATGTGATAGGATTGACTAGTAAAAATTATCTCTAGACCAATGTGCGCACATACAATACGATTTCAATTAATATAGTCCAAGTGGGAGAATGTAAAAGTTTTCTTAATATGGACTACATTAATTGATATTATAATTTACCGTTTAATGGTTTTCGTTTTACGGGGATTGGTCTAAGGTGAGATAGAAAGTTTCTTAATTAGTTTAATATGGGCTGGCTAGTGTGGGCCGAGTTGAGCCTGGCCCGTAATGAGGGGGCCTAGCTGGAAACTCTATAAATAGCGCTAAGTCTCTCCTCTAACCCCAATTTTCACACGTATCCTCACATAAGGGGCGTTAACCTAACGCTAAAGGGTGAGGGGGCCGTCTCATTGAGCCAGTGATACGGAGGGTAATAGAGGAGAAGGACTTGCGCAAGGAACACTTGTGTTTCGCTTCCGCTTCAAGATCGATGGATCCCAAAACAGGTGCGTTAATTCTTCTGCTCAATTATGCATGTTCTTGTTCTTGGTATGGTGATATTGGGATTGCATAATCTGCATCTTACATAAAACGCATAGAGCTACGTCGCCTCGAGCTGAGTTGAGAAGTACAATCTGGGCCCGATGCTTACCTGGTCTAGATAGAGAGGCGAGCCGAGAAATACCCATCCCAAGTCAAAGCCACACTTGCAAAGGAACATTCGAGATGCCCAGTAGATGTCGAGCGCAAGATTACGGGAAGCATCCCCTGGGTGGCGGCCTCAACGACGCCTACCCTGTACCACCTACAGAGCCCTATCACAAATTCAAATCTGCTAATGTTGATTACAGAGCACAGCTTTGGAACAGGAGGTCCAACCAAATGGCCCTCCCTGATAGAATACCATATCAACAAAGCTGGATAAGGGCAGCCCTCACATGAACAGCAGTGACAACGGGGATGGGTCCGACCCACTGGAGATGCCCAACTCGATCCAAATCTGTAACAAAGCAAGCCCGCCTAAGCTGCACAGTAGAGGTGTAGTGAGAGATCGTGGCAACCACCCCCTGACCAGCGGCACCGTTGATGAAGAATCTACCGCTTCTACAGCACCTGCACACGATCTCAGATCTACTGGCTTTGACTCTCCAGCACAGCAGCAGGACAAAAGGCACACCAACGACGCCCACCTTGTTAGGAGCTGCAGATCGGAAGTGAGGGATGGGGATAGGACCTACCTGTGCAGCAGAGACGCTGAGGAAGGACTCGCCTCTCCTCCTGGCCCCGATCTAACCGAACGACATGCTGAAAGCAGGCCTGATCCGGCATCGCAGCCTGCCACAACCAGAGAGACAAATGGGGGATTCTTCGGTACTCAACAGAGAAGACCATTCTCTCGGGCTGCTGTTGCTTGCATCTGTAGAGATTCATTTGGCCGAATAAGAGATGAGTTTGCAAAAAATGTCAAGGTGAGTTCAGCTGAACAAGCGGAGGCCGTAGCTTTGGTTGAAACCCTAGATTTTATCTCCTCTAAGCTCACCCCGAATTCCCCAGAAAAAGAAATAGTACTCCTATCTGATTGTCGTATGCTGGTGGAGAGTGTTCTCTCCTCACCAACTTTAAACTGGTCAGTGCAGCCTCTCATGGACCGGGCCAAGCACAAATTGGAGACTATTTCGGGACGGACTTTCGCCCATTGTAGCCATAATACCAACAGAGTCGCCGATTGGTTAGCTAAAGCCCAACATATGGGTTGTCTTCCTAGAAACTGGGTTATTAAACCCCCCTGCTCTTTTGAATTTACTATGTACTGATGCACATGTTGTATTTGCTCAGACTCTTAGCTAGCAATGATTTCCTGCTTATTTGTCAAAAAAAAAAAGAAAAAAAAAAGACATGGCTTCTAGGTTCATTGCGTCGGAACCTTCAAACAGAGCCAATTTCATTATGACCATTGACAGTACATTATAGTAAATAAAGAAACTCACCAGTCCATCAATCAAATGCAATTGCACTCTTTGATCATGTGAGATTCACTTGTGGAGTTTGCATGATAATGGATCCAATCCAATGGTCTTGGGTGCATTAAAAAGAAAAAAAAAATTGCAGGTAAGCAAACATGTATTGTAACTAGCTTTGCTAAAGAACATGTATGTCACATTAATAAATTGGAATAACAATTAATTTTTCCCCATAAATTAGCTGGTTAAAGAGTTAAGAGAGATCTTATTTTGCATCCTATAATATAATAGTGATAATTGCATTCCATAGTTTAAAAAGTTACTTTGCTTGTCCTATGCTCTGTCTAGACTGTTAATCTTTCTATAAAATAAATATGCGTTTAAACATACTTTTATAACCATCAACCAAGTCACTTCTTTCAAATTTTTTTTCTCTGTTTGAACTACTATTACAAATGTATTTTGGATGCTGATCTCATTCAACCAAATACTGCTATATATTGTTAGAAAATTCTTGAGATTATTGTAAGTTTTTTTTCTTTCAATGATTTTATTACATCTTTATATGGCATAAATAGGATTATGGGTACACATCACGTACATCACTGTGCAATGACCTCCTCCGGATGGATTGCCGAGATCGCCAGAATCTCTCTTTTCTTTACTTTTTTGCTGGCACGTTTTATTGTTTTTCTATTGTGCCAGACATAATGTGGTCACCCGGTGATCGGGCCAGTGGTTTTAGCGCTAATTCAAGCCATACTTGTGTGAACCAGATGCACAAAATCACAATAAATTGTAATCATTAGATGGTGTTAGTCTCATATGAAGCCCCCATAAATTGATGATGGAGATGCACTAGGATTATTTATATGTGGAGCATGTTATTGTTATAATTTTTATTTTGGGTGCAAGGTCCGGGCAACTGGGTCCGAAGTCAGCATAATCCACGCTACTTTTCTTTCATTTTTGTAAAGTTACTCTAATTTGACTTCGATAGAGGAAGGGCATAATGGACTTTGCACCAAATATAAAAAATGATTGTTCGATAGAGTACTCTTTGGTCAAAATGATTTGGTGATGACTTTCATCTTCATCAAATTTATTTTGTTATAAAACCTCAGTTTATTTGTTGAGTGATTAAATAGTAATTTGGATGCGATAGATTCCATCTCAGCATTTCACGATCAGAATAACCTTGCTAGGTACATTGTGGATGGAGTTTGACTAGATGCATGTGAATCGGCAAATTGCTTTCATTCATAACATTTGTTTAAGTCAAACAGTCCATATATGTTATATTGTAAAAAAAATGCTAATTACTTATTTTGGACTACGTGTCAAGGTTTTCCGGGTTTTGATAGCAAATCAATTATCCTTTTGATCTGAGATAATTTAGACAAATAAAGATGAAGTGGGCAAGAGTGTCGACAAAGATTTTTACCATCTCCGTTTATGCAATTTTTTGATTCATTTATACTGATATGCATTTATACTAAACAATATACATAATATGATGTAAATATAACTGACTTTATTACTACGATCCACCAAATAGTATATATGATATAGCAAAATCCCTAAATTTCATATCCTATCCAATACAGTTTTATCATGGTTAGAAATTTAAACGACCAAACATAGTCCAAGTGTCTTCCCATGGTCAAAAGTCATCCATAAGCATTTTATAAGTTATGAACTAATGTAGACGATAAAATTCCATAGGCTACAGAGTACTGGAGCACTTAAGAAATTAAAATTGACCCTCTTTTCAGATAAAAAACTAACATTTGTCAAGAAATACTCGAGGATTATTGTTGGAAAAATGATACAAAGTGAGAGATGAAATATATGCTTACACTTTAAACATTCAATATGTCTTTTTATAGATTGCTTAGTCATGGTTGTAATGAAAAAATATGTATTAAAATAAACAACATCGCTTGTTGTTATTTATGGGGTTTACATGCTTTTTATGTTTAAAGCAATTGATTACTTTTTATTTGAGAAATAATCATAATCATTAGTTACAATAGTAATTATATTTACTTTGACAGTGTAAGTTCATTTTGTTTTTTTTTTTTCTATTTTTAAGAAGAACAATGTCACAATGCATAGAAAATTAGAAAGAGCAAAGCAAATATAAATATATATATATATATATATATATATATATATATATAAAGCATAAGTAGCTAAGAACGTTTATGCATCATAAATGTGGATTTTAATAGGCTTAAATGAGTGGGTATCGATTTTTCATAGGTTAGGCTAATTATGGATATATTTTAATAATATGGGTTGGGTTGTAGTTTATATAAATAGGTTGATTTGGGTTGGACTTTTTTTTACCTAACCCTACCAATCCATTTGACAGCCCTAGTGGAAATGGACAAATAAAGTTGAGACTAATTAGAAGTGAAGCTATTGGACACACAGAAGATCCTAATAAAATACTTGTGAAATTAGGGATTATGCTGGTACAATACGGTATAACAGTTCATGTTTTAATTGGAATTTTGCAAAGGGTGTATTAGTTTCTTTAGGGTATCAAAATATATTTTCTCATCTATCGTACATATATAAAGTTAATGCGGTTAGACATGTATATTTAAATGTCAAAATTTGTATTATAATAGCTGAAAAAAAGGAACGGATCCATACCTAAAAGCTTGGGGAAACGGTGTGCTTAAAACTAAAGATGGGGACGAGGCTAAGGGAATCCGTGCCCCATGGGGCTGGGCATCACCTTGAATGGGTAGCTAGTACTAGCGGTAATTAACCTGGCGAATCCGCCACATATACACTTTTAAGAAATACATATATTTTTTTATATGTTTTTTTGTAATATTTGTTATAAAAATAGGAATAAATAATAATAAAACCCATAAAAACAATCTCTTCTACTTATAAGTCTCGTTTTCATAGAAAATGTAAGCTTGAAAAGTCCTTTAGATTAGCAATGTGGTACAATTGCTTTCCATGTATTTCATCTTCACATTGTCCCATATTGATTAATTTGTGAAGGTTGGAACTTGTTTGGCACTATAAAACCAACCCATGAAACCATTTCTTTTTCTTATAAAAATAATAGAAACTAAAAGATGTCAAATAGCCAACTGGCAAGAGGATTAGTTCTTTTTGAGAAAATTATTAATTCTCCGGTGGCGCTAGTTGTCATTCAAGGGGCTGGTACGAGGCATGTGGTCCTCTTCCCCGTCTCGTGCCCGGTCCTACTTCAAACAAGTTTTAGAGATATTATTTATTTGTCAATAATAAAATGGCTAGATTTTCTTTCATCTCTGGTTGGTAGAAATCTCCTCCGATCGTGGTATGTATTCACAGATTATAATTATAAGCATCATTCGCACGTATTTGGGTAAATATCTATGGTAGAGTTTCCTTAGAAGGATGGACAATGACATATGATTATGATAATCATAACCTGCACAATAGGCTAAAAATTTCGCAATGTGAGGTTAATGCTTTCTCATTATATTTTGTTTTGCTACAAACCTTCACTATAAGCAAGTAAAGACATTTGAAGTCATAGAAGACACTGATAGATAGTATGCATTTAAATCGGGTTCCTTTGATCACTTCTTCAGTTTATAATTACCTGTGTCAAATTTCAGACATGGACTTTATAACTACTGTTACATGATACATAATATGTGCGACCCATTTGTTATATAAACATTTCTATCGCCGTCAAATTAGGGTTGTTTTAATTTTGAGAGATTGACCAATCATCTACATCAGTAGTGATGGATGCAGATTGTTTCTAAAAAAAAGATTAAATGGGTTGTGGGTCTGAAATTTTATTATTATTTTTTTGTGAACTAATGTGCACAGGATAAATATTACGCACTTGAATCTTTAATTTAGTAACATATATGCTTTGGCGGCGATTATTATTGCTGCCTTCTTCTTGATAACCATTGGTGCTTTCGTCCTTGACACGTGGATGAGGAGAAGAAAAGAGAAGAACTTCAGAAGAAATGGAGGGGAGCTCTTGAAACACTAGAGATTTGAAATCTTTACAAAGGCAGAGTTGGCAAAAGCAACCAACCACTATGATGATGGCAGTAAGCTAGGCGAGGGCGGTTTCAATTCCGTCTATAGAGGGATAATGGCAAGAGATACCATGGTCACAGTCAAGAAGCCTAAAATGTGCACAAGTCGCTAGTAAAGGGGGATTTCCTGCATGAACTTGAGGTTGTGATGCAAATAAATCACAAAAATATGGTGAAGCTCCATGGCATATGTTTGGAGACTAAGATATTCTTGCTGGTTTATGAATACATTTCAAATGGTACCCTCTTCCAACACATCCATTAGAATGCGTTGACCATCTTAAGGTCATGGAAAAATTGACTTGGAATAGCTGCCGAATATGCTTTTGCACTAGAATATATGCATTCTTGCACAGAACCCCCAATCATTCATGGTGATGTCAAGTTGGTGAACATATTTTTGGATCAAAGTCACTCAATAAAAATATTTGATTTTGGAACTTCAATGCTTATATCACCAGAGCATAGCCATGTCATAGCCAATGAAATACAAGGCACATTAGACTACATCGATCTGGAATATTTGACAACTGGTATACTAACAGTCAAGAGTGATATATACAGTTTCGGAGTTGTCCTCGTGGAGTTGCTCACCGGAAAAAAAGCCTACAAGTTTTGTTACTAAGTCCGAATAGTCAATTGGTATTATAATTTATTTCATCTCCTCCATGAAGGATAAGACACTCTCCAATGTCATAAGTTTCAAGGCCGCTAGTTAGTATGAAATGGAGAGAGTAGGAATGGTTGCCAAGATTGCAGTGAAGTGCTTGAACCCAAGTGGTGCGAGAAGGCTAGCAATGAGGGAAGTAGCTAAGCAATTCGCAAACCGCAAGCTTGACAGCTCAACAGTTGAAGAAAACAATGAAGAGATCGAAAGCGTAGTGGATTAAGAAAACCCCTACTCCTATGGGACTACAACTACTTCCAGGATGAACCAACATGGGACGATGGGCTTTCTTTTCTATTCAGCAGGTTCTAGCATTTGATCCTTTGTTACTATAATGACATGTCTATTAATTGTCCATAAGGACTTGTAGGGTTGATTGTGTATTATATATATATGTTACATTTGCCATTTGTTTTGGACTTATAGTTGTGCAAGCATTTGTGCAAGTTTAATTGTCACAATCTAATATTATAGTGCATAGAGGTAGACTTATAGACTGAAATATGGTCATTTTGACATTATCATAATCTCTCTTTTCCTTTTGTCTTTTCTTCGTTGTCTTTTTTTCCTTACATATGATAATAATAGATCAGAAAAATAATCTACTTGCTGCTTTTTTATCTTCTTTTTACCTTACTATAAACCCAATTCACTTCTATGACAAGTAAGAATCTCCATTCACTTTCAGTCTTTACTTTTTCCTAATTATATTGCAATTAATCTTAATATAATTTTCATTTCCCTGTGAAAAGATAACAGAAGTGTTGGCCAAAAGGATTCTAATAGGCCAGAAAAAGTTTTTTTTTTCAATGTTTCTTCCTTTTTTTTTTTTTTGTAATATGATCTTAATTTGATATGATGGAAAAAAACAAAAATAAATTCTCAATTTGCTTTACTTTCTCTTTATTTTTTAGTTCATTTAATCAATTTAGTGTTAAATCAGAGTGAAAGTGGGAAAGACAAACCAATTCAAAACTCAGATAATACCACATCTTCCAACCTCACTATGATTACTTATAAATATGATAAAGGGATGAAAAACACTATTGTTGGAATTGAAGTCGGCGGAAGACGACTTACCTATTTCCGATGCGCAGTCAAAAATTTACCTCGGAACGATCGTTGAATTGCGGATGAATCATGAACAATATTACCTCACATTAATTTGAATGTAATCACGAGAAAAAACATCTGATTTCCATGGTGTAAATGCAAATTGTTCTCGTAAAGAAGAAATGGAACGCCTTCTCTTTGATGGAAAGGGGACATGAAAAGGAAAACTTTCTTTTCTGAAAGTACGTTCTTCCAACTGTGCCAACGGTCGTCTTCAGCAGTCTTTTATATGACTCCATCACACCCCTTTAAATGGTGTTGTTCTCATCGCACCCCATCATGGACGTACTAATTTAGTACAACATCTCCCACTCGGACATGATGAGCTTGATAGCGCTCTATCAAGAATATAAAGCATTCAACATTCATCAACTTTACAAAACAATTCATACTGGCAAGTAAGCCGTGCGACCAGTGAGTACACTTGCACCTGGGAGCTCAAATTATGCACCTATTAGGGATGACATAATGGCTACAACCCCGAAAAGAAATGAATAATCGATGTCTCACAGTGCCTCAGACATATTTTGTTACATCAGTCTAAGTATACCTATCCCTTAAAGGCTATACTTGATTATTCTCAAGACACCATGTATTTACAATTATATCTGCAACCACAAAAGAGCGATATAATTGGTCGACCAATAAATACGTGTGATGGATGTAAAACAACAATAGTCTTCCTTCGCGCTCATGTCTCTCTCCATTTCAAAACAACTACTTTCCTAGACACGTCACATAATGCCATATCTATTCATGACCGCCGGTAACATGCTAAAGTAGCAACATTGATCTTTCACTTCGAGAACATAGTCGGAAGTAACATAGGGCACAAAATGAAGTAAATCATAAATTACCTCAAGGGCTCACACGATGAGTAAATAGGGATAATTTCACTCACATTTCTTTGTCGGTCGTACAATGCACATGTAGTATGAATTACATGCTATAGTGGATTTCTCTTTCTATAAGAGCGTATGTCATTTAATAAATATATCCACTATACGGATCTTAGCCTAAACATAGTCACATGTTTCTCACGTACTCATGTTTAGCTAGAGTGCTATATCGGCTCACTTTCTATAGCACCCAATTAAGTACTTGCATCCGGCATCTTTTAGGCATACATGATTGTGGGACTACCATATTTAGTTTTATTATAAACAAATCACAGACCTCATCTTGACTCCAATCAAGGCGACATATTATTTTATGTACCAAACTTGCTCTTCAGCATTTATTTGTACATAACGTCTCATCTCAATGTGCTAACTACAGTACTTGAGGCGATTGCTCGTGTGAGTGAGCCAACCAATGCCTGCTGACATACTTTCTAATAATATATGCGTGCTTGTGCTAGTCTCATAATGGATTTGTACTTATTGATGAAACATCAAGTCACTAATAAACAAATAAGTACAATACATATGTTCACATATACATAAACCAATGATCCTCTACGATAACACATATCACATTCTACATAATCCTAGTGACATCTTGTGGGTCAAGAATATGTCTCTAGGAACAACCTTCGTAAATGGATCAGCAACCATTCTATTGGTTGAAATGTATTGTAGGATCACTTCTTTCTGCGCTATAATATCTCTAATGAATTTGTTCTTTATGTCAATGTACTTCATCCTTCCATGATACTTGGGATCCTTCACATAGGCAATGGCTGCTTGACTATCGCAATAAACTATCACCGGTCTTAGAACCTCAGTGACAGTGGCTGAATTTTCCAAGAAACGTTTTAGCCATACTGCTTCTTGCACTACGGCAGAGCATGTAATAAATTCTGCCTCCATCGTAGATAAGGCCGTGCATGTCTGTTTCTTGCTATTCCAAGAAATTGCACCTCCATTAAGCAAGAACGCATATCCAGAAGTCGATTTACGCTCATATGGGTCTCCACCCTAATCAGCATCTGAGTAGCCTAATAGGCGTAAATCATTCCCTTGGTAACAAAGTCGATAGTTCATGGTGCCCTTCAAGTATCTCAGGATCCTCTTTACTATTTTCCAGTGTGCTTGACCGAGATTTGATTGATATCGGCTCACCAATCTCACGGCATAACATGTGTTAGGTCGAGTACACATCATAGCATACATCAAACTTCCAACTGTACCAGCGTAAGGAATAGTTTCCATCAATTTAATTTCTTCTAGAGTCTTAGGACACATCTCAGTACTTAGGCCTTCACCTTGCATGACAGGGGTATCAATGGAATTACAATGCTGCATATTGAAACGCTCAAGAATCTTCATTATATAAGACTCTTGTAATAAAGTAAGGAATTTCCTTGATTGATCTCTTTCGATCTTAACTCCTAATATATAAGTAGCTTCTCCCATATCCTTCATTTCAAAATTGGAGGACAACCACTTTTTTATGGTGATAGCCAAAACTTTGTCATTTTTAGCCAATAGAATATCGTCCACGTAAAGTGATAAAATCACAAATTTATCTTCGGATCGCTTGACATATACACGGTGATCTTCTTCAATCATCGTGAAAAAAAAAGTGGTTATGGCTCAATAAAAACAAAGATACCACTGTCTAGATGATTGCTTAAGGCCATATATTGAGCAATGAAGCTTGCAAACTTTATCCTCTTGACCTTTAGCTATAAAACCTATTGGCTGCTTTATATAGATTTCCTCATCTAGTTCTCCATTGAGAAATGCCACCTTTACATCCATTTGATGTAATTTAAGGTCCAAGTGTGCAACGATAGCTAGAATAAGGTGTATTGAGGCAAACCTTACAACTAGTGAAAATGTTTCCTCATAGTCTATACCCTCTTGTTGAGTATAACCTTTCGCCACAAGGCGAGCCTTATACTTTTCAATGAATCCATCTGCCCTTTGCTTAATCTTGAAGACCCATCTGTTTCCAATGGCCTTGCGATTAGGTGGTAGATCAACCAAGTCCTAGACGTGATTTGCCCTCATTGACTTCATCTCATCTTTTAAAGTTTTTTTCCATTCTTCCTTATTAGAAGATAAGATAGCCTCTTGAACAGTCTTTGGCTCGGCATAATCTTTATGAGCAATCATAAATGCTTCCTCTTCAATCTCAAAATGATGACGATTAATACTTTTACGATTACTTTTACGTAACTGAATTTCTCTTGAATTCAGTTCGCCAGGCGATGCAACACTCCCACTAGGTCTTGTAAGTTGAGGTAAATCTTCATTCCCTCTACAACATTAGTGGGTGCGTTATTAGGGTCTTCCATCTCATATAATTGGAAGTCCTTATTGTTAGGGAAATCCCTTATGATGTTTTGAAGATGACAAAATAAATCAAAGGCTACTAACATGTTTGTTGGTTAAGTAATAGACCATGCAAATGATTGAACATGTAAAGGATATTGTCAAAGTCTGAAGACGGCCAGAAGACTGAACAGAACACATGTCCAAAGTATATTCTGAAGATTTCCAGATTTCTGTCAAAGTCTGAAGACTGCCAGACTTTAGTGTCAAAGTCTAGTTCGACAAATTCCAGACTGAACGTGAATGAAGAACCAGAAGATAGACTCTATGCTGAAGCAGAACATAACAGACTGTGTTCAGACCTTAAAGCTAAATCTGTTCAGACCCAGATTGCAAAGTCTATCGCAGTCAGACTCAGATTGTAAAGTCTATTGCTCTCAGACTTTACATCCAGATTCGACAGAATGTAACTCAAGCCCCAATCATATTACGGCTAGTGATCTGGTTTGGATTCCACATCAAGATTGATTTGATTGACTCAATCTAATTGATTGATAATTAGATCTTGAAGACAAGAACTTTCTATACGAAGAAGCTTTACTTATGGAAACCAAGATTTCGTTTGTATGGGCGATCGGAATCAATTTTGGATTCTATCTTTGTCACTCAACGGCTACCAAATCTTTTTGATACGGGGCTGTCCAATGGGTATATTAGAAGACGATCCTCGGGATACTGTCCAACGGCTAGTTTTGGAAGTGGAGGAGTATTTAAGGAGATGAAGGACCGATGAGCAAGTAAGAGACGGAGCGTAGAATTTATAATTCCAAAGTCTCGAGCGATCTTCTATCATACACTTGTCTCTCGTGAGCTTAAACGTTTGTGATCTTGAGAGAAATACCAAAAGAGTGACTTAGTGAGATAGTGTGATCTACTACTAAGTGTTTGCACTCAAAGTTGTAATCTCTTGTTGATTGCATAGTGGAATCCAGCCAAGAAGGCTGTTAGCGTGGGAGAGTGGACGTAGGCTTGGATTAAGCCGAACCACTATAAACCTTGTGTTCTTATTCTCTTCTCTAAACTCTTTATTGTGTTAAAGTCTGATCTCGCTCAAAGTCTGCTGTTCTTCAGACTTTGCTCACAACTTATTTTATTCCGCATGCTTTTGCCAAGGTTTTGTTTAAACACCTATTCACCCCCCTCTAGGTGCTAAATCTAGTCCTAACAATTGGTATCAGAGCTAAGTGCTCGGTTTATAAAAGTGTTTATACTTTTGAGCTAAAGATCTTTTATGGCTAGTATCTTGGCACCAGGACTTATGGAGGGACAAAGCAACACAAGACCACCATATTTTGATGGAAAGGAATACAACGTGTGGAAGAACAAAATGAAAGCATTCCTAAGATCCAGAGATCCCTTGCAATGGGATGTTGTGGAAAGAGGAATTAATCCCATAGCCGCGTCTACATCAAATAAGAATGGCAAAGACAAAGAAACCAAACCCCATGCTCCTATGTCTCGGATGGAGATGTCCAAAAGAGAAGCGCTTGATGCAAAAGCCATTTATTCCTTATATTGTGCTTTATCTCCTACTGAATATAATAGAATCTCTTCATGTGAAATAGCAAAAGAAGTTTGGAATAGACTTCATGTTACATATGAAGGGACTAATCGTGAAAAAGAGACAAAAGTAAACTTCCTGCTTGGCAAATATGAATCCTTCAAGATGAAGCAAGGAGAGTCGATTGGAGATATGTTCAATCGTTTTACAGAAATTGTAAACGGATTGGCGTATCAAGGTCATCCAATTTCTTCTCCAATGAAGGTCAACAAACTCTTGCGAGGTCTCTCAAAAGATTGGAACCATGTCAAGACTTCAATCCGGGAAACTCAGAGGATTATGCAACTCTCCGTTGATGAATTGATTGGCACTCTTCAATCCTATGAAGTGGAACAAATCAATGATGAAGATCCCGAAGGTAAGAAGTCCATCGCTTTAATATCTAACGCTGATTCTGTTGATGAGACTCAGAAAATGACATGGACAACGAAGAACTTGCTTTTATGATCAAGAAATTCAAAAGGCTGAATAGAAAAGGAAGTGAATTCCGTAGAGGAAGACAATACAAGCAGAATGGCCAGAAAAGAACAATAAAAGAAGATGATGAGCAAGGAAATCTATGCTTGATGGCACATTCAGAATCGAGTCTGACTGCATACGTACTCGAGAATCCGATGAGGAAATCGAGGAAATAAAAGAAGAGAAGAAGGAGAGTTTGGTAAGGAAGGTATATATTTTTCGATTTGGTTTGGATACAAAATTTAAAAATTCTGATTATACTTATATTCTCTTTGTGCTTTAATTGATTCAGATTTTAGTTAATGATCATATCCTATGATTAGTTTTATTGAAAAAAGAATCGCGTGATTTTTTTTTAACTCGTGAGTCGTGTTTTGATACGTGTGATTTGGTTTGATATTATAATCTCAGATTTTGTCATATTTTGCAAAGTGAAAATCTATTTTGTCCAATGTTAATTATGCAAGATATTCTTATATACTCAATGATTTTATTCTCTCTAATTTTATCGTGCTATGACCAAGTGAGAATTTCTTTTTTAAGATATTATTGAGATATTCTTTCCTTAAATAATATGTTATGATGAGTTTGGAAAGAATATTTGATTATGGAGATTTTATATTTTGCTCTAACGTCATGGAAGGATCCAAATTGATGGATACCAAAAAGGAAATGAGTTGATTGCAGGAAATTCAATAAGGCAAGAATGATCGTGAATCTATGCAGATTTTGGTGCAATCAGATAAGTATCTCCTATGAAGATTGGTAATGATCTTTTTTAATCAATGGTATGAACATATACCTTGGGGGGAGAAAGCGAATCCAAAAGAAAAAGGAAAGAATCGTGATCATCTCAAAAAGGCAACAAATTGAGGGGGAGCTTTGATCAATTATGGAAAAATCTTTTTGAATTGATCGTGATATTGTTTATTATTGAAGATCGGAAAAGGTAAATGTGTTGGAACTTACCAAGTTCTACAAAATCCGGTTAGTGCATTTTTTTTACCTTTTGTCATAACAAATATTTTATTGGTATTATCTTTTTATTATGACAAAATGGGTTAAGTGAATTTTATAATGCATCCGTGATTTTTATTGGATATTTGCCGATATATATGATCGAAGTGAGCTATATTGCATATTTTTAATATTCGATTTATAAAAGCTGATTTTTGGAAATCATTTGCTATCGCTTTATATTCTCCACGTGACTCTTTGTTATCGCTTTTTGATTATGACAAAAAGGGGAGAAGATATGAATATGCATATGTGTTGATTCGTTAATATTATTTATTGCATAATATTGAGCTGCAATTATTTTTCTATATATTGTTATGCTCAATCTATTTGTTATCTTTTGATATCCTTTGATTTAAATTAATATCTTTAAAAGTATGTTTACAAATCTGCATATTCAGAGATTGTTTTGTCATCATCAAAAGGGGGAGATTGTTAGGAAATCCCTTATGATGTTTTGAAGATGACAAAATAAATCAAAGGCTACTAACATGTTTGTTGGTTAAGTAATAGACCATGCAAATGATTGAACATGTAAAGGATATTGTCACGGTCGAAGACGGCGGAAGACTGCAGAACACATGTCCAAAGTATATTCTGAAGATTTCCAGATTTCGTCAAAGTCCGAAGACTGCCAGACTTTAGTGTCAAAGTCTGTTCGACAAATTCAGGCATCGAACGTGAATGAAGAACCAGAAGATAGACTCTATGCTGAAGCAGAACATAACAGACTGTGTTCAGACCTTAAAGCTAAATCTGTTCAGACCCAGATTGCAAAGTCTATCGCAGTCAGACTCAGATTGTAAAGTCTATTGCTCTCGGACTTTACATCCAGATTCGACAGAATGTAACTCAAGCCCCAATCATATTATGGCTAGTGATCTGGTTTGGATTCCACATCAAGATTGATTTGATTGACTCAATCTAATTGATTGACAATTAGATCTTGAAGACAAGAACTTTCTATACGAAGAAGCTTTACTTATGGAAACCAAGATTTCGTTTGTATGGGCGATCGGAATCAATTTTGGATTCTATCTTTGTCACTCAACGGCTACCAAATCTTTTTGATACGGGGCTGTCCAATGGGTATATTGGAAGACGATCCTCGGGATACTGTCCAACGGCTAGTTTTGGAAGTGGAGGAGTATTTAAGGAGATGAAGGACCGATGAGCAAGTAAGAGACGGAGCGTAGAATTTATAATTCCAAAGTCCGAGCGATCTTCTATCATACACTTGTCTCTCGTGAGCTTAAACGTTTGTGATCTTGAGAGAAATACCAAAAGAGTGACTTAGTGAGATAGTGTGATCTACTACTAAGTGTTTGCACTCAAAGTTGTAATCTCTTGTTGATTGCATAGTGGAATCCAGCCAAGAAGGCTGTTAGCGTGGGAGAGTGGACGTAGGCTTGGATTAAGCCGAACCACTATAAACCTTGTGTTCTTATTCTCTTCTCTAAACTCTTTATTGTGTTAAAGTCGATCTCGCTCAAAGTCCGCTGTTCTTCAGACTTTGCTCACAACTTATTTTATTCCGCATGCTTTTGCCAAGGTTTTGTTTAAACACCTATTCTCCCCCCTCTAGGTGTTCTTACTAGATCTCTCACTTATCAATCTCACCTCTACTAAGAAAATCGTTCTCCAAGAACGTGACATCTCGTGACTCCATTTTGGTCACAGTTCCATCAGCTTATTTACCTATGAACATGTACCATTTGGAGTATTCAAAATATCTTTTATAAATACTTTTCTTCCCTCTAGGACCTAATTTGCCATATTTATGGGAAGAATCATGAACATAAGCTGCACATCCCCATGGACGTAGAATACTCAAGTTTGGTTTCCTACCAGTCCATAATTCATAAGGGGTGGAAGTGACCGATTTTGAGGGCACTCGGTTAAGTACATAGGCAGCAGTCAATAACGCATCTCTCTAATAGGAGATAGGTAAATTTGCTTACGCCATCATAGACCTAACAATTTCTAATAGGGTTCTATTCCTTCTCTTAGCTACCCCATTTTGTTGTAGAGTACCGGGAATAATCAATTGTCGTACAATTCCCTTTTTATCACAAATAGCCTTGAATTGCTCCGATAGATACTCATGTCCGGATCGGTTCTCAATGTCTTTATTGTTTTGTTCAACTGATTCTCTACCATCACTATATATCGTCTAAAGCAATCTAATGCTTCTGACTTATGGGAGATCAGAAAAACATAACTGAAACACGTGAAGTCATCTATGAAAGTGATGAAATATGAGGCACCATGCCTCGCCCTCACATTCAAAGGACCACAAATGTCATAATGTATGAGTTGCAATGAAAATTCGGCTCTAGTCCCTTTACCGAATGGTTTTCTAGTCGTTTTTCCCGCTAAACAATGTTCAAATACGAGTAGATCAACATTAGTAAGTGATCCTAAAAGGCATTCTTTAGCTAATCTTTGCATTCTTTGCAACCTAATGTGACCTAATCTAGCATGCCAAGTACTTGTATCAATCTCAATATTACTAAAATATGCAATTAAAGAAAAAACAACCATCGACATTAATATTGTACTGATCATAGTCAATGTCTAACACCATAAAATCATTCAATACATGACCTGAATCATAATAAATTGTTCCATACAAAATGTCAACACAATCATCATGGAAATTCAATACATAACCTAGGCTAAGAAGAACAACTACGGAGACCAAGTTTCATCGAATATCCGGAGCATAGAGGACGTAATGTAGGAATAGGTTTCGACCACCACGTAAAATTAATTTACATGTGCCGATACCCTTCACTTCAATTCTTGAGTTATTCCAACATATATCCATCTTCTTCCAGGCTGTATCCGACAATACTCCACAAATGTTTCTCGATCTCTGGCTATGTGATCTGTTGCTTCTGAATCTACAATTCACATTAGATGAGATTCAGCAAGCATGTGGCATTCGAGAATTTTGACAACCCCTGAATACGCGGCGGTTCGTGATTAAGTGATGAAAGTATCGTCAAATTATGCCGTTGGTGCTATATACGAACATTGGCTCGTATTATTGTTGGACCAATGTATTTCGTTTAGCGATGGTCTAATTGCCGAGTAAACCATAGTCTTGTTGAAAAAATTTCATAGGTTTAAGTGAGACCAACCTCGTTCGTATACTTTTGTCGACATCTGTCACACCCAGATCCTCAGGCACGCGCACATCCCTTACTTTGGTCGATTTTAAAAGCGATATCCCAGGACTACATATCGTCGACCCTATCTTTTTCATGCGCAAGCGAAAGCATATATTAAATCCCGAGACAATAAAACATTGGGATAGAATGGTAGGACTAAATTTCAAACCTTTAAAAACATCCACACTTATATACATTGCAAACTAGTGCATGTATATACAAGGTGAACTAGTAATTCAAATTCAACTCAAACTAGTTTAAAAACAAGGTCTACAAGTAGGGGTGGGATTCCACAAACTACAGATCCTCGTCCTCCTTTTCATCATCCTCCACACTCCAACTAGAGCCTTCAGCAGACTGCACCAGACTTTCAAGATCTTCAAAATCCACGTCTATTACATCTAGGGACTTGAAATGGTTATTCAATAACCAATGAGACAACGTCTTAGCAAGTTCTACCCCCTAAGACCTGATTAGTAAACCAATACACCTTAGGGCTGCCTATGCACAACATGAGTCAGAGGACTTACCTTGGCCTTAGTCCCAACCTGCAAATCAGTACAGTTCAATAGGCACCCAACAATCTCAATAGATTGAAGCATCGATCAAATCGACCTAGTCGATTACATGTCAGCCAGACCCACTCTTGGTCATTTCAACTCAATCAATTCATGACATCAGTTCAAGGCAATGATCAATCGACTTAGTCGATTACATGTCATCGGACTATCCCATGGTCAATTCAATCAATACTATCTATAAAGCCCGACAATATCAGGACTGCTCACTCTAAGCTGATAAATAGATAATATAGCTTGCTCTAAGTTGATAAGGTTAAGGTATACTGCTCTCGCTAAGCTGACATATCGCTCGTAGGCTGATATAGTATACCGGTATACTGCTCTCGCTAAGCTGACATATCGCCCGTAGGCTGATATAGTACACCCCTGATGCTCACCTTAAGCTGATAAAGTGTACTGCTCATGCTAAGCTGACATATCGCCCGTAGGCTAATATAGAACACCAGTATACTGCTCTCGCTAAATTAACATGTCAGAGCCCGTAGGTTGATATAGTATACTATTCGACCATTCAATCCATTCCATCTTTTTTCCTTCTCGATAAAATAGCCGTGTGTGGGGACACGGTTGGCCTTAGCCAAAATATTATAATTTCAATTCCACAAACCCACCATTTTCGTAGTCCACCAAATTATTTTTGGCATTGTCAGTTGATGCCCGGTTATTCTTCAATTAACTTTCCAAAATTATTTAAATTAGGGAATAAATCCTAAATTCACAAATAAATCATTTTCGCACAAAATAAAGCTCAATTAAATAAACGAACTGCACCAGGATAATTAGCACGAAATTCTAGTCAACGGCCATCCCGGTTGAATTTCTGAAAAAATAAATAATTAAATAATTAATTTCGAATAATAAATAAATAAATATTAAAAATCCAATTTAGGCCCGTAATGCCTGATTGGAAGCCGAGACGAGCCCGGAAAATTACCGAGACTCGTTCAATAAATAACATGGCATGCTTACTTGCTAATGTCTATTTCTAACCACCTAACATGCATCATTAAGTCTCTAATTTAATTTATCTAAATTAATCTAACCACCTAATTGCATTTAATTAAATCTAACCAACCCTTAGGCATCATTAGCAAACTAAGAAAGCATTAGTGAGTAAAACTCACTTGGTTAAAAGCGGGAACCGAAACACCGCGATGGCGACCGAAATCGGGCTTTCGACAACACCGGCGAGCTTGGACCGGGCCTTAAACTTGGGCCCAACAAATCTCAGCCCAACTGAGATTTGTTCTTGCATTGGACTAGGCTCGCTCTTGGGCTTGGGCTTGGCTACGATTGGGCTTTCTTCGAGGGCTGAACTTGGGCTAAACTTGTTTAGGCCAAAGACTCAATTAATGGGCTACACCTGTGGACTTGGGCTTCAACTAAATTAAACCAACTTGGGCTGAGCTTGCTAGGCCACTTGGTCTTGTGGGCTGAAGTTCACTTGGGCCGAAGATGGGCCGAATCCCAATGGGCTGAACTGCGGGTTTGGCTTGCGGGCTGCAAAGAGGAGATCAACGGCTTCTACGGTGAAAATGGGCCGATCGGAGCTCCAGCGAGCGGGTGGTTGGCAACCGGTGGCTCCGGGGTCTTGGGAATCTTGTGGGTGGATGGAATGGGCAAATGAAGGGCTGAAATGGGGCGAAACAGCAAGAAAAAGCAAAACAGTGCTGGCGGGCAGCTTCCAGACGGTCCGGCGAGCGGCGGACTCCAGCAACCGTACGGGACGAATGGCGGCTCCGTTATGGGCGTGGTCGACTTGATGGAATGGTCTGGATGTCTTCTTCACGGTGATAGGTGGCTCGTTGGCTGGTTCATTTGGGAAGACTACTTTTAACTCAAATCTTTGAAGAAAGGTCGGCTGGAGCAGAAACCGGCGGTGGCACGGGTGGAGGTGTGCGACGGCTGCAACTCCTTCTGCCGATCTTCTTGCTAGCTTAAGGGCTTCGAAAATGAAGAGGAGAGGGTCTCGGATGGTGGAGAGATGAGAGAGAGAGATGGAGATGATAGAGATGAGGGAAGAGATAAGAGAGATGAGATAGAGTTTAGGTGGGGTCTTGGCTTGATATTTTCCAATCTTGCTCTCCAAGATTCATCCTAGGCCAAGCAAAATCCCTTGGCCTCCAATGATCCACACCAACACCTCTCATGACTTCACTTTTGGTCCATTTGGCTAGGGGGAAGGGAGAGTTACGAATTTTGCAAGAATTGTCTTCAATTGGTGGCTTGATCCACTTCAATTCCATCTCAATTGGCCTCCATAAAATCAATCAGTCATCCATCGACCATCTCGACATTTTTCCTCACCAATATATCCATCTTGCTTCCCAATTTTGCTATAAAAAATAATCACTGGTTTTTCTGCACATAAACGACTTTGCGACGACTTTTTCCCAAAAAGTGTCGTGTGTCAGAAAAATCTTCTGAGACTGAGTCGACGCTCCTAGAATTTATTGTGACATGGCAAAATCTTCAATTTCTGAAATTGGACTCGAATTGGCGGTTAATTTCTATTTAACGCGTTTTTAGTGTGACCTAGACTGTCAAGTAACTTTTAGACATTTTTAGTGCAAATGACCCGTGGTCGATTTTCTTCGAGCCACTATGAACCCACTCAACTCATTGGTGACTCTCGGTTGTCGTGAAAATCCCGAGAATCCAAATATAGACACAGGGTACCAAAACAATAAGAAAATCAGTCTAGTGCCGATTTACGAGAATTTTCTAATTTAGGGGTGTCACCTACAATTAGCCACACATCTCAGTCGAACCGACCTATCTCTGATCTCAAATCAATTTAAATCTGTGTCGTAATGACCTTTAAAGATGGACACAGTCGAGAAGCCGATTCTTGGTCGAATTCTCAAGTCTATTTGCCTTAAAATTCTTAACGGCTTCCCCAGATAGTCTAGTTATCTCGAGAGTGATCAGCTCTGAGAACAACCCTATAGGCGCGTCAATGAAATGCCCGATTTATTCAATAGAAGACAAGACTGAAAATCTGGGATGTCACAACATCAGAAAAATAACGACACGTCGCGGATTGACGAATTTGTCAATGGATTTCGTCATCGACACCGATGTTAGACCTTGTCGTAACATCATCATCATTGGCACTACTTTGGACCCCGCCGATGTATGTACATATTTCTTTCGGTAATATTATACAATTATATCCCCTAAGTGTATATGGAATAAGAGAGAAATTTGGATTTTTACCAATTGAATTTTGAGAATCGAGGGAACGAAATTCGTCCATGCGCGAGAACACGCATGCCCGCGCGGAGAGGAGGAGTCGTTCATGCCCCAAAGGCTGCCCAAGATCTTCTTCATTCGGTCGACAGCATGGAGTCAACAAATCATGGGATTGTTGATTGAAGCTTGGCCAATGATGGCCACGTTGCTTCCATGCGGGCAGCCAGCGAAATGCATGGGAAGACAAGCTGAAGACACATACACCCCCAGCTGTCTTCGGTTCTCCTGTCACCGAAGGTTTTGCTTGCAAAATGGACTAATTAGTCAAATAAACTGAGAGGCAAGTAGGTGGATTAGTTGAGAGAATTCGTGAGTGAGTAGAGGGGCGAGCGAGTGAAAGAGAGAGAGAGAGTTCGAGCGAGAGAGTTGGTGAGCGTGCAGCGAAGTGGGTGAATGGCGGAGAGGAAGAAGAGACCGCCTTCTGCCATGTTCGAGCTGCCGCCACCAATGCCACCGGTCTTCGCCGCCGTTGAGCCGAAACCCGAGACCCCGAGCCTCTGGTTTTGCTTGTAACCGAGTAGAAGAGCTTGAGGCAAGTTAAAGTTCATGAATCTATGTTTTGCATGTTGTAATTATCTAGTGAAGTGCTAGTAGATGTGAGAAAATGCAGAATTTGGAGCTACATGTTGATTGTAGATGAATGAGATGAAGCTGGACTAAGAAATTGAGCAAAAACAGAGTATGTGCTATGGATTTCAGTTTTTGTGTTGAAATAAGAACTTAAGGGTCTAACTATAGTGGATTTTTTTGAAGTGAAGTAGTTGTAATGCAGTACAATAGACTTGTAAACACTTGGATGTGGACGTTGGATGCTGGGATTCAAATGAGTAGAAGTAGTTCTCTTTGGGTTAGTAAACTGTTTTCGCAGAAAACAGCATGACCTTTGGTGATTCCATGAATTTCCTGTAATTATCTAGTTAGAATTGGACTTCGAACCCTGAATGAAAGTTGTAGGGCATATCGTTAGGAATAACATATCAAAATTTAAGAATAAATTATCAAGGGTTGGCCAGCGAGATGATTTTCTTTGTAAATATTAAATCTAGAAGCTATTACAGACGGTTAGTGAGGAATATGGCAATTTATGCTCTTGATATACAACGAATTCGACTTGGTGTTCTCCATGAAAATTTTTCCTTTAGGTCTTATTTATAACTTGTCAAAATTTCAGAATTTTCTGAGTTTATTTAGGGATTATTTCAAAATTGTTATTAAAGTTGTGCATTGTGATGTTCGAGTTGCTTTGTTCCGAATTTGCTCAAATGGTCCCAAGGGTCAATATATTTTGAATTGTTATTTGACATGTTGATACTGGCATTTAGAGTACAACGTAATATTGCGATTTGATGAAGGTTTCATGGGACATCTTCTCATTGCATTTGAAAGTACTTTTGGAAATTAAGATGTTAATTGATACCGTTGGACCCACGGGTCAACGATGCCCCAGGAGTCGGGATGCCCAAAGGATCGAATGAGTCGATGCCTTGTGGATGCCCGGTGGCCCTAGTGGCTGAATGTTGGAGGTTTTTCCCCGGGAGCATCGGGATGCCCAGTTGTATGCTAGTCGGTATGTAAATCCAAAGGGATTCCTCGTGATGCCAGGTGGGGTACGAGATGCCTGGAGGCGTGATACGCTCTGGATGCCCGATGGCCCTAAGTGGCTGAATGCCGGAGGCTTTCGCGATGCCAGGGTGGATGCGAATGCCCAGAGGCACACAAACATTGGTCCTATGGGGGATGAAACTTTTTGAACGATTAAACGGATGATTCTACTAAGTGTTCATGTGGTCTGGTTATAGGACTAAATTGTATGGCATGGAATGGGACGTGTCATTATAGTTTAACCCTATGATCGGGACTTGGGTAACTGGACATGATGCATCTTGATTCTTTTAAAATTGCATTTGCCACTGCATTAAAGAATTTCATGATTTTGAGCATATTTATCCTTTGATTTCCTGTTTTGTCTATCCTACATGAGTCTAGATATTGACGGTATTGCTTGACATAGCTTGATGAATCTTTTACTCCTGAGTGGCTATACTCACCCCGTTTGGGGACTAACATTTCAGATTAGAAGATATGTCTCTGCCACCAGTCACTCCCAGTACATTTTACGGTATTTCGGTCGACGTTGAGTGCGAGTGTTCAGAGCACCATCATCCCGAGATACGAGGTTTAGTATTTGTTCGAGTGCGGGTACTAGTCATGTTCGACATTGGTTCACCTGACGGCCCAGTGATTCAGGAGTTTTTCACGGTGTACGTCCGCCGTGATGGGAGTACACAGGGGCCATTGCCACCACCACCGGCTGATGGACCGGGCTGGGTGTGACCATGAGTGACGGTAAGCAGATGAAGCATTTTTTTGGACCGCCGACACTGACTGATAGACTTATGTATATGACTATTTCAAAAAGAAAAGAAAAGGGGAAGTCGGTTATCTTTTGGTATGTAGCTGGGTATAGAAAAACCACGGCAAATTTTGGTGTACCGACTGATGACGTCTATCAAGTCTATGTAAATAAAAAGTGTTCGACTTTGACTTATAAAAATGTGACTAGTAGGTGTTGTGGCATCCATATTTTTGCCAACCTAGGAAAAATAACGATATGTCGCGAATTGACGAAAATGTTATCGGAATTCGTCATCGGCACTAATTTTGGACCCCAAGCCGTCTTGCCAATTTACTAAGTCGAAGACCTTGATTTTTTTTTTTTATGCGCGCCATCACCACCACCCTCCCCTTAGACGGCCACACGAACTCACGGCCGCGCATCCACGTTAAATAGCCCTCTCCACGCAACAAATGAAGCTTGCGTCCATGCACATACAACAAATTGAAGGCCCACGTACAAGAAGTCAACCAAAGAAGCCCATTTGACTAAAAGCCACGTTGAATGGCTTTCCTCACACTGCTCGAAGACTTAGATTTGTTGGGCCATGCACACGTAATGATGGTGGTCAATTGAGGGGGAATTGTTGACCAGGAGAAAGCCAATGGTGGCCACGTTGCTCCTCCGTGTCAACCAGCAAATGAAGACTTGGAAAAGAAAAACAAAATGCTGTGGCCACGTCCTTGCATGGGGAACACAAGGTGGCGTGCGTCCAAGAGGAAGCTCGGCTGGTGGACACGCATGGGACGCCTGCCCATCGTTGCCGTAGCCACCAAAGGCATTCTCCAGCTGTCTTGTGTGCGTGCAGCCACCAAAGGAAAACCCATGCAAATTAATTAATTAGTCAGCAGTTCAGTGGAACAAAATTGGCTCGGTTTTGAGGGAGGAGAGAGATTGAGCAAGAGAGATCGTGAGCGAGGAGTGCGAGAGAGTGAGCAGAGAGAAAGAAGGGAAAGGACCGCCCCTTCGTTCGCACACGTGCTGCCGCCGTCGAGCCCGCCTAGTCCCGCCGTCGTTCTTGCTGTCTTTTCCTTTGATTTGAGGCAAGTTGGGATCTATATTCTGCTCTTGCATGTAGTATCTTGCATGTGAGTTTGAATGGCGGTGAATCTCGGACGTTTAGGGTATGAGAAACCGAAGCTTGAGTGTGTTGTTTTTGGAATAGCATCCTGTTTTCCAGTATACCGCCTGACCCCGAACGTTGTAGAGGCTTGCATGTGTGGTTTCTGTCGGATTCTTGCTTCGACTTCTTCACAAAAGTTGTAGACAACATCTCAAAGTACAACATACTAAAATTTGAGATAAAATGGTTGAGTTTTGAGGGGTAAAACCCTTCCTCTACGAAAACGCTAGATCTGAAACTGTTTAGTGGTCTCTTGATGGTTTTGTGTGTTGCATGTCACTTTTTACTGAGAATTTCACTTCGACTCCTTCATGAAACTTGTAGAGAACATCCTAAAGATTAACATACTCAAATTTGAGGTAAAATGAGCAAGTGTAGCCTAGTCAATCGACTTTCTCTTGAAAACGGTAAATCTGGAAATACGGTACTGGACACCTGAGACTTCTTGGACCCATATGGTGATTATTCTTTGAAATTTCACTTAGATCCCTTAATGAAAGTTGTAGGGGTCTCTTGAGACAAAACATATCAAAATTTCAGAGAAAACGAAGAAGGATAAGTAGGTAAAAACTCAATATTTCGAAGATAGGTATACTGGACGTTTCGGTGCTAGAGTCAGAAACTTCGTACGACTATAGAAAATTATCGAGAACAAATCGGGCCTAGATGTCTTCATCAAAAATCTACTTTAGGAATTTAATTGAAATGTTCCGAAAACTGTGCAATTTGACCTTGTCCGAATTTTGCATGTTGTAATGTGTGAGCTATATCTTTTTGTGTGAATCTCTTTTGGGCATGTGTTCTTCATGGAATTGTTGCCTTTAAGTCTTATCTAGCACATGCTCTGATTTGGTGATTTTTGAAGATCATATGGATGTGTAATTTAAATGTTTTCCAAAATTGTGCAATCTGGTATTTCGGAGTTTATGATGTGGGAATGCATGGCCAATACTATTCTGCACAAATTTCTTTTGGAGAAATTTCCTGCATGTGATATCTTTATCTATGTCTTAACTACAACATAGTTAAATTTCATGATTTTTGAAGGTCATTTGCCTATTTAATCGATTGTATTTTGAAAATTGCGCAATCTGTATATTTTCGGAACTTACGATATTGGAATGCATGGCCTATACTATGCTGTGATGCGTGATCTGTATGAATTATTGTGTGAATCATGATACTTTGGGTGATTATTCATGCATTGGTGTGATGGCTTTCATGCATTTCATATGACATTAAAGAAAATGATGAACTTTCCATGATCTCAAAGAAAGATTTCATTTAAACCATTTCATCAAAGGACAATTTTCCCAATGCATATTGCATGATTTGAAAAGAGTAATTTAAATCAATTGCATTGAAAATTTCAAGTGTGAAATTGGAAAAGAGATGTATGAGAATATGAATGACCGTCGGAGGTGTGAGCCGACGATGCCCCGGGAGTGTCGAGATGCCCGGAGGTGTGAGCCGGATGCCCGGAGGTGTGTGCCGGATGTCCTCGGGAGTTTCGAGATGCCCGATGGTATACGGTACGTATTTCTAGGGAGAATGCTTGGTGGTATGTCGGTACGTAATCCCGGAAGCCCTGGAGATGTGTGTCAGGGGATTCCTCGTGATGCCAGTTGGGGTACGAGATGCCCGGAGGTGTGTGCCGAATGCCCAGAGGTGTGTGCCGGAGGTTCCTCGCGATGCCAGGTTGGGTGCGAGCGATAAATTGTGGGATGCAAACATTCGTCCCTGGGAAGAAAAAAATTGATGAGATCCTTGTGAAAGATAAGAATTGAAAGTGAATCATGTGCATGGGTGTATGCATATGGCATGATGCATGATCTGCTTACGAAAGTAAATAGATGTTATTTGATATTGAAAATGCAATCATGAAGGTATGAATGGATCTCATGGTGATGTATGCTTGATAGCATGGATGATATGAATCATGGTGGTATATGCACATATGGCATGGAGACATATGCATGAATACTTGATGATAAGTGCATGGTGATATATGCACATATAGCATGGTGATATATGCACATATGGCTTGGTGATATATGCACATATGGCATGGTGATATATGCATGAATGCTTGATGATAAGTGCATGGTGGTATATGCACATATGGCATGGAGACATATGCATGAATGCTTGATGATAAGTGCATGGTGATATATGCATTTATGGCATGGTGATATATGCACATATGGCATGATGATATATGCATGAATGCTTGATGATAAGTGCATGGTGGTATATGTACATATGGCATGGTGATATATGCATGGTTGTAAGGTAAGGTATGCTTGAATGCATGAATGATATGTGCTTTGTTCATGATACCTTGATTGTTTTGTTTGACGCATTGAGTAGTTTAGTGGATCTTTACTGCTAAGTGGTTGTACTCACCCCTTTTGGGGATTAACATTTCGGACTAGATAAGATTCCTCTGCTTCCACTGCCACCAGTAGATGGATCAAGTGGTTGGATATGACCGCAAGGAGGAGGATAGCAAAGGAAGGAACTTTTGAACGCCGACACTGATCGATGGACTTTAAGTATACGACTGTTGGAGGAGATGTCGGTCATCTTTTTAAGTATAGCCAAGTATAGAAAACCATGGCATTTCGATGTACCGACTAAAGATGTCCATCTGCTTTATGTAAATAAAAGTGTTCGGCTTTAACTTATAAAAGATGTTTAGTTGGTGTGCACTGTTTTCTGAATATATGGAAGGGAGTTGTTGGTTATGCTTCCGTTCTATGAATTGCGCAAGGGACCGATCTAAAAGATGTAAACCCCCACGGTTGTATGCACCTGTTGCAATTGAAATGGTATCAGAGCGACATGTAATTAGGGAAAGTGAAAGGTAAGCGAACTGTGGCGACCCTAATGGATCGGGGGCCGTTCGGGGGTGCCACAGCGGTTGGTATCAGAGCTATGGTTTATTGGGAGTGATAAGGTACCTCAGATGGAAATGAGGATAGAATGATGCACACCATAGGATATTAAATGGAAAAAAATTGGTTAACTTTGAATAACGGGTGATGGGTATTCACTCGTAGATCCCTAGTAGTTTATTATGAGTTGTCTTTAAGTGCTAGTAACATGTTTTATGTTACTTATATAGTAGTAGTTGCTTTTAATTGGAGACAGTGAGTCTCAAATTATTCCTGAGACAAATGCTTGGAAACTACAGGAAAGTCTTGGTGCGAGCTGGAAGTGCTCATCCATCGAGGGCTGAAGCCTCTACTGCAAGGGCTGAACCCCGAATGGAAGATATCCTGCAGGCATTGGCCAATATTGGAAATCTGATGGAAAGGCAAGCGCAGCAACAACCCGAAGTGGAACGTCGCCCTCAAGGACTGGTGGAACAATTTCTGAAGTTGAAGCCACCTAAGTTTAGTGGAATGGGAAGTCCTGAGGAGGCGGAACATTGGATTGATGGGATAGAACAGATTTTCCGGTTGTTGGACTGTAGTGATCTTTGAGAAAATAGTTTTGGCAGAGTACTAGTTGGAGGGAAATGCAAAGTTTTGGTGGAGAGCTTCGAGGGATACGATCTTTCGACTAGGTACTGATGTGAATTGGGATGAGTTTGTGAGAGCCTTCAATAGGAAACATTTCTCTGACTGTGCTAAGGACAAGAAGATCACTGAATTTGTTCAGTTGGAACAAAGGGAGCTGACAGTGGATCAGTATGAGGCAAAATTTTCTAAATTGTCTAGGTATGCTCCCAGATTGATTGAGGATCGTGAAGAGAAAGCTAAGAGGTTTCTAAAGGGATAGAGAACTGACATAAGGAAACAACTGGTGCCTTTGAATATAAGAGATTATAATGAGATTTATGAAAGGGCACAGTTAGTGGAGCAAGAGCTGGTGAGAGAGCGATCAGAGTCTAAGAGACAGTTGAGCTTTAGTGATATTAGAAGGGGTAAGAGACCCTATCCTGGTCAAGGTCAGACTTGGGATGCTAAGAAAAAGAGCAATTTTGGAAATTTTGGAAGAGCTAGGGATGGCCTGAATATAGGGAAAGCACCCTATCAGCCTGATGTTTGTCGAAGGTGTGATGGGCAGCATGGCCCAGGACCTTGCAATGGACGGTTGAGATATTATGGTTGTGGACGAGTAGGTCACCTTAAGAAAGACTGCCCACAAGAGAGGTCGCAAATGAGTGTTGGCTCGGTGTGACAGGCACAGCAGAGTGCTTTTAGACCAAACCTACCAAGGAATCCTCAGAGGCCACCAGCACAAGGAAGGGTGTATGCAGTCACCCAAGAGGAAGCTTGTCACCCAAGAGGAAGCGAAAGCTTCCAAAAATGTTATATCAGGTACGATTTTCATAAATGGCAAGAAGGCATATGCATTGTTTGACACGGGTGCTACGCATTCATTTATATCTGAAAGATATAGGCAATTGAGTGAAATAGAAGTTACGCCTCTTGAGACGCCTCTTTACACGCCTTTAAAGAATATGGTATTATCTACGATAATGTGTGCAAAATGTAAGATAACAATAGGAGGAAGGGATATGGAAATAGACCTAGTCGTAGTGGCTATGTATCATTTTGATATTATCATAGGAATGGATTGGCTTCATAAGTATCGGGCCAAAATGGATTGTTATAGGAAAGTGATCCAATTTGTTTTACCTAACCAGTCTTGTTTATGAAAAAGAAGGATGGGTCGATGCGTTTATGCATTGACTACAGGCGATTGAATTAGATGACCTATTTGTCCAACTGCAAGGAAGTTCGGTCTTTTCTAAAATTGACTTGAGATCAGGATATCAGTTAAGGATTAAGAAAGAAGACATCCCTAAGACCGTATTTAGGACTTGCTATGGACACTATGAGTTCCTAGTTATGTTATTTGGATTGACGAATGCCTTAGTTGCATTCATGGATTTAATGAATAGGATATTTAAGCCTTATTTGGATCAAATTGTGATTGTCTTCATTTGATGATATCCTGATATATTCTAAAGGACTTGAAGAATATGCGCAGCATCTAAGCGTAGTGCTGCAAACAAAGCTTAAGAAGTGAATTATGGAGAGCGAGTTATGAATTTGAGGATTAAATTATGATCATTTGAGCTAAGTAGTGACCTCTTATTAGAGGATCTCATTGGAAGTCTTGATGCATTACATGGAAGCATTCAGTATGTATAGACTGATCTTGGAAGTCATGAGTTTGAGTGGTCATATGAGACATGAAATTAATTGTGGTTTATATGTCAGAATAATAGGTTTAATTGATGGAGGTCAACTCCTAAATTTTTGGTGATGATCTCAGTTTAAAAAGGTTCTGTGAAATTAGTGGATATGATCAAATGTGATTATACTCTTTCCAAGGTGAAATGATGAAAGTTCAAGTTGAGGATTTGATGAGTGATTAGTCCAAGTGATAATCCTTTAGGGTGAGACATGAGATATACTCGATGTAAACTAGACAAGTTCTTATCTTGGTGGATTGCTGGAATTGAATAAATCTTGGTGGACTATCGATATTTGAACCGAATGAATGGTGCTATATTTTAGGCTTGAATTCATGTTTCAGTGAAGGCGTAGTGAATGTCTCTGTTGGACTGTACCAGATGAGTTATTGGTGGTGTCAATTTTGATGGTTCTAGGCTTGAATTGATGGTGACAAAGGCATAGGAATAATTCGGCTAAATGGTTGTGTTAGATTGAGACCGTTGGATATACCAGAGCGGAAATGGGATCATGTGACAATGGATTTTGTGCAAGAGTTACCAAAGACATCAAGTGGTCATGACTCTATCTAGGTGGTAGTAGATCGCTTGACTAAGTCTGCCCATTTCTTAGTAGTCCGCGTAGACTATCCGATAAATAAATATGCTGAGATATATGTAAACTAGGTAGTACGCTTACATGGTGTTCTTGTAACTATCACGTCTGATCGAGACTCGAGATTTACTTCAAAACCTTTGGCAAAGTCTTCAAACTGCCTTAGGGACCAAGCTCCAATTCAGTACTGCTTTTCACCCGCAAATGGACGAATAGACGGAAAGAGTGATTCAGACACAAGAAGACATGCTAAGAGCTTACATCCTTAACTTTAGAGAAAGTATCAGCCTAACCCTAGACACATACTCGATCATGAAGCCATCAAAGTGGATGGGCAAGTGAGGCACATGGAAGAGCCGATCTAGGTATCGAATTGAAAGGAGCAAGTTCTTAGGACCAAGAAAATTCCATTGATTAAGATATTATGGCGACATCATGATGTGGAGAAAGCCACATGGGAAAGTGAGGAAGAGATGAGTGAGAAGTATCCCCACTTGTTTGTGGAGACGTGAGTAATGCCTAATTTCGAGGACGAAATTCTCTAAGGAGGGGAGAATTGTGGCATCCGTATTTTTGCCAACCTCGGAAAAATAACAATATGTCGCAAATTGATGAAAATGTTATCGGAATTCGTCATTGGCACTAATTTTGGACCCCGAGCCGTCTTGCCAATTTACTAAGTCGAAGACCTTGATTTTTTTTTTTATGCGCGCCATCACCACCACCCTCCCCTTAGACGGCCACACGAACTCACGGCCGCGCATCCACGTTAAATAGCCCTCTCCACGCAACAAATGAAGCTTGCGTCCATGCACATACAACAAATTGAAGGCCCACGTACAAGAAGTCAACCAAAGAAGCCCATTTGACTAAAAGCCACGTTAAATGGCTTTCCTCACGCTGCTCGAAGACTTAGATTTGTTGGGCCATGCACACGTAATGATGGTGGTCAATTGAGGGGGAATTGTTGACCAAGAGAAAGCCAATGGTGGCCACGTTGCTCCTCCGTGTCAACCAGCAAATGAAGACTTGGAAAAGAAAAACAAAATGATGTGGCCACGTCCTTGCATGGGGAACGCAAGGTGGCGTGCGTCCAAGAGGAAGCTCGGCTGGTGGACACGCATGGGACGCCTGCCCATCGTTGCCGCAGCCACCAAAGGCATTCTCCAGCTGTCTTGTGTGCGTGCAGCCACCAAAGCAAAACCCATGCAAATTAATTAATTAGTCAGCAGTTCAGTGGAACAAAATTGGCTCGGTTTTAAGGGAGGAGAGGGATTGAGCGAGAGAGATCGTGAGCGAGAAGTGCGAGAGAGTGAGCAGAGAGAAAGAAGGGAAAGGACCGCCCCTTCGTTCGCACACGTGCTGCCGCCGTCGAGCCCGCCTAGTCCCGCCGTCGTTCTTGCTGTCTTTTCCTTTGATTTGAGGCAAGTTGGGATCTATATTCTGCTCTTGCATGTAGTATATTGCATGTGAGTTTGAATGGTGGTGAATCTCGGACGTTTAGGGTATGAGAAACCGAAGCTTGAGTGCGTTGTTTTTGGAATAGCATCTTGTTTTCGAGTATACCGCCTGACCCCGAACGTTGTAGAGGCTTGCATGTGTGGTTTGAGTCTGATTCTTGCTTCGACTTCTTCACGAAAGTTGTAGACAACATCTCACAGTACAACATATTAAAATTTGAGATAAAATGGTTGAGTTTTGAGGGGTAAAACCCTTCCTCTACGAAAACGCTAGATCTGAAATTGTTTAGTGGTCTCTTGATGGTTTTGTGTGTTGCATGTCACTTTTTACTGAGAATTTCACTTCGACTCCTCCATGAAACTTGTAGAGAACATCCTAAAGATTAACATACTCAAATTTGAGGTAAAATGAGCAAGTGTAGCCTAGTCAATCGACTTTCTCTTGAAAACGGTAAATCTGGAAATACGGTGTTGGACACCCGAGACTTCTTGGACCCATATGGTGATTATTATTTGGAAATTTCACTTAGATCCCTTAATGAAAGTTGTAGGGGATCTCTTGAGACAAAACATATCAAAATTTCAAAGAAAACGAAGAAGGATAAGTAGGTAAAAACTCCATATTTCGGAGATAGGTATACTGGACGTTTCGGTGCTAGAGTCAGAAACTTCGTACGACTGTAGAAAATTATCGAGAACGAATCGGGCCTAGATGTCTTAATGAAAAATCTACTTGAGGACCTTGACTATAACCTGGTAATATCCAGAATTTTTTAAGATCATTCGGGTATTTTAATCGAAATGTTCCAAAAACTGCGCAATTTGACCTTGTCCGAATTTTGCATGTTGTAATTTGTGAGCTATATCTTTTTGTGTGAATCTCTTTTGGGCATGTGTTCTTCATGAAATTGTTGCCTTTAAGTTTTATCTAGCACATGCTCTGATTTGGTGATTTTTGAAGATCATATGGATGTGTAATTTAAATGTTTTCCAAAATTGTGCAATCTGGTATTTCGGAGTTTATGATGTGGGAATGCATGGCCAATACTATTCTGTACAAATTTTTTTTGGAGATATTTCCTTCATGTGATATCTTTATCTATGTCTTAACTATAACATAGTTAAATTTCATGATTTTTGAAGGTCATTTGCCTATTTAATCGATTGTATTTTGAAAATTGTGCAATCTGTATATTTTCGGAACTTACGATATTGGAATGCATGGCCTATACTATGCTGTTATGCGTGATCTGTATGAATTATTGTGTGAATCATGATACTTTGGGTGATTATTCATGCATTGGTGTGATGGCTTTCATGCATTTCATATGACATTAAAGAAAATGATGAACTTTCCATGATCTCAAAGAAAGATTTCATTTAAACTATTTCATCAAAGGACAATTTTCCCAATGCATATTGCATGATTTGAAAAGAGTAATTTAAATCAATTGCATTGAAAATTTCAAGTGTGAAATTGGAAAAGAGATGTATGAGAATATGAATGACCGTCGGAGGTGTGAGTCGACGATGCCCCGGGAGTGTAGGGATGCCCGGAGGTGTGAGCCGGATGCCCGGAGGTGTGTGCCGGATGTCATCAGGAGTTTCGAGATGCCCGGTGGTATACGGTACGTAATTCCAGGGAGAATGCCTGGTGGTATGTCGGTACGTAATCCCGGAAGCCCTGGAGGTGTGTGCCGGGGGATTCCTCGTGATGCCAGTTAGGGTACGAGATGCCCGGAGGTGTGTGTCGGATGCTCGGAGGTGTGTGCCAGAGGTTCCTCGCGATGTCAGGTTGGGTGCGAGCGATAAATTGTTGGATGCAAACATTGGTCCCTGGGAAGAAAAAAATTGATGAGATCCTTGTGAAAGATAAGAATTGAAAGTGAATCATGTGCATGGGTGTATGCATATGGCATGATCCATGATCTGCTTATGAAAGTAAATAGATGTTATTTGATATTGAAAATGCGATCATGAAGGTATGAATGGATCTCATGGTGATGTATGCTTGATAGCATGGATGATATGAATCATGGTGGTATATGCACATATGGCATGGAGACATATGCATGAATACTTGATGATAAGTACATGGTGATATATGCACATATGGCTTGGTGATATATGCACATATGGCATGGTGATATATGCATGAATGCTTGATGATAAGTGCATGGTGGTATATGCACATATGGCATGGAGACATATGCATGAATGCTTGATGATAAGTGCATGGTGATATATGCACATATGGCTTGGTGATATATGCACATATGGCATGGTGATATATGCACATATGGCTTGGTGATATATGCACATATGGCATGGTGATATATGCACATATGGCATGGTGATATATGCGTGAATGCTTGATGATAAGTGCATGGTGGTATATGCACATATGGCATGGTGATATATGCACATATGGCATGATGATATATGCATGAATGCTTGATGATAAGTGCGTGGTGGTATATGTACATATGGCATGGTGATATATGCATGGCTGTAAGGTAAGGTATGCTTGAATGCATGAATAATATGTGCTTTGTTCATGATACCTTGATTGTTCTGTTTGACGCATTGAGTAGTTTAGTGGATCTTTACTGCTGAGTGGTTGTACTCACCCCTTTTGGGGATGAACATTTCAGACTAGATAAGATTCCTCTGCTACCACTGCCACCAGTAGATGGATCAAGTGGTTGGATATGTCTGCGAGGAGGAGGATAGCAAAGGAAGGAACTTTTGAACGCCAACACTAATCGATGGACTTTAAGTATACGACTGTTAGAGGAGATGTCGGTCATCTTTTGAAGTATAGCCAAGTATAGAAAACCATGGCATTTCGATATACCGACTAAAGATATCCATCTGTTTTATGTAAATAAAAGTGTTCGGCTTTAACTTATAAAAGATGTTTAGTTGATGTGCACTATTTTCTGAATATAGGGAAGGGAGTTGTTGGTTATGCTTCCGTTATATGAATTGCGCAAGGGACCGATCTAAAAGATGTAAACCCCCACAGTTGTATGGACCCGTTGCAATTGAAATGGTATCAGAGCGACATGTAATTAGGGAAAGTGAAAGGTAAGCGAACTGTGGCGACCCTAACGGATCGGGGGCCGTTCGGGGGTGCCACAGGTGTGCATCGTTTCTAATTTTTGGATAGGGAGATGTTGATTGTGCTTCCGCTAGATAAACTGTGCAGGGACCGATCTAAAAGATATAAACGCTCAGGACTTATGGACCTATTATAATTCTATGGTATCTGAGTGATATATTATCAGGACAAGTGAAAGGTAAGCGAACTGTGGTGACCCTAACGGATCGAGGGCCGTTCAGGCGTGCCACAGCGGGTGGTATGAGAGCTATGGTTTATATGGAGTGATAAGGTGCCTCAAATGGAAATGAGGATAAAATGATGCACACCATAGGATACTAACCAAGGGTAGTTGACTAACTTTGAACAACGAGTGATGGGTATTCACTCGTAGATCCCTGGTAACTAGTGTGATGTTACCTTTGTGTGCCAGTAACATTCTATGTTACTTATGTGACCTTAGTAATAACCTTATTTTGTTATTTAACCAATGACATTGAGTCTCAAATTATTCATGAGGCGAATGTTTGGTAAATTGCAGGAAAATTATGGTACAAACTAGGAGTTCTCAACCATCGAGGGCTGAAGCCTCTGCTTCAAGGGCTAAACCCCGGATGGAAGATATCCTGCAGGTATTGGCCAATATAGGAAATTTGATGGAAAGACAAGCACAGCAACAACCTGAAACAGAACGTCCCCCTCAAGGACTGGTGGAACAATTCCTGAAGTTGAAACCACTTAAGTTTAGTGGAATGGGAAGTCCTGAGGAGGCAGAACATTGGATTGATGGAATGGAACATATTTTCCGGTTGTTGAACTATAGTGATGCTGAAAAGATAACCTTAGCAAAGTACCAACTGGGGGGAAATGCAAAGTTTTGGTGGAGAGCTTCAAGAGACACGATCTTTCCACCAGGTACTGACATAAACCGGGATGAGTTTGTTAGAGCTTTCAATAGAAAGCATTTCTCTGATTGTGCTAGAGATAAGAAGATTACATAAGTTGTTCAGTTGGAACAAAGGGAGCTAACAGTGGACCAGTATGAAGCAAAATTTTCCAAATTGTCTAGGTATGCTCTTAGGTTGGTTGAGGATCAAGAGGAAAAGGCTAAGAGATTCTTGAAAGGGCTAAGGACTGATATTAGGAAACAACTAGTGCCTCTGAATATAAGAGATTATAATGAGATTTATGAGAGGGCACGGATAGTGGAGCAAGAGTTAGTGAGAGAACAATTAGAATCTAAGGGGCAGATGACCTTCAGTGATGTTTGAAAGGGTAAGAGGCCCTATCCTAGTCAAAGTCAGCCTTGGGAATCTAAGAAGAGGAGTAATTTTGGAAATTTTGGAAAAGCAAGGAGTGGCCCAGTTTTAGGGAGAGTACCCTACCAGGGTAATATTTGCCAAAGATGTGGTGGATAGCATGGGCCAGGATTTTGTAACAGTCCACCAAAATGTTTTGGCTGTGCGCAGATGGGGCACTTTAAGAGAAATTGTCCACAAGAAAGGTCGTAGTTGAATGTCAACTCAGTGCAACAGGTGCAACAACGTACTGCTGGACCAAATCCATCAAGAAATCCACAGAGGCCACCAGCACAGGGAAGGGTGTATGCGGTCACCCAAGAGGAAGCGGAAGCTTCAAAAAATGTTATCTCAGGTACGATCTTTATAAACAATAAAAGGGCATATGCATTGTTTGATACGGGTGCTATGCATTCATTTGTGTCTGAAAAATATAAACAGTTGAGTAAGATAGAAACTACCTCTCTTGAGACGCCTCTTTGTGTTTCCACACCGCTAAAGAATGTGGCATTTTCTACGTTGGTATGTGAAAAATGTAAGATAACTATAGGAGGCCGGGATATGGAAATAGACCCAGTCATGATGGCTATGTGTGACTTTGATGTTATTATCGGAATGGACTGGCTCCATAAGTATCAAGCTAAGATTTTTTTTTTTTTGGTCAGTATCAAGCTAAGATGGATTGCTATAGAAAAGTAATCTAGTTTGTTTTACCTGACCGATCTAGTTTTGAATTTTTTGGAGGTCAAACGAACCCCTCTATAGCACTTATTTCAGTAATGGAAGCACGTGCACTACTTGATGAAGGATGTCAAGGATACTTGGCAGTGGTAAAGGATTATACTAAGGAAGAGTCTAAGCTCGATGAAATTCGAATGGTCAAGGAATTTCAGGATGTATTTCCTGAGGAACTGCTTGGGTTACCACTGGAACGAGAAATTGAGTTCGAGATTGAACTGATGCCTAGAACAGAATCGATATCTAAAGCTCCGTATAGGATGGCCTTGATGGAATTGAAAGAATTGAAAGTGCAACTACAAGAGTTGCTCGATAAAGGATTTATTAGGTCAAGTGCTTCTCCTTGGGGTGCACCGGTATTATTTGTGAAAAACAAAGATGGGTCAATGCGTCTATGTATTAACTATAGGCAACTGAATCAAGTAACTGTTAAGAATAAGTATCCCTTGCCTAGAATTGATGATTTATTTGACAAAAAGCAGGGAAGTTCGGTCTTTTCTAAGATTGATTTGAGGTCAGGATACCATCAATTAAGAATTAAGAAAGAAGACATTCCTAAGATTGCATTTAGAACTCGCTATGGACATTATGAGTTCCTAGTTATGCTGTTTGGATTGATGAATGCTCTGTGGCATCCTAAAATTTCACAGCGAGCCCTAGATATATCTGACCTATGAAAAGGTGATGGAAGCGCCATCGGACTATATTATAGCCATTAGACCAATAGATTTCAATAAATCAAGGCCGAGCATTTTATGGACAATTATTTTGTTGGAAATGTATCTCATATCTAAGTGTCATCAAGGATTGTACTAAAGGATAAATTGACAAGGAATTTTCTGTCCTTGGCTGTGTATTCTATAAGTTGGATTTTCATTGGCTATTGTTGAAATTTTATGGCCATATAAATTTGCAATTAGGTATTTATATAAGTGGGGATTAAAGTAAACTGTTAAGAGCAATTATGGACTTATTTAGTATTATTTTTGGGCCATTTAAAAGTTGGACTTTAGACCCAAAAGTATTGGGCCCAAAGTGCGCCAAGGGGCCCGGCCCAAGAAGCCCCATGGGCCGTCAACCGTAAGAAAGGGGGGGAGGAAGATTTGCATGCCCTATCACATTTGTCCAAAGCCAACTTACACTTGTCATTTCCCTTAGAGCCAAGTGGCATTATATGCAAACCTAATGATTGCTAATCATGGGTGAAAGAAGAAAAAGAAGGAGAGAGGGGCGGATTGCTCGAGAGATTGAACCGAGAGAGAGGAGTTGTCGCGCGAGGGAGAGAAAGAGAGAAAGAGAGAAAGCCGAGGGAGAGAGAGAGGGTTCGTATGGGTGCTTCGGCGACGGGTGAAGAAGACCGGCCCGCCGTGTTGCCACCGTCGAGCCCGCGTTGCCCCACTGTTGTGCTTGCTGTGATTTTCTTTGGATTCAAGGCAAGTAGAGTCCATTGATCTACACTTTGCTTGCTGTGATTGTGTGTGATGAATGGTAAATTTCGGATGTGGTAGATGTGAGAATTTTCGAAGTTATGAGTGTAGTGTCTTAGCCTAGCAATCTGTTTTCTGGAAAAACAGTCTGACCTTTGGTGATTTCGGGAGCTGCATGCAATTTTCTAGTTGGAATCTCACTTCGAGTTCTTGATGAAAGTTGTAGAGGACTTCTTGGAAAGTAAAATATCAAAATTTGAGAGGAAATGAACAAGTATAGGTCGGTGAAACCATTTTTCTTTGAAGAAATAAGATCTGGAAACCGTTATGTTGACCTAGTGCGATTCTGTGAATTTTATAAAATTATTCGGTTGAAATTTGATATAGTGTCTGGATGAAAGTTGTAGATAACATGTTGAGGAGTGACATACTAAAATTTCAGAAGAAACTGACAAGGGTAGGTCGGTGAAACGATTTTAATTTGAAATGGTTAGATCTGGAAATTGTTGCCGAGGGTTCGGGACGGTTATGGTGATCGTATCTTTTAATCTATCACGAATTTGACTTCGAGATCTTCAGGAAACTTTTAACTCTAGGTTTTTTCTATAATATATCAAAAGTTCAGAATTTTTGGAGCTGATTTATGGTTTATACCGAATTTGTGTATGAAACTGCGCAAAGGCGATGTTCTGAAATTTTAGAGGCTGTTATGTATGGACTGTAGCGACTTGTATGAAGCCTTTTTGATATGGTGTTCTTCATGAAATATTTTTCTCTAGATCTCATCTATAACATGTCAAATTTTCAGAATTTATCAAGATTGTTTACTAATTTTTCCATAATTTTAACTAAAGGAGTGTATTCTGTTTTATCCGAAAATTGCTGTATTTTCAAAAATAAATGAATTGCTCTATGAGATATAATGTCTTGAGTGTTTAATCATGCTGCATATATGGAGACATTTAGCATGTAATATAACATCAAAAAGCTGGTTTAGACCTTTGACATTATTGCATCAAATGCCATGTTGAAAGTGAGACATATATGTGAATATACATTGTGATAATGATGATACCGTCGGAGGTGTGAGCTGACGATGCCCCGGGAGTGTCGGGATGCCTGGAGTGTGTGTGCCGAATGTCCTCGAGAGTTTCGAGATGCCCGGACGTGTGTGCCGGGGGATTCCTTGTGATGCCAGTTGGGGTGCGAGATCCCCGGAGGTGTGTGCCGGATGCCCAGAGGTGTGTGTCGCAGGTTCCTCGTTATGCCAGGTTGGGTGCGAGCGATATGAGGGATGTAAACACTGGTAGCTAATGACAATGTCTACATCAAAGATATGGATATCGAGTTATTGGTGTTGTGGCAACAAGTGATCTTAATGCCACATGATGTGGCAATCTAATCAGTGCCGGTTATGCTACTTAGCATGGTTGACGCTAACGTGAACAATTTTTACAAATTTTTTTAAAATTTTTCGAACTTTTTTTCCCTTTGCTGGACTCAAGCAAGGTCGGACAAGGGATGCCCACGCTTGGGCTAGTAAAGGATGCCCTCACCTAAGGTCGACAAAGAAAAAAAGAAAAGAAAATTCATAAAACTAAGAAAAATAGCAAAAAATGTCAACGTTAGTGATTTCCGATCAAAATTAACTAAAATGACTAAATTGATAAATTTTTAAAAGGTTTATAACCAAATTGGCAAATCGTTAAAAGGTTTAGAACTGAATTGATAAATTATCAAAAGTTTTTGGACTAAATTGGTTCAAGTAAAAGGTTTAAGATTAAATTGGCCGTCACATAATAGGTTTAGAATTTGGATAATTTTTCAGCAAACCGCCTGCTTTTCGTATTTGCCCTTCATTACTTAGTCTTCATCAGCATACTCAGCGCACAATTCGAAGTCAATTGTTACATTGGTTTGGAACTACGAATGTACTTTTGGATGCTAATCTCATTTTACCAAATATTGGCATATATTATGAGAAAACTCTCAAGATTACTACAAGATTTTTTGTTTTTGATGATTTTAATACATCTTCATGTGACCATAAATATAGTTATGGGCACATGTCTAGACTCCATGGAGAATACGATATTTTTTTAACATATATATTGGAGGACTACTTTTTCTAAATACTAGAATGTCATTATCTCCGTAATCCGAAATGTAAAAAATGACTATTCTTAGAAAATAATAGTTCTCGGAGTAAAATTAATAATAATTTTCTGTAAAGATAATTGTTAATTATTTTTCTCTATTAACCTATAGTGTATGAATTCGACATTTTCTGTTTTCCAAGATTCGAAAGACTTAAAATGTATGAAAGTATTATAATTAAATTAACAACGATCTTACATGACAAGAGCTCAATGAAACGAAGGTGCTAAAATAGGAAGAGGCATCCACGGCATCGCGAACAACATCACTTATCTATTTTTGGGTTCCACTGTTGTTATACCTCATCATCTTGGTCTGAGACGGAGAGATCCTCAACAAAATGCAGTAGGTTTTAGGTTTTAGAGGACTGAGAAACACAATTCGTGGAACCCTGCGCTCCTCCGGTCCTCCATGACTATAAAGAGTGGTCGTTGTCCGACCAAACCGCGCGAAAGCATCTTTCAATTGTCTCTCCCACCTGACATCCTCATTTCGCGTAATGTCCCTTTCGTCATTGAGAAAGGTCATCCTCCGGATGGATTGGGGTGAACCCCACGACATCTTTTTTCTCCGGCATGCTGTCTTGTTCTTCGAAAGACTTTGAGATGACTTGAAGCCTTGATGCATCAAGAGAGCCACACTTGCATGAACGGAATGCACAAGATCTCAGTGAATCTCAATTATTAGATGATGTCAGTTTCACGTGATGCCGACATGTTACTTTAATCTTTTTCTTGGGATAAGGTCGGGCCAACTGAGTCTGAAGCTAGCATAAAAGCGAAAAGGTCTCATCACAAGTTAATACAGGGTACTTCCCTATGTTTAATTTTTGTTGGGTAACACATTTTACTTTAGGGTGAAATGAACTTTCCATCTGATATAGAAAATGGCTGTTCTAGACTCTGATCAAAATAATTTGGTGATAACTTTCACCTTAGTCAAATCATTTTGCTTTAAAACCTCGAATTATTGACTAAGTGATTAAATGTCAAATTTAAATGTGGTAGATTCCGTCACAACTACTCACATTTAGAACTTTACTAAATCCATGTGAACAGGCAAGTTGCTTGCAATACTGACATTCATTTAAGTCGAAAAGTTTAAATACTTTGTATTGTCAAAAAGAGAAAGCTAATAATTTGTTTTGGACTACATGTCAAGATTTTCAGCTTGTGATAGCAAGTTAATTACCCTTTTTAATATAAGATGATTTCAATCAAAATTAAAAGAAGGGTCTTCTCCTATGAATGATCTAATGGCTACACACAGGAGCACTAAGAGTTAGAGATTAGATTGCACCGTCATTATATGTAACTAAACAAGAATAAATATTAATTATTAAGTAACCAAACAATAAATATTAAGAAGGTGTCACCTTATGACACTTATTAAGTAACCAAACAAAAATAAATATTAATTGATTTAAATAATAATTTTATCATTATATGTGTAACCGATACTTATAAATCCAATGTTTTCCATAACGAGGTGACATGAGGTTTTCAAAACTCAAACACAAGGTTGACTAGAATTTGAATCACATGGACATTGTGATCACTTTGCATCATATCAGTATGCAACCGATTCATAATATCAAGAAAAATATTATAGAAAAAGGGAGAGTATTCCATCTTACAGTCACTCCTAACCATATTTGGTCGCTAAATATTGAAATAATGCATATAAAAGGACATGACTCCAAAGTTCATTGTCTCATAACCTTTAAATAGAGGCAATTTTCCAACCAAAACGAACTATGACCATTGAAAGTACATTGCAGTAAATAAAGAATCACTTACCTGGATTCATACATCAACTCAATGCAATTGTAGCCATTGATCATGTGGGACTCACTTGTGTGGTCTACATGATCAACAGCCGTGGTGTATCATCCAGCAGTCCTAGGCACATGAAAAGAAATTTGTTGATAAGAAAACACATTCAAAGCAATTTTGCCCGATTACCCCACTGATAGATTAGAATAACATTCAACACTACCCATAAATTAGGTGGTTAAAGGTTAAGAGAGATCTTATTTTGCATCCTATAATATACTAATAATAATAAAGTTATGCTTTACATTGTCCTATGACTACACTATTAGTCTTTTTATTAATTAATGATGTATTTAACTACATTTATGGAACTAGTATTCAAATGTACTTCTGAATGCTTATCTGATTTAACCAAATACTACCGTATATCATTACAAAATACTTGAGATTATTGCAAGATTTTTTTATATGATTTTAATACATATTATATGACCAAAAATACGATTATGGATACATGTTGAGGCTTTGCAGTGAGTATACAATATTTGTTCATATACATATAAGGGGACTACTTTTTTTCAAACACTAGTACACCATTATCTTTGTTATTCGAGATGTGAAAAGTAATTTTTTTTAGAAAAAGATTAATATTATGGAAAAATCTCAAACTGATATACATATGACAAATTTAGTTCAAACAGATACACATGTGACAAATTTACATTTCATTAGTTTCCATTAAATTTTACTGTCAAATTGCTTAGTTGAATGACATAACAGTCAACGAGTGTATCAATTTGGGGTTTTACCTTCTATTTGTCATAAGTATATTAGCTTGTGGTTTTTTGGTATTAATTCAATTTAATGAAAATTAAGTGATGGTAAATTTGTCATAAATATCACAATTTTTGGTTTTTAGTGGTTAACAAATTATACTATGATAAATTTGTCACATATATACCAATTTGAGGTATTTGACAATCAAAAAGTTAATTTTATATAAATTTATCATAAATGTATCAATTTAAAAATTTTCATAATATTAACCCGAAAATAATATTATCTGAAGAACAAAAAAATAATTCTTTATTTAGATAATCATAATTATTTTCTTGGGAATCCCACGATCTCCCTTTTCTTTGGTTTTTCTATCGCATTTTGTCTTGTTCTGCAAAAGACTTCGAGACGACTCGTAAGTCTTCGTGCAGTCACCAAGTCTTCCCGTACGAGACATCATGCGGTCAGTCACCAAGCGTTGGGCCCGGAGGTTTTTATCCTCATCCAGGCCACACTTGCACAAAATCCAAATGAACTTTCAGCAGTCAGATGGCGTCCATCTCATGTGGAGCCCACATAAATCGACGTTGGAGATCCACTGGGCTCATCACAAAAAACGGAGCATGTTGTTAATGTTTGTGGGTGCGGGGTCAGGCCAACTGGAAAGGAAAAGGTCTATACAAAAGTCGAGAACAAGGTGGTTTTCTATGTTTCCCCCTTGTCGTGAAACACGTTGCTTTAGTTCGGTCTCGATAGAGTTGTGCAATGGATAATATGAAAAATGACAGCCCGAAAGAGGACTCGACGAACAAAATAATTTGTTCTCATGTCATTTTAAAACCTCCAATTATTAATCGAATGTTAATTTGTATAGGATAGATTTCCTCTCACATTCAAAATAACTTTACCAACCTCTATGTAGATAGAAATTTACTAGATGCATGGGAATAGGCGAATTGCGTACATCGTGACATTTGTTTAAGGCAAATAGTCTGGATTCTTTATGTTAAAAAAAAAATGTGATATTTTTTCGTGCATTGTATTCAAAGTTTCAGGGTCATGATAGCAAATCGATTACCATTTAATTTAAGACGAATACAATCAAAACTGAAATAAAATTGTTGTTCTATTCACGGCCTAAGAAGAGTCTTCTCCTATAAGTGATCTTAATTACACCACATTGTATTTAGTAATAGTTTAGAGATTTAGATTGCTGAATTCTATAAACTTTCACATATTAAGAAGGGGTACTCTTATGAGTTATGACACTTAGTAAGTTATCAAATAGAAAAAGATATCTTCATTGATAATTTAGACACTTAATTTTATGGTAATAGGTGTAATTAATATTTATAAATTAAATCTTTTTCCATAAAGTATAGTTCACCATTACGCTTAAGAACTCGCTAACAAGATTTCATATGTTTATTTAGGGCAATGTCTAGCACTCCTCTTTCCAACTGTGCACTCACAATAAAAATCCAAAAAGAACACCACAACTACAAAATTCTCTATACAAGCAATTTTATATGTAGTTGACACGTGATTATTTTCCTACTAGATAATTAATGAGTAGAAAGACTAACAGGATATGAGAAAAAAAGGAATAATAGGCAAGAGAAAATTGAGAGGGAGTGTCAGAATTCAAGTCGGTGTGTTTGGAGACCATGGTAAACTTACTGTTTTTCCCAAAAAAATCTAAGCCATTAAAAAATGTGTCAACAATTTATTTATCACAAATTAAATCACAAAATAATTTGGCATCATACATTCTTGTGGTCGATTAATTACTGAAAGCATGAGACCAACGAAATGTGCCTTCATTTAATTAACCAGCAATTACATACTACATCATCTAGCAAGCATACCTCTCTATATATTTTTTGGAAAAATAGATCATACACACACCATTATAAAAGAAATTTTACATAGGCAGCCTTTTTCATCCTTAATTTAAGGATTATAGCTACACACTCTTTCAAGTCAATGGTGTATGCGCCCGCTCATGTAAAATAATTTTTTCCTATAATTAATCAACCACAAATAAATTTGTTTGTTTACACTAGTTGTATATCCTATAATTATTCCACATTTTTTCCGGTATAGCATTTCTCATCTTGCAAGGATAATTATGCAAATAAATTTACCATTGTACGTCAAAACAGCATTACTATGATAATATTATTTGATAGGTATAATGGGAGGAAAGGGTGACCACTACCGGTGACTACCTCAGATAATTACCATAAGAGTTCCACACGCGTTACGTTATATTCCATTTGAGCTACTTCTAATTTGGATAGGCCCATCACCATCAGCTCACCAAGATATAATGAGAGTACAATTAGGACAATCCTATGTCATGGTATAGTCGAACTTAAACAAGAAACGAATAAAGATTTCTCGAGGTCAAGAAGCACCTGGGCAAATTCAAACATGTGACTAGTAAGGCTCAAGAGTTCTAAAATTACTAGGAAGTAAGCCTTTTCCCCAACGGTGATAATTCCTAATGTTCGTTTTACTTCGTCTTCACTATGTCTATAAGAGTAATGCTATATTTATAAAGAAATCGTATTAAAATTCTGTTCCAATTCCGGGTCATAGATAAACTTCATTATTTTCTTTGTTATCAATCTTCCAATTGAACTTAAAATCTTGCATCCTGAGAAACTGTAAAATGATTATGATCAAAAGCTCTAGTTGATTTTTTGGTCTTGTATAGATTTTATTTATTTGCGATCTTATACCCATGATGGCCAAAAAATATATATATACGAAAATTTTCTCAGCTTTTTTCTCTTTGTATTTAGAATTGTAAGGCCATCTTAAACATAACTCTAATAAAAATGTTTAAATCCCATCATAATTCTAGGGCCATCTTATTTTTAGTGTCACCTTGAGTTTCATTAACCTTTCAAGCCGGTTGGCAATTCTCCTATAGTGGAACTTGTGGCCGATACGTGAATGTCCTTTTAAAACGTAACGGCCACCCTAAAATTTTTATAATAAATAATGTGACAATTTCTTTTAGGCTTCTAACAAGGCAGGCATTCAAAGAATAGATCTCACTTATTTGAATTCTCAATTAAAATTTTTCATATCACTTGGTAAAAAAGTTATACTAGAAGTTCTTTACGCATTTAGAATTTCTCATTACTATGTATGCTGGTTTCTTCTTTGGTACAAGATAGAGCAAAGTTTGCTAAGTAGCCTCAACATCACAATCATGTATTCATCTTCATATTTTGTGACCATCCCTTTCACCAGGACAAGGACTAAGGGCGCACTACCCTTTGTGTAAAACCTTTGTATATTGTTTTTTTTTTCTAATTCTGTCTTGCATTTGTTGATATATGCAATCGGGTCCCTCCAATTTGTTCTATTGACACAATTTGCCCCTGCTGCCCTCCATGGTTGTACTTAAATTTCGCCAATTCGTCGATGTGTATATAATGGGTCGGTGAGAACGGCTTCCACTCTATAAACACGGACAGAAGCACAAAGGTCCCAAAACGGACAGAAATTACGTGAGAGAGAGTTTTATAGAGTTTTTTTCGAAATGAAGATAGGGCATTGGCTTCTAATGGTGGCTGTGGCCTGGTGGTTTCGACAAGGCAGCGCCGCCGTGCGCAAAGACTGCACACGCCAGTGTGGGGGCGTGACCGTACCTTTTCCATTCAGGCTCGAACCCAATTGTATGAGGTCCCCACAGTTTTTGCTCGATTGCACCAACACCGAAGGGAGCGGTTTTCAACTAATGTTGGGGGATCTTACGATACTCAAAATCTCGGTTGGGGACTCGACCATGGTCGTCAGCCTCCCCGAACCATACGAGTGCGACGATCAGAAAGCAAACAGAAACCTGTCCATCAATCTACCTCAAAATCCTCGGTACAGATTCTCAGAAACCCAGAACAAGCTCATCGTCGTCGGCTGCAACGCCCTTGCGGTCGTGACCGATGAAGAAGGCAAGGTCAGGAGAGGTTGCGCCTCCTACTGCAGCGGCAATGTCGACTTCGCCAAGGAGACCACTTGCTCCGGTCAAGGTTGCTCAAGCATCCATACCAGGGGGGATCAAGACGCTCAACATTACCCTCTCCTCCATCGACCAAAACGTGTCGAACTCGGAACGCGGCCACTGTGCACGGGCCTTCATGGTGGACAACAGGCCATTCAATATCTCAAACTTGACTCTCCCGATGTTCCAGGATGTGGGTAACAACTCGAGCCTTGTTCTGGATTGGATGGTCGAATCGGACGTGAAATGCGATAAGGCCAAGCAGGACAGGTCGAGCTATGCCTGTGGTAAAAACACGAATTGTACAGGCTACGGGAATGGACCGGGTTATCGCTGCGTTTGCAACCCTGGGTACCATGGGAACCCCTATAATCGCTTGGAAGGGTGTAAAGGTAATTCAATGTACCCTACTCCTCATTCATTATCGCACTCGAATGAATTGTGTGGGCAATTACTTAATCAACATGCAAGAGCCTGATGGAGAAGTATTGTATCTACCTACTACTTCCATCTAGTTTTACCCCATTTAATTAGCTGCCGTTTGATTTGCGCTGCAACGTCTTCCTCCACTCTCCGTCTTGCAACTCACGCCATTGCTGCCGCTACCGTCATCCGCCCACCACTTTAGGCTAGCCAGCCGTTGGACCACCACAGCCGCCTCTCTCTCTCTCTCTCTCTCTCTACGCTGATACACAATTTTCTCTCTCTCTCAAAGATCTCTCTCTCTCTCTCTCCCTTCATGAGTCTGGCTGGTACCTCATCTTGGCAGTGACAAGTCCCCAGTACCACCACTGTAAGCAACAAAGATGACGACTGTCTCTCTTCTTCATGAGTCTGGTTTGTACCTCATCTTGGCATTGACAAGTCCCCAGTACCACCATTGTAAGCAACAAAGATGACGACTCTCTCTCTCTCTTCCTTCCTTTATGAGTCTGGCTTGTACCTCATCTTGCAGTGACAAGTCCCCGGTACCATCTTCTTTGCAATGAAGGAGATGAGATTTGCTTGATTAGTCTCTTCCATGAACAGAGGAGACTAATGAGGATACGACAAGGCAGTGGCTCGACAGTGGTGCGGATGGTGATGCCACGGTCACGATGGCTGTAGTTAGTGACAATGGGAAAAGAGAGAAAAGTGTGTTTTCTCATTGGTATAATTTTAATAGGAGGTCTATATAAAATTTGAGGAATTTTGCTTGGACCAGGGTCCATGTCTAGCTTCAATCATGTGAGTCACATGATCAATAATTATGATAGATTCGATCGAGTAGATCCAAATATAGAGAAAATATCTCTCTTGAAGATTCCAACTTTTTGCCTACTCGAATAAGTGAAAGGCAGTTGCCATCACCTGTTAACATCATGGTCAAAATCATCTGTAGCAATTCTGTCCTCACGTTACAATGTCAAGATTTATGTCCCCCTTCCCCTTAGGACCATATATATGTATGTATTCATTGAACATGGTACAGGCACTAAAATGTATCTAAATAGACAAATCTGACGACCCCATCATATTTAGTGATATATATGCATATTAGTACATCCATCTCACCCATAGAATAGTGACTTATATTAATAAATGCATGTACACATGTCGAGATCAATGTCCTCCTTCCTAGGCCAAGTTTTCGTCCCCAATGACTATATCTATAATGGCAACAATGAAACCTCACCTCCCTCTTGCAACATAGGTTTTCATGCATCATCGCAAAAGTTCAAGGCAGCGTTGCTCTCCGTTGATGGCAACAAACAATGCCATTGTTGAGCTTAAATTCGACCAGGAGAGAGATAGAGAGTAGAGAAAGAAGAGATATCTTAAGAGAGAGTGGATACATGTCGCAATAATACAACCAAGACCTGAATGGGATAGCATTACCTGACTAATAATCCCTGCACCAACCTATTCAATTTGTTTTTGCCATTAATCGAGATAACGGTTCAATTTGTCTTTTGCATAATGTAGCCATTTGCCGATTTGGAAAGAATTACAAAGGAAGGAAGCACAATAAAGACCGTTGCCAAATTGCTCCTGGCGCCATAGCTGGTGGAGGTAATTCCAAATATATCCCTCCTTCATTCATTGGATGGTTCATATTCTATTAACTTATATTTGATTTTGCAGTAGGTTTGACATATTTGTTTTAAGGATTATTAGCCTATGTAAATTTCTGGTAAGCACAAGCAGTGAGCCCCATGCTACCACGCGTTCCTATTCAGTCCCAGGCTAACCCCGTTTACAACTTTCTTTTGTTTTTCTTTTACCTCCCTTCTAGCCTTTTTTTTTCCCGTTTATCTGAAGCTTTGCACTTCGAAACTACGTTCGTGGGAAGATACACTGTAAGATCCAAGTGAAAATCCCTCCTCCGACCAAACCTGCAAATCTTGAGCCAAAAAGAACAGCTAGACCAGCAGATTTCAAAGAGGGAAAAAACCCCTAAAATCTCTAGCGAAAGTGAGCGAATTTGAACTAGTAAAAGGAAAAGTCAAAAGGAGCACGATATTAAGCAATAGCATATCAAGATGACTGTTGAAGAAGGCGATGCGGTTGGATTATTATACCGTGCCGTCTCAACATTATCTTACTACGCTGAGACGGCACAGTATAATAATTCATATTTTAATTGAGACTTTGTAGTGGATGTATTGGTCTTTTTCAGGTTATAAAAAATATTTTCTCATTTTAAATAAAGCTAATGAAATAATATATATATATAGACACACACTAGAAAATATTTATTTACATGTGGAAAGTTTGGACAATGATAGCAGCAAAAAGGGAATGGATCTGAACGTAAATGTTTGTGGGCGCCGGATAGGGTGGCCATGGGCCGTGAGAACTCTGTGTTCCGGGTACAATTTAAAGAAGAAACATATATTTGTTACAAAAATATGAAATAATAACAATAATAATAATAATAATAATACCTCAAGAACAATCTCTTCTCCTTATAATGCGAGAAGGTTGGAACTTGTTTGGGAGATACAAGCAACCCATGACGCCACCCTTTTTGTAAAATCCACCATGAGGCCTTTCTTTTTAATGAAAATTATAAAAACGAAAAAAAATGTCAAATGGTCATCTAATAAGTGGATTCGTTTTTTTTTCTTTGAGAAAAAGATAAAATCTATGAAAATAAAATGTTTTTCATCTTTGGTTAGAGAAAATCTTTTCAATCATGCTTTCCATTGGTGGGTTATGAATCATACATACATACATACATATTGGTGGGTTATGAATCATACATACATACATACATACATACATACATATGCGAATATGGGTGATGTATATGTCCGTAACCCCGTCGGTTAGAGTTTTCTCCAATAAAATGGATGGAAAAACATTTAATCATGATAGTGATAACGTGCATAATTGGTTATAAAATTCCACTGAGTCTTCGTACCATTTGTAAATGGAAAGAGCTAAAACAATGTGAGGTGAATGCTTTCTCATTCTCTTTTGTTTTAGTACTAAGCGTCTCCATTATAATTAAGACAGATATTTGGAGGAGTAATAGAAGACTTTGGTTAGAATTGATCATTTTGATTACTTGTTCAGTTTATGATGACACGTGTCATTTTTAATAAGAATTTTTGTAAGGATTGTTGGAATATACATGTGTAACCCATTTGTTACATAAACCATTTCCGTTAACATTTAATTGGGTGATTATATTTTAAAATATTGACTAACCTTCCAAATCAATAGTGATCGATGGATATTGCGCAGGAAAAAAAAGTAAATGGTTGTGTGTTCAAAATTTATTTCTTTAAATGAATTATGTGGATTGTATGAGGATTACATGCTTGAATTACTAATCTGGCAACACATACTCTTTGGCAGCACTTGTCGTGTCCGTCTTCGGCATGACCGTTACTGCTTCTATCTCGGTCAAGATGAGGTTGAGACTTAGAAAGATCAACTTCAAACGAAATGGAGGAGAGCTCTTGAAACAGCGCAAAGTTCAAATCTTCACGGAGGCAGAGCTGGCAAAAGCAACCAACAACTATAATGACAGTAATAAGCTCAATGACGACCATTACAGTTCTGTTTATGGAGGGATAATAGCAAGGGATACCGTGGTCGTGGTCAAGAAGCCTAAAGATGAGCACAAGTCTATGATAAGGCAGGATTTCCAAGATGAACTTGAATTTCTGATGGAAAGGAGCCACAAAAATATGGTGAAGCTCAAAGGCATATGTTTGGAGACTAAAATACCATTGCTGGTATATGAATACATTCCGAATGGCACCCTTTTCCAACACATCCAGAATAAGTCGACCATCTTAGAATCGTGGGAAGACCGCTTTAGAATAGCTACCCAAGCTGCTCATGCACTTGATCATATGCACTCCAATGCAAAACCCCCAATCATTCATGGCAACATCAAGTCGGCGAACATGCTTCTAGATAAAAAAAAATCGGTGAAAATATCCGATTTTGGGACTTCGGTACTCATATCACCAGAGCATAAACATATCATAGCCACTCAGAAAAAAGACTCGTTGGGCTACATCGATCCAGAATATTTACTCACTGGTATGCCAACAACTCAGAGCGATGTATACAGCTTTGGAGTTGTCCTTGTGGAGTTGCTCACAGGAGAGAAACTTTCTACTGTCCCTCATTTCATCTCTTCCGTGAAGGGCGACACACTCTCCGATGTCATAAACTTTGAGAGTGCTAGTGAAGGTGAAATGGAGAAAATCCGAACCGTAGCTAAAATTGCAGTGAGCTGCTTGGACCAAAGCGGTGCGAACAGGCCGACAATGAGCGATGTGGCTCAGCAACTCGCCAATGTCAACCCGATCTCGACAGATAAAGCAGAGGATGAAGAGAAAGAAGAGGATGAAGAGACCAAACGAGAAGTGCATGCAGATGAACTCTCGAGCTGTCTTTCCTGTCTGGGAATGGATTCCTGCATCTGATCCTTTATTACCATAGCGACATGTCTGTCAATTTGCCCGTAAGGACTTCTAGGGTTCATCGTGTGCTTTGAATATATGTTATGTGTGCCATTTGCTTTCGGACTTTATATTTGTGAAAGCATCTTTGCAAGTTCAAGCGTGAGAATTTAGTATAATATATGTAAAGCCGTGTGTTGAAGTGGACTTATAGGAGGCTGACATATGGCCTTTGACATTATCATAATCTCTTCCCGTTTATCTTTTCTTCTTTTTTTCATAATCTCTTTACATTATTCTAGTTGATTGGATAAGAACAAAGAGTTCTTATCCATACCTATATGAGATCACAAGATCAAGAAAAAAGAATCGGGGAATTTATTTGATAATAACTTCATCGTGGGCTTAGAATTTAATTAAAAAAAAAATTGGCAACATGAAATTTGATTTGGCGACCCCTCCGTCCAAAATTTGGATACTCTCTCTCTCTCTCTTCTTAAATGAAAGCTTCTCCGTTCTAAAAAATATTGTATAATTTTAAGATTTCCTTCCTTTTTCTCATCTCGCGGAAAATTTAAAATATTCAAGCTTTTTCCACTTAAATTTTCATCACTGCCATTTTCCCCAATCTCCCTAACACAGCATTACTAACAGTGAAATGAATAGAATGAAAAAAAAATAGTACTTTGTAAAAAAGTAACAAAATCGAATGAAAATTAACAGAAATTAAAGGAATAGATTAGTGGGGATAGCTTATTTTGGCTTAATGGAGTGTGAAACCTCCAGCGTTCAGTGATGAGTGAAAAATATGATGATGGCGAAAAAGAATAAGAATTGCTAATTACAATATTAACACGTAACTAACAATCAAATTAATTAAAGATAGCTAAAATTAGTATAATCACCTTAAATGAAAGACAAAACTAAAGTAAATGCAAGAAACCTCATTAAGTTGAGGGGGGAAAAACCGACCATACATTAAGGAGGAGGAGACATTCAAGAGAGGCAATTACTTGTGAAAATACATGGAAAAAGTGAGATGATTCTTGATGACATGCCAATTAATTGACAATCGGTTTCGGAGGCAACTCTCGTTAAAGTAAAAAGTAACAAAAAAATCTTAAAATTTATCAATTCAGTTCTAAACCTTTCAATTATATCAATTTTCTGCTAAACTTTTTTTCATATTTTACGAATTGAGTAAACCCCATCAAATTTGACCAAAAATCACTAATGTTTATGCTAATCAACTTACATGACATAATGAACACTGACGTGGACCTCAACAACCACTAGAGACAAAGTCGAAACTGGCCTAGTTACTAAGGTCGGCCTCTGCTAGCCATTGATGAGGTCAACCTTGCTAGTCCTTGCCTCAAGGTTTATGACCAACTAAAGGAAGAAAGGAAGAAAAAGAAAATAAATAAATCAAAAAAATTAAAATATTTATTAAAAAATCATTCATGTCAACACCAATCGCGTCACGTAAAACAGTTAGAATCCATATTAACGATTTCCGGCCAAAATTGACCAAACTGATTAAATTAGCACATATACAAAATATTTAAGACTCAATTGGTTAAAAAATGACTTGGGACTAAAGAAATATATTTGCAATAAGTTCATGAGTTTTTTTGGTAATTTTCCCATACCAAAATGGTGTATACAATGGCTGCCAAAAAGATGATTGAATAGATATTTGCAGATCTCTTTTTGAGTAAATGCTCGTCCCATCTGGTGAGTTTGAACATTTTGCTCATAGCCCAAAACAACAATAAAGCGAATCGAATATTCCCCTCAAAATCACTCGCACAAAGCTCAATCGAAAAGAAAGCAGAGAACTTCGCATTGTCAATTCGAAAAGCTTGAGACATGCCAATGGATTCGGTGTATGATCAGGCATATTACACCAACAAATCCAGCATCTCCAGAACCAATCAAGAAAACAATTCACCGTAGGGTTCCTATCCATGAACCCACCCAAATGTCTAGGTGCGACACAAGCTTTCAAAACTCGGAAGCGAGGTGGATTAGAATCCACAACACACAAACACCGACGACTTTTGGCACCATATTAGTATGCGCCCGATCTATAAAATGGACAAGGACATCCCAGAATATCCATCTTCCGGGGCAGCCCTAATCACATCAAATCTTCAAACACTGTCAGACAGTTCACAACTAAAGGACTGGCTCCAAACTTCGTTGCCTCAGCATAACAGAACAGAGGCAATTTTCCAAACTAAAATGAAGTACGATTATTGAAAGTCCAGTGCAGTTAAGAATGCAGATACATGCCGTCCAAAGTCCCAACGACCATTTCGCGTCTCATTCTCAACTGTAAATGAAGAAGCGAAGATACAGAAGCACCAAACATCCGAACCGAGCGCCCAAACGAAGTCCAGAGCCATCGAGATTCGGTGAAGACCAAAAAAGCCAGGAGGAAATACGGCACATTGCAAGATATACCCGAACAAATATTTTCAACTAATAAATAATACAATAATCTCAACAGCTCTAAGGAGTTGCGATCAACTTTACAGTTAAAACAAACTCAGTTACTCATCCAGAGTTGGCATCGCTCGTTTAGCACCCATGAGTCAAAGAAATCAGAAACCAAAAACCCAAAAAAGGAACAGCACAGTAGTAACAAACATATAACTTACCACATCAGTACTTCCTCTATGATAAAGAATATTCTAGCAAATCCCCGTTTTGCAGACACCCTCCCTCGATTTCGGCATTACAGCAAAGCACATCTTCTCCGGCTTGCCACATAGATTTAGTTGTAATTCGCCCAACATCTTTCCTCCCATCTCATTCCCAAATTGCTCTCATGCTGTAGTACACAAATTTTAACCAGTTCCTATGTCCAGGTATTCTCCAGAACTACTAGGTCAGAGAAAACTTGGTACTTCTCACATCGCAGAGGCAGAAGTACACCTTAAGTGTCAAAACTTAGCACGGAGGGACACTTAAGTGTCAGTTTCGAAGTAAAGTGGATCACTTAAGTGCCACTCCGGCCAAAATCCAGCTAAATTGCTGCCGTGGCAATTTTCCGGCGAGTTGGGTGCAAAACAGCGTCGTTTTGCACGCTGATGTGACGAGAAAATGCAAAAACGATGTCGTTTTGGCTCGATGTGTAAATAATTAATATAAAAATTAATTTAATTTAATTTAAAACTAAATTTATTTAAAATATTCTAAAAAATTAAAAAACTTAAATTAAAAAAATTTATATAAAAAGGAGGGGGGGCGAAGGGGGCAACCGAGGGCCGAGCCGGCCGCCGCCGCCTCCCCACCACCGCCGAGAAGGGCAAGCGATGGAGGGGGAGGGTCGGCTGGGTCGTCGGCGTCGCTAGCCCGGCCAAGGCCTTGCGACCCGGCCCGATGCTCCCCCACCGTCACCCGGCTCGCCCCAAATCTAGGCGAGGGCTCGCGGGCCCTCGTCGTCGATTGGCCGGGCAACGCCGGCCTCGGCCAAGGCCCGGTAACCCCGGCCGATGCTCCCCCACCGTCATCGGCCCTTCCCGGCGACGGCGGGGAGGCGGCAAGGGCCCACAAGCCCTCACCAAGATCTAGGGCTAGGGTCACCACCCTCACCGCGATCCGGCGAGGGCTCGCAGCCCTCGTCACCGGTTAACCGGGAGGGCGACAACCCCGCCGATCCTCTCCCCTCCATCGCCGGCCCTTCCTGGGCCGACAAGGGTTCGGCCCTCGCCCGCCCCCTTCGCCCCCCCCCTTTTATTTATTTATTTTTTAATTTTAAGTTTTTTAATTTTTTAGAATATTTTAAATAAAGTTAGTTGTAAATTAAATATAATTAATTTTTATATTAATTATTTACACATCGTAGCCAAAACGACGTCATTTTTGCATTTTCTCGCCACATCGGCGTGCAAAACAACGCCATTTTGCACCCAACTCGCCGGAAAATTGCCACATCAGCAGTTTGGCCGAATTTTGGCCAGAGTGGCATTTAAGTGATCCACTTTACTTCGAAACGGGCACTTAAGTGTACCATTTCAAAGTTTTGACACTTAAGTGTCTCTCCGTGCCAAGTTTTGGCACTCCAGGTGTCCCAAACTCCATCGCAGCTTATTAAAAAGTGGGGTATGCAAATTCAGATATGCCAAACCCTGCTAAATTTCTTGATGGGTATTTGAAACCTCTCACCTGCATAATCATCTTGAAGCAGTTCCTCTCCAGATACAAATGCACTCTAGTCTGCCTTCGTATTTACATTAGCTTCCTTTTGCTTCGTCTTATATGTTAGTAGATGTACTCCCTAAATAGCACCATAATCCATTTTTTTCCAATTGAAGGGAGTATCACCACAACCAACCTTCTGTATATTTATGTAGAAGAGGCAAACACAGACGCAGACAGCTGCAACAACAAGCATTGAATGGATATAAGGCCGAAGAAGCAGCCCATGTGAGGCCGGAAATCTCCCACCATATTTTGCTTCCGCGACCACACATCTCATGCACGAGCCCACACTCGACTGAGACTGGGCACATTGACCAGACTCTTGCACAACTAATGGCTGCAAGTCCTCCATTTCACTTCCGATTATTAAGAAATTTGACTGTTCTTCCTTCAGAAAGTTTACAAGACACAAGCTCATTGTAGGAGTGATTATTCCTCATCACAGCATAGGAATACAGCGACTGCCCATTTGCATCCAGAAGGGAGTTCCAGCCATTTAATCAAATCTAGAAAGAGACGAAAATAATAAAAGTGTTAGGACCGATGTAAAGATCTAACAATCACATGAGTGTGCGCTAATGTGCGTACACCTATACTTAACATATGTCTACTTCATAGACCTTACTACATATACCTTACTCCATATAAAAAAAAAAATCAAAATAAGCAATTAATACCTAATTTTGAAAGCCCCACTGTTATATATTGAAATAAAACAAGGAAGAACAAGGAAAATCGTGGAAATTTTTGTATATTCTATTATGTATTCAAGTAATGTACAATGCTCTACGGTTATAACACTAGGCATGTACAAGAAAATGAAATAAAGAATATGACAAAATCAATTCCAATATTAGACTGATATTAAATGATCTGGCATATCAGTCTAAATCCTAAAGAATATCGTACAAGATCACATATCTTCCAACATTCCCCCTTAAGTTGGTGGCTTGTAGATGTCCAAGACACTTAACTTGCTTAGTAGATATGCATGTTGTCTCTAACATAGCGGTTTGGTGAAGACATCTGCAGGTTGTTCTGTAGTCCTAATTCCTCTTGTTTCGATTATCTCCTCTTGAATCTTCTCTCGAGTGAAGTGATAGTCTACTTCTATGTGTTTTGTTCTTTCGTGTACTATAGGATTGGACGCAAGTTTAAGTGCTGTGTCGTTGTCACAAAACAACATGGTTGGTCCCTTTGTTTGCACCCCAAGGTCCCAAAGCAAGCCTCACAACCACACTATTTCACAAGTGATCTTTGCCATAGCTCAGTATTCAGCCTCTACTAAAGATAAAGACACGGTTGGCTGCTTCTTTTTGTTTTTTGGGTAATTATTGGCTGCTTCTTCGTCTTCTAAGAAAGTAAAGATTTTCCCAACATGATACAAAATCATGTAATCGATCTCCTACTCATCAGACAAGTTGCGTAATCAACGTCACAATAAGCTATCATCTCCATGTTGCACCTTTTTCAAAGAAGAATTCCAAGTCCTAGACATTTCTTCAAATACTTAACAACCTTTAGGGCGGCATTCATATGGGACTACTTTGGCTTATGCATAAACTGACTGAGTGTCTGCACAGCATAACATATATCTGGTTTAGTCATGGTTAAACATATGAGCTTTCCTACTAGCCTTTGATAACTTGACGGGTCTCTGAGAACAGGATCATCTTGGAGATTTCCTTCATCATGGTCCACCGTAGTTAACTTGACATTTTGTTCGAATGGAACAGCTGCCAGTTTGCTTCCCAATAGACTTGCTTCTAATATGATCTCTAGCATGAATTTTCATTGACTAAGGGAAATCCCTTGATTTGATCGAGCAATTTCTATTCCCGGAAAATATTTGGGTGATCTCGAATCCTTTTATGTGGAATGTCAAATGCAGGTATTCCTTGAAGCTCTTTATGGCAATTGCATCGTTACCCATAATGAGTATATCATCAACGTATATCATTAAATATATGGATGACGTACCTTTCATCCATGTAAAAAGAGTGTAATCATATTTGGACTGTTTGAAACCTGCTGCTGTGAGAGCATTCGCAAACTTGGCATACCATTGTCTGAATGCTTGTTTGAGACCATAAAGGGATTTGCGAAGACGACATACTCTGTTCTCCCCCCGTCTCCGTAAACCCTAAGTTCCATATAAATTTCTTCATCCAAATCGCCATGTAAAAATGCATTGTGGACATCCATTTGGTGTAATGACCAATCTTGGAAAGCCGCAACCGATAGGAAGGAGTGTACCATGACGTCTTTGGCTACTAGGGAGAAGGTCTTGTGATAGTCGAATCCTTCTCGTTGTGTAAACCCTTTGGCCACCAAGTGAGCCTTATATCATTCAATCGATCCATCTGCCCGAAACTTTATCTTGTAAACCCATTTGCATCCTATTGCTATACGATCAGAAGGTAAAGTCATAAGATCCCATGTATGGTTGTCATTTAGTGCTTGCAATTCTACTGTCATGGCCTTTTGCCAGTGTGGATCCGTCGATGCTTCATCATAACTAGCTAGTTCCCTTTCTTCAGATATGCGACTAATACATTGTCTATGTTCCGAAGACAATTGATTTGAAAGAGACATAGGATGAGATGGGATAGTGAATACCTGGTGAGTTGTGTGTGGCACAAACATAATCCTTAGTCTAGGTTGGTGGGCCCTAAACATTGAGGAGGATCCGGACGTGATGGTAGAGACCTTTCCATAGGTGGTGCCGTCATGAGATCTGAAGCTTCTTCAGTAGTTGCATCCTCAAATCTTGGTGACAGAGAAATAGCCTCAGCAGCAGTTCGATCGCTTATGGAAGCACTGTTGAAGGTTCCCAGATTTCCTATCATAACATATTCAAGATCCTTGAATATATCGTCTTCAGAGAAAATAGCTCGAGAAGGATTGAGATCATTTTCTTTTGAGGATTGATCTTCAGCAAATGGAAACATGTCTTCATGGAAGACTACGTCTCTACTTATGAGGAATTCTCCTGTAGAAGGTTGAAACACGCGATACCCCTTCTAGAGATTTGGGTATCCCATGAATATGCACCGTTGGGCATGAGGACTCATTTTGTCCCGAGGGCCTACCGCAGCGACGTAGCATAAACACCCAAATATTCTTAGGTGATCCAGTTTTGGCTTCCTCTAGAAAAGGACTTCGAAAGGGCTTCGACCGTTCAACACCTTTGTTGGCATCCGATTAATTAAGTAGATTGTCGTGATCATGCAATCTCCCCAAAAATTATCTAGAATAGAGGCTTGAAACTTCAAGGCACGTGCCATTTCCAGAATATGTCGATGCTTTCTTTCTACTACTCCATTTTGTTGTGGAGTGTATGTGCACGAACTTTTATGCAAGATGCCATAGGATGAAAGTAATGATGTGCATTCATAGTTGAAAAATTCTCTTCCATTATCTGTCCTAATCCACTGGATAGATTTTCCAAATTGGGTCTTTGATAAGGAAATAAATTCCTTTAAGTGAGATAGAACCTGACCCTTAGTTTGCATGAGGAAGATCTATGTTGCTCGAGAATAGTCGTCAACAATAGTAAGAAAATATCTTGATCTATCATGATTAGGTGTATGATACGGTTACCATACATCAACGTGAATTACTAATGAAATGACTTTTGCTAACCGGAAAGGATGCACGTGATTGTTTTGCAAGTGGGCAGATATGACACTGAGAGTAAGGAAACAAAGCACTATGGCCTATTCTAGAATACAAAAGGAAATTTTTATCAATGGTAGTGACACAATGATTGCTTATTGGAGGAAACTTGAGATAAATCTAAAGTTCTTGGAATGCTAGTCCAGAAAAAAAAGTCCATCGGAGAGATTACCCAAGCCCATCAATTTCCCAATCGAAAGGGCCTAAAAGAAACATATATCAGCATTGAAAAAAATTCGACAAGAGTTTTTCTTGCAAGCTCTAGACACACAGATTGAACTGGAAATCTGGAACATAGAGGACATTTCTCAGGGTCATTTTAGGGCTAAGGTTCACAATTCCTGTAGTGGTCACATAGGTAATGCTTCCATTTGGCAATCGTACAGAAATAGGAATACTTAAACTTTCATGAATAATGGAAAAGAAGCCCTTATCACAGACAATATGATCACTAGCCCCTGAGTTGATTATCCAAGAATTTTGAGAAATAGAATTTATCAAACAATGAGAAATACCTTAGAAGCTACTTCCTTTGTTGGAAATGTCCATTTTTTGCAATGCCTGCATAAGCTACTGATACTGCCCTTGAGTGATGGGCTGATCATTATTCGAACCAGTGGTCTGATAAGCTACTATCGAAGATTCCTTCCCCCGTTTTCCTTTTTCACTGGGCTTACCATGCAATTTCCAGCAATTGTTAATGGTGTGGTGGGGTCACTTGCAGTATTCACAAAATATCTTATTTTTCCCTCTTATATTTTGCCCATAAGCCTTTGAACTCGCAGAAAATTGTGGACCGTTGGATCTTTTTAAAACAACTGCATGCCCACCGTCCGATCCTTATGAGGAATCGGATCCCTTCCAGTCGTCTGATCGTGCCTCACAATCTAGACCGTCCATCTCAGGCACTTTAAAAACATGTGAAAACCCTAGCTCTTCTGGCCGCATCCCTCATTCTGAAACTTTCTGGTTTTTGTCTCCTTTCCCCCCGCGAGTAGCCAAGACCAGCATCTCTACTCCTCTCACATGCTCCGTTGCCGTGAGTCTCTAACTCTCTTCTTGGACGGCCAACTGGAAAATACGGTCGAGCAATGGCATGGGTTCCATGGCTAAGATCTAAGATCTGAACGTCAGGAAAGAGTCGTTTAGAATGAGCAAGAAACGGGTAACTTTCTCTGTCTCGTATCGCCTTGTGCTTGCTGCAAAGTGGCCTCAGGCCCTTCAAGTTTCTCCTCTGCTACCTCCAGCTCGTTCCAAAGAGCGGACAACTTGTTAAAAGCGGCTGTGATGCTCGTATTCCCTTGTTTCAGTTTGGAAAGTGCTTGGGTCAAGGAAAAAAAAATTGCACGGTCCAATTTTCCATACATTTCCTATATATTGTCCCACATCTTTTTTTAATCTTCTGTGGGAGGAAGTCCAGCGGCAATTTCTAGGCTGATGCAGTTCCCAATCCACGTTCTTACTAGTTTATTACATTTCTTCCATTGTCTCACCATCCTCTCGTTTGTCAGAACAAGAATAGATTCGTTGATAAACCCTTCTTTATCTTTAGTAACAAGGGCTCGACGAAATTCTTGAGCCCAGATTGAATAGTTCTCAGATCGCCTTAGTTGTTGACTAATGATTTGTATCTCTAGTCCATTGGCAGTAGATACGTACAATGGATCACCGAGTTCTGGTCGACTGGAAACGGCAGAGAGAGGGTACGGCAAGAATCCAGGTGCTATTGTTGGGTAGGTATTTGAACCCATACCCGGGTTAAGCGACCCACTTGATAATCCCGCATTTTGATTTTCAGACCTAGTATTTGCACTTGCCCCTTCTATGGTTGGCGAACCATCATTGGGCTAGACATTGTCTTCAGAAATTTGGGTTGCTGGCCATGGAGTACTTGGGCTTAGCCCGTAGTACCATGGGCTGGACTGAATAGGAACGGGTACCCACTGGTATGGTTGACCCGCCATGGCCTAACCTGATGTGGATTGGCCTGGAATGGGTTGCCCTAAACCAAGTTGCCATGGAAAAAATCCCGCATTTGGTTGGACTTCGAATCTGGCGGCTTCAATAGGTAAGTTCACAGTAGAGTTATGAATTTCCTCTTCTGTGATACGCTCTCTAGTAGATGATGGTTGATCTTCTGCCATGGTGACGGTAAGGTGTTCCTTTTCTTCACTTGCCCTTTTTTTACCTGAGAAACTGATTCCTACGTCAGAGTGCTAACGTTGTTTTGCAAGTTAGTGTGTTCCTCAAAAGAATACCGGCAGGCAATCAAAAAAAAAGAGGCGCAAAAGCGGAAGTTGAAACTGAATCAAAAGCGAAGCCCGCTCTGATACCATGAAAGAAACCAAGGAAGAACAAGGAAAATCGTGGAAATTTTTGTATAGTCTATTTTGTGTTCAAGTAATGTACAATGCTCTACAGTTATAGCACTAGGCATGTACAAGAAAAGGAAATAAAGAATATTACAAAATCAATTCCAATATTAGACTGATATTAATCGATCTGGCATATCAGTCTAAATCCTAAAGAATATTGTACAAGATCCATATCTTCCAACATATATCTATAGTTCTCGGAGTAAAATCAATAATTTTCTGGAAAGATAATTGTTAATTCTTTTTCTCTCTTATAGACATATATCTAGTGTATGAATTCGACATTTTCTGTTTTCCAAGATTTGAAAGACTTAAAATGTATGAAAGTATTATAATTAAAATAACAACGATCTTACATGATAAGAGCTCATTAAAACAAAGGTACTAAAATAGGAAGACGCATCCACGGCATCGCGAACAACATCACTTATCTATTTTTGGGTTCCACTGTTGTTATACCTCATCATCTTGGTCTGAGACGGTGAGATCATCAACAAAATGCAGTAGGTTTTAGGTTTTAGAGGACTGAGAAACACACTTCGTGGAACCCTGCGCTCCTCCGGTCCTCCATGGCTATAAAGAATGGTCGTTGTCCGACCAAACCGAGCGAAAGCATCTTGCAATTGTCTCTCCCACCTGACATCATCATTTCGCGTAATGTCCCTTTCGTCATTGAGAAAGGTCATCCTCCGGATGGATCGGGGTGAACCCCACGACATCTTTTTTCTCCAGCATGCTGTCTTGTTCTTCGAAAGACTTTGAGACGACTTGAAGCCTTGATGCATAAAGAGAGCGTTGCTAGTCTCGTGTCACCATCACCAAGTGTCCCATGGTGGTCACCAGGCATTGGGCCCAGTAGTTTTAGTGTGGATCCAAGCCACACTTGCATGAACGGAATGCACAAGATCTCAATGAATCTCAATTATTAGATGATGTCAGTTTCACGTGATGCCAACATGTTACTTTAATCTTTTTTTTGGGATAAGGTCGGGCCAACCGAGTCTGAAGCTATCATAAAAGCGAAAAGGTCTCATCACGAGTTAATACAAGGTACTTCCCTATGTTTAATTTTTGTTGGGTAACGCATTTTTCTTTAGGGTGAAATGAACTTTCCATCTGATATAAAAAATGACTGTTCTAAACTCTGATTAAAAAAATTTGGTGATAACTTTCACCTTAGTCAAATCATTTTGCTTTACAACCTTGAGTTATTGACTAAGTGATTAAATGTCAAATTTAAATGTGGTAGATTCCGTCACAACTACTCATATTTAGAACTTTATTAAATCCATGTGAACAGGCGAGTTGCTTGCAATACTGACATTCATTTAAGTCGAAAAGTTTAAATACTTTGTATTGTCAAAAAGAGAAGCTAATAATTTGTTTTGGACTACATGTCAAGATTTTCAGCTTGTGATAGCAAGTTAATTACTCTTTTTAATATAAGATGATTTCAATCAAAATTAAAAGAAGGGTCTTCTCCTATGAATGATCTTAATGGCTACAGACAGTAGCACTAATAGTTAGAGACTAGATTGCACCGTCATTATATGTAACTAAACAAAAATAAATATTAATTATTAAGTAACCAAACAATAAATATTAAGAAGGTGTCACCTTATGACACTTATTAAGTAACCAAACAAAAATAAATATTAATTATCATTAATAATAATTTTGTCAATATATGTGTAACCGATACTTATAAATCCAATATTTTCCATAACGAGGTGGCATGAGGTTTTCAAAACTCAAACACAAGGTTGACTAGAATTTGCATCACATTGACATTGTGATCACTTTGCATCATATCACTTATCAGTATGCGACCGATTCATAATATCAAGAAAAATATTCTAGGAAAAGGGAGAGTATTCCATCTTATAGTCACTCCCAACCATATTTGGTTGCTAAATATTGAAATAATGCATATAAAGGACATGACTCCAAAGTTCATTGTCTCAGAACCTTTGAATAGAGGCAATTTTCCAACCAAAACGAACTATGACCATTAAAAGTACATTGCAGTAAATAAAGAATCACTTGCCTGGACTCATACATCAACTCAATGTAATTGTAGCCATTGATCATGTGGGACTCACTTGTATGGTCTACATGATCAACAGCCGTGGTGTGTCTGATCCAATGGTCCTAGGCACATGAAAAGAAATTTGTTGATAAGAAAACACGTTCAAAGCAATTTTGCCCGATTACCCCACTGATAGATTAGAATAACATTTAACACTACCCATAAATTATATGGTTAAAGGTTAGAGAGATCTTATTTTGCATCCTTTAATATTATAATAATAATAATAATAATAATAATAATAATAATAATAATAATAATAATAATAATAATAATAATAATAATAATAATAATAAAGTTATGCTTTACATTGTCCTATGACTACACTATTACTCTTTTTATTAATTAAGGATGTATTTAACTACACTTATGGAACTACTATTCAAATGTACTTTTGAATGCTTATCTCATTTAACCAAATACTACCATATATCATTACAAAATACTTGAGATTATTGCAAGATTTTTTTTTATGATTTTAATACATATTATATGACCAAAAATATAATTATGGATACAAGTTGAGGCTTCGCAGTGAGTATACGATATTTGCTCATATACATATAAGGGGACTACTTTTTTTCAAACACTAGTACACCATTATCTTTGTTATTCGAATGTGAAAAGTAACTTGTTTTAGAAAAAGATTAATATCATGGAAAAACCCCAAATTAATACGCATACGACAAATTTAGCCCAAACAAGTACAAATGTGACAAATTTATATTTCCTTAATTTCCATTAAATTTTACCGTCAAATTGCTGAGTTGAATGACGTGACAGTCGACGGATGTATCAATTTGAGGTTTTATTGTCTATTTGTTATAAGTATACCAGCTTGTGGTTTTTTGTAGTATTAATCCAATTTAACGGAAATTAATTGAGGGTAAATTTATCATAAATGTCACAGTTTTAGATTTTTAGTGGTTAAAAAATTATATTATGGTAAATTTGTCACATATATATTAATTTGAGGTGTTTCGTAATCAAAAAGTTAATTTTTTATAAATTTATCATAAATGTATCAGTTTAAGATTTTTCATAATATTAACCGAAAATATTATTTTCTGAAAAATAAAAAATAATTCTTTATTTAGATAATCATAATTATTTTCTTGGGAATCCCGCGACCTCCCTTTTCTTTAGTTTTTCTATCGCATTTTGTCTTGTTCTGCAAAAGACTTCGAGACGACTCGTAAGTCTTCGTGCACAGTCACCAAGTCTTCCCGTACGAGACATCACGCGGTCAATCGCCGGGCGTTGGGCCCGGAGGTTTTTATCCGCATCCAGGCCACACTTGCCCGGACCGGATGCACAAAATCCAAATGAACTTCCCGCAGTCAGATGGCGTCCATCTCATGTGGAGCCCACATAAATCGACGTTGGAGATCCACTGGGCTCATCACGAAATACGGAGCACGTTGTTAATGTTTGGGGGTGCGGGGTCAGGCCAACTGGAAAGGAAAAGGTCTCTTCAAAGGTCGAGGACAAGGTGGTTTTCTATGTTTCCCCCTTGTCATGAAACACGTTGCTTTAGTTCGGTCTCGATAGAGCTGCGCAATGGATAATATGAAAAATGACCGCCCGAAAGAGGACTCGACGAACAAAATAATTTGTTCTCATGTCGTTTTAAAACCTTGAATTATTAATCGAATGTTAATTTGTGTACGATAGATTTCTTCTCACATTCAAAATAATTTTACCAATCTCCATGTAGATAGAAATTTACTAAATGCATGGGAATAGGCGAATTGCATACATCATGATATTTGTTTAAGGCAAATAGTCCGGATTCTTTATATTAAAAAAAAGGTAATATTTTGTTTTGGATCGTATTCAAAGTTTTAGGGTCGTGATAGCAAGTCGATTACCATTTAATTTAAGATGAATACAATCAAAATTGAACTAAAATCATTGTTCTATTCACGGCCTAAGAAGAGTCTTCTCCTATAAGTGATCTTAATTACAACACATTGTATTTACTAATAGTTTAGAGATTTAAATTACTAAATTCTATAAACTTTCACGTATTCAGAAGGGTACTCTTATGACACTTACTAAGTAATCAAATAGAAAAAGACATCTACATTGATAATTTTAGACACTTAATTTTATGGTAATAGGTGTAATTAGTATTTATAAATTAAATCTTTTTTCCATAAAGTATAGTTCACCATTACGCTTAAGAACTCGCTAACAAGATTTCATATGTTTATTTAGGGCAATGTCTAGCACTCCTCTTTCCAACTATGCACTCACAATAAAAATCCAAAAAGAACACCACAACTACAAAATTATCTATACAAGCAATTTTATATGTAGTTGACACGTGATTATTTTCCTACTAGATAATTAATGAGTAGAAAGACTAACAGGATATGAGAAAAATAGGAATAACAGGCAAGAGAAAATTGAGAGGGAGTGTCAGAATTCAAGTCGGTGTGTTCGGAGACCATGGTAAACTTACTGTTTTTCCCAAAAAAAATCTAAGCCATTAAAAAATGTGTCAACAATTTATTTATCACAAATTAAATCACAAAATAATGTGGCATCATACATTCTTGTGGTCGATTAATTACTGAAAGCATGAGACCAACGAAGTGTGCCTTCATTTAATTAACCAGCAATTACATACTACATCATCTAGCAAGCATAACTCTCTATATATTTTTGGAAAAATAGATCATACACACACCATTATAAAAGAAATTTTACATAGGCAGCCTTTTTCATCCTTAATTTAAGGATTATAGCTACACACTCTTTCAAGTCAATGGTGTATGCGCCCGCTCATGTAAAATAATTTTTTCCTATAATTAATCAACCACAAATAAATTTGTTTGTTTACACTAGTTGTATATCCTATAATTATTCCACATTTTTTCCGGTATAGCATTTCTCATCTTGCAAGGATAATTATGCAAATAAATTTACCATTGCACGTCACAATAGCATTACTATGATAATATTATTTGATAGGTATAATGGGAGGAAAGAGTGACCACTACTGGTGAGTACCTCAGAGAATTACCATAAGAGTTCCACACACGTGACGTTATATTCCATTTGAGCTACTCCTAATTTGGATAGGCTCATCACCATTAGCTCACCAATATATAATGAGAGTACAATCAGGACAATCCTATGTCATGGTACAATCGAACTTAAACAATAAACGAATTAAGATTTCTCAAGGTCAAAAGCACCTGGGCAAATTCAAACATGTGACTAGTAAGGCTCAAGACTTCTAAAATTACTAGGAAGTAAGCCTTTTCCCCAATGGTGATAATTCCTAATGTTCGTTTTACTTCGTCTTCACTATTTCTATAAGAGTAATGCTATATTTATAAAGAAATTGATTTAAAATTCTGTTCTGATTCCAGGTCATAGATAAACTTCATTATTTCTTTGGTATCAATCTTCCAATTGAACTTAAAATATTGCATCCTGAGAAACTGTAAAATGATTATGATCAAAAGCTCTAGTTGATTTTTGTCTTGTATAGATTTTATTTATTTGCGATCTTATACCCATGATGGCCAAAAAAAGAACTATACCAAAATTTTCTTAGCTTTTTTCCCTTTGTATTTAGAATTGTAAGGCCATCTTAAACATAACTCTAATAAAATGTTTAAATCCCATCATAATTCTAGGGCCATCTTATTCTTAGTGTCACCTTGAGTTTCATTAACCTTTCAAGCCGGTTGGCAATTCTCCTATAGTGGAACTTGTGGCCGATACGTGAATGTCCTTTTAAAATGTAGCGGCCACCCTAAAATTTTTATAATAAATAATGTGACAATTTATTTTAGGCTTCGACAAGGCAGGCATTCAAAGAATAGATCTCACTTATTTGAATGCTCAATTAAAATTTGTCATATCACTTGGTAAAAAAGTTATACTAGGAGTTCTTTACGGATTTAGAATTTCTCATTACTATGTATGCTGGTTTCTTCTTTGATACAAGATAGAGCAAAGTTTGCTAAGTAGCCTCAACATCACAATCATATGCTGTGACCATCCCTTTCACTAGGACAAGGACTAAGGGCGCATTACCCTTTATGTGTAAAACCTTTGTATATTGTTTTTTTTCTAATTATGTCTTGCAATTGTTGATATATGCAATCGGGTCCCTCCAATTTGTTCTATTGACACAATTTGCCCCTGTTGCCCTCCATTGTTGTACTTAAATTTCGCCAATTCGTCGATGTGTATATAATTCAGTGGTTAGAGACTGCCATGTCATTTGATGACCTGGCATGTATGTTTTTACTGACAACCACTCATGGTTTGACACGTGTTCATGTTTGCCACTTCAATAACTGACATGAAAATAAATAAAAATCTAAATCTTTTTTTTTTCCTCTTTCCTTCTTCCCCTCCGTCCAGCCACCTCTTGAAGGATGAACGATGCCGACGCTGACGCCGACGCCGACGCCGATGACGGAAGCTTTTATGCTTCGTTGGTGTTGTGGAACCTCTGCTCGTCGTTGCCACGGGCGGAGTCGTTGGGGCCGTGTCCAAGCCAAGCCAACTTGCAAGCCATGGAAATGCAAAGCTTGCGGCAAAGCTGGCGGCCATGGATGATGGAGCAAGAGGAAGACTTAAATACTCAAGACTAGAAGCTTGTGGGTCTTCTAAGTCCCCCAAAACCTTCGGCCAAGGACAAGTCAAGAGACCCACTTTGCTCAAGGCCGAAAATCAGAGGCAAAGAACCTATCTAAGCCATGGATTATGGAGGATCCTTTCCGGCGTCGCTGGTTGTTGGCCCGAGCTACCTCTGGCTCTGTCTTTTTTTTTTTGTTTTTCTCCAATCACCTCCAGATCTGGAATTGTGTTAGGGTAAAGCATCGCTTGCCCAGGGCCATCATCGCTTTGTCGGCGTCACTCTCCAGATCTCAAGATCTGGTCTTCCATGGCGGAAGGTGTTTAGGCGTCGCGCCGCTCGTCTATGTCTGTTGTCGGCGTCGCGCAGCTCGTCTATGTCCGTCGTTGGCGTCAAGCGACGCCGGAAGGGGCAGATCGGCTTAGACGCGCAGGAGCGGTGCCGGCGACTCCCCTGGTTGCCACGGCGAGTGGGGTGCTGCAACTCGAAGGAAGTTCTTCCATAGCTGAAACTGAACAGAACTTTGGCAATTTTTAAATTTTTATTTTAAATCCACGTTAGTGGACAGGTGTTGAATCGTGAGTAGCCGAGACCAAAACATGTATGCCAGGTCAGCAGATGACGTGGCAGTCTCTAACCACTGAATATTTTCTCGGGTTGGTGAGAACGGCTTCCACTCTATAAACGCGAACAGAAGCACAAAGGTCCCAAAACGGACAAAAATTACGTGAGAGAGAGTTTTAGAGAGCTTTTTTCGAAATGAAGATAGGGCATTGGCTTCTAACGGTGGCTGTGGCCTGGTGGTTTCAACAAGGCAGCGCCGCCGTGCCCAGAGAGTGCACACGCCAGTGTGGGGGCGTGACCGTACCTTTTCCATTCGGGCTCGAACCCAATTGTATGAGGTCCACAGATTTTTGGCTCAATTGCACCAACACTAAAGGGAGCGGTTTTCGACTAATGTTGGGGAATCTTACGATACGCAAAATCTCGGTTGGGGACTCGACCATGGTCGTCAGCCTCCCCGAAGCATATGAGTGCAACGATCAGAATGGCAGCCCAGCAAACAGAAGCCTGGCCATCAATCTACCTCCAAATCCTCGGTACAGATTCTTAGAAACCAAGAACAAGCTCATCGTCATCGGCTGCAACGCCCTTGCGGTCGTGGCGGGCGTTGCAGCCCATGGAGAAGGGACGGTCAGGAGCGGTTGCGCCTCCTACTGCACCAGAATGTCGACTTCGCCAAGGAGACCACTTGCTCCGGTCAAGGTTGCTGTAAAGCATCCATCCCAAAGGGGCTCAAGACGCTCGACATTAGCATCTCTTTCATAGGCCAAAACGTGCCGAAGTCGAAACGCGGCCGCTGTGCACGGGCCTTCATGGTGGACAACAGGCCATTCAATATCTCAAACTTGACTCTCCAGACGTTCCACGATGTGGGTAACAACTCGGGCCTTGTTCTGGACTGGATGGTCGAATCGGACGTGAGCTGCGTTATGGCCAAGCGGAACAGGTCGAGCTATGCCTGTGGTAAAAACACGAATTGTACAGACTTCGAGAATGGACCGGGTTATCGTTGCCTTTGCGAGCCTGGGTACTATGGGAATCCCTATTATCCCTTCGAAGGGTGTAAAGGTAATTCAACGTACCCGACTCATTCATTAGCGCACTCGAATGAATTGTGTGGATAATTAATTAATCAACATGCAAGAGCCTAAGTATTGTATCTACCTACTGATTCCATCTAGTTTTACCCCATTTAATTAGCCGCCATTCGATTTGCGCTGCAACCTCTTCCTCCACCCTCCGTCTTGCAACTCTCACGCCATTGCCGCTGCCACCGTCATCCGTCCACCACTTTAGGCGAGCCAGCCGTTGGACCACCATAGCCGCCTCTCTCTCTCTCTCTCTCTCTCTCTCTCTCTCTCTCTCTCTCTCTCTCTCTCTCTCTCTATCTATCTATCTACGCTGATACACACTTTTCCCTCTCCTCCACTGGCAACGGCACCTCCACTTTGGAGATGACATTAAGTGTCACCGCCACTTGCAAACAACAAAGATGACATCTCTCTCTCTCTCTCTCTCTCTCTCTCTCTCTCTCTCTCTCTCTCTCTCTCTCTCTCTCTCTCTTCCTTCCTTCATGAGTCTGGCTAGTACCTCATCTTGGCAGTGACAAGTCCCCAGTACCACCACTATAAGCAACAAAGATGACGACTCTCTCTCTCTCTCTCTCTCTTCCTTCCTTTATGAGTCTGGCTTGTACCTCATCTTGCAGTGACAAGTCCCCGGTACCATCTTCTCTGCAATGAAGGAGATGAGATTTGCTTGATTAGTCTCTTCCATGAATAGAGGAGACTAATGAGGATACGACAAGGCCGTGGCTCGACAGTGGTGGGGATGGTGATGCCACGGTCACGATGGTAGTTAGTGACAATGGGAAAAGAGAGAAAAGTGTTCTCATTAGTATAATTTTAATAGGTTGAAGAATTTTGCCAATTTCATTTCAGGGAAAAGAGAAATTTGATATGTGTATATGATGGCAGTAGTTAGTGACAATGGGAAAAGAGAAATTTGAGGAATTTTGCCAATTTCCTTGCCACCAAAATCAGTGGCCCCTATGCGAGGAGTTCTAAGTTCCCATTCCCAACCAATGTGGATCTTAGGTCTTAGCAATCCACTGCAGAGTGTTGCCGGCTGTCCATTTATGTCTGTACTGGAAAATGCTTTCATATTATCGATAATCCTGTCACACTCTACTTCTGTCTATGTTTATTATATTCAAAGGGCATATATTGAAAAACCAATTTTAGGCATACCTAAAAGGAAGTGTTATTGTGGTCTGCTTCTAATCTAGGAAATTCCCTTTAAGCAGTCAAGGTTCAAGAACCACATTAAATAAAGTAGTAAATAAAAACACCTAATTAAAATGAACCAAACAAAAGCTTGGGATTCAGTTGTACAAACTTGTTTATTCTTTATTTCTACACATGCAAAGTGTTTTGCCTCATCCTTTCTGATTGCCGTAAATTTTGTAGCCTCTCGATCTTTATTGGAGATCTCTTGACGAGTTTGCCTCGTACCTCATCTCAGAGTTGACAAGTCTCCTGAATGTCTCCTCCGCAGTGAAGGAGATGAGATTTGCATGCTAGTCTCTTCCACTTGTCAAATTAGTCTAATTAAGTCATTTCCTTGATTGCACTTTTTAAAAAGTTTAGAACGCGATTACATTTGTGATAAGTTTTAAAACTTAATTCAAATTTTTGAAAGTTTTAAAACTCAATTATACTTTCGTGACAAATTTTAGCACTTCTAATGCACTTATCCCTAATTTTAATGAGATGACTATGTAAGTTTAGACAATCTTGCCTAGATCTAAGTTTATATCTAGCGTTGAGCATGAGGAATCAACAACTGGAAAGAATTACTAAAATAGTTATAAACCTATTACAATTGCATCAATTTAGTCCTAGCCCTCATTTTTTTGCCAATTAATCATAAATTTTTGTATTTGTGTCAATTCAATCAATCTGGCTAAATTTAATTGGAAATCACTAACATGGACAGTAACCGTCATAAATGATAGTAACCGTCATACATGATGCGGCCGACACTAACGTGAACATTTTAAATATGTTAACAATTTTTCAAATTATTTATTTATTCTTTTCTTTTTCCTTTTTTTCTCTTTTTTTTTTCTTCCCTCCCTTCTTCCTTTAGCTAGTCACAACATCACTAGGCGAGGCCGACCTCAGCCAACAATGGCAAGGTCGAGTCTCTAGTGACCAGCTAGAGGAGGAAGGAAGGGACGGAAAAGAAAGAGAAAGAAAAGAAAAATATTTGAAAATTTTGAAAAATATTATAATATTATTTAAAATTGTTCACATGAACGCCAATTGGGCCACATAGGGTAGCTAGCGTTCATGTGAATGATTTCTAACTAGAATTGGTTGGATAGACTGAATTATCATAAATGTAAAAGGTTCATAACTCAATTGACAAAAAAAAAAAATGGTTGAGAACTGAATTAGCATTATTGTAATAAGTTTTAGACTTTTTTGGTAATTTTTCCTCAATGATTATGATAGGCCCAATTGAATAAATTTGAACTTGGGCATGTGTTTCTCCTAGGATTCCAATGTTTTGCCTAATAGAATAGGTCAAGGTCACTATCCTGACCCTACGAACTTCATCATCAACATTTCTAGCAACTCTATTCCCATGTTACAGCAATAAATTTGCATTCTCTCTCAAACCTTTGTGCTTGCTCTCCTATGTACACATATTCAACACGGTACGTATATTATAACGCATCTAAAGCATTAGATCTTACGGGTCCATCATATTTATTGATATAAATGCATATTAGTATATTCACCTTACTCGTAGAATAAAAGCTATATTTACAATTTTATATATGCATGTAAAGATCGACCTCCTCCTTCCTAGGCTCAGTCATCGTCCCCAATGACCGTATACGACCCCCCGCTTGGCTTTTGCAACGCAGGTATTCATGCATTATTGCAAAAGCTTAATTTCCGTAGGTTTAGTACACAGGATCCTATCCTAGCTCGTGTGCCCTCAGCGGATCTTGTATATAGAGTTCGAGACAGTGTCGATCTCAATCGATGGCAAAGAACAATGCCATTGTTGAGCTCAGATTCGGTATGAAATGAGACTAAGAGTAGAGAAAGAAAATACATCTTGAAAGGGAGTGGAAACATGTCACATTACTATAACTGAAACCTAAATGAGATAGCATTATTTATCTTATAATCCATGCACAGACCTGTTCAATTAGTTTTTACCATAAACGAGATAACGGTTCAATTTCTCTTCTACATAATGTAGACATCGATGAATGCAAGGACTCAAACCTAAACCGATGCCGTGGAAAGTGCCAGAATAGGGATGGGATCTACACATGCTATTGCCCATTTGGAATGCAGGGTGATGGTGAAGCCATTTGCCAAATTTCTCCTTGGATACCACTTGTTCCAGGTACTTTCATATATAACCCCTCATCATTCACTAGATGGTTCATACTCTATCAATTCATTATTGATGTCGCGACCAAATTTTCGGTTGAACCACTTAAGGTTTGGCTAATGAATTACTAAGCCTAAACTTAGCTCGGGCTCTCCCAAACACATACCAATTCGTGACTTAGGTTCAAGTTCTTAACATGCAATTGATTTTTCAATTAGGAGTCGCAAATAATCTATTTTTGATGGGTCGATTAGAAACCCAAATAAAGTAGTAGGAGATTTACTTTACTCTTGCGAACCAGAGATCATGAGTTCACGCTAGCTTTCACTAACGCCCTTTCGATACCTCTCTTTTATTTTGAAAAAATGTTTTGCAAGTAACTTGAATTAATTTTAATTCACTTCCCTAACATGTGAGGTGATCATGCAGGTGTGCAAACTACTAATTTAACATCCAAGAAAAGCGATGAATAAATTGCAAGACTTATCTCATAATGAGAATAATGCTTTATGCAATGCATGCTACTAATCTAACATGAAATGATATGATATGGCAATATGTTAGATTAAAATGAATTCCTAAAGAATGAGATTAATTTATTTAAAGACAAATTTTTTTTGTATTTCTCATGAAATTCGAAATTAGATATGATTTCTAATTAACACGCAATTTTTTTTTCACTTATTTAAACTAGGATGTTATCCCTAACCTAAAATGTAATCTATCTAGGAAAAAAATCTAAACTTCATGCAATCTTATCCTAATAGGCAATGACGTACAAAAATGCCATAATTTTAATTTTTCTTTTTTTTTATGAAATTGAAATTAAAATTGTCAACATAATTAAACGTGCAATCTAAAAAACTAACATCCTAAGTTGATTTTTTTTTTTGGATTTTTATTTTTCAAAAATTCGAAATAAAATTTCTACTCTAAATATGCAAGATAACCCTAAGACAATAAACCTAATCTAACTCAATTTTTTTTTTTTGTTTTTTTTTACGAAAACAAAATCGATCAAACGACACGGCAAATCAAATAAGATGGCAAGATAAGATTGACGAACCATATCTTCGCGCATGAGATTGGATTGGCCAATTTTAAATAAAATTGCGAATTAAATCTCGAGCGTAAGATTGGATCGGCGATTTTCAAGACGATTGCAAGTCGGATTTTGGGCGCAAAAATTGGACTATCAATCCCTAATTTAAGAGGCTATTTCATGTTGGGAATTTTAATCATACACTAAGGAATAATTATACTAAAAAGTAAAAGTATAAAATAAAATAAAAAATCTGCCTAATTAGAAATTTGGCCTCTAAACAAAGTTTAGCAAACCGCGGCTCGTGACGGTGGCTCGGCGGGTCAAGGGCAGCACAGGGCACGGCTCACTGGCAGCGCGGGGCTTGGCGATAGGGAACAGCACAGCGGGTCGTTAAGGACAACGGGTGGCATGGCACAGATCGCGCTCGGCACGGCAGCAGGAGGTGCAACACAACAGGGCAGCACAGCGAGGGTAGCAGCTGGGTCTTCGATCTCCGCGAGTGGCTTGGCAACAAGGTCTGACTGGTATTGTTGCAGGTCATGGGGGCGCTGTAGCAGGTTGGGCCAGAAGGCAACACGAGCAGTTGTTGCGACGGCGAGCAGCGGCGTCGGGCACAGGGAAGCCGGAGTCGCTGGCGGTTGCTGGTGCGAGGCCGACTCCGAGTGAAGCTGCTGCGGTGACAGGCGAGCAGGGCGCGTCGGGCGGAGGCGGCAGCAGCGGCTGGCGCAGCGGCAGAGGGTGAAGCGACTCGACCGCAGCGGCTTCGCGGTTGAGGGCGTCGCTCGGAGGGGAAGCTCGAGCGGCGTGCAGGGACGTCGCAGGCAGAGGGCTGCTCGGCTGCAGCAGAGACCGGCAGAGATCGGGCGGAGCAGCGAGGCAGCGGCGGGTCGTCGTGGGTTGGTGCGAGCAGCAGGCGGCGGGCTCGCTGGTCGCTGTGGTGTGGCGGAGCAGGGGCGTCGAGGTGGCGAGGAAGGCTCGTGCTGCAGCAGGAGCGACTGAGCAGGGGGCTGCTCTTCTGGCGTTGGGCTGCAGCGGAGTCGCTCGAAGGGGAGCGACTCGGACCGGCGTGCAGAGATGGTGGGCCGCGGCAAGGGAGACGGAGGCGTCTGGCTGGGGCGGAGACGCGACGGCGAGTTGCTGGCGGTCGCTCAGGTGAGGAGAACGCCCGGACGGCTGCAGGGCTTGGCGAAGGGCTGCTGCGCGAGAAAGAAACCCTTTGTTTTTTTTGTTTTTTGTCGTTTTCCTTCTCTGCTGCACGTCTCCTCTCACCGTCTCCCTCTCTGCACACTTTCTCTTGACTTTGACTCCTCAAAAGCCCTTTTCCCCCTTTTTTGTATTGTTTTCTTAAAAGAATGAAGAAAGGCTTTTTTTCTTTTCCTTCTTTGTGTGTTCTTTTTCGATCCCCCTCTTGCGAAGTGATGAAAAAGAAGTCCCCGAAGAAAATAAAACCCCTACGAAGTGATGAAAAGAAAAGCCCCATTTTTTCTTCATGAATTGTGGCCATGTGTTTCTACTGTGTGGCCCTCCTCAAGTGAAAAAGAAAGACCCCTTTTACATAGGCAGGTGACAGGATCAAGTAAACGATATTCCTTTGATACTTTTTTGTATATTTAGTTCCTTAGATAAGATTTTTCATATATTCACTTGATCCATATCCCCTATTCAACGAGCCGTCTTCCTCTTGATATTTCACCCTAAATCTTTCGATCCTCCCGCGAAATATATCATTCAATATAATATATATATATATATATATATGAAGATACGGAAGATTTACCGAATATATGAATATTTTCCGAAAATATCAAATCATGATTCATTTGGAGCAAATTTTCGGTGATCAGAGAATACCAGGTTTGGGCCAATCTCCTCTTGCCGCAGGCTTAATTCAACTTGTCAAATTAAAGTTTAGAACCATCAAGCCGAATCCATCCGTCACCGGTCCAATAAAAATAAAAATAAAATAAAATAAAATAAATGCTCCTAAAACTATATGCTATCCAACTTAATTCTATTTTTTTTAGGGATTAAAAATTAATCCCTAATTTTTGTGCCATAAATGACTAAATGAGTTGCCCAAAATTTAGGTGTCAAGAATTGAATTTGCAGTAAGTTTGACATTTTTTTATGTATTAGTAATATATCACACTCAGCCGGTGTAATCCCCGGTAGCACAAGCAGTGAGCAAACAAGCTGCCATTTGTCTCTGCTCAGTCCCAGGCTAAACGTAGATTACATCTGTCCTTTGTTTTTCCTATTCCTCCTTTTTCGTCTTTTTTTTTTTTTTTCTTTTTGGCCCTTCTTTTCTGAAGCTACCACTTTGAATCTTCGTTTGTGGGAGTATACAAAGCACCTCTAAGTGAAAATTCCTACTCCAACCAAACCTACAAATCTTGCGCCAAAACGACCAACTAGAGTTTCTGATTTCAAGAGGAAAAAAGCCCTAATAATTGTATAAATTCCGAAAATTTCTTTCTTCTCTTGTGAGTTGCTGTAGCGATAGTGGCCCTTAAGCACTAGATGTACAAAAAGGCCAAACGCCATTTCTTGGTGAACTTGCCAGTAAGGACGACCTTCAAGATTGATGAAGCTCAGTTGGATTACCAAAATTCAAGATAACGCACCTTCAACGATCACACCCATTGATTGGATTGGGGCTTTTTTTTTTTTTTTTTTTTCATTTTTAAAACAAATCCTTTTACAGTAATTATTATTCAGACTTGCATGTCTTGGTTGAGTTTTGATTTGGGTAAAAATCTAGGTATTGTCTCATGAATGGTTCTCAAGATCTTCAATTGATTATCTATCGAAAGAGTATCTATTAAAAGAGACTAAAAGAGAGAATATATATATATATATATATATATATATATATATATACTAATGCAATTTGAGATGAGGCTGGCAGAGTATGGTATAATAATCCATATTTTAATTGAGATTTGGCGGTGATGAATTAGTTTTTCTGGGAGTATAAAAAGATATTTTCTGATCTGTCTTACGTATTTAAAGTTATTGAAGCTAAGCAAATATAACATTAAATGTCAAAGTTTCGATAATAAGCTAAAAAAAAAAAGAAAAAGAAATGGATCCATGCGTAAAAGCTTGCCGTAGTGGGGTTTTGTAGGATGGCACGAGCACAAGCAATATGTGCCCCCACCGACGCCATTAGGAGTAAGTATGGTTTTAGAATAGAATCAAAAACTTGAGAATTGTATCGGTGGAATTACTCCGATTCCAGGTTCTAGCATATACATAGTAAATTCCAAATTCAAAAAATTGGAGAACCTAATCTAACAGGAAAGTTCTAGGTTTCAGGTGGAACCAAGAACCTACAACCTGGAACAAGTCTTTCTATTTTTCTTGTTCTATGTTTTTATGCAATCCTACGGCATTCCATGGTGTCTTATAATAAGTGTGTAATCTAAAAATTACTAGTCTAAGCTTTCATTTATGGCAATATTCATAATTGAGACTTTTACTTTGTTAATATTTCATAATCTCCATGTGTCTAGATATAAATGGTGATCAGTAGATTGTAGTATATGGTGCTCATTACTTACAATTGTTCAATTAAGAGTACAGTTGAAAATGGGTGGACCTTGGAATCGACTTTAGAATCTATAACAAGGTAGATTCTAGTTTCTTGGGTAGGTTCTAGGTCCCCAAATATTTTGGGAACCTATTCCAACAAATAGGTTCTAGGTTCCAGAAGATACCTTGACAGAACCTGAAACTGCTCACTTGTAAATACTACCTTGTAAAATAAAATAAATAAAATGAAACCGCTCACTTGTATATACTACCTTGTAAAAAAAAAAAAAAAGCCCCGCAAGGCATTGGGCAGGACATCAATCGAGACACCATTAGCTCTACCTCTTATACACTCTTAAGAAAAAACATATATTTTATTTCGTTTAATTTACTTGTAATTATTTTTATAGGAATAATAATATTATTATTAAAAAAATTCAAAGGACAATCGCTTCTCCTGACAAGCCTTGCTTTTTTTTTTTTTTTTTTTGGTCAGCAATGTGGCACAGTTGTCTACTGTGTATTTTTTTTTTTTTTTTGGATGATTGAGGGACCGCCGAAGATCATCCTTCGGGATCACACGACCCTCCGGTGCTTGGTAGCACCAGTGGGGTCTCGCCGCAAGCCGCTATTTAGACATAAACCCTCGGGGGGCTGGCCTAATAAACCATCCCCTGCGACACCCACTTAAGTAGTGAGCATCCGGAGATTCGAACTCGTTCCCTCTGCGATGAGGTAGTGAAGCCCAACCATCATAGCTACCTACGGGTGGGTTGTTTACTGTGTATTTCATCTTCACATTGGCCCACATCAACTGATTTGTGAAGGTAGGAGCTTGTTTGGATCTAGAAAACCACCCCATGAGGCAACACGTTCCGTTCGAAATTCATTCAAGGAGCCATTCTTTCCCATAGAAATAGCAAAAATAAGGAAAAGGGTTAATGTCATAAAATATTTTAAATTATCTCCATTGGGACAAATATTTTGATCTTTTTCTTGTGCCACTAAAATTTTGAAATTTGTTCATTATGATATAAATATGTTAAATTTATGTAAATATATCCTAAATGGAATGGCAAGAGGGTATATATTTTTTCATGACACAAAAAAGAAAAATATATTGGGAATATAGGTGTGGTAGCTATCTTAAGAAAAATGTTAAAGTGGCCAACCAGTAAGTGGATTAGTTTTTTCTGGCAGAAATTAATTCCATAGCGGTGCCCCCCACACAGGTCACAGAGTTGTGGCAATTTTCCATTTCAAGGTGGTTGAAATTAGTTTTAGAGAAATAATTAATAGGTATATAAATATGGTTATATTTTCTTTTATCTCTAGTTAGAGTATATATCCTTCAATCAAGTTTTTAATTGGCAGGTTATATATTATATATATTATCCACATGTAAATTTTAACTAAATATGAATTTGGGCGATATTTATGTTCCTGCATTAGTGGAGGGAGGTGAATGCTTCCTCGTTTTTTTTTTTTTTTTTTTTTTATTACAAACCTTCATCATAATCAAGGAAAGACATTGGGAGGAGTAATAGAAGATGCTAGTAATATGTACTTGAATTGAGTTCAATTGATGACTTATTCGGTTTATAATAACGCATGTCAAATTTTAAATAAGGACTTTTATAAGGATTGTTACATGATACAAAACATGTATAATCCTTGTTATATTTTGAAAGGTATCCAAAGTAATGGTAATAGACGTGGATTATGTAAAAAAGAATTAAATGGGTTGTGCGTTTGAAATTAAATTCTTTTAAGAATTATGTGGACTGTATAAGGATTACATGCTTGAATCATTAATCTAGTTACATGTATTCTTTGGCGGCGATTATTCTAGCCCTCTCCTTCTTAATTGTCAGTGCTTTAGCCTTTCACACGTGGAAGAGGAGAAGCAAAGAGAAAAACTTCAAACGAAATGGAGGAGTGCTCTTGAAACACCACACAGTTCGAATCTTTACGGAGGTAGAGTTAGCAAAAGCAACCAACAACTATGATGTTAGCAATAAGTTCGGCTAGGGCGGTTTTGGTTCCGTGTATACGGGGAGAATAGCAGGGAACACCGTGTTTGTGGTCAAGAAGCCTAAAGACATGCACAAGTCTCTAATAAAGGGGGATTTCCAGCATGACCTTGAAATTGTGATGCAAATAAACCACAAAAACGTGGTGAAGCTCCATGGCATATGTTTGGAGACTAGGATACCATTGCTGGTTTATGAATACATTTCGAACGGTACCCTCTTCCAACACATCCATCAGAATGCGTCAACCATTTTGAAATCATGGAAAAACCAGCTCAGAATAGCCACCGAAGTAGCTCTTGCACTCGATTATATGTGTTCTTGTGTAGAACCCACAATCATTCATGGTGATATCAAGTTAGTGAACATACTTCAGGATCAAAATTACTCGGTAAAAGTATCTGATTTTGGAACTTCGGTACTTGTATCACCAGAGCGTAGTCATGTCTTAGCCAATGAAATACAAGGCACGCTGGGCTACATCGATCCAGAATATTTAACTACTGGTATGATAACAATTAAGAGTGATGTATATAGTTTTGGAGTTGTTCTCGTGGAGTTGCTCACGGGAAAGAAGCCAACAAGTTTCATTACTAAGGCCGGAGAGTCAATCAATATCATCCATTATTTCATCTCTTCCGTGAAGAATAAGACATTCTCTGATGTCATAAATTTTAAGGACGCTAGTGAAGATGTAATGGAGAGAATAGAAATGGTTGCTGTGATTGCAGTGAAGTGCTTGGATCAAAGTGGTGCGAGGAGGCCGGCAATGAGGGAAGTGGCCGAGCAACTCACTAGGATTAACCGCGAGCTCAACAGCTCAACAGTTGAAGGAAACAATGAAGAGACTGAAGGCGAGGTGCTTGAAGAAAACCCCTACTCCCATGCGACTTCAATTACTTCCGAGATGAGCCAACATGGGACGACAGGCTCTCTTTTCTGATCTGGGAATGGATTCAGTAGCGTCCAGCATCGGATACCTTATTACTATGGTAACATGTCTATTAATTGTCTATAAGAAATCCAAGAGTTGATTGTGTATTCTGAATATATGTAATGTTTGCCATTTGTTTTGGACTAATAGTTGTGCAAGCATTTGTGCAAGTTTGAGAGTCACAATCTAATATCATATATGTATAGTTGTGCACTGAGGTAAACTTATAAAAACTTTTAACCCATGGGCCATGGCCTTCTTTAATTTTATAAAATGTTTTTTTTATAAAAAAATCAAAATTATAATTTTTTTCTTTTTTTTTTTTCTTTTTTTTTTTCATCCCTTATCCGATGACCGGCGGGCGACGGCCGCCGCCGGCCGGCAACGAACCCGGCGAGGCTCGAGCTCACGGGCAGGTCGCCAACAAGGCGGCGAGGCCGAGCCTCGCCAAATCTGGCGAGATCGAGCTCGCCGGCATCGAGCAAGGCTCAATCTCGCCGACGACCGGCGAGGCTTGAGCTCGCCGGCGTCGAGCGGGGCCTTGGCCTCACTAGATCGGCAAGATCGAGCCTCGCCCGACGCCGGCGAGCTCGATCTCGCCGGATCCGGCGTGTGACATCCCGAATTTTTCAATTTTATTTTTAGTAAATTGAGACAGGCATTTCATCTGCACGCATATAGTTCATTTCCTTGAGTTGGCCACTCATGTGAAAACCAGTCTATCAGGTGAAGCCGGTAAGAGATTCTAATGCATCAGACTCGAGAATTTGACCAGGAAACAACATTTCGACTGGGCTAATCTGCAAGGGTCATTATGGCACAGTTAAAAATCGATTAGAAGCCGGAGATAGGTTGGCTCGACATAGGCACGTGATCGAGTGTGGGTGATTCCACTAGGTCACACTGTTCTTGTCAGTCGGCACTAGACCGACTTTCCTGTCGATTGGGTCCCCTGTGTTCGTATTTGAAACCTTGAGATTTTCACGACAACCGAGGGTCGCCAATGTGTTAAAGATGTACATTGTGGCTTGAGATTTATCAACCACAAGTCGAATGCATAAAAATTTCTAAAAACTAACCGGTAGGACAGGATGCGCTAATATCATGCCAGAATGAAATTAACCATGAAATTGTGACTGAATTAAGAAATTGGAAGTCTTGGGGTGTCACGTACCTTATGAGGATCATGTATTAATTTTATGGATTTTAATTGGGCTCAATTGGAGGAGAATTGATTAGAATTGAAAAAATCAAGGTACGAGATTTTGTGCCCCGGCGGAAAATGAAATTTGACCCATTGGACTAAGGTTGTGGAGAGTTAGTGGGGCATGATGTCATGGTGAGGTTATTTTGTGGGTTAAAGAAAAGACAAAAAGAAAAGAAGAAAAACCCCTTTCTCTCTCCTCCCTCTTTCTTCTTCTTCTTCTTCTTCTTCTTCTTCTTCTCCCCCGTAGGCTTTCTCCTCCATTCTTGTTCTGCAATTTTCTTCAAAATCCAGCAGCCAAGAGGAGCTTGGAAGGGGGAGGGGGAAGCAGCCGCCGCCGGACCGCCGCCGCCGCCGCCGGACTGCCGTCGCCGCCCATCGCCGCGCGCCCGCGCCCTCGTGTCGCGTGCCCGCGCCCACACGCGAGCTCCGCCCGCCAGTCATGGCCAGCCGCCCTCCGCATTGCCCAGCCCCTTCGACGCCCCTTCGCCGCCGCCCATTGCCGCCAGCCCGTCGCCGTCGTTCCCCCACCTCCTCCGCGCCCGAGCCGCCCATCCTCCCCCTCCGTTCGGCCATGGACGAACCTTGAATTTCCAGCTTAGATCTGGAAGTTCGGGGCCCTCTTTGGCCGTCTTCTCGGCCCCGGTTGCTCGGCCCGCCTTGAGGAAAGTCGATCCTCGCGTCGGCCCGGTCGTTTTGGCGTGCTCGGCTCGCTAATCCGGTGAGTTTAATTCACTAAACCTTGATTAGAGGGTTAATGATACCCTAAGTGTGCTTAGCCTAAGTTAATTGTGTTTAGGTGGTTAGTTTAGTTTATTTAATTGTGATTTGGATTAAGAGAATTAATTAGTGTTAAGTGTGTTTAGTTTAAAGTTAAGTGAGTTTATTTAATATAAGCTTTGATGTGACTTATTGGGTTTTATTTTTGATTTATTTTATTTATTATATGAAGGGATCATAAGATCAATAAAGAAGTATCAGGGAATTTACTTAATCATAACTTTATATCAGAAAAAACTTGTTCTATTTTTAGGATGAAAGAACTTAATTGTTTTGTGAGTTTGTTACTAATAAACTGCAATAAAATACACTAGCTAGCAAGGAATATATAACCTATATTAAAGGCAATAGAATTTTTATTTTATTTTTTTTGTCCTAAAAAGGCGATAGAAATAATTAGTACTTTTTCGTGCTATCTACCAGAACTTTACAAATTAATGGCTCAGACTAAATTAATATTTTAGTCATTGACCGGGTTCCTATATAATATCTCAAACGATAGTGCAAAGAACTAGCCTCAAAACCATACTTTAGTTGACTTGCAGGAATAACCCAAAATAAAAAATAAAATAAAAAACTCTTATCAAAATATTGGAAACAAAAGTATTTTTTGTAGTTTACCTTCGGATAATGCATCTTTGCTGTATTTCTAAGGCTTCCTTACATACCAATTCACCACAATGCGTCGCATTATATTGAAATTGAAGTCAAAATAATCCTTCTCTGCATCGCAACTGCAACTATTGCAGTTCGGCTGATTGTGATAATTTAGTCTTTTTGCAATTCAAAAAGAATGCATCCAGCGAGCTACCCTCATGGGACTTATCCCTCCAAGGAACCCATGAACACAAGCTGGTCTAACATCTGAACCGAAAACTGAGATGTTTGCACAGGTTGCAGTGGAAGCATAACCCATGACTGTCTTCTGGAATTCCATGAACTTTATTTTGGGGACCGAGTGCACGTACATGCTGTACATTCCATCCCTTAAATCAGATGGGTCTCGTGTGACCAGATTGTTGGATGTGCCGAGCGTATCACGATTTCATGTCGGGACAATTCAACACCAAAATGCGGCAGTTGAGTTCAAGCCTTGATGGTAGTTTGGATTTGGGGTTAGAACAACTAACAAAACCGCATTGGCTTATATAGGCTAACTCCCATTGGGAGTGGGCCTAGAAACAAGACATGGGCTGGCCCAGCAAAGCCCAGTAAGGGGTCGGTATTGGGCTCTTCTTCATGGCCCCGAGAGAACGCGAGCTCGTGCTGTCCCCGAAGCAAAGGAAACGCCACATGCCAATTTCTCCTGCAACGACGAAAGATTGGTTTCAAAGCCTGCGCATGAGGCGACCTCGGTGGCTGCGGCCACCAACGCGACGGGACATTTGGGGTTGGAGTTCCCGCAGCTGAACTGCGCCAAACATGTTGCATTTAGGGGCTCCAATCCCACCAATTTCTTCTCCTTCTCTCTCTCTTCTCAAAAAAAAAAAAAAATATATATATATATATATATATATATTTCCCTTCATCTTTTGAGCCCTAACTATTCCGATTTTTACTACACACGAGGCAAACTCCTCACATTTTGCTCCTTCCTAGGATTCAAAAAATATTTAACATTTCATATTCTTTAAGGTTTTCGATAGCCACATCTAATATTATATGTGGTGCTATGATAGCAATTAACTATAACTTAGTGCCATATTGGCAGCACTTTTGTAAATTTTTTTGATAGATGAACCGATACAAATATTAAAAAAAAATATATATACTTGAAGGACCCAATAAAAAAAAATTATAGGCTTGATTAGATGTTATGTAAAAGTTCTAATCCAACAGTTATACTATCATGCCAAAGATTAATCTGAGGAGAAAACACATATTGGAGACTTGGTAGCTACATTCATTTGCTAGCACAAAAAAAAAAAAAAATGTCTATTAGTGGCCAATTTCTATGTAAGTCAAGCATATTTTATGAAGATAATTACCAGTATCATTTTATAACTCTTATAGCATGTTGTCTGCTTTTTTTTATTTACCCATACCGAGCACAAAATTCGAAGTCAACTGCTTTTTATATTTCTATGTAAGTCGAGCATATTATATGAAGATAATTACCATTATCATATTTGTTCTCAATTATAACTCTCTCTTTTTATTTGCCCATACTGAGCACAAAATTCAAGTCAACTACTTTTTATATTTGCTTGGAACTACAATTACAAATGTATTCTGGGATGCCAATCTTTTTTAAATAAATATTGCAATTCATTAATAAAAAAAATTCTAAACATTAGTGCAAGTTTTTCTTTTTATGATTTTAATACATCTTTACATGACAATAAATATGATTATGGGTATATGTCATGTCTACATGAAGAGTACCTGATATTTTCTAATATTCATAGAAGAGGGTTACTTTGTTGTAAGGCATCCGAAGGTCATTATATTTGTTCTTCGAGAGATAAAAAGTGACTTCTTTTTAGAAACTAATAGTTCTACCGATAGAATCATTAATTCAACATTTTCAACATTCAAAGATTATAATAACTTAAAACCTATTAAAGCAGCATAATTAAATTAACAAAAAATGTCATGTGACAAGAGCTCGTTGAATGAAAATAGGGAGACATATCAACGGTGTTGCAAAAATCATCATTATATTCTTTGGGTACCAATGTTGTTGTACTTGATCATCATGTTATGAGATTGAGAGATCATCAATAAAATCCCATAGATCATCATGGAAAACAATAATATTTAGTGGTGGACCATAGGGGATACAAGGATTTGGCACGTAAAATGGCGCAAGATTTTGTTTTAACACCAGAGGGCAAGATTTTGGACAGTCCTCTTCAACTCAATAATGTAAACAAGTCTCTTTTGAATAAAAAGGAGCACAGAGTATGCAGAAAAATCCTAATTACTGTTTTGTATGGATGCCCTGCTTTCTCGCTTGGCTGTCAAGAGATTTGATTGCCCCGTCCTTGGAGTTTGTTGATAACGACGAATCTGTTTTAGTGCCCACCATTACCCCTGTACCCCTTCCCCCTCCCCCCTACTTTTCTTTTTGTTGTTGCCATATCATATACATTTTGACGAAGGGTGGGATTATGTTTTTTCCCCTACCGAGATCCTTTTAAAGTTCATATTTACTTGATGTGATGTTATTGCTTCCACACAAAGTGGCAGGTCAAGTGCCTAGATTTCACATGAAATTTATATGATCTAACAAATCGTATTCACTAGGTCTTAATATATCGAGTGCATATAATAATGGTCTCATTGCTATTATGTTCAAGTGATTCTAACAAATCATATTCACTAGGTCTATACTTAATTTTTGTTGTGTGACAGGTGTTACTTTACTTTGGTCAAAAGAAAGGAGCATGATGGACTTCGCATCCGATATAAGAAAAAGGCAGTTCGAAAGGCCTCTATGATCAAAATTATTTGTTGATAACTTCCAGTCAAATCATTTTGGTCAAAAGAAAGGAGCATGATGGACTTCGCATCCGATATAAGAAAAAGGCGGTTCGAAAGGCCTCTATGATCAAAATTATTTGTTGATAACTTCCAGTCAAATCATTTTGTTTTGGAATCTTGAATTATTGGCTGAATGATTAAACGTTTAATTTATATGCGGTATATTTCATCATAACGTCTTGCCTTCAAAATAAGTCTCACCAACCACATTATGGAGAAGCTTTACTAAATATATTTGAAAGGGTGGACTATGTATGTTTGTGATATTTGTTTAAGTTGAACAGTCCAAATACTCTATTATACTCATCAAAAGCATGAGAACCATAATTTTGGGCATTCATTCAAATTTTGTGCCTGCAAAAAGTACTAGATTTTTAAGAATATCATCCAATACATATGAATTAATTTCATATATTTGTTTAGAATTTCACAGTCCACATCACTCGTTACTTGAAAATAACATAAGTTTGCAAATTGAGATCACAAAATAATTATAAAAAAAAGACATAGATCCATCATGCAAAATTTCGATTCTTACCTCAGAACACATTGGTGGAATCTTAGAAAAGCTGCTTCAGTAAAAAGACATGCTATTGTCCACCTTCGAGAGGCATGCCATAACAATACATCTTTTTCCTAGTATTTCATTTAAACGCAGTTGATATTTAAGAGACATAGAGACGGCTTGTATAGAGTCTCTTGTTCATATAATTGCTATTCTAGATTTCCCTTAAAAGTTGGGGAGTATAGTCATTGGGTTTGGGATTAGTGCGTTAACACTGAGCAAATTGAATCATTAGATTTATTAATTGATCTAATTTGTCTTTTAATTCTATCTACTATAAATCAAAATAATAGTTTGTGCACAAAGATCTAAATACGATGTCAAGTTTGTATAGATGATCGATCCATTGAAACCGATTTATTTCCTGGGTAGAGGATTGAGAAAAGAAAAATGTCTTTGTTCTTGATTTGAATCATTGAACTCAGATTGGAAATTCCTACAATCAATCGCAACGTGAATCAGGCTCCAAATAAAAGCGAACCTCCACGATCGGATTGAGCAATTATTGAAGCTCGAATCACGGAGATATGAGTTGGCCATGTGAGTCGTTGCTTTGTTTTCTAAGTCAAGGCCAACATCAAGATTGCACGGACGGTCTTGTCAAGGATCCCTCAGTAAAGAGAGGGGATAATGGATGATGTTTGGGGCCCACGATTTGGAATCCAACGCTGCTTTTGTCAATTGCATCTGCTGGTTGGACAAGGAATGGCCCTGAATATATCTTTATTTCAAGCCAAAGGAGCAATTAGTCTGCTTTAGAGAGTTAAAATCAAGAGGAACAGTGATAGAAATTCTACTTTGATTTTTCTAATGTTATTTGGTTGGAATCAGGTATGGCTGGTAAATGATGAAAACAAAAATGACTCTTTTTAATTTTTCTTGACTACTATAAAGTATGCCACACAACTATCATTACAGATTCTGTAAATTCCACAAATTTTCTTGAAACATTAGGCGATGCTGTATTTGTCGGGCGACTCTCCCGTTTTCTGAATTTTTCAAAAATATTTATTATTCCGTATTGTTTAATGTATTTGACGATAAATCTAGCACCACATGTGATGCTAGAATGGCAATAAACTGCAAATTGATGCCATGTTATGAGCACTTTCGTCAATTTTTCAAATAGATGGCCAAATGCAAGTAACATAAACACATATACTTAAAGGACCAAGTCAAAAATAAAAATATTATGAGCTTAACTGAACATTGTAAAAAAAGTTTCGATGAAGATAAAACACATATTAGACTTTGGCAGCTATATTCATCTGTTGGCACATGAAAATACATATCAGTTAATGGCTGATTTCTATGTAAGTCGAGCATGTTTCATGATAAAAATGATTATCATCATTTGCACTCTTATGGCAAGTCAACTACTTCTTAAAATTGCCTTTGATTTATAGTCAAAATCAGCATATCCAACACACAATTCCAAGTCGATTGCTTTTATATTTGTTTGGAACTATTATTGCCAATGTACTTTTGGATGTTAATCTTATTTAACCAAATACTGTGGTACACTATTAGAAAATTCTTGACATTATTGCAACGTTATTTTGTTTTTTATAATTTTAATACATCTTTATATGATCATAAAAATGGTTATGAGTACATGTCTAGACTACACAGAGAGTATGCGATATTTCTTAATATACAATTAGGAGGCATGCTTTTTTTAAACACTAGAATGTCATTATCTCTATAATTCAAGAAATAAAAAGTGACTTATATCATAAATGAATAGTTCCCTGGACGAGAAAAGCAATTCTTCGCGGAGATAATGGTTGATACTTTCTTTTAGTATGTCTACTACATGAATTCAACATTTTCAGCTTTTCAAGATTCAAACGACTTAAAACATATAACAGTAGTATAATTAAATTAAATGGCAATATCATGTGACACGGCTTCATTGAAATAAATATACTAAAATAGGAATACAAATCTGCGGAAAAGCCAGAAACAGCATTCTCTTCTTTTGAGTGCCGCTGTTGTTAAAATTTATCATTATCTTCTCGGTCAAGTTTGAGAAGACCGAGAAACACTCTCTGCGGAGCGCCTGTACTCCTCTCCTGGTCGTCCATCACGCGTACCAGACACAAGCCCCATTTGGTTCGGCTTTGGGGAATATGTTTGGGAAAATACAAACACCTTTGGATTAAAGGGATTTTTCAAAATGCAAATAATATTTGGTGAATTGTAATTTTAAAGTGCATTGAGAAACAACTTTGGCTTAAAAGCCATTTTGATAAAAATTGCATTTGTAAAGGATTTTTACTAAATTAAAAAATAATAAAATAATAAAAAGATTTTTCCAATTTTTTTTTCAAGTTCAGCCACCGGCCACCGGACGGACTCGCCTCGAGGTCGCCCACCTCAAGCGATGGCCGCCTAGGTTGCACGACCCCAAGCAACTGTCGCCCGAGTCACATGTCTAGGTTCGTCCCAAGCGTCCGCTTGAGTTTGCACGGCCTCGGGGCGGCGATGCCTAAGTCACGCGAACCCGATTGCACAGGGGTCGCCCAACCCATGCAACTATTGCCTAGGGTCTCCGACCTTAGGCGGCTGCCTGGGTTGCGTGATTCGGGCTAATAGTTGCCTGGGTCATGCAACCCAAGCGTCACTTGAAGTCCGGCGATGGTCACCAGGGTCAGGCGATCCCCAGGTGGCAGTCGCTAGTGCACACAACCCCTTGGCCGGCAATCATCGACCTCCAATCGGCTTTTTCGTGCGGCAGTCTCTTGAGAAGATGAACAGTAACCAAGGGCAGCTTGCATTCCAAGAATGCAACTTCCCAAAGTACCTCTTGACCAACTTTGGGCTAAAGGCCCTTAGACCCATTTGGAGATGCAACTATATTTCCCAAAAGTTGAGCAAAAACACGAACCAAACACATTTGTATTTGGCCAATGAACTTTAGAGTCCCAAAGCTCATTGCAAATGTTGAACCAAATGAAGCTTAAAGGTAAAGGTCTCCCCCCAAAATCCAAGGTACTTTTCTATATTTAATTTTTGTGGGTAACAGGGGTTACTTTAGTTTGGTCAAGAGAGAGGAGCGGGATGGGCTTTGCATATAATATTAAAAATGACTCGAAAGGACTATGATAACATATATATAGTGTCTGTGATAACTTTCGATCAAATTTTTTGTTTTACAATCTTGAATTATTAGCTGAGTGATCAAACATTTAATTTATATATAATTAATTCTATCACAACATCTCATATTCAAAATCAGTCTCGCCAGCCACAATGTGGAAGAGCTTTACTAGATGCATGTGAATAGGCGAATTGCATGTGCACGCAAAATTCTTTTAAGTCGAATGGTATGGATTGCATGTGCTCGCAAGATTCTTTTAAGTCGAACAGTTCGGATACTTTGAACTATAATAAAATAAAAAAAATTATTAACTTGTTTTGGACTAGGCATCAAGATTTTTGGGTTGTCATAGCAAATGAGTTACCCTTTTAAATAAGATGATTTTAATCAAAACTAAAATACGATCGTTATTTTATTCACTACCTTAATAGGACCTTTTCCTATTGGTGATTTTAATTGATATACGTAGTACCACTAATAGTTTAGAAATTTTAGAATGCACCATCCTGCGCTACAATTATACAAATTTTCAAATAGTAAGAATGATGACACCAGTTAAGTAACCAAAAAGTATATATATTAATATTTTTTAGTACTGATTTTTATTGTTATATGTGTGATGACTATGCATAAATAAAATCCTTTTCCATTACAAGGTAGCATTAATTTTTCAAAACTTGAACACAAAGTTGACTAGAACTCATATGACATGGATTTTGTGATTGACAAGAATATTCTAGAAAAAGGGAAAATACTCCATCTTACAAGCAGTTCTAAAAATATCAATCGTTAAACATTGAAATATTGGATACAAAAGGACATGAATCCTAGGTTCATTGCCTCATAACTTTTAAATGGAGGCAATTTTCTAACTAAATATTGTGATAAATAAAGGATCTCTTGCTTGGTCCATTGACCCAATGTAGTTGCAGCCATTGATCATGCGGAACTCAATTGTGTGGTCTACATTATCAACGACTACGATGGGTCTAATTTAGTGGTCTTAGGTGCATCAAAAAATTTTGCCGGTGAAGAAACACATTTCATAAGTAGTTTAGCATAAGAACATAATTATCTCAAGATTGAAATAACATTTAATGTTTCTCCATAAATTAGGCAGTTAAAGGTTAAGAGTGGATCTCATAATACAATAAAGTTATGCTTTACATTGTCCCGTGACTAGATTATTAATCTTTTTATTAGTTAATGATGTATTCAACTATACTTTAATAACCATCAACCAAGTCACCTTTTCAATTTTTTGAGTTTTGTTTGGAACTACTGTTACAAATGTACTTTTGGATGCTTATCTCATTTAATCAAATACTACCGCATATCATTAAAGAAATTTTGAGATTATTGCAAGATTATTGTTTTTGACGATTTAAATACATCTTTTTATGACCCTAAATATGGTTACTGGTACACATCAAGTCTACCTAGAGAGTACACGATACTTGTTAATGTATTTATAAGGGGATTGCTTTTCGAACAATAGAACGTCAATATCTCAGTCATTCAATATGTGAAAAGTAACACTTTTTTAGAAAATAATGGTTCCGGAGTAGAGAAGAGATAATTCTATGTAGAGACAATCTTGATTATTTTCTTGGGAATCCCAAAATATCTCTTTTCTTTACTTTTTCTATCGCATTTTGTTGTATTTTTTGAATGATTTTGAGATGACTCATTAAGCCTTTATGTACTGTCATTGCTTGGTCTTCCCATGGGCGGATCATGCGGTTACCAAGCATTGGGCCTGGAGGTTTTTTAGTGCGCAATCTAGGCCACACTTGCATGAACCGGATGCACAAAATCTCAATGAGTTTCTGTAGTTAAATGACGTCGCCTTACTTGGAGTCCATATAAATCGACGTTGTAGATTCACCGGACTCATCTTCATTGCGCAATCTAGGCCACTCTTGCATGAACCGGATTCACAAAATCCCAATGAGTTTCTGCAGTGAGATGACGTCGTCTCATGTGGAGTCCATGTGAATGAAACGTTGGAGATCCACCGGACTCATCATCATGCAAAGCATGTTGTTAATGTTTGGATGCAGGGTAGGCCAACCGAAAGAAAAGGTCTCCTCAAAGGTTGACAAAAAGGTGATTTCCTACGTTTCACTTTTGTCGTGGAACATCTCGATAGAGGTGCACGATAGATAATATAAAAAATGACTGCCAAAAGTGGACTCAATGATCAAAATAGTTTGTTTACGATTTTCCTCGCCTAATCATTTTGTTTTAAATTTTCAAATTGTTGATTGAATGATTAAACATTTAATAAAAATGCAATATGTTCCGCCATAGAGTCTCACATTCAGAATAACATCACCAGTTTTCAAGCAACGTTCAAGATTTTTGGGATTTTGATGGCAAGTCAATTACCGTTTAATTTAAGAGGAGTCAAACAAAAATTATAAAATCGTTATTTTATTCATTACCTAGATGGGTTTTCTTCCGTAAGCGATCTTAATTACTACACATAATATTTACTAATAATCTAGAGATTTAGATCACACCAGCATGCAAAACAATTATATAAACTTTCACATATTAAGAAAGGGTCCCTTTTATGACACTTATTAAGTAATTGAAGAAAAGAAGATGTACATTGATAATATTATAAACTAATTTTCATCGTAATAGGTGTAATTGATATTTATCAATCAAATCCTTTTCCAAACAGTATACTTCACCTATGCTCTTAAGAACTCATTAGCAAGATTTCTTATGTTTATTTAGGGCAATGTCTTGCGCGTCTTTTATCCCACTGTGTACTCAAAATAAAATAAAATCCAATAAGAACACTACAACTATAGAATTTTCTCTATACAAGCAATTTTATATGTAGTTGACAAGTGCTTATTTTCCAACTAATGAGTAGAAGAACTGACAAGAATATGAGAATAATGGTTATAACAAGCAAGAGAAAATTGAGAGTGTCAGAATTCAAATAATTGACTATGTTCTCAGACTATGTTAAATTTATTTATGACAAACTACATCACAAAATAATGCGGCATCATACATTCTGGTAGTCGATTTATTGCCGAAAGCATGAGACCCAACACAAAGCATGCCTTCATTTAATTATTTGGCAATTGCATAATACATCATCTAGCAAGTATAGTTCCCTATATCTTATTATACATCGAGCATAAAAGAAGTTTCATATATAAGCAGTCTCATTAATATTTGATTTAAAGTTATTACTACCACTCCTTCAAATCAATGGTGCATGCGGTCCTTCTTGTAAAATTTTATTTACACCGGATTGGCGCGGAGAGCCCTTGGGGAGGGGTTTTAGACGGTTCCCTCCGAACCAGCCACTCGGGGACTCTCACCCCAGCCAGGTTCTCCCTGGAGTGACTAAGCCTTTTAAAGTCATGCTCAGGACTTGCAGCTTGCAATTATGTATATTGACAACAAGGATACTTGTGCAAATAAAATGTACTATTGTACATCGTAATAGCATTCTGTTATAGCATATTCGATTGATAAACTGGAAGGAGATTGCAGCAAGCACTGGTAACTAACTTCCACTAAGCATTATCATAAGAGTTCCTCCACACACATAACATGACGTTTTGTTTAAGCTACTGCTTATTTAAGCAGGCCCACTCGTCTCTCCATGATATAGTGGAAGCTTAACTAGGATAATCCTATGTCATGGCACAGTCAAACATACGCAACAAACAAATTAAGATTTCTCAAGACCAAAAGCAATTGGGAAGTTTCGAACTTGTGACCAATGTGGCTTGAGATGACTGAAACTACCATGAAATAAACTTTACTCGAAATGGTGATAATTCCCATTGTTCATTTTACGTGGTCTTGAATTTCTTGATAAAACTATTTGTAGACAAGTAATGCTATATGTATTGATAAATCATATTAAAATTTTACATTAAATGATGTGACCATTTCGTAAACAAGCCGGCCATTCAAAGAACGAATTCATTTAGTCAATTGAAATTTGTCAAATCATTTAGTGAAAATATTTTCATAGAATTTTTCTGTACATGTAGAATTTCTCATTGTTGTAAATGCTTGTTTCTTCTTAATTACAAGATGGAGAAAGCTTGCGAAGCAGCCTCATGTACTCATTTTCATGTATCATGGCCACCGTTTTTACAAGGAAAACGATTTAAGGGGCATTGTCCTTCATGTATGCCCTTTATCATCATCATCATCATCATCATCATTTAATATATGCAATCGGGTCGTTTAATTTGTTCTATTGACACAATTAGCCCTTCACTCCATTACTGTACTTAATTTCACCTATTTGTCCATGTGAATATATAATGGGTTGGGGTGAACGGCTTGGACTCATACTTGAATCCCACTCCGTGAACGAGGACAGAAGCACAAAGGTCCCAAAGAGGAGAGAGAGAGAGAGAGAGAGTTTGCGAGAGTTTTTTGGAAATGAAGGTAGTGCATCGGCTTCTACTGGTGGCTGTGGCTTGGTGGTTGCGACAAGGCGGCGCTCCCACCGTGGCCGGAGACTGTGCACATGCGTGCGGGGTCGTGTCCGTACCTTATCCGACCAAGATGGGATGTTCCGGAGCGGCTGCATACGCAAGATCTCTCAGGGACTCGACCAGCGACCCCGTCGACTGCTAAGCCAAGGAGACCACTTGCTCTGACTTCACATCACGGTTGCTGTCAAGCATCCCCAAGATGGGATGTTCCGAAGCGAGCCCGGGCTCAGGACTGTCCGCATTAAAATCTCCTCCATCGGCGGACATAAGTTGGTCTCAGGATTCAACCCCTGTGGAGTGGCCTTCGTGGTGGATAGAAGGGCATTCAATATCTTCGAAAGGACACTCCCGAGCTTCAGTGATTTGGGCAAGAGGGCGAACCTTGTCCTGGACTGGATGATCAAATGGGACGTGACTTGCGAACAGGCCTCGTTGAACCAGTCAAGCTATGCCTGTGGTAACAACACGGACTGTAACAACTACGGGAATGGACCGGGTTATCGTTGCTTTTGCAAGGCTGGGTACGAGGGGCATCCCTACGATCGCATCCACGGGTGTCAAGGTAATGAACATATAAAACTCATGCATTATGGCCCTCGAATGAACTGTGTGGATAACTAACTAATTAATCACCATCGCAAGAGCTAAATAGGGGATTTCGGTATCTATGCATTGTTTCCATCTAGTTTACCCATTTGATGAGGCGCCGTTTGATTTGTGCCACCCTTTCTCTCTCTCCTCAACCTCTACCTCCACTCTCTGGCTTGCACCTCACGACATTGTCGCCGCCACATCATTCGCCCACCACCTTAGGCAAGCCTAGCTTCGGCCTTTGTGCGCGTCGGACCCCCACAGCCGTCTCTCTCTCTCCACGAGTCTGACTTGCATACTAAGATGTGAACAGAATAAAAGTAATTTTACTTTTAATCGATTTTAAATCTAAAATCGAAAACTTTAAAAATCAAGATTCTCATTCCATCTTCATGAAATTTTCAATGCTAAACTCAAATTGAAGTTAAGATGTGATGATTTAGAGGTTTTTTTTATATTTTTCAATTTTTCAATAAAAAATTTGACCAAAAATCAACCATTTAGTTCACTTTGCACTAAAGGATTAATTTTGTGATCAAATCTTTGAATTTTTTGAAAATTAAAGTGGCCAAAGCAATATTAAGGCTATTTAGCATTTTTTTTTATGCAAAAAGTCAACGCGAAACTCAACGGTTTAACTTTTTGAGTTTTTGATGAAAATAAATAAGAAATTACATATAAATGATTGGCCCAAAGATACAAATAAAAAATAACGCTTCTATGTTCGAGTCATTCACCCACCACATTAGGAAAGCCCACCATCAGCCTTCACGGGCCATCAGACCACCACATCATTGTTTTCTCATTTATCTGATGTGTACTACCATGTGTTATAGTTTAAATAAGAGGTTTATGTAAAATTTAGGGTATCTTGCCTTGACCCAAGTCTGTATCTGTCATTAGATTATATGGAGTTCAAATGAGACCACGTGATCAATGATTGCGATAGATCCGATCCGGTAAATTTGAGTTTGGTCAAATACATCTCCTATAATTCCAATATTTTGCCTAATAGACTAAGATAAGGCCGTTGCCACCATCCTGCCAACGTCATAGTCGACATCATTTCTAGGGACTCTATCCCCACATTGCAATGGCAATTTTGCTCCCTCAAATCTTTGTGCTCCTTTTTTTAAATATATTCACTAAACATAATGCGTGTACTATTTATGAGCCCATCCTATTTAGTGATACATATGCATAATAGCATATGCACCACACTCATGATAATGGTTGTTCAAATATGTATTTATGCATGTAAAGATTTCCTCGTTCCTAGGCTCAGTCATTGCCCCCAATGACCACATCTAATCTGGCGAAAACAACCCCTCGTCTCACTCTTGCAATGTAGGGTTCATGCATCATCGCAAAAGCTCGATTTACGTAAGTACTATACGCAGGATCCTTTCCAAGCTCATGCGCCCTCATTGCGTCTCGTACGTAAAGTTCTAGGTAGCGTCCATCTCCGTCAATGGCAAAAAAACAATGCCATCATCGAGCTCAACTTCGATGCGGGGAGAGAAAGAGCGTTAAAAAAAGGAAGAAGAAGAGAGAGAGACATCTTAAGAGAGTGGACACATGTCACGATACTATAACCAAAATTTGAATGGGATTGCATTACTAGACTAATAATTCATGGACCAACTTGTTCAATTTGTTTTTGCCATTATCAAAGATAACGGTTCAACTTGTCTTCTGTGTAATGTAGACATAAACGAGTGCGAGAGGCCAGAAAGTTATCCATGTCATGGAAAGTGCAAGAATACGCTCGGGAACTACAAGTGCAATTGCCCATTTGGAATGCTGGGCGATGGTAAAGACCGTTGCCACAAAATTTCGGGTCCCATCATAGCTATTGCAGGTAATTCTAAAGATACCCCCTCATCCTTCATTTTATGATTATGGTGCCGGACTCTTGCAGTGTAATCTCTTGCAACACAAGCAGTATGCCACAAGCTGTCACGTGTCCCTCTGTCCTAGGCTAACTCCGTTTATATCAGTCCTTGCGCATAAGGATGAACTTCAATATTGACGAAGCTCAATTGGCTTACTAAAATTCATGAAACTCAACTCAGCATTCAACGATGAAACCTATGGATTGAATTAAGGCTTCTTTTGTGCGTTTCTTTTTTTCATTCGTTGCCAAATCCCTTTACAGTAATCATTATCCAAATTTGCAAGTCTTGATTGAGTTTAGAGGCGTGCAAAAGAACCAAGAAACTGCCCGAAGTGCCTAGAACCGGACTGGACCGGAACCGGCAGTTCCCATGGGGGCTGGTTCAATTCCCGATTCCAATTTAGTGGAACCGGTAAGTATTGGTTCAATTCCCAATTCTAGGTGTGGAACTGCCCACCCACCTGCCCGTCCGCCCACTTGAACTGGACCGATATATATATATATATATATATATATATATATTTCTATATATAAAAGATTCCATTTCAATTACTTAATTATTTTGTAGTTTTTTTGACCAAAAATATAGTTATTTGACTTTATTAACTAATTTTGTCTCTTATGTGTTAATAGGACTAACCCCCTACTTTTTCATTCTAATAATTCATTTACTTGCTTTTTCAATCAAAACAAAATGAACAAACGTAAAGGAAGGAGAGAATCGATTAGAGATGTCCATAAGAGCCAATGGCTCATTTTAAGAATATAATTAGCTCTTTCCTTAGTCATTCCCATAATTAAATTAAGTTGACATTGAAAAAGATGAATCAAGCGATTAATATTTTAACTTTTATGGGGTTAGGACTTTTAACGGAGTCTAATTCTCCACTTGTTTCTGATGTCGAGAAACCTTAATAGGACCACATGACCTTCGAATAAATTAAGTTTTTAGCAAATGAGTATTATCTATTCATTTTGCCTTATGATTTTCAATTCTTAATCAAAATAAATGGCTCATAATTCAACCTAAATATAAGGCCAAACAAGCTTTGTAGGGATTGGGGATTGATTCCATGAATCCTCCGAGGAATTGGATCGGACCGGTTGTTCGGTTCCTAGGTGGATCCATGGAACCAACGAGCGAGTCTTGGTTCCAATTTTTGAAATCGGTCCTTAGGGAGCAATTCCCGGTTCCAAGGTGGGAACCGTCCACCTGGACCATGTTCACCCCTAATTGAGTTTCGATTTGGGTAAAAATTGTTCCCTTTAGGTGTCCTCCCATGAATGGTTCACAAAATCCTAAATTATTTATCTATTAAAAGAGAGAAACAGAAAAACAATATAATGTAAAGAAAGAAAGTGAAAAGGGTGGAAACTAGACAGACCCATTTGCAACTCGTTTTTAATGGCCTTGCATAATTGTAACTCATTTGGCAACAAAATTGGACAAAAGTGGGTTAAAAAAGAAAAATATGGCCCAGTAAAATGTGTCATGATGAGTTGTTTAAATGACCCATATTGGTGAGATTTATGATGGGAAAAATTGTCCAAAAATTCTTAAATCTATTACACTATTGCCAATTCAGTTCTAAATCTTTCAATTTTGCTAATTTAGTCCTAGACTTTTTCACATTTTGTCAATTCAATCCTAAACCTTTTTACTTCATACCAATTGAGTCTATTCAGCCAATTTTGGCCAAAAATTGCTAATGTGAATGGCCGGCACTAACGTGGCAATTTTTTAATAATATTTTGAATTTTTATGGTTTCTTCTCTTTCTTTACTTTTTTTGCTTTTTTTTTCTAGCTAGGGCCGACCAAGGTTGTCAGCTGACCCTCGCCGATCCTAGGAAAGAACGTCGGGCCCTTCGCCAACTTTGGGTGAGGACTTGTGCACCCTCACTTTGGCCAACAAGGGCATTGTGGTGCTCGCCTAGTGCTGATGAGGGTCAGCCAACCCTCGCCTGTGGCTAGCGAGGGTCGCTAGCCCTCACAGCTGGCCAAACTTCAAACCCCCAAGAAAAACAAAGAAAAGTTTTTTTTAAAAAAAAAGTCATAAAATACTCAAAAAAATTATTAAAATATCATTAAATTATTATTAAAAACACAACAGATTAGCGCCGCCCATCCACTTTAGTAAATTCTTGTGAAAATTGGACGAATGAACTCAATTAGCAAGAAGTGAAAATGTTTATGACTGAATTGGCAAAATTAAGAGATTTTAGAACAAAATCGGCAAAAGTGCAATTGATATAAGACTTTTTGGATAATTTTCTCATTTATAATTTGCTGTTATGGGCCCCATCTTTCGCAGTACCCTCATTGTGGGCCTCAACCCCATCGCAACCGGAAAAAGGAACATCTAATCATCAATTTTTTAGGGCTTTTCACTTATGTTATTCATTATCTTTTCTTTCAATGCGCGCGCGCACACACACACACACATATATATATATATATATATATATATATATATATATATAAGCACCTCTACCTAAAATATCTAATAAGTAAAATTTGTATATTAAATTTATTTATAAGATATAATTAAATTTGAATATATAAATAAAAAGATTAATTTTTAAAAAGCTAAATTGCTGTTATTTATGGTTATTTTGAATTTCTTATATTATAATTCAAATATCAATTATATAAATTTATATTTTGAGAAAACAATAGAGGTAAGTACAGTACAAGTGCCAAAATTTTCTTACGGTACTCACTTTGATGTCAAAACCTTTTTTTCACTTACTTGCGTGCCATATCGGAGTAAAATCACTCACTATGCCCTATGTGGAATTTTTTGTACTTTTAAAATTTTTTTTGACTTTTTTTATTTCCATTTGTATCTTACTTTTTTTTTCTTTAAGGCCGACAAAGGTTGTGACCTTTGCCGGCCGCAACTGCCTTGACCTCGGCCGCGAGGGCCCTCGCTAGCCACTAGGTGGCCACGCACGATGCTGCCCAAAGAAAGCGAGGGTCATTGTGGCCTCGCCAGCAATTGGCGAGGCCTCGATAGCCTCTCCCAAGGCCCTCCCGGTGAGGGCAGCCAATCTAGGCGAGGCTGCAAGGGCCTTCATCGGTAGCTAGGCGACTGCGAGGGACGCCACCCAAAGCAAGTAAGGCTTGTCGCGGTCTTGCCAGCGGTCAGCGAGGCCCTGACAGCCTCGCCTAGGGCCTTTGTGGCGAAGGCAACCAAATCTAGGTGAAGGCCGCCTCGCCCTCATCGTGAAGGCCCTAGGTGAGGCCGTCAAGGCGTTGCCAACCGCTGCAAGGCAACGACGGCCCCCTTTTGCTCTCAGTGGCGTCACTCATGGCTTCCCAGAGCTAGATACCGCCCAGAGCGGCCTCGACGGCCTCTTCCAAGGCCTTTGCAACCAAGGGCGAGGCAACCCTTGCCCAATCTGGGCGAGGCCAGCGAGGGTCGCCGGTGACCCTCGCCAATCCTAAAGGAAAAAAGACAAAGAAAAGCAAAAAAATATAAATGAAAATTCAAAAGATGATGATGATGATATATTAAAATAATATTTTCCAGCGGCCACGTCATCTTTTTCAATAAGGAAAATCGGAAGTGACACTCAAGTGATTGATTTTCCAAATTTATGGTATTCAAGTGAACGAATAAAAAGTTTGGCACAAAAGTGAGTGCCATACGAAAGTTTTGACACTTGTACTATACTTACCTCTATTGTTTTCTCAAAATATAAATTTATATAATTGATATTTGAATTATAATATAAGAAATTCAAAATAACCATAAATAACAGCAATTTAGCTTTTTAAAAATTAATCTTTTTTATTTATATATTCAAATTTAATTATATCTTATAAATAAATTTAATATACAAATTTTACTTATTAGATATTTTAGGTATTTAGTACTTTAGATATATTAGTGCAGTTTATTATTTAATTAATTCTCTTAGAGAATAGATGGGAAAAAAATAATAAAAAGAGAGGAAAAATAAAAATAAAAGCAAATAAAAAGGAAGTGGGTTAGAGTGTCGCCAAAGATTTTTACCATCTCCATTTGTGCCAATTTTCAATTCATTTATACTGATGTGCCATTTATACTAAATAATATAATGATATGATGTAAATATAAATTACTCTATTACTGCGATTTACCAAACTATATATAGAATATAGCAAAATTCTTGAATTTCATATCTTATCCAATCCAATCCAATCCAATCCAATCCTATCCTTGTTAAAAGTCTATATGACCAAACGTAGCCCAAGTGTCTTCACGTGGTCGGAAGTCATCTATAAGCTTTTTATAAGTTATGAATTGATGAAGACGACAGAATTCCATTAGGCTACAGAGTACGTGGAGCACTTAAGGAATTGAAATTGACTCTCTTTTCAAATAAAAAATAATATTTGTCAAGAAAAACTCGAGGATTATGTTGGAAAAATGACACAAAGTGAGAGATGAAATGTATGCTTAAGCTTTTAAACATTCAATATGTTTGTTTGTAGATTGCTTAGTCATGGGAGTAATGAAAAAATATGTATTAAAATGAACATCACTTGTTATTGTTTATGGGGTTTATATGCTCTTTGTGTTTAAAACAAGTGATTACTTTTTTTTGAGAAATAATCATAATCAGTAATTACAATAGTAACTATATTTACTTTGACTGTGTAAGCTTCATTTTTTTTTTTTAAGAAGAACAATATCGCAATGCATAGAAAATTAGAAAGAGTAAAGCAAATGTAGAAAAAAATAAGTAGCTAAGAACGTTTATGCATCGTAAATATGGGTTTTAATAGGCTTTAAATGAGTGGATATGGACTTTTATATGTTAGGCTAATTATGGATATGTTTTAGTAATATGGGTCAGGTTGTAGTGCATATAAAAAAGTTGATTTGGATCAAATCAAATTCGATTTAACCCTACCACCCATTTGACTACCCTAGTGAAAACAGACAAATAAAGTTGTTGAGAATAATTAGAAGTGAGACTATTGGATCCTAATAAACTACTTGTTAATTAGGGATTATGCTGGTACAATATGGTATAACAATCCATGTTTTAATTGGAATTTTGCAGTGGATGTATTAGTTTCTCCAGGGGTATCAAAATATATTTTCTCATCTATCTTACATATTTAAAGTTAATGTAGTTAGACATGTATATTTAAATGTCAAACTTTGTATAACGATAGTTGAAAAAAAGGAACGTATCCATACCTAAAAATTTGGGGAAGCGGTGTGCTCAAAACCAAGGGTGGGCACGAGGCTAAGGGAACTTGGCCCCCATGGGGCTGGGCATTACCTCGAATGGGCCGCTTACAGTATCCACCACATATACGCTTTTAAGAAATACATATATTTTTTTAATTTTTTTGTAATATTTGTTATAAAAATAGGAATAAATAACTATAAAACCCATAAGAACAATCCCTTCTACTTATAAGTCTCGCTTTTATAGAAAATGCAAGCTTGGAAAGTCCTTTAGGTAAGCGATGTGGTACAATTGCTTTTCCATGTAATTCATCTTCACATTGTTCCGTATTGATTAATTTGTGAAGGCTGGAACTTGTTTGGCACTATAAAACCAACCCATGAAACCACTTCTTTTTCTTATAAAAATAACAGAAATAAAAAAAAAAAATGTCAGATGGCCAACTAATAAGAGGATTAGTTCTTTTTGAGAATATAATTAATTCTCTGGCGGGGCTAGTTTTCATTCAAGGAGCTGGGACGAGGCATGTGGTCCTCTTCCCCGTCTCGTGCCCATTCCAACTTAAAACAAGTTTGAGAGATATCATTAATTTGTAAATTATAAAATGGCTAGATTTTCTTTCATCACTGATTTGGAGAAATCTCCTCCAATCGTGGCATGGATTGACAGGTTATAACTATACGCATAATTCACACGCATTTGGGTGAATGTCTGCGATAGAGTTCCCTCCAAAGGATGGACGAGGACATATAATCGTGATAATTATATCCTGCACAGTAGGCTAAAAAATTCACAATGTGAGGTGAATGCTTTCTCATTATCTTTTGTTTTGCTACAAACCTTCTTCACTACATGCAAGGAAAGACATCCGAAGTTATAGAAGAGACTGATAGCATGCATTTAAATTGGGTTCCTTTGAACACTTATTCAGTTTATAATCACACGTGTCAAATTTCAAATGTGTACTTTTATAAGTACTATTACATGATACATAATGTGTGTGACCAATTTGTTATAGAAACCATTTCATTCGCCATTAAATTAGGGGCAGTTTTATTTTTGAGAGATTGACCAATCAATTGAACAATAGTGAGGGATGCAAATTGTGTTAAATAAGATTACATAGGTTGTGTGTTTGAAATTAATTTTCTTTGTGAACTAATGTGCACTAGATGAGGATTAGTGGCTTGAATCATTAATCTAGTAACATATATTTTTTGGCAGTGATTATTATTGCGGCCTTCCTCTTGATAACCATTGGTGCCTTCGTCCTTGACACATGGACGAGGAGAAGCAAAGAGAAGAACTTCAGACAAAATGGAGGAATGCTCTTAAAACACCAAAGAGTTAAAATCTTTACTGACGCAAAGCTGGCAAAAGCAACCAACCACTTTGATGATGTCAATAAGCTAGGCGAAGGCGGTTTTGGTTCAGTCTATAGAGGGATAATAGAGAGAGACACCGTGGTTGCAATCAAGAAGCCTAAAGATGTGCACAAGTCCCTAGTAAAGGGGGATTTCCAGCATGAACTTGAGATTGTGATGCAAATAAACCACAAAAACGTGGTGAAGCTCCATGGCGTATGTTTGGAGACTAGGATACCCCTGTTGGTTTACGAATACATTTCAAATGGTACCCTCTTCCAACACATCCATTAGAATGCGTCGACCATCTTAAGGTCGTGGAAAAGCCAGCTTAGAATAGCTACCGAAGCTGCTCTTGCACTAGAGTATATGCATTCCTGCGCAGAACCCCCAATATTCCACGGTGACATCAAGTCGGTGAACATACTACTGGATCAAAGTTACTCGGTAAAAGTATCTGATTTTGGAACTTCAGTACTTATATCACCAGAGCGTAGTCATGTCGTAGCTAATGAAATACAAGGCACATTGGGCTACATCGATCCGGAATATTTGACCACCGGTATACTAACAACCAAGAGTGATGTATACGGTTTCAGAGTTGTCCTCATGGAGCTACTCACCGGAAAGAAGCCTACAAGTTTCGTTACTAAGTCTGGAGAGTCAATCAGTATTATCATTTATTTCATCTCTTCTGTGAAGGATAAGACACTCTATGATGTCATAAGCTTCAAGCCTGCTAGTGAAGATGAAATGGAGAGAGTAGGAATGGTTGCTGAGATTGCTGTGAAGTGCTTGGACCAAAGTGGTGCGAGGAGGCCAGCAATGAGGGAAGTGGCTGAGCAACTCACCAAGATTAACCGCGAGCTCGACATTGAAGAAAATAATGAAGAGACCGAAAGCGTGGTGGATGAAGAAAACCTCTACTCCCATGCGACTTCAACTACTTCCAGGATAAGCCAACATGGGATGACGAGCTCTCTTTTCTATTCAGCAGGTTCCAGCATCTGATTCTTTGTTACTATAATGACGTGTCTATGAATTGCACATAAGGACTTCCAAGGTTGATTGTGTATTCTATAAATATGTTATGTTTGCCATTTGTTTTGGACTTATAGTTGTGGAAGCATTTGTGCAAGTTTAATTGTCACAATCTAATATTATAGTGCACTGAGGTAGACTTATAGAAGGCCGACATATGGTCATTTTGACATTATCATAATCTCTCTTTCCCTTTATCTTTTCTTCGTTGTCTTTTTTCCTTACATATGATAATAATATGTCAGAAAAATTACAAACACAGTTCACTTTTAAGTCAAATAATCTCCATTCACTTTGAGTCTTTACTTTTTCCTAATTATATTGCAATTAATCTTAATAAAATTTTCATTTCCGTGAAAAGATAATATAATTGTTCTAATAGGCCAAAAAAAGTATCTTTTTTCAATTTTTCTTCCTTTTTTTTGTAATATGATCTTAATTTGATATGATGGCAAAACAAAAATATAATCTCAATTTGATTTACTTTCTCTTTATTTTGTAGTTCATTTAATCACTTTAGTGTTAAATCGGAGTGAAAGTGAGAAGGACAACTGATTCAAAACTCAGAAAATACCACATCTTCCAACCTTGATATGATTACTTATAAATATGATAAAGGGATGGAAAACACTACATTAGTCAATTCAACAAGAACAAAATGTTCTCATCCAAAACTACATGAGAGGATCACAAGATCAATAAAGAAGTACTGGGGAATTTACTTGATAATAACTTTATATCAAAACAAACTCGTTTTATTTTTAGGACGAAAGAACTTAATTGCTTTGTAAGTTTGGTACTGATAAACCACGATGAAAAACACTAGCTAGCAAGGAATATATAACTTATATTAAAGGCGATAGAATTATTATTATTATTATTTTTTGGTTCTAAAAAGGCTGTAGAAATAACTAGTATTTTTCCGTACTATCTACCAAAGCTTTACAAATTTATGGCTTAGACTAGATTAATAATCTAGTCATTGACCATGTTGCGATTAAGCGAGCGATCGAACAATAATATAGACAGAAGAAGAAAATAAATCGGACACCAGATTTACGTGATTCAGTCGTAAAGACCTATATCCACGGGGAGAGCAGCAGCGAATTTCACTATAGATCAAGCGATACAAGGAGATTACATACTCAAGTCACTCAAGCACTCTCTCGGTGTTTCCCAAGCCCCAATTACAACCAATAACTCATACAGTGTTTAGCCCCGAAAATTCCTCGAAAATAATCTCTCAATCTCACGAAGGAATTACACGTAAATCTTACCTCAAGATTTAATCGGCTACAAACACTAAACTTCTTGGATGTAATTCACGAGTAAGACCGACAAAGAAAATCCCTCACAAGCACTCGACAACTAGACGGCGCTTCAAGACCAATTCTTCATGATCAACGGCGGAACACCAAGCACTCACGCGGCGCTTCAAGACAATTTGTGATCCACGTCTACCACCCATGGCCACAAGTCTATATATAAGTAAAACCCTTATTTTTTTGCCAACTTCTAATAGGATTCTGATTCCTATCTAAAACGATTTTATCCAAAACATATCTCTATATATTTTAAACAAAATCCAAATCCAAGTCAAAGTTGAACTTTCCTATTTCAGCGGCCGAATTCTCCAATGTAGATTCAAACTTTGGGAAGTTGATCTTCGGATATTCTTTGCTCAATTTCGAACGTCCGCAACATATCCAATTCGGAATATTCTGAATTTCACATTGGACTCAAACTCGAGACATATTTTAATAATCTCCACCTTGGCTCGACATTTGAGCCAAGTTGCAATCGCTTCGCAAAAATTCAAACTCTGCTGCTACTTTCCCATAGCCCCCAATGGGCTCAACCGCCACAGATATTATCCAAGTCCAAGCCTCGCTTGAACTTCGCCATAACCGAGGACCTCATCAGAATACCAACTCCACATGCACCTTTAACTACTCCACAAGGATTTTCCGATGCAACCTCCTTAACCATAGATAAAGCAAAACCATTGTTGCATCCATATCTGTCAGGAGATCGAATACATACCTTGTCAATATCAGCAGTTACAGCAACCATTGGCTCTATAGGCTCCACCTCGCTATGAGCACCATCTGTGTTGATTACTTTGCTAGTACTCGTACTCGCTACCTCAGGAGTTTCTGGTTGCAACTCCACCTCAAGCTGAACACCGTTCAGATCCGTTTGAACACTGCTATAATCACTCCTAGCCAAAAGTACTGGAGACTCATCAAGGCTAACTTCTCTGCTGTCAACAGGTGAAAAGTACCTGGGCACCACAACTGATCACCCCACTCACCTTGTGCATAGCCATGGAATATGCACCTTGCCCTCCAATCAAGCTTACCATCACTCACTTGAAAATAACACGGGCAACCAAACATTCTAAGAATAGAATAATCAGCAACGTTACCTGACCACACTTCTTCAGGAGTCCGATATCTAATCGCAGTCGATGGGGATCTATTCACCAGGTAGCTTACCGTACTTAGCACATCAGCTAGAATTCTCCTAGCAATACCAGCACTAGAGATAATTTTACAGGCCATCTCTAGTAATGTTCTTCTCGTCAATTCTGCAAATTGTTGTGATTTATTGGCACTAGTGTGGCGTTTCACTATGCCCTCTTTCATACAGAATTTATTTGTTAGCTCCGAGCAGAACTCCATGCTATTGTCAGTCCGCACATGCTTGATCGACTTACTAGTCTCCTTCTCGATCAAAGCTCTTGACTGCGAGATCCTGACACCAGCATCAAACTTGTGCCTTGGCACAAACACCCAGGTCTTCCTCGAGCAGTCAAAAGACTCTCGAACAGATGCATCCGACGTCTCCGCAGCGAAATTTGTCACTGTCTTACCTTGAAGTTTATACAGCCCTCCGTGCTTGATTCCTTTCATTATCACCAAGGCACCTCGTACAACCTTCAAAACTGCACCTTTTGAAGAATACCTGCAATCAGCTGAATCTAGGGCACCCAAGGAAATTAAGTTCTTTTTCAATTCTGGAACGTGTCTTACTCCAATCAATGTCTTCACAATGCCATCATGCATTCTGATTTTAACATCACCAACACCCACAACATTGCACTCAGCGTTGTTCCCTAACTGGACTTTACCACTACCCGTGCACTGATAAGTGATAAACCAATTTCTATTTGGTGTGACATGAAAAGAACAACTAGAATCCATAATCCATCCATCAAACGATGAATAATCAGTGACAGACAAGACATAATTGGCATTATCTGCTACAGCTGCAACATTATCTGCAGAATCAACCATAATTCCCTTACCCTTCTCATTCTTCAGCTTAAGGCAATCCCTTCTAAGATGCCCCTCTTGCCACAGCTCCAACAGACAACATTAGCATCCTAGATCGACTACGTCTTTTTATATTAGTACTACTATTACCCACACGTGTTATAGATCTTCCTCTATTTTCACCTACTAAAAAGCATATACAGTTCGCCAAATTCTCTTCTACGAATGTCCTCGCTCGAGAATTAAATCTCGAACCCCATCAAACGTCAAACTTGTTGACCCGGAGGAATTACTAACAAGCAAGGTAACGGTAGTATTCCAACTATTAGGCAATGAGGATAGCAGAATCAAAGCATGTACCTCATCTTCAAAATCAATCTCAACTGAACTCAATTGACTAACAATCACATTGAATTCATTGATATGATCTGCAACTAACGCACCTTCGCTCATCTTCAAATTAAATAGACGTCGCATCAAACAGACCTTGTTGATTGCAGAGGGCTTCTCGTACATATCCGACAGGGCTTGCATCAAATCAGCAGTGGTCTTCTCCTTCAAGATGTTAAACGCGACGTTACGAGCCAACGTCAGTCGAATAACACCCATAGCTCGTCTATCCAGCAAATCCCAATCAGCTTGTTTCATCGTCTTTGGTTTCTCCCCAGATAAAGGCAAGTGCAGTTTCATCTGGTAAAGATAATCTTCAATCTGCATCTTCCAGAAACTAAAATTCTTCCCATCAAATCTGTCGATTCTCACTTTTACCTCTTCTGTCGCCATCGATTCGCTTCAACTTAGCCAAGCCTGGCTCTGATACCAATTGTTGCGATTAAGTGAGCGATCGGACAATAATATAGACAGAAGAAGAAAATAAATCGGACACCAGATTTACGTGATTTAGTCGTAAAGACCTAAGTCCACGGGGTGAGCAGCAGCGAATTTCACTATAGATCAAGCGATACAAGGAGATTACATACTCAAGTCACTCAAGCACTCTCTCGGTGTTTCCCAAGCCCCAATTACAACCAATAACTCATACAGTGTTTAGCCCCGAAAATTCCTCGAAAATAATCTCTCAATCTCACGAAGGAATTACACGTAAATCTTACCTCAAGATTTAATCGGCTACAAACACTAAACTTCTTGGATGTAATTCACGAGTAAGAACGACAAAGAAAATCCCTCACAAGCACTCGACAACTAGACGGCGCTTCAAGACCAATTCTTCATGATCAACGGCGGAACACCAAGCACTCACGCGGCGCTTCAAGACAATTTGTGATCCACGTCTACCACCCATGGCCACAAGTCTATATATAAGTAAAACCCTTATTCTTTTGCCAACTTCTAATAGGATTCTGATTCCTATCTAAAACGATTTTATCCAAAACATATCTCTATATATTTTAAACAAAATCCAAATCCAAGTCAAAGTTGAACTTTCCTATTTCAGCGGCCGAATTCTCCAATGTAGATTCAAACTTTGAGAAGTTGATCTTCGGATATTCTTTGCTCAATTTTGAACATCTGCAACATATCCAATTCGGAATATTCTGAATTTCACATTGGACTCAAACTCGAGACATATTTTAACAGACCTGGGTCCTATATAATATCTTAAACGACAGTGCAAAGAAGCAGCCTCAAACTACACTTTAATTGATTTGCGGGAATAACCAGAAAAAAAAAAAAAACTCTTATTAAAAGATTGAAAACAAAAGTATTTCTTGTAGTTTACCTTCGAGTAATGCATCTTTGCTGTATTTCTAAGACTTCCTCACATAGCAAGTCACCACAATACCTCGCATTATATTGAAAAGGAAGTTAGAATAATGCTTTTGTACGTCACAATTGTTGCAATTCAACTAATCGTGATAACCTAGTCTTTACACAATTCGAAAAGAACGCTTCCAGCAAGCTACCCCCACGGCACTTATCCCTCCTGAGAACCCATGAACACAAGCTGGTCTAACACCTTGACCGAAAAACTACGATGTCTGCACAGGTTGCAGTGGAAGCATAACCCATGACTATCTTCCAGAATTCGATGAACTTTATTTTGGGGACTGAGTGCACGTATATCCTGTACATTCCATCCCTTAAATCAAATGGGTCTCGTGTGACCAGATTGTTGGATGTGCCAAGTGTATCGCGATTTCATATCAGGACAATTCGACACCAAAATGTGGCAGTTGAGTTCAAGCCTTGATGGTAGTTTGGATTAGGGGTTGGATCAACGAACAAAACCGCATCGGCTATAGGCTAACTCCCACTGAGAGTGGGCCTAGATACAAGACATGGGCTGGCCCAGCAAAGCCTAGTAAGCGGGTCGGTATTGGGCTCTTCTTCATGGCCCCGAGAGAACGCGAGCTTGTGCCGTCCCCGAAGCAAAGAAAACGCCACATGCCGATTTTTCCTGCAACAACGAAAGGTTGGTTTCAAAGCCGGCGCATGAGGCGACCTCGGTGGCTGCGGCCACCGGCGGTGCGGGACATTTGGGGTTGGAGTTCCCGCAGTTGAGCTGCCCCAAACTTGTCGCATTTAAGGGCTTCAATCCCACCCATTCTCTCTCTCTCTCTCTCTCTCTCTCTTCAAATAAATAAATAAATAAATAAATATTTCACTGCATCATTTGAGCCCTAACTATTCCGATTTTCACTGCACATGTGGCAAACTCCTCACATTTTGCTCCTTACTAGGATTCAAATTACGATAGCAATTAACTGTAACTTAGCGCCATAGTGGCAGCACTTTTGTAAAGTTTTAGATAGATGGACCGATACAAATATAAAAAAAAAAAAAAAAATTATACTTGAAGGACCTAGTAAATAAAAAAAATTATAGGTTTGATTGGACGTTGTGTAGAAGTTCTGATCCAACAATTACATTATCATGCCAAAGATTAATCTGAGGAGAAAACACATATTGGAGACCTGATAGCTACATCCATCTGCTGGCACAAAAACAAAAAAAAAAAAAAAAAAAAAAAAAAAAAAACAAAAGGAATGTCTATTAATGGCCGATTTCTATGTAAGTCGAGCATAGTTTATGAAGATAATTACCTTTATCATATTTGTTCCGAATTATAACTCTTACAGCATATCGTCTATTTTTTTTTTTTTTAATTTGCCCTTACTGAGCACAAAATTCAAAGTCAACTGTTTTTTGTATTTGATTGGAACTACAATTACAAATGTATTTTGGGATGCCAGTCTTATTTAAATAAATATTGCAATTCATTATTTAAAAATTCTAAAAATTAGTGCAAGTTTTTGTTTTAATGATTTTAGTACATCTTTACATGGCAATAAATATGGTTATGGGCATATGTCAAGTCTACACGAAGATTACCCAATATTTTCTAATATTCATAGAAGAGGGCTACTTTGTTGTCAGGCACTAGAAGGTCATTATATTTGTAATTCGAGAGGTAAAAAGTTAACTTCTTTTAGAAGCTAATAGTTCTGCAAATATAATCATTAATTCAACATTTCAACATTCAAAGATTATGATAACTTAAAACCTATAAAAGCAGCTTAATTAAATTAACAAAATAATATTATGTAACAAGAGCTCGATGAAATGAAAACCAGGAGACGTATCCACGGTGTTGGAAAAATCATCATTATATTCTTTGGATGCCACTGTTGTTGTTGTACTTGATCATCCTGCTATGAGGCCAAGAGATCATCAATAAAATCCCGTAGATTATTTGGGGAACAAGAATATTTAGTAGTGGGCCATAGGGGATATGAGGATTTGGTACACAAAATGGTGCAAGATTTTGTTTTAACGGGGAGGGCAAGATTTTGAACAGTCCTCCTCAACTCTATAATG